>OY728137.1:300671758-301349258 GCA_963277665.1 Viscum album
GTCTTTTCTTTTAGTCTTTTAAATTGCCTTAAAAGTTTGTGCTTATTTATGAAAGTTTTTGCTATATTGTTATCCTTAATGAGCATGTGATTTCACCCCTTTCTATTTTTTATTTTTATCAGGATGCGAAGAAGTATATTATGACTGACTTGCAGGGATAGTCTATGGGATCACAGTGTTGTCTATGGAAATAATGTTGTTTTAGTTTTCCATTTTATGATGTAATGAAAACCTTATGAATGTATCTAGTACTTCCAAGACTACTAAACTAATCGGTCTTTAGATACTTGATCTTTTGTGATCATGTCAATAATACATAATAATGCACCGACTCTGAGCTTCAGGGGTCGAGGCATTATATAACAGGTGAATCTAAATTAATTTCAGTATCGTAAAATGATTAATTTAGGGTTTAATCACTAGTGCAGAAAACGTTTTTTACGTCACCATTTTTACGTCGGTTATATAAAACCGACGTCATAATATGTAAAACGAGGTTTTTTACGTCGGTTATTAAATAACCGACGTAAAAACCTGTGAATAGTACACCTTTAACGTCAGTTATTTTTATAACCGACATTATTAATCACGCGGCTTCGTTTTTTACGTCGGTTATTCATTAACCGACGTAAAAAATCGACATATGTACGAGGTATTACGTCGGTTATTCAATAACCGACGTAAAAAACGCGGTTTTTGAAGGCCTTTTTACGTCGGTTATTTTATAACCGACGTAAAAAAAGAATCCGCATATGTTTTTGACGTCGGTTATGGAATAACCGACGTAAAAAAAGGCGGATTTTGAGCCCTTTATAACGTCGGTTATAAAATAACCGACGTCCAAAAAGAATCGGAGGAAGGTTTTTACGTCGGTTATTGAATAACCGACGTTATAAATGTTTTTAAAAAAATTTTAATGTCGGTTATTGAATAACCAACGTGATAACTCATTTAAAAATTTACCCAGACCCATGGATTTTCATTCGCGAGTTTACCTTCGACAGTCGCGACTCGTCTCTCTCATGCGTAAACCCGAATCGGCTCGTCCATTTCGTTGGTTTAGATTCGTTTTGCGATCATCGTTTCTCATATTTAATCTCCTCGGATCAATAATCTAAACTCGCAGCACTCAGGTAATCCTCCCACTCGTTCGTTTTTTTTCGCGGATAGTATATATATATGTGTTGTGATTTTTTTGTTGAAACTAGCTAAGATTCTTCGATTGCGAACCCTTTTAACTCGTTTTGGCACCATAATCTTATTTATCATCCCTAGATCTATTAGTTCGACTTGCAAGGGGGTAGGGTGTGGGGGGTGGTGTCCAGGCGGGGTGGGAGGGCTATCAAGAGGGTTGGGGGTGGGAGGGCTATCAAGAGGGTTGGGGGGTGTCCAGGGGGGTGTCCAAGGGGGTAGGGTGTGGGGGGTGGTGTCTAGGCGGGGTGGGGGGCTGTCCAGAGGGGTCGGGGGGTGTCCAGGGGGGTTTTCAAGGGGGTGGGTGGGTGTGGGGGGCTGTCCAAGGGTGTGGGTGGGTGTTGGGGGGTGTCCAGGGGGGTGTTCAAGGGGGTAGGGGGTGGGGGTGGTGTTTAGGAGGGGTGGGGGGGCTGTCCAGAGGGTTGGGGGTGTCCAGGGGGGTGTCCAAGCAGGTCGGGGGTGGGGGGTTGTGTCCAGGAGGGGTGGGGGTGCTTTCTAGAGGGGTCGGGGGCTGTCCAGAGGGGTCGGGGGGTGTCCAGGGTGGTGTCCAAGGGGATGGGTGGGTGTGGGGGGCTGTCCAAGGGGGTGGCGGCCTGTCCAGATGGGTCGGTGGGGTGTCCAGGGGGGTGTCCAAGGGGTTGGATGGGTGTGGGGGGCTGTCCAAGTGGGTGGCGGCCTCTCCAGAGGGTATTTGGGGTTGTCCGGGTGGGTGGGGGGGCTGTCCAGAGGGTTGGGGGGTGTCCAGGGGGGGTGTCCAAGGGGGTAGGGTGTGGGGGGGGGGTGGTGTCCAGGAGGGGTGGGGGGCTGTCCAGAGGGGTCGGGGGGTGTCCAGGGGGGTTTACAAGGGGGTGGGTGGGTGTGGAGGGCTGTCCAAGGGTGTGGGTGGGTGTTGGGGGGTGTCCAGGGGGTGTCCAAGGGGGTAGGGGTGGGGGTGGTGTTTAGGAGGGGTGGGGGGCTGTCCAGAGGGTTGGGGGGTGTCCAGGGGGGTGTCCAAGCAGGTCGGGGGTGGGGGGTTGTGTCCAGGAGGGGTGGGGGTTCTTTCTAGAGGGGTCGGGGGCTGTCCAGAGCGGTCGGGGGGTGTCCAGGGTGGTGTCCAAGGGGATGTGTGGGTGTGGGGGGCTGTCCAAGGGGGTGGCGGCCTGTCCAGAGGGGTCGGTGGGGTGTCCAGGGGGGTGTCCAAGGGGGTGGATGGGTGTGGGGGGATGTCCAAGTGGGTGGCGGCCTCTCCAGAGGGTATTTGGGGTTGTCCGGGTGGGTGGGGGGGCTGCCCAGAGGGTTGGGGGATGTCCAGGGGGGTGTCCAAGGGGGTAGGGGGTGGGGGTGGTGTCCAGGAGGGGTGGGGGGATGTCCAGAGGGGTCGGGGGGTGTCCAAGAGGGTTTACAAGGGGGTGGGTGGGTGTGGGGGGGCTGTCCAAGGGTGTGGGTGGGTGTTGGGTGGTGCCCAGGGGGGTGTCCAAGGGGGTAGGGGGTGGGGGTGGTGTTTAGGAGGGGTGGGGGGCTGTCCAAAGGGTTGGGGGTGTCCAGGGGGGTGTCCAAGCAGGTCGGGGGTGGGGGGTTGTGTCCAGGAGGGGTGGGGGTGCTTTCTAGAGGGGTCGGGGGCTGTCCAGAGGGGTCGGGGGGTGTCCAGGGTGGTGTCCAAGGGGATGGGTGGGTGTGGGGGGCTGTCCAAGGGGGTGGCGGCCTGTCCAGAGGGGTCGGTGGGGTGTCCATGGGGGTGTCCAAGGGGGTGGATGGGTGTGGGGGCTGTCCAAGTGGGTGTCAGCCTCTCCAGAGGGTATTTGGGGTTGTCCGGGTGGGTGGGGGGGCTTTCCAGAGGGTTGGGGGATGTCCAGGGGGTGTCCAAGGGGGTAGGGGGTGGGGGGTGGTGTCCAGGAGGGGCGGGGGGCTGTCCAGAGGGGTCGGGTGGTGTCCAGGGGGGGTGTTATATCTTACTATATTTTGTTTAAAAAATAATATTCAAGCATATTGTTCTAAATACACATCGATTTGTTTTATATTCCAAAATTGTTTACATTCAAATTATGATTTTTTTCATATAAACATATATTTGTCTTATCTAAAAAATATATATATTTTTGCTATTTGTTATAGGTAATAATGAGTCGAAGTTGGATTACGGCACATCGAATGAGCAATGAATATGAGGAAGGTGTTGATGCCTTTTTGGAATTTGCTAAACGAAATGTTCCAAGTAGTGACATTTTTTTCTGTCCATGCCTGAAATGTCTGAATATGAAGAAGTTGAAAAGTAGAGAGATAAAAGATCATCTGATTTGTCATGGTTTCAATCCGAGTTACAACCCTTGGATTTGGCATGGAGAAACTGGACAGAATGTCACTGATGATAATGAATCGCAAGATGGTAACTCCGATGGAATTGATTAAATGATTCACGATATTGTAGCAGAACAAATTGAGATAGAACCGACAGTTGCACATCTATATGGTGATGCAGAAAAACCATTATATCCTGGTTGTACAGATTTTACGGTTTTGTCGGCGGTGTTAAGATTGATTAACCTGAAGGCGAAACATGGATGGAGTGACAGAAGTTTTACAGAGCTGCTACAATTGATGAAAGACATTCTTGCAAAAGATAACGATCTTCCAGATTCACATTATAAGGCCAAAAAAATATTATGCCCGATGGGCTTGGGATACAGGAAAATACATGCCTGTCCGAATGACTGCATTATATATAAGAAGGAATATGAATTTCTGAAAGAGTGTCCTAAATGTGGGACATCACGGTATAAGGTGGAAGAAAAATCACAAGCTGATGTAGAGATTACAAAGCTCCCTTCAAAGGTATTTTGGTATCTTTCTATAATTCCTCGTTTCAAACGTTTATTTGCTAATTCACATGATGCAAAAAGGTTAAGATGGCATGCTGATGAGCGGGTATGTGATGGAAAAATATGTCATCCAGCTGATTGTCCACAATGGAAGAAAATTGATGCCCAGTACCCTACATTTGGAAATGAAATTAGAAATCTGAGACTAGGCTTGTGCACAGATGGAATGAATCCATACCGAACCCTCAGTAGCACACATAGTTCATGGCCTGTTTTATTGGTAATTTACAACCTCTCTCCTGAAGTTTGTATGAAGCGCAAATATGTCATGTTGAGTATCATGATCTCTGGTCCAAAGCAACCCGACAATGATATTGATGTATACTTGTCACCGCTGATTGATGATTTGAAACTGTTATGGGCTGATGGTATTAGGGTGTATGATTCTTATAAAATGGAATATTTTCAACTGCATGCAGTGCTTCTATTCACTATAAATGACATCACAGCATATGGAAATTTGTCTGGATACAGTGTTAAAGGGCATAAAGCATGTCCAATTTGCGAACAACAGATGTCATATTGTCAATTCCATCATGGGAGGAAAACAGTGTACATGGGTCATCGAAAGTTTTTGCCTATGGATCACCCTTATAGAAGACTAAAAAAGGCATTCAATGGCTCACAAGAATTTGATACTACTCCAAAACCTTTATCCCCAGATTTGTATTTTGAGAGGGTGAAAAACCTTGATGTGACATTGGGAAAGACACAGAAATCTGGTAATGATAGACATATTTGGAAGAAAAGGTCAATATTTTTTGAGCTACCATATTTGAGGTATCATGAAGTCAAACATAATATTGATGTCATGAACGTGGAGAAGAATATCTGTGATTCTTTGATCGGAACATTGCTAGATATTAAAGGAAAGACAAAAGATGGGTTGAATGCAAGGTTAGACCTACTATCAATGGGAATACGTTTGGAGTTAGCTCCCACTCCTAAAGGAAGACGAACATTTCTTCCCCCGGCTTGTCATATATTATCGAAGAGGGAGAAAAGTAGCTTCTGTCAGTGTCTTCATGATATCAAAGTGCCTCAAGGTTATTCTTCAAATGTAAAAAATTTTGTCTCATTGAAAGACTTGAAGTTGATAGGTATGAAATCACATGATTGTCACGTCATGATGCAACAAATTCTACCAGTTGCACTGCGTGGAATATTTCCCATCCGTGTCAGAAAGACTATAATTCGGTTGTGTTATTTTTTCAATTCAATTTGTAACAAGGCGATTGATGTGAATGCTTTGAACATTTTGGAAAAGGATGCAATTTTTATACTTTGTCATTTGGAAATGTATTTTCCTCCAACTTTTTTTGATATGATGGTGCATTTAATGATTCATCTGGTTTGAGAAATAAAGCTTTTTGGACCTGTATATCTTCGTTGGATGTATCCTTTTGAAAGGTATATGAAAATATTAAAGGGATATGTTAAAAATCCATATCGACCTGAAGCCTCCATTATTGAAAAGTATATTTCTGAGGAGGTAGCAGAGTTTTGTACGAGCTACTTGGCTACGGCGCAACACATAGGTTTGCCTCCATCTCGCTATGAACGGGTTAATAATGAGGGAAAGGGGATTCGTGGCTTGAAAGTCAAATCACTGTCAGCTGAACATATGAAGAAGTTAGAATCATACATCTTGAATAACATAGCTGATGTTCAACCGTATATCACATTGCATATTAATGAGTTGAAACAATGTCATCCAAAGAAGAAAGAAATGTGGATTTTGAATGAGCACAACAAAACTTTTTTTCCATGGTTTAAAAAGACCTTGCTTGGTAGATCAGATGTATCAGAGACATTAAAATGGATAGTGGGTGGTCCATCTTTAAATGTGATAACATGGTCCGCTTATGACATTAATGGCTATACATTTCATACAAAAGCTCAGGACAACAGAAGTGCAGTTCAGAATAGTGGTGTATTGGTGTTTGCAGAAGCAATGCATTTTTTGAGTGCTAAGGACAGAAACCCAATTTCGGCATCAAGTGCATATTATGGAGTGATTGAAGACATATGGGAGGCTGATTACTTTAAAATTAAAGTTCCTGTTTTTAACTGTAAATGGTTTATCGGTAAAAACAGTGTCAGACACGATGAATTTGGAATGACACTTGTTAATCTGAATATATTGGAAGACACAGCTGATTCTTTTATAATGGCAACACATGCCAAACAAATTTTCTATGTAGTAGATCAATCAGATATGCAGTGGGCTGTTGTTTTACAAGGGAAAAAACAATATGTTGGTGAGGATGAATTTGATGAAGATGCTGATTTATGTGAGATCCCTACTTCAATGGAAAGATTAACAGAACATAATGATGAGTATGTTGAAGACATGGTTTGTGCCATAAGGAATGATCACGACGAAGGAATTTGGGAAAACAATCCAACTGTACATTCCTAAAATTACAGGTAACACATGTTTATTTCTTGTTTACATTTAGTTTTTTCATATAATGTTAGATATTGTAAATTTTTTACTTATTAAAACATGTATCAAACCAAAATGATAAAACAATAAAAACCGTAAAGAGGAGAAGTCTTGGGCGCACCGGCTGGCTGGTGGGGGATCACCGGTTGGCCGGTGGTCCAGAGCAAAGCTCTGTCTGGTCCACCGGCCGGCCGGTGGTGATCCAGCGGCCGGCCGGTGGTCCAGACAGAGAGGAAGGCTCTCTTTCTGGTCCACCGGCCGGCAGGTGGTGATCCAGCGGCCAGCCGGTGGTCCAGACAGGAAGGTTGTCTGGTCCACCGGCCGGCCGGTGGTGAGCAAGCGGCCGGCCGGTGGCACCAGGAAGTGGGAAAGTCTACCGCCTGGGTCCTCCGGATGGCCGGTGAGCTCACACCGGCGGACCGGTGGACTCAGTGAGTCCACTTTTCAGCTTTCTTGGGCCAACTCCTTGGCAACCTTTTGCCTGTGTTTACCATGTTTATCATTGTTTAACATGCTTACCATATTACCAATGTTTACTATTATGTAATTTAGTACACTTTTCTATTTTCTGATTAAGTAGTACTACAATATTTGAATTTGTATATTTGTGAACTAATGTTTGTTTTTTTGATTTGAAGGAAAATGACAGATCAATCAGTTGATCATCCACATGATTCTGGAGATGAGCATATTGGTCATACATTTGGGGAGGAACATTCACATTCTCCTATTACGAAAAAGAGTTCAAAGGTTGGTAAGCGTGGGTGCACACGTTTACCAAAATTATCACTTGCCCGTACGAAGGAGGAGAGGATAGTCATGGAGTTGGATGATGATGATCTTCCTAGAGGTCCAAATGCTAAAGATTTTAAGGGTTTTGTAGCAACTCAGGCTAAGAGAAAAGTAAGCATTCTCTATGATGATTGGAGAAGTGTGGATAAGGCGATAATTTCTCAGCTGTGGGAGACCATTTTGGTAAGATCTTTTTCTATTGTTTGACTATTCTTTAAATGTTTCTAGTATATATAATATTTTTAACCTCTTTTTTATCAGATGACATTTGATATTCCTGACACTAGAGGAGTCAGGAAGAAATGCTTATCATTGGCTGCTAGGAGATGGATGGATTTCAAATCAACCCTCTCATCTGATTTCATTTATGGTCATAGGAGTCGTGAGAATCCATGTCGTATATATCCTTTTATAGATGAAGACACATGAAGACAATTTTTTGAAAGTAGAAGAAAAGAATCATTTTTGGTAAGGGAAATGTAAACTTTTATAAGCTTGCTTATATAAATGATCTTATTATTGTTTTGTTAATGATTACTTATTCTTAATTTACAGCAAACAAGGAAACCTCATCAAGAGATCCAATCTAAAAATGTATACCCTCATAGTTTATCTCGGGGAGGGTATGCATTATTGGAAGAACAAATGATGGCAGAAAAATTTCAACAACTAAGAGCTGAGTCTTCAAGCTCTGGAGAGGTGGCCCCTCCATCCCCTCCATCTAGACATGAGAAATGGAAAAGAGCTCGGAAGGGAAAAAAGGACAATATCTTTCGGAAGAATCGAGACTCGTAGTTGAGAGGATTGTAAGATATCTATTTTATTTAGTTAAGTTTACTATTTTCGTCATATATTTCCAATCATTATAGAAATGTTCAATTAATTATTACAGGACTCTCTTGAGGAGTAGAGTTCACAGGGGACATTTACACCATCTGAGAGGGAAGATATTTTATCTGTGGCATTTGGAAAGCCCGAACATCCTGGCCGTGTAAGAGGATATCTGGCAGGTGTATCGGTAAGAAAAGTGTTTCCACGTTCCTCAACTTATAACGTTGAGGGAGTTTATAAAAAAAATAGAATCCTTGGAGGCTGAAGTCCATAATATTAATGCGACAATGGAGGACAAGATTAGAGCATTAGTGCAGTTTATGTTTGCAGACTTGCAAAGACAATTTCAGGGTGCAGCTCCCACTCCACCTCTCCCAGTAGCTCCCACTCCCCCACCTCAGCCTGCGGACCCCATTTTTGATCCTCCTCCTCCGCCGCAGCTACCTACTTATTGTGAGTTGTATGTTGATGATCCTCAACATCATATAGTTACATATGGGATGGTATATTGTATAGGAGATACAGTTCATCATCAACAGTTAGAGGTAGAGAATCAGAGGGTCACTGTACAGGATATTATAGATAGATCAGCTCGGATACCATTACCTACAGATGAGGTGACGACAGTTGGACATAGTATCGGCCATTTTTTACTTTGGCCATCCAGACTTCTTCGACTCATTACCATAGAGGTATGGATGTTATATCTTTTATTTTATATTTTTATTAATGTTTTATCATTTGAAAACTAATATATTTTTCAATTTATTTTTATAGGAATACTTCAAAGGTAAAGAAATAATGTATAGACAACAACAAAGACATATAGCTATGACATCAGATGCAAATACTAGCAGTCTTGACAAATTGTCAAGATATTCAAATTTGTTGGCGGATCATTATGACTTTACAATGGAATCTCATGTCTGTGGACGTGAACTAAGTGTGGGGATTATGAAAACTGATATCATGGAGTTTTTCACTGGAGATAAGTTGGGCGTCAACGTGGTGAAAATTTTTATCATGTAAGTCTTAACACCTTTTCCTTGTGTTATATTTATTAAAAATGTATACTTATGTCTGCTTTGTATTAGGTATCTGTATAAAATTTGTGAGAGGAATGAGCTGACAGATGTATATGGATTCGTGGACCCACAATTGATTTCCCCTGAAGCATGTGCATTGGATGAGGAACAAAGAATGCTTTATATTGCTGATAGATTTGAAAAGAATGTAATCACACAGTGTTGGATGATGCCTTTTTGTGAGAGGTATGAAACACATCCCTCTCAAAGAGTTAATTATCTTTTAACATAAAAAACCACTAACGTTAAATTTCCTTTTATCAGGGATCATTGGATGTTAGGGGTTTTTTGCCCTAGGGAGAAAACACTTTATTGGATATGCTCTCTCCATAATGATGTGCGAGAAAGTTTTAAGAATATATTGGAAACGTATGTTTCAATTTCACAATAGTTTTATATATTATAATGAATTTTAAATTTACCCCATTCATATTATTTTCTAACAGGGCATGGGTCCACTTTCGAAAAAGCGCAAAGAAAAGGAATTTCAAGATCAAATATGTACATGCGAAGGTAAATATCCATTTATAATTTGTACATTTTGATTTATTACATAAAAATAATATATTGAATTTACACTCATTCAAACAGAAATGTCATGAGCAACAAGGCATCATCGAATGCGGATATTACATGTTAAGATTTATGTATGAAATAATAACAACTGGGACAGTTCTGAGTTTTGACCTGGTAAGATTTCCTCTTTCTCATAATATTTCAATTTGATTTATTCATTATACACGTTGACTACTATCCTTTTCCTTTGTAGCTTTTTGATGACCCTCAACCCTTTACTGCTGAAGATATCAAACACTTACAAGTGGAGTGGTCAAATTATTTTACAGGTTTGATTGACTTTTAGTTGTTTGTAATGTAAAATGTAATTTTGAATATTGTCAATGTAATTGTGTATTTCGTAGTCATTTAGGTTGGATTTAGTTTTTTTTGAAGTTGACAGTGTATGTTTTGAATGTTATATAAGTGAATGTTTAATTTTTCTCTACTTCTTGTTTTGGTCTACTGTTGATGGTTTTTCTGGTCTGGATTTTGGTATGGGGGGAGAGGTTCCAAGGGGGTGGGTGGGTGTTTGGGGGGTGTCCAAGGGATATGGGAGGGGTGTCCAAGGTGTGTTTGGGGCTTTCCTAGGGGTTGGGGGTGTAAATGAGGGTGGGGGTGTCCAAGGGGCGAGGGGTGTCCAAGGGATATGGGAGGGGTGTCCAAGGTGTGTTTGGGGCTGTCTAAGGAGTCGGTTGGGTGTAAATGAGGGTGGGGGGGGGGGCTGTCCAAGGGGTGGGGGGTGTCCAAGTGGTGGGGGGTGTCCAAGGGATATAGGAGGGGTGTCCAAGGGGTGTTTGGGGCTGTCCAAGGGGGTGGGGGGTTTCCAAGGGGTAGGGGGGTTTCCAAGGGGTCGGGGGGGTGTCTAGGGGGTGGGGGGCTGTCCAAGGGGTGGGGGGTGTCCAAGGGGTGGGGGGTGGGGGGTGTCCAAGGGATATGGGAGGGGTGTACAAGGGGTGTTTGGGGCTTTCCTAGTGTTTGGGGGGTGTAAATGAGGGTGGGGGGGCTGTTGAAGGGGTGGGGGTGTCCAAGGGGTGGGGGGTGTCCAAGGGATATGGGAGTGGTGTCCAAGGTGTCTGGGAGTTCTGTCCAAGGGGCCGGTTGGGTGTAAATGAGGGTGGGAGGCTGTCCAAGGGGTGGGGGGTGTCCAAGGGGTGGGGGGTTGTCCAAGGGATATGGGAGGGGTGTCCAAGGGGTGTTTGGGGCTGTCCAAGGGCTCGGGGGGGGGGGGGGGGGGTGTCCCGGGGTCGGGGGGGTGTCCAAGGGGTCTGGGAGGGCTGTCAAGGTGTGGGGGGGTGTCCAATGGGTGGTTGAGGCTGTACTAGGGGTCTTGGGGGTGTAAATGAGGGTGGGGGGCTATCCAAGGGGTGGGGGGTGTCCAAGGGATATGGGAGGGGTGTCCAATGGGTGTTTGAGGCTGTACTAGGGGTCGTGGGGGTGTAAATGAGGGTGGGGGGGCTGTCCAAGGGGTGGGGGTGTCCAAGGGTTGTGGTGGGGCTCCAATGTGGTGGGGGAGGGCTGGCCAGGTTGTTAGGTGGGTATAGATGAGGGTGGGGTTCAGTTGGGGCTTGGGGGAGGGCTGGCATGGTTATTTTTGTTTGGTTTCTGGTTGCTTTTTGGTGAGAGCAGTGCAATTATTTAAAAAAAAAATATCGCTTTCACGTCGGTTATAAAATAACCGACGTGGTAAATAAATCGGTAGGGGTTTATCACGTCGGTTTTTTAGAGAACCGACGTGATAAACCGTTCCCGGGCCTTTTATCACGTCGGTTCTTAATATAACCGACGTTCTAAAAGGCCTGGGAATCGATTTACCACGTCGGTTATTGGATAACCGATGTGCTAAAACGTTGCCCAGGCCTTTTTATCATGTCGGTTATTTAAGAAACTGACGTGATAATAGGCCCGGGGATGGGTTAATCACGTCGGTTATGTCATAACCGACGTGATAAACGATATCCCAGGCGTTTTATCACGTCGGTTTAGAAAATAACCGACGTGATAACCCCCCCCCCCCCGCGCATATTTATCACGTCGGTTATTAATGAACCGACGTGACAAACACCGTGATGTTAGGGATGTTACGTCGGGTTTTAAATAACCGACGTAAAAAACGTTATTTATAACGTCGTCCGTATTAACGTCGCCTAAAAACCGACGTAAATAATGAAAAATAACCGACGTAAAAAATGTTTTCTGCACTAGTGAATGGAATTATATTTGAAATCACCAAATTAAACTTAGTGTCTACTCATAAATTCCATATTATTCGGTATAAAATTGACTTGGTGACACTATAGATTTCATTTAAGGCCTGTGTTCATTAAGGAATTTAGCTTCATTTCTTTGATGTAAATGTTCTAAAAATGTAAATGAGTTTAATAAATGATTTTCATATTTTCTGAACATGTTTAGAAGAGATGAATTAGGTATAATATGTCTAGGTTTTTATGTTGTATTGGATAAATATTTGGGAAAAGTTCAAACCAAAAGAAGAAAAGTGAGTTGAAATTTTTTAAAAAGTTACTTCAATTATCTAGTTAAGGTCATGAAATCTAATATTTATCAAGAATTAAGGCATAGAGGTTTCATCGAATTGGTTTTTCAGGGATACCTAAAGGGATTTTTGAAACACCATGCATTTTATATATTAGTTAGTAGTGTTATAGAAATAAATTTTTTGTTTTGATGGGTATATGATACTAAATGTATACTTTATAAGTGTTATAAATATACATGGGTTCAATATTAAGAGAATAACTGATAGAGAATGTAGTTTTCAATCAAATAATGATGCATAGAGTTACTACATCAGAAATTTGAATGTAAAGGGTCATATAAATCTCAGATAAATCTAAATGAAATATATATATAGGTATATCATTTATCTTATATGATTATATATGTTTTTTTAAAACATCTATGGAAAATATGACATGTTAAAAATATTTTATAATTCATCAGATTTTATATCATGTTTTCAAAAGATGACAATGATAAAAAATTATCTTAGATAAATTTTTTTTTTAAAATGTTCTGTAAAATATAATTTCAGGTGTTCTAACCTCCCATATATGGTATATTTTCTATAATAAGGTATTATTTTCATATAAAAATTTTCCAAACACATATAATAACATATATGATATGGAAAATTTATTTTAATTTTTTAAGTATTCCTAATAAAAGAAAATGTGCATTAGTTAATAACCCAAAAGAGTTTGGATATCTTGGAATGATATTGTATATATAATAAAGTGTCTTTGAGGTTAGTGGGACTATGTTTGAACTTAGAGAGGTTCATTGTTAATATATAAAAGTTTATAATAGTCAAATGTTATAGTTTTTCACTTAATATCTACTTTTCAAAGCTTCTTCAAGGACTATCACTTCTGCACCTGAAGACTATTTCTTGATATGGTCACAGTTTTAGTCAGGAATTCATTCTTTCCATAGTCAAGAAACCTCATACAACTAGAGTGATGATATTGTCTCCATGATTAGAATGTGATGATTTGATGGAATTTGTAACCTCTATGGATTCATCTATGGATTTAATTTAATTTTCAAGGTATCCCATACATATATTAGAAAATTCTTTAAACCATTTCTTAGTGTTATCTTTATACAAAAACTGGTTGATTAAATTTCTGGACAGTTTTATAGTGTGAGAACTTGTAGGTAGATTCAATAAGTATGTTAAGGTATATTGTGAATATGAAAAATATCATCCCCATATAATATCATGAGAAAATCCTATTTTGGTCACATAAATCATCAAATTCTCCTCACTTAAGGAACCTCTAGCTTGTCACAAGAGGCTTCTCGTGAGGAATTCTATACAAATAAAATAATGAAACCAATTCTCTTTACATAGTCTTATTTTTATAGTAGTATAAGGTATCATGTTCCCATCACTTGAGGTATCATGGGCTCATCAAACATGACTTCATATACTTTTCAACTAATTGAAGAGATTGTAGATTCATTAATCTCCTCATTAGAGGATGAGGAGTACCAAGATTATCACATGAATTTTTAATTCTCATCACATAAGAGAGCATCCACAATGCTCATCACATAGGGAAGGATACAAGTTTAAATATCAAAAAAGGATTTATGATTACACTCATCATGAAAGGGTGAGAATATGTTAATATTTATAAGGTTTGGTAAGTGGTATGGTACAACTCAATTAATGTGATCATGCTTTCAAGATACCACCTCCGGAGGAGGATAAGTAAAATTGTAATAGTTATGGGATTGAAACTTGAAGTGGAATACTATGAATCCTTTTAATATTTTATTCAAAACCCATTTAGTTTTAGTGACATAGTATAAGTTCATGTCATAGGACTAATCCATGAAATTTATTTTCAAGTGGTAAGGATGTTTTCATGTATCTTTAGATAATGAGACTTGGTCTTTATTTTGTAGTTTTTTATCATTAATAAATGAAATTTGTATCCTGAAAGAGGTCAAAAAAGGATTGTGTGGGTTTAATGCATTAATCCAACCTAATTCTACTAGGGTGCAGTGGAGATATGTGTGTATCTTACACATGTGTTTTCTGGTTTGATTCCTACAACAATATGGATCAAGTGAAAGAACGGTTGTGAGTGTTTCCACTATTTCATGTAGATATGTCTCATAAACTAGGAAAGGGTTGTTTCTGTGAATTTTGTCATGATTATGGATTATTCACTCCTTGAAAAGTTGTTACTAAATAGAAGTAGGCATGAATTCTACCCAAAACATTCTTTGTGTATATGGTTTAGATGTTAAAGATCACAATACTTGTTGAGCATATGGAGTTCACATCAAAATTCCTAGATTGAGGGATTGTGACTTACATGAACACTCAATTTTATCAAATGTGTGTTTTTTGAAATGAGGCATCAAATGTGGGTATATGGTATGGGTTTCATGCTAGGTGGGACCTATGTGATGCTATATTTTTTGAGACTTGGAACTCTATAAATAACCCCATTCCTCATATAAGTGTGGTGTGAAAAATATATCAGGAATACAATTCAATTCATGAAAATAATTATGCAAGGAAACTCATTCATGATTTACACCTGTAGGGATCCATAGTGATTCTGGGTTGTTTGAGTACATATAGTTCCAAGTTGTATGAACTAAGATATTTTTATTGAAATTATAGTTTTCAAATACATAAAATGGAATGCTGAGTGGTATTTATATCCCTTATATTTAGGATTGCAGAAGTTTTATGTGATCAATGTCATTTTACATGAATGAAACTCTAACTTCATGTTCATGAAGATTTTAAATAGGTTAAATACTTGACATTTATTAAAAATATACCAAGGAATATTTTCATGATTTTGAATATGGTGACTTGTGTGGCACTCTGAATTCATATATACACAAATGAGGTTACAGAAACATCTGTTAGTTTTCTTGGTGAGAAACTCCAAATGGAATAACTTTTTATAATTAAGTCCAGTTTGGATCTATGATTAGTCAAATCAACCCATGTGAAATGAACTAAAACACTATCTATGGGTATACCATATATAATGGGGTTTTTATGTGAAAAAATTATAATATGACCTTAAAATTTGTTTTTTGGTTTCTACACCCTTTTCATCAGCAATAGATGCAACCCATAGAAAAATCTGGGTGGCAGGTTCTCACCATCACATCATTGGATTGGGAAATGTATTTGAAGAGATTCTAATAAGGTGATCCACCATTTTGATATGTGTATAAATATGATGTATAACACCAAAGGTGTTGAAATTCCACCTAAAATGGGGAATTAGGGGTGGTAAATCATGGCCCCAATAGTCAAATCTAGAATAAGGGTAATATAGGCTAAGTAATACCACTACCCATACTCTAATGTTTATAATGATTACCATAATACCACCTGGGATGAATCCTTTAGGGTGTGCACCTTTAATGGGATGTTGGATGATACTAGGGAATTTTTTCATCACTATAGGTGAGTATATTTTGAAATAATTAATGAAAAAACATAGGTATATACCATGTAAAATAGGTGGGCCAAGACTGGGGTGTTTGGTTGTAACTCTAGGGGTGCCTATTTAGATTTGAAGAAATAAAAGTGATTCTTACTCTTAGATATAAATAGTTATCTGATGTAAAATACGGTGCTCAAGAAGACTTTGACCACACTTCGAGTTATGTCATCATATACTATGTGTGTCAATGGGGAATTTTAAAATGGTATAAGGGAATCTAGGTGAGAGTTATAAATGAAAATTCAAACCCATGTGAAATATGATAGGGGGTCATGATCATGCTAAAAAAGATGGGTTGATAAAATCCTAGGGGATACTAGATTAAAGAATTATAACATAAATTGTGGTAAGTGTTGGTCTATACAATAGAGGTACAAGAAAACCTATTTTTAATTGGAAGAAATATACTCATGTAGAATACAATAGGGGAAAATATATAGTTTAAGGATATAAAACATGCACCACATAGTTAATGGAATTTAATTTCATATTAGTTTCACAAAGGGGATGTTCTTATTTTATGTTTATAAAAAATTTAATGAGAGGTGTTTCCTTTTATGTTAATGAAACCATGAAAAAGAGGTGTTTCCTTTTATGTTTATTCATAAGGTCCATAGTGTGCTACATTTTATGTTCATTAAACCAAGACTAAGTGGTCTGACTTTTATTTTTCTGAAACTATGAACAAAATTTGTACATTTTATGGGAATGAATCAATTACTAAAAGGTACTTCCATTCAAGGTCATTGAACCATCACCAATAGGTACTATCTTTCATGTTCTTACAACCAATACCAGGAGGTGTTCCTTTAGATATTGTGAAAGTAGGACTAAGATATGTCATCTTTTATAGTTTTACAAATAATACTAATAAATTATTCCTTTTAAGGTCATACAACTATGAGAAATTATTGATGCATTTTAATTCCATTCATTGAGGAAAAAAAATTCTTCCTTTTATGGTCTTACATCCATCACTAAGAAGTGATCCCAGTATAAGGTCTGACTACTCAAACAAAGGGGGAAACATATCGAAGGAAATTCTTAAAGTTTGGAAATCAATGTTTAAATACATGATTCTTGGACATTGAGACTCAATGTTAAGGTAATATAAATTTGAATTAATATTTGAAGATTTTTTAGGCTTCTATTGATTGGAAAATATTCCGTATTCTATTACCTAGAGGATGAAATTTTCATAATAATGGGTGTATCATTCACATGGATAGGATTATGTGAAATGAGATTAGCGGTTAATCCTATAATGTAGGGTCTAGATGTTACTATGTATCACATGAAACATCGATCAATCCCTGAATAGTTCTTATGGTGAGACACAAACTTCTATGTAGATCTAGTTTATGCAAAAAATGTGGAAATGAGAGAGATACAACTAAGGGGAGATGGGTCATGACTCTAATCCTTAGGTGGAACAACTTGTGTTTCATCCAAATATTCAAAGTTTGAAATTGATCAATACTCTATTTTATTCTGGATAATTCATTAAAAATTTATTAGAACGTCATCTATATATTGGGAGGCAAGAAGGTCTCAACATGGGTCAAAGGATAAATGAAGAAATAAAACTAATTTGGGGAAAACCTCTCAAAAAAATATTTCTTGTAGGGTATATTAGGAGACCAATACCTCTATAAGGGGAAAACCTATCAAGAAAATACTAAAGTATAATTAATTTTAGAGTAATGATATAGGGAAATTCCCATGTATTTTTATGTAATATGGGTTAGAGATTGATCATTTATTTTAATATCAAAATCTAAGGATCAAGTCCTATAATTTTTACTATTATGAAATAAATATGATCAACACATAGTTTAACATCATATAGTGACGATGAAAATGATATTTATTTTAATGTCATGAAGTAAGGAAAAAAGTTCCATTAGATGGTCTATATAGTATAGTGGTGAGTAAAAATTACCAAGCAAGGTACATAATGAGAAGACATAACATCTCAGAAGAAGGTATATTCTATATTAAGTTCATGGTGTTTAGAGAAATAGAGGATGTTTATTTTTAAATTCATTATCATAAGTAAGGGGAAAACATAGTAGTGATAATCCAAAGGAAGAGTGTAAAAAATTTATGTTTTTTATGTATAAACTCTTGAGTCACTAAGTTTTAGGTTCATACATCTTTGACTAGAGGGGGTTGTGTAGATTTACATCATGAAACTAAGATTGAGGAGTTACCTATCATAATGCATCTCAAATATTCATGGGAAAGTTTGATTGAAAGCTTGAAGCCCACGTGATTCATGTTAGGGTGGGAAAAAGTGGGAAAATAAGACATATCACACAAGACCACATAGAATGGATGACGTGTTAGGGTTAGATCATATCATCAACACTAAGAAAAACCATTCTAAAACAAGTGTATATTATATTAAGATGGCTTTAGAATAATTTTTTCCATAAAATATATACCAATATAGGCCATATAGTAACACCAAGGGTTCCAAAACACCGCTTGTCCAAATGATTTTGGAGGTTGGTAAATTATGACTACCGAGATCTAAATCACAAATGGTTGGTGAGATATAATATGAGGATGATGGATGTACAAATTCAAACACAGATTCCCCCACTATATATTAATTAATGGTGGAAATAAATTGGTAATCAATAACTAACCACATTAAAAACATGGTATTCATCATGTTGAAAATGAGAAAATATCCACTAATATGTGTACCTTGTATGGGAGGTAGGTTGAGACTGGGTAATTGTGACCTCTCCATTGGGGATTAAATTCAAAAATGATAAGGGTGATGAGGAGACTAAATCTATATATACAAAAAATTATAGGAATGGATTATAGGGAAATATCCATGGGGTTTATGTACCCATTGGATACATCATCATGTATCAAACTCATTGATGGGGTGTACATATTTTTGTTTAGTTCTTAGCCCGTAAAGGTCTAACGCATTTGAAAAGGAAAATCTATCATCAAAGGCATACTTGTGTGGTCTTGGATGTTGTATAGTATATGGTAATATATAATAGAAAACGGTTTTAAAGTTTGACATTGCCAAAAATTACCTAAGGTGACCAAGGCTGTCTATAGAATTCTAGGGAAGGAAACACAAATTTGTATTTGGAGGCCTAATGTTAATGAAAAATTTCTTTGGGAATAAGGGTAACATGGTTTAAGATCCCAACTCATGGACTAAGGTTACTAGTGTTAAGTCATGGAACTTATATCGAGATAGATGATGTTTTAGGTTGTATATCTTAAACAATGATGGTTTTAATGTTTATGATTATATAGATTAGATCGAAGAGTGGTGTGGTCCATGCAGAAATGATGAAAGGATATCCTAATATGAATTAACATCCCCATTACTAATATATTCATCCATATGATTCAATGTATTTATTTTATATTCATGATGTATAGACTATAGGAATCCTAGTTTAAGGTTGTAGAAATAGAACCAACGAAGAGATGATCTATCTAGAAATAGGTAGGAAATCCCAGTGTGAATTAGAAGACAAATTCTAATATAAATCATCTAAAGGGAAATTGAAACTATTTTATGGTATGATACATAGACTAATGGGATGATGATATTTGATTTCACACAAATTTTACCATAGAGCATTGAGATTGTATGTGTGGCCTTAGGTAATGTCGTTCTTGAAAAAAATTAGAAGTCCAAATAATGATTTAGAGTATTATGGAAGAATGAGGCAAACATTTTTTGGTCATGACGCATAAAACATAAGGTAGATTCTAGATTAAGTTCCTAGAGCTCAGTCTAAAGGGAATGATTTAGTCAATGCAGTTCATGTTAAGGTGAAAACCATATTGTGAACTAGGGTCTAACACCAATATAGTAAAACCTTGAATTGGTGCACAAAGCTTAATTTCAGGATGCTTGAACCAGGAGAAGTCATAGTTAGGCACTAGTAGGAAGTATCCTGGAATCACCATGTATCCAAAAGTATAAGAATCAATCCACATGTAATTATAAATGGGTCACCCTTGATGTCAATTTGGAATTTATATATAGGATTATAGTGGGAAATCATATGAGTGTCTAACTAAAAATGTGAGACTCATCTTGATTTTAAGGAGTCCAAACATAAGGATGTACTGAAATTTGGACTTTTGGATGGGTATTGGAATAAGAAATCTAAACAACACTATGTATCCCATGAAGAGATAATGAATAAAAAAATAGTTTTGGGAAGGTCATGTAGTCAGTGACCAATATATAATTTTTATAAAATAAGGGTGTTTCCGATCGGTCAATGACTCTAATATGATTATATAGTTTAAGCATCGTACAAAAAAATTATGAATCATGGTTATATTCATGCATCTATCAATGAGGATAATATAGTTTAACATCATGTGCCAAGGATGTTGATCACATTGTTTAATGTCATATGGTAATGACATAAAATTCCATGAAATTTAAAGTGTTTTAGATTTGACTCGAAAAGTGAATTCAATCATGATAATGGGGATACTAACCAAAACTATTAAACTCACATTATTTATGCTTGATGTGGGAAATTATGGTTAATGGAAGAGTAATCATATCTCATGAACTCTTGAAAATTATCAATGGGTTGGGAATAGAAATTTTCATGAATCACCATGAAAAATAAGTAAAATGTTAGACAATTTGAGTATGAGACCACAATACCAATTCACATTTACAATACGTGAAGATACATGAGGATATAACCCTAAGGTGTTAGAACTTTTCATGAGCAAGGATAGGTGAAAGTGAGGGTAATTAGGACCTTATGAATTCAAATATTGAGGGGAGTGATAGATGAGATAAGGATAACCACTGATCAGGTCTACATAGTAGGTACCACTATTATACTAATATAAATAGAGAGAAATGAGATAGGTTCAACTACAAAAAATATTCTTAACAAAGGATCCAATATATTTATGTTGAGAAAATTCCTATAGTATATGTACAAATGATGCGTGGTAGTTCAGAAATATAGAATTATTCCATCATTATAGAGGAATACATTTTAAAGTGTAAGGCTATGGGGACCAAACATTAGGAAGAAAAGAAATAGGGTGATCAAACAGATTTCAACCACTCTTGGGCTACATATTCATGTATTGTGAGTGTCAACAAGGAATACCTATGGTGGTTGGGAAGTATATGGGTTGGTGTGATTTTTAGTTAGGTGAAAATATCAATCCCATGAGAATGGGAATGAAGGTGTAATTGTATCATAAAACCAAGAGAAAATGAAGGCAATCCCTATAGATACATAGTTTTAGGAAATATGATATAAACCATTGAGTACTGAAGTTTTAGGTAACACAACATGTCATTAGGGTGATGGAGTTTAAGGTTTCACATATTTGTTAAAATGGGATTCTCCCAGTTTTTATTGTGGAGTTTAGACCAAAGGGGGAAATGGTCTATACTATGATAGGGTATAGAAAACCCAACATAAATTGGGAGACCAATATGGATATGGTCTATCTCAGTAGGTAAATGCACACAGTCTATGGTGATGATGCTTGGGATAGGGTTCCTGGTTTAAGGTCATGGAACATTAACCATAAGGGTTAACTCTCTTAATTAAAATGGGTCATTTTAATTAAAGGATAAGGAACCATTTTTTAGTTGTTTCATGAAAGAGGGAACTATTCCATAGGATAAGGGATCCTAAACATTGCGATGGAATAGGGTTGAAATTTATGGCTATGCCAAAGAATGAGATATCTTATTATCACTATGTTTCCAAAAATACAAATCTGACAACTTATTTTTTTGCAAAGGTGGTGTAGTAAGTATTCAATAACTTGTTAAAATGGGGGATTACTCTTAGGATAGGATTCCAAAATGGTTATATAGTTTAAAAATTGTACAAATAAACATTAGATACATAGTTTAGGGTCATTCATATAAGACCAATTCCAAAATAGTTCAGAATATTGTCTCATGAACAATGATAATGAGGATTAATGTCATATGTTGAGGATGATGTGTTATATAGTTTTATGTTCATGTGGTTGGGAACCAAAATGGTGAGAATTTAGATTAATATCGTGATGCTTACAACAATATCACATGCTGTTTAGGTTCATGCAACCATGACCACTAGACGACTGAATAGATAGTTTTTATATAAATAAACAACTTCAAACCAATTTAATTTCATGAAGAGTGGAATTATAATCCATACATTTTAATGTCATATGAAAAGGACCTACTTAAGAAGTTTAATGTTAATAAGAATTGATGAAATTGAACATAATGTGATGTTATGGATAATAGTTCATGAGGATTATTTATTGATGGGAGATGTTATGTTCTCCACATCCTTGGGGATTCATGACTAAGAACCGTTGTTTTAAAGTTTTTTAAATGGTAAAACACCCCTCTCATTTGAGATAAAATTTTAAAGGGTTCTTTATTGGTGTCACTGGCATCTTAAAATAGAGCACCAAGTCATCCTGGAGGAAGAAATATAGGCATACCTTCTTGTTTAATGATCGATGAACTCAATTCTGGTAATTCTCACTATTATATAGTACTTTTAGAATATTCTTACCAAGGGATTCAAACTTAACTGAAGAGAATTAGGATCTTCTACCAGTTGTAGAATGATAAATGAAAAAATTATATAATGATATGAATTGAACGTAAATAATATAAACTACTCATATTCTATATATCAAGGAATAGCTAGTCATAAGGTTGGAAGTATGATTCTTGGTTGGATATTCCCATGAGGAATAAGAGATATTGTTAAACTAGAACATGTTACTCTAATCCACAATCTTTTGTAAAGTGTTCGAGATTAATTTTTTTGATTGAATCCATCTATCCAATTATAGATTTGTGGTTGTATGAAGTTTATTTGGATCGGATTCAATATTTTACATAGTCCTTCTTTATCTTGGAGGCTCATAAACTATCCCCATTATCCGGATAATAGTGTGAGGAATCCTAAACTAATAAATTATGTAGGATTTTAGAAAACTCAATCACGGATATGTTTTTTACTTCTTTTAGGAGAATGAATGTAACATCCCAAGTAAATAAATAAATAATACCTTCTCTCTTTTTTTAAAATTTTGTGAATTAAATATTAATTTTATATTAAAGGGGTTTTTATGTTCGATGGGATACCCGATATGCAACAACAGGTTTCCTTGAAATCTTACATTTCACACTAATAATATAATATTATTATTTTAAATGGTTGTTAACTCCTAGCCATTATATTGGCAGGAATGAAAAAAAATAACTACAATATGATTATAAATGTTTTTTATATTTATTTACATTTATCCAATAAATGCTAGAGTCTTAAAATGTGAATGAATCTAATTTTAAGCATAATTTACTTTAAAAGGTCGGTTTACCACCTTTTAATGGATAAAACTATTTAAATATAGTTATGTCACTTTTATATAATCTATTTGACCAAATAAAATTATTCTTTATAATCGGGACATCAAAATTCACTTTGGGTAAATTTTTGGTATTTTTCTGATAAAATTTGATTTTTAATTAAAAATGATAATTATTTTATTTTAATTCAAAACTGCCTTTTAATATAATTTATTTATATGGTCAGATTATATTTTAAATTGGTTTCAAAGTGTAATTAGATTATATTGTTACCAATTAATCCAATCTTGGTCATTGGAAGCAATTTCACATTGAAATAGGACATAATCAATTGTCAATCTTTTGATAGTTATTATTTCTTAAAAACACACCTTTTGTTATGATAGTGGGAATTAATTTTAAATTAATATTTTACACTTATGTATTTTCAGTTTTGTAAAATAGACATAATTTTTTAATTCTGAATATCAAATATAACTTAGATTTAATTTTAGGTATTTTTCCGAAAGACATTAATTTTTAATGATTATTGAAACCACTAAGTAGTAGTTAAAAACTGAATTTTTCATTTAAATGAAATTTTAATGCTTATGTGAGTTGAATTTTGAAAATACGACATACATGGTTGTTATTAGTAATTATAATGTGGTTCAATAAGATAATTTTTTTGGTGAATAGTAACTTTTTACTTTTATTTACCGTGATTAAAGGTAAATAGGGTAATTCAAGGTAAACATAATATTAAATTAATATAAAGTTATCTTAACACTTGTCATAACCTTATTGGATGAGTCATGGTCGACCATGGGAATCCTTGGGTCGATTTTGGGACCCCATGGAGTCACTTAAGAGTGATAATGACACTTTATTTTAATTAACATAAAGTAAAGGCAAAAATGAAAAAAAAACAAATATATTTTAGTAAATTAATTTTTACATGGGGTTATATAAGTTATATATTATACTATAAATATTTATTAGAAATTTATAAATATTTCCTACATCATAGTAATTTTTTATAATTTTTAGACATCAAATAAATTAAATTATTTATGACACAATCATGATGCAGTATTTACCTCATTAATAAATGACTTAAATAAATAAGATTACAAATATTAAAATAATATCTAAAACCTATCAAGTCTTATTGTATGATTTTATTTCGACCATGAGTCATCTTATATTCTAATTTAATGATTTTTGGACCATTTTAAACTGAAGATAATTTTATAATAAAATAACACTTTCAAACTTTCTTAAAGAGCCCCTCCTCCCCATTATAAAAGGACACCACATCTAACCTATTCCTCAGACCTCTCAAGCTCCTTGTCTCATCGAAACTCTGACCACTTAACCTCCCTACATCCATATCCTCCTCTTAGAAGCCCTACCATATCCAGAAGGCGCATCAAGAAGTCGTTTTGGTTAAAACCAAAGGAAGTTACTCAAATTAAAGGTAACAGTTTCTCTTAAATTCTTCTCTTTTATTTTACTTGTCCAACCCCTAAAGTCTTTTTTTAATTTCTTTTATAACAACACTAGTATCCTCAATATTCTAGTATGTTTTAATGAAATGTATTCTAACTACACTTACACAAACCTCCATCTAATGGGTGAAGAACATACTGTTTCTGTGGAAGGAAAACTAACGCCTCACGAAAGGATGATTGTTCGATTATTTCCTACCGCCTATCATGGTGGCCATTAAGATAAAACTATATTTATATATGAAATATATAATTTTTATCTTTCCTTTTTTCTTCTGTATTTCCCATTTATATCATATCATTATTGTTTCCATTATGGGTAAATGCGATAATTTTATTTGAGGAAGTGCGGACTACCACCCCCTCAAAGTGATATGACTCATTCATGCCATATGTGGGATGTAATAAGGATATATTTAATGATATTATATATGATATTATACTGGAATTATAATATACCTATGTATCCTTATGTTTTAATTCAATTAAAATAAGAAATAGAAATAAAAGTAGCGTTCTTGCGTACGTACATCTTACCATCTCCATGAACGGTACATTACATTTATTACCTCCAAATGATATGTACTATTATAAATAAATATATATATATATATATATATATATACTGGATATATATGATATATATGATATCTAAATAATGAATATCATTCTGGATATAATGGAATATTGACCACATGGAAAACATGTAAATATAAGGTGTTCAGTTTTGACTCATGTACCAAATATCGACAAAATGACCATTATTAACTTAAATGATTAAATAATATTTATAAAATGGTAATAATTGATATAAAAGTATTGATAAAATATAAAAAGGTTCTTAAGCAATTATAAATTAACCTTAGTTTATTATTCAGGAGATTAAAGAACGAACGGGTGAAGTCAGGCATGGGGTAAAGGACTTCATCCCAATATCCTTTCATTGAGTCATATTTCGATTATATATACCTTCTTATTTTACATGGTGTATAATAAAACCCATTGACCTTTCATTTCATTCAAAGGGGATATTTTTCTATGAAGCATTTTACTAAATGACAAATGGAATATTTTTAACGTTTGTAGAGACAATGAACTCTTCGCCGCCATAATCGTTATTTGGATTCCTCGATAAGCCTTAATGTCTTCTAAAATGAAAAGGAAATCCCTTATTCTATTTTTGGGTGTTTTGGTATTGAAAATGGTTTTTGAAATGGATGGATTATTTCAATATCTTGAAATTATTTATTTTTATTGAAAATTAAATGTTATAAGTGAAAGGTTTATATTTGAAATATTTTATGTGTTATGATTTTATAAAGGTACTTGAACATTTGATGGGTGGTTACATGATAAACCAAATGATGGGTGGGGTCATGATAAAGCAGGATGAGTGGTTACATTGTAACCTCCAATGCATTTTGTATTTAAGTCGGCCATATGGCTATTCCATTTAGTGATATGTGTGTAAGTCGATCGTATGGTTATTCCATTAAAGTATGTTTATGTCCCAAGTTACCTTTATATGTTATGTGTTTATTATATGGGTTTTATGGTAATATTTTGGTTACAAAAGGGTAATAAATGATATTTTATTCAGTGAAGAGTATTTACTACTTCATAAAGGTGAAAAGTATTACTTATGATAAAGTATTCATGGTTTACTTATTGATTTGAAAAAGTAACAGTTTTTTTGTGTATCCCTTTTCTAAGTTTTTTATGCTTATCCCAAGTTTCTGAAATGTTTTTCACAGGACATAAAGTGTAATAGGGACAACGATGGGATGAAGGAAATTTATTTCTATTTAAAACATTGAACTAGACATGAATCTTTTTTTTCAAGAGTTTTTATTTTTTGATAAAATGGTAACTGAGTAGATGTGCTTACATGTATTATTCAAGTCGTCATATATATGTTATGGCCTAATTTAATAAAAGTATAAAACTAAAAATATCCTCAATGTGAATTATTTGTTTAATTAAATATTATTTAATGTTATAAGTTCATGTTTGTATAGTTGGGTTCAGAGGTTGGTTTAGACAACTTTAAGAGTTAGGGTTTTGTTAAATTAATATCCATAAATTAATATATGGTAATATTTAAATGATATAGCATTTATAGATTATCATGTTGCTTCACCTCTGGTATTTCTGTGTTTAGAATGGTTTTCCACAGAGGAAACAGAGAAGCTATGTTGGGATGACATCAGGAGGAAGATAACCTTCCAAATCAGCAACCTGAGATGTTCGGAATCGGAACCGAACTGTTTTTTGCAGTGATGGCACAATTGACTCATGATATAAATGGTGGTGGTATCCTTGCATGTGATTAGCCAGATCAACCATAGAGGAACATGTCAGTAGTGGAGAATTTCATTAGGCAGCATCCCCCATCATTAAGAGGATCATCTTCCATTGTGCTAGATGAAGGGTGTATTAAAGCACTAGAAAACAATTTTGATGTCATGGGGTCTTAAGAACATTAAGAGGTTAGCCTCGTTGTTTACCGTTTTTACGGTGAATTTTTTCAGTGGTGGTCGATGGTGAAAAATATCAAGTATAGTGATGAGATTGATGCTCCTATTTGGGATGAAGTCAAAGGTATATTCCTTGAGAAATATTTTCCTAAAGTGGTTCGACATAGGATGGAAAAACAATTCATGGAAATGAGGATAGAGTATGACTCAGTGGTTGTTTACGAAGGAAAGTTCACTTGACTAGAAAGGTATGCTCCAAATTTCAGCTGAGATAATGATAGTAAGATAAATTGATTTTACTCTGGACTGAAGCCGCGATATCAATGGTATTTAGCCTCTTGTGAGTTCAAAAGTTATGAAAAACTTTTCCAATGTGCGGAGAAGGTGGAAATAGAGTTTTCCGATGATCAGGTGTTCTTTGAAAAACAACAGAATAAGAGTTCCAGTTGGAAAGAAAATGGAAATAATTCATCAATGAATCTTGGAGGTAAGAAAACTAAATATTCATCTTCTAAGAAATTTGGTAAAAAGAATCCTGAAGAATTTTTATCAACGTCTGGGAAGTGCTTTCAGTGTGGTAAGTCTGGTTATATTGCTCGTAACTGTAAGGAAGACGATCACGAAGGAAATGAAATGCCAGTGGTAAGATGATTTAAGTGCAATGAAATGGGTCATTATGAAAATGAGTGTCCAATGAAGAACTCAACTGAGGGAAATAAACCAGAATATAAGCATAAAAGGGTGGTGAAATACTTTGCAACTACTTCAGAAGATGTTGGTCCATCAAATGAAGTAGTATCAGGTACACTGTTTGTTTGTTCAGATTATGCCAATGTGTTGTTTGATTCAGGGTCTGCACATTCATTCATTTCGGAAAAAATTTCTAGTAAATTGGGAATTCCATCTCAAGATATGAATCCTAAAATTATGGTAAAAACACATGGAGGAAATTTTGGGACAAAAAGAATACATAAGAACCTTATCGTCTTTTTGTGTGGTAAGAATCTACCAGATAACATTAATGTTTTTCCTCTAGTAGAGTTGGATATTATTTTGGGGATTGATTGGATTTATGTTTATCATGCTAAGATTGATTATAGAGCTAAAGAGTTTTTCTTTTAGAAAGATTTTTTGTTTGTATACAATAATGAACCCTTACTTTTGATAACATATCTGAAAGTTGGGAAATTAGTAAAAGATGGAAATGAATGTTACCTTTAACATTGTTGGACCCTCCATGATATTGTAGTTTTCATAATCACAAATAGTGTCAATATACAGATTCTACTCTTTCATGAAATCTTAATATCTCTATGAAAATCAATTATCTCATACAATAACATATACTTTACGTAAATTTGTTATAGTCATGGATAAATATGTTTACAAATGTATTTTTACATGTACTTTTGATTAACACTTCGTCTTGTAATGGTATATGCAAGTAAATTTCTTTATAATCTTTTTTGGATTCCCTAACACTGAAGATCGACACACCAAAACCAAAGTTCGATAAACTGAAGTCGACACACTGAAACTGATGTTCGTCAAACTGAATTCAACACACCGACACCGAAGTTTGACAAACCGAAGTCGACACACCGAAACCAAAGATTGACAAACCGAAGACGACACACCAAAACCACAGTTTGACAAACTGAAGTCGACACACCGAAATCGAAACCGACACACTGAAACTGAAGTAGACAAACCGAATTTCAACACACCGAAGTCGACACAAAAAATTATGACACACTGAAGTTCGACAAACCAATGTTTGACACACCAAAAATGAAACACCGAAGATGACAGACCGATGTTATCAAACCGAAGACCACAGACCAAAGATGACTTACTGATTGATATAAATAACTATTTCCATGTCATTGTTTCATATTTATTTCTAACATTCATATTTAGACAAATTAATATTTCTGACAATATTTAATGTTTTCTGTAGGAAAATTTGTTGATAGTACGAGGTACATGCACGTGAAAAGATTTTTATGCCTAGAAGAAACTGTAGTATAAAAGGACCTCATCTTTCCCGTTAAAAAAAAGTAGGACATAGTGCAATTCAAGAAGTAGTACATACTGAGATACAGATTATGTGAATACCAAAAGAGAAGAACTAAGCACTTGAGATTACAAGAAGACTGTAACAAGAAACCTTCTCCATAAAAGGATCAGTATACATCAAGACATTAAAGAGCTGAACCTTTTCACTCCTTGAAGATGGATTACATAAACTATGATACTCTATTCTAGAGACAACGTCCAGAAGAAGACTCAAATACCATTCTCTCAATATTCATTCATTCTAGATCTTTACTTCTCAACACACAGTGAATTATTAACTCTATTCTATTTCTTAACTCTGTTGTGTTTTATATTCACTATTTGAGTAGTGTGTATATTTGTTTGTATAACATACACTGTCTCCTAAGCATAACCGAAGGATATCAAAATATCCTCAAACTCAATAACTTATTACATTTGTTTCCCATGAATAACTATGGTAGAGGTCAAGTGTGACCTAGACAGCTGGGTGTGCTGTTGTAAACCCCGATCCAACTAGTGGATCAAAAGATTATTTATTTAAACAGCTTGGAGGAAGGTGATCAATATGTAGAGAGGCATATTTCTCGGCTTGATTCTGAACCTCTTGTTTAAATTTTTGTACTAATCTTCAATTACTCTATTTTATTTTATCCGCTACTTATATTTTTCGAAGATAGAAAACTGTTATTACTTTAACTCAGATAGTTAGTTTTGGTTAGTGTGTATTTATTCTTAATTCAATAAACCTATTTCAAAAGTTGAATTAGTTATTATATTGATTCAACAGAGGACTAATAAACCTTAGTGAAATTTCTTGAGCAATTTACCGTTTATATCTATACTTCCTTAATTGACTGAGCTATTTTGAATTGGGGGATTTTTATCATAATGTTTTTAACAGAAATTTTAATTGGAACTCAATTCACCCCCCTCTTGATTATCCACTCTGACCAACATTTTGTATCAGAGGTTTATTTATTTTCAAGACTTTCAAATTATTTTCAACTGTGATCTTAGTTCTATCTTAAAGATCTTAAAATTTCTATAATATCTAAATTTTCAGTTCTTTAAATTCTATGAAACTATAGAAACTAGAGTTGAGGGTGCTACTACTAACATGCCACCTTTCTTTAATGTTAATTACTATGATCAGTGGAAATTAAAAATGAAAATGTATCTATGGAGTATGGGACCTGAAATCTGGGATACAATTGAAGACCAGCATGTATTGACTACTACTGTTAGGGACACATGGTCTCAGTTAACTAAAGCTACATATAATAATAACTATAAAGCAATGAATGCCTTGTATTATTCTCTAGGTGATGATGAATTAAATATAATATCTATTTGTAAAACTGCATATGAAATTTGGGATACATTAGCTATTTCTTGTGAGGGAACAACTAATGCTAATGAAATGAGACTACATACATACACTATTAAATATGATAATTTTAAAATGAAGCCTGATGAACCTATCTCTAAAATGTATCTCAGGTTCATAGAAATAGGGAAAACTATGAGTCTGCTTGGAAAACAAGTGGACAATAAGGACCAAATCATGAGACTGCATTGATGCCTACCTAATAGATGGAGGTGAACTTCGGTTTCCATCCGAGAATCTGGTGATATAAGAAAGCTATCAGTGAAAGTGATAATTAGAAAACATTTGATGTATGAAGAAGAAATTAAGGTGAATCAATAAGTAGATGAGGAACCAAGGAAGAAATTAGTAGCATTCAAGACTACTACCTCAAAGAGAAAAAACAACGAAAAAGTTCACGTTCCTATAGACAGGTCCACTAGTGAAGAGTCAGATTCAGACAGTGATGAGGAGATGTCTCATCTTCAAAGGAGATTCAAAAAGTTCTACATAAAGAATAGATTATTCAGCAAGTCAAACTACGAGGGAAAGTATGATAGTAAAGGAAAATGGAATAATGACAGGAAATGGAATGACAACTCAAATGAAATAATCTAATATGAGTGCAAATGAAAATGTCTTCTGAAGGGAGACTGTCCGAATATGCAATTTAAAAAGAAATATGAAGACAAGGGAAAAGGATATAAAAAGGCTATGAAAGATACCTGGAGTGCTTCAGAAGATATCTCCAGTGGATCTGATATTTTTTATAGTGAACAGAACAATCATGCCAACTTATGTTTCATGACAAAAACATCTGAGGTACCACTTAACTCTCCTATACACAATGCCTATTATTCTGGGAATACGAGTGAGTCAGATAATGATGAATATATGCCTAAGGATGAACTATTTGAATATTTTTAACTGCTCAAGGGTACCTTTAATGAAATCAAGGACAAATATAAATCATTAAAGAGCCAACATGCTTTAAATGCAAATTATAAGTCATGTCTAGATTTTGGAAACGAAAAATTCTCCCAACTGTTGAAACAAAACACTGAACTTAAATTATCCAATGAGAAATTAAGAAGAGATCCTAAGAAGTTTACTGCTGGTAGAGATACCTTGACTTAGTTTCTAGGAAAACATATTACCCAAAATATACAACTGGTCTAGTATATCAACTAGGACTGAGAAGGATCATTAAAACTGATTTTTTTCCAAAATCTGTACAATTCACAGCTAGTTCAAGTTATGGACCATTTCGTGAAACAAAATTCTCTAATATACTGAATAATGTGTTTATGTCTCAAAATATATCTGCTGACTATAAGAAATATGTGAGAAAAGTATGGGTTCCCAATGTTTTACTTTCTAACCTCTTAGGACCTAAGAAAATCTAGGTACCGAAGTTTCCACATGTTTAATCTGTTTTGCAGGGATGTTGCCTAAAGATTTCCTATAAGACTCTATAGTACTTGGACAGTGGATGTTCAAGACATATGACAGAATACTACTCATGCTTCAAGAGCCTAATCAAAGTTTATGGTGGTCATGTAACTTTTGGTGATAATTCTAAAGGGGATATCATCAGCTTAGTCTAGATCAGTAACCCTTATACAGTATTAATTTCCAAAGTACTTTTTGTTGATGGATTAAAGTAAAATTTACTTAGCATCTCTCAATTGTGTGATGGTGGTTTCAATGTCAAATTTGAAAATGATTCATGTAATGTTTTTAATTCCAAAAATGATTGAATTTTTACTACTCTTAAAAAGGAGAATGTGTATGTTGTTGACTTAAATTCATTAGCTAAACAAAATGTTTCTCACCTAAATGCTTTTCATAAGGAATCTTGGATATGGAAAAGAATATTAGGACACTGCAATGTGCACTCACTTAGGAAACTATCAAAGAAAGGTTTAGTTAGAGACTTACCTAAATTGGAATTCCCACATAACAAAGTGTGTAATCCTTGTCAAAAGGAAAAGCAACACAAAGTTTCTTTCAAACCAAAGAAAGAAGTTTCTAATTCTCAACCTCTTGAGTTGGTTCACATGGATTTTTTTGGACCATCAAGAGTTTCATGTTTAAATGGGAAGCACTATATTTATGTTCTTGTAGATGATTTTTCTAGGTACACATCGGTATACTTTCTAGCTCACAAAAGTGATGCTTGTTCTTATTTTATCAAATACTCCATGTCCGTGGAAAACCATAATGGACTTAGAATTAAGACCTTGAGAAGTGATCATGGTCATGAGTTTGAAAATTAGGATTTTGAATCCTATTTCTCACACAATGGCTATAATCACAATTTCTCTGCTTCTAGAACACCTCAACAAAATGGAGTCGTAGAAAGAGGAAATAAGACCCTTCAAGAAGTTTCTAGGACAATGCTTAGTTTTTATAATCTACATATTTATTTTTTTAGTTGAGGTTGTAAATACAGCTTGTTATACCATTAATAGAGTCTTCATTTGACCTGTTCTTAAGAAGACCCATTATGAACTTTGGAACAATAGTAAGGCTATGGTTAACTACTTCAGATTTTTTGGTTGCAAAGTTTTTATCCTTAACACCAAGGACAATATTGAAAATTTTTCTTCCCAGAGTGATAAAGGAATTTTCATGGGTTACTCAATCTCGAGTGAAGCCTATAGAGTATCTTATAAGAAAACCAAATGTGTGAAAGAGTCAGTTCATGTCAAATTTGATGAGACCGGTCCACATGAACCCAAAACCTATCTTGAAAATTTTGAGGAAGATATGTCAATTCTAAACCTTAATGAAAATGATAGTGAATCCCCTTTAAAAGTAACCAATTCTGGGAATCTTCCAGAATCTGCACCTATTGAGTCTGAACCAACAAACAATCATGAGGAGTCTATTTTAACACTTTCTAGAGGTATTAGAACTCTAAATAATCATCCTTTAGATGTTGTAGCAGGTGATTTAAATTGAGGAACACAAACTAGAGATTCTCTGAGAAACCAGGTTGAACATCAATATTTTTTTCCACATCATGAACCCAAAATATTAATGATTCTATCAATGATGAATTTTGGGTAATGGATATTCCAGAAGAATTAAATCAATTTGAAGTAAAAAAAGTCTATGAACTAGTTGAAAGACCTAAGGACACTTTGAAAATAGGCACTGAATGGGTTTTTAGGAACAAAGTTGATGAGACTGGAAATATTGTTAGAAACAATGATAGGTTAGTTGCACAAGGTTACAGTCAAAAGGAAGGAATATACTATGAGGAGACTTTTGATCTGGTAGCTAGATTAGAGTCCATTAGGATACTACTTGGTTATGTAGCTCATCTGAATTTTAAACTTTATAAAATGGTTGTCAAAAGTGCTTTTCTAAATGGGTATATAGTTGAGGATGTATTTGTTGAACAACCCTCTAGCTTTACAAATACTAATTTTTCAAACCATTTTTAAACTATCTAAAGCATTATATGGTTTAAAGCAAGCTCCAAGAGCTTTTTATGATAGACTCAGTTCCTTTCTTATTTCAAAAGGTTTTACTAAAGGAATATCAGATCATAATTTTTTTATTAAAAGGATTTCCAAAGATGTTTTGATAGTACAAATTTATGTAGATGATATAATTTTTGGATCTTCTAGAACTTCTTTATGTACTGATTTTTCAAAAATATTGCAAAATTATTTTGAAATGAGTTTAATGGGAGAGCTTAAATTTTTCCTTGGATTTTAGATTTTTCAAAATAAATATGTTATTATTCTAAATCAAATTAAATATACTAAAGATATTTTAAAACGTTTCGGTTTGGATGGTAGTAAAGGTAGTGATACACCTATGAGTACTACTTGTAAGTTGGATGCTGATGAAGCTGGAAACCAACTAGAGAGGTATGATAGGGAGCCTTCTCTACCTTAGTTCAAGAAGACCTGATATTATGTTCAGTGTATGCATGTGTGCTGCTTTCAAGCTAATCCCAATGAATCTCATTTAAATGATGTTAAAAGGATTTTCTAATATCTCAAATATACTCCCAACTTAGGACTATTTTATCCAAGAGGACAACTGTTTAATTTAATAAGTTATTTAGATGCTAATTTTGTTGGTTTTAAGTTAGTTAGAAAAAGCACCTCTGGGACATGTCACATGTTAGGTAAGTCACTAGTATCATGGTGTAGTAAAAAACCAAATTGTGTTGCATTATCTACTTCTGAAGCCGAATACATTCTCCTCGTAGTTGTTGTGAAATTTTTTTTTTGGATGAAACACACTTTACAAGACAATGGATATCAATTCAAACATGTCTCCATTAACTGTGACAATATAAATGCTATTAACATTTCTAGAAATCCAATATCTCATTATAGAACAAATCATATTGATGTGATACATCACTTATTGAGTGATCATGATCAAAAATGTGATATAACTCTTGAGTTTATTGGGACTAAACATCAGCTTGTTGATATATTTACTAAACCCTTAAATTTTAAGAAAACGAATTACATCAAACATAAATTAGGAATGATAAATCAGTAACTGATCTTGGTAAAACCGATCTTTGGGAAACCAATATTTGTAAAACCGATCTTTGTGAAACCGATCTTTGTAAAACTGATCTTTGTCAAACAGATCTTTCTAAAACCTATGTTTGTGAAACTGATCTTTGCAAAACCGATCTTTGTGAAATCAACCTTTGTAAAATCGATCTTTGTGAAACCGATCTTTGTAAAAGTGATCTTGTAAAATTGATATTGCAAAACTGATCTTTTTCAAACCAATCTTTGTAAAAAAGATTGTGCAAAATTGATCTTTGTAAGACCAATCTTTTTAAAACCAATCATTGTGAAACCGATCTTTGTAAAACTGATTTTTGTGAAACCGATCTTCTTGAAACTGATCTTTCTGAAACCCGTCTTCTTGAAACTGATCCTTTGACACCGATATACTAAAGGGTTGGTTTGTAAATTCCATATTCCTTTAGTGAAATTTTGTTTTTTATCTCTTTAAACTTGTCACATTTAAATTTTATGTTTTACAATTTAAAATCCCTAAATGATATATTAAGTCCAATCCTTATCGACCCTTCAGCTTCTCCATAGCTGTAAAGCCTTTTACAGTTAGTCACTCTCTCTTGACTCTCAACCTCTCAACACAGTTAGAATCCAAAGCTTTGATATGGAAAGGACTAAGAGCACAATGGAAGAACCTAGAAAATGTCCTTCTGCTATGTGTCACAAAGGTGAGTCCAGTGGGACTGTGAAACCAAGCATATAAATCCGAGTAGTTAGAGCTGAAAAGGTGGTGTCTACTGAGTGGCTTCTTCCAAGAAAATATTTTCTGTTAAAAGTGTTGGAATCACAAAGATGGATCAGTTTTTTTTTTCAACAATGAAAAACCCCTATTATACCAAACTAGTGCACGAGTTCTATCAGCATTTCAGTATAACACTGGATGAAGCCGAGGAAGAAAAGATGAAATCTATTTTAAAAGGAAAGGAAGTAGCTTTTTTGTCTAAGGAATGGGCGGAATGCTTAGAGGTACCTCATGCAGGTGTCTATACTGATTATCCTGGTAATATTCCTCCTTCTTAAAATTTGTTTTCATATGAAGATTCACTGAAGGAATTTACTAGAAATGAAGAATCCGGAAGGGCTGTTGAAAATGAATTTGAAGGAGAAGTGAGATTGCTTTTTAAGTTTATAAAGCATCAAATCTATCCAAGGGAGATTTCTCTTGTGTGAAATATAATTATGTCTTCTTGATATTTTTGTTGAAACATGGAATAAAGGTGAATTTGTGCAGATATCTCATAGTACATATTTCTGATTGGATTAAGACATCTAAGAAGGAATCCTGCTTATACTATCAGAGGACGATTTCTTCCATGTTGAAAAAATTAAACTATATAGAAGATGGATACTAAATGATAACTACATGTAGTGGTTTTTGTTTTCAGAGAGACATTTGTAAAAGAATGAAAATTTTCTGGAACCCATGGAAGAGATGTTGGGTAAGAGATGAAGAAAAGTTGTATGATGAGTTCAGTCTAGTTGACCATCCTTCTAGACTAAGGGAACAAGTTGATCCATGTCTCAAACTAGGATAAGATCCTATTTATTCTGATGAGGTGTTGAGGCTGAAGTACCTAGGGATAAAGGATCTCATTTTAATGACAGGAGTGATCCTGATATTGCTGAAAGTCCCAAAGATATGACTTATGGACCTGCCCATCCACCAATGGAATTGGCTTCAAGATAAACTATTCTAGGTGATGAATAAGAGAAAGAAACCAAAGTTACTGGAGTTGAAGGATATGTTAGAAAATCAGATGAGGTATCTGATGATGATACTGATGATGGTGATAATGGCGATGATGGATAAAGTGTTGAGCATGTGAGTGACTCTCTAAAACTAGGACAACACGTGGTTAATAGATCTAGTGGGGAATCTATTCATGGAGCTGGTGATGGAATTGAGCTTGCTGATCAACAGGCTGATGAACATAGAGATACTGGACATGAGGAAAGACCACTTCATCCCAATACTGAAAACCAAGATCTCATTCAGGTATTTAATAATCTTACGGATGCTGGCCAAGAGGAAGAAAATGTAGTTCATGTGCCTCAAATTGAGAAAGTAACCGGTGAAGCTGAAGAAGCTAGAGCTAGGCAGAACCTGATATTCGGTTGGTTCCTGCTCCTAGAAAAGTCATTATGCCTAGAGACCTGGATGAAGTACTTGATGATATTGATGTTATTCATGAGCCTTAGGGAAGAAGGGTAAGAATTGATACCGTTGAGCCAAGAGATTGGATATGTACAAGATAGTGGAATATTAATCCAAGATATATTATTTTCGAGGTAGATTATGACTTAGATGAGGAAAGGGTGTATCCTCCTCTTGTTCCACAAGTCCATGCTGACCTAGAGCCTGTTGTACCTATTCCACCAATTTCACCTCCAGTAGTATACCCAGTTGCTCAGTCAGTTCCCAGTGACTATGTCGCTAAGGCTAGTTTGGAAAAGTTTAAGAATGAGATATGTGAGCCTGTGCCAGCTTTAGTGGGATCCATAAATGAAGCCTCCACCTAAATAAGTATTCTAGATGTTGATGCATCCAAAATTGCATAAATAGTGATATAGGAGATTCAACTTAATCTTATTACTACAGTAGAAACCATTATTAGACACAACACTTTGATGAGAGAAGAAGTAGGAAAGATGAGAAATGAGCTAAATTACTTAACCTCTGACATTGATACCTCCTTTAGTGGTGTTCTGGAAATTATTACGAACTTGGTAACTCATCTACTCAGTGTAGATTTGAAAAATTTGGAAGAAGAGCTTGGAAAAATGTTGTCTGGACCATCTAGTTTCAGGAGTGGGAGAAGTGTTGTTGCTGATTTGGAGTCTCTCTAGGCTGTGATGAGAGAGGAGATTCAAAAACTCTATATTGTTATAGATAAATAAACCTCAGAAAAGGTACATCAAAATACCAATCTTGTATACAATATGGTCAGACAATGCACCAATGAAGCCTCTGCAGCTCAGAAACAAATTTGGGAAAAAGTGGATAAGTATTTCACTAAGATATATACCAAGAATGACCTCATCAACATTTCAAGTTTTTGGCAGAAAATATTCAAATTCCTCTAATCATAGAAGCATTCAAAAAAAAAAGTTCTCCAATTGAAAGAGTTTACAAAGTAGCTGAGGAAATTTATGGAGAATAAGGATGACTTTGAGAAATCCATGAAATATGGAGGATAAATCATTAATGACTTCATCAACCTGCTCAAACATTATCTGTTTGTTCAGGCCGAGGCAATTGTGGTCCTTCCAGTTGCTTCAATTGGTACTGCCACTCGGCCTCCTGCTCTAATGACTGTCTCTCAATCCCTTACTCATATTTGACTGATCATTACTGATCAGTTCCTAAGTCATGTCTTGTCAAACAGAAGGCCTACGCTTGAATCTAATATTCCTATGGGTTTTGATCTTCCAGGTGTTGTAATATGATCATCTCTATCCTCTACCACTCCCAAACCTTCTCCCTCTTCATTGGATCCTTCAGAAAAAGGCAAAGCTCCTCTGAGTCCAAACCCTTAGTGATGGATTGTTTCTTTTTTATAGGGATTTCGTATTTTTGTTTAACTTGTATTCTTATGCCTTTTAATAAAAATTTGTATGGTGTCTTTCTATTATCGTATTTCTCCTTATTGCTTTTCTATTTTTTTAATCCCAAAAGGGGGAGAAAAAGGATGGCATATAAGGATGGAATATACTCTCCTTAATCCATTTAGTGAGGGGAGATTTGTTTTAAATAAATTCTTGAAATGAAAAACATTACTTATAATTGAAAATTACATTCGTCTATGTTGAGATATCTTCATTATATATATATTTTCATGTATTCTATAATTTGTGATTATTAAAAAGGGGGAGATTTATCCATTTAGTGAGGAGATATTTGTTTTAAATAAATTCTTGCAATGAAAAACATTACTTATATTCGAAAATTACATTCTGCTTTGTTGAGATAACTTCATTCTTTATATATGCATGTATGCCATAATTTTTGATTATCTAAAAGGATGATATTTTTGACCCTCCATGATATTTTAGTTTTCATAATCACAAATAGTGTCAATATACAGATTCTACTCTTTCATGCAATCTTAATATCTCTCTGAAAATCGATTATGTCATACATTAACATATACTTTATGTTAGTTGCTTATAGTCATGGATAAATATGTTTACAAGTGTATTTTTACATGTACTTTTCATTAACAATTTGTCTTTTATTGGTATATGCAAGACAGACTCTTCATAATCTTTTTTGGATTCCCAAACACCAAAGTTCGACAAATAGAAACTGAAGTTCGACAAACCAAAGTCGAAACACCAAAACCAAAGTTCGAAAAACTAAAATTGACACACCAAAACTGAAGTTCGACAAACAGAAGTCGACACACAAAAACGGAAGTTCGACAAAACGAAGTCGACACACTGAAACCAAAGTTTGACAAACTGAAGTCAACACATCGAAACTGAAATCGACACACCGAAACCGAAGTCGACATACCGAAGTTCAAAATAACCAAGTCAACACACCGAAGAATGAAACACTAAATTCCAACAAACAGAAGATCGACACATCAAAGATGAAACACTAAAGATGATATACTGATGTTATCAAACTGAAGAAAGAAAACTGAAGATGACTCGCTTATTGATATAAATAACAATTTCCATTTCATTAATTCAAATTTATTTCTAACCATCATATTTAGAAAAATTAATATTTCTAACATTATTTAATGTTGTCTGTAGGACAATCCATAGACAGTATGAGGTACATGCACATGTGAAGATCTTTATTCCCAGAGGATCCTAGAGTATTAAAGGACCTCATCTTTCACGTTAAAAAAATGTTGCACATAGTAAATCTCAAGAAGTAGTATACGCTGAGATACAGACTGTGCGAATACTAAAAGAGGAGAAATAAGAGCTTGAGATTACAAGAAGACTATAACAAGATACTTCTCAAAAAAGGCTCAGTATACATTGAGACATTAAAGAGCTGAACATTTTCACTCACCGAAGCTGGATTACAGAAACTACGATACTCTGTTCTGAAGACAACTTCCAGAAGAAGACTCAAATACCATTTTATCAGTATTCATTGAGTCTAGAGCATTACTTAATAGCACACATAGAATTAGTACCTCTATTCTATTTCTTATATCTCTTGTGTTTTATATTCACTATTTGAGAAGTGTCTATATTTGTTTGTATAACACACTTTGTCTCCTAAGCATAACTATAGGATATCAAACTATCCTCATACTCAATCACTTATTACATTTGTTTCCCAAAAATAACTGTGGTAGAGGTAAAGTGTGTTGTACCAATCATCAATTACTCTGTTTTTTTTTATCTGCAGTTTATATTTTTCAAAGATAGAAAATTGTTTTTACTTTAACTATAATTGTTAGTTTTTGTTAGTGTGTATATATTCTTAATTCAGTAAACTGGTTTTAAAAGTTGAATTTGAGATTTCATTGATTCAACTGATGACTAATCAACCATAGATAGATTTTTTGGGCAATTAAACATTTATATCTCTACTGCCTTAATTGACTGGGTTGATTTGAATTGGGGTATTTTTATCATAAAGTTTTTAACAAAAATTTTAATTGGAACTCAATTCAACCCCCCGCTTGAGTATCCTCTCCGACCAACACACATATTGTTGAAAACTAAGGAACTGTTCAGATTGATGATGTGCCAGTGGTAAATGAGTATCTTGATGTTTTTTCAGATGAGTTTCCTAGTATTATACCAGATCGGGAAGTTGAATTTACTGTTGACTTAGTTCTTGATTCTTAGATAATTTCAAAACCCCCTTATCGAATGTCTCATGTTGATATTTTGGAGTTAAAGAAGCAATTGATGGAGATTTTTAGATTAAGGTTGCATTCGACCTAGAACATCACCATGGGGTGCTCTTGTATTGTTTGTTAAAAAGAAAGATGGTTCAATGATACTTTGCATTGATTATAGAGGATCAAATAACATCATTGTTAAGAACATGCAAACTTTTCCTCATATCGATGATTTGTTTGATCATCTCTAGGGAGCTTAGTATTTTTGGAATATTGACATGAGGCTGGGGTACCATTAGTTCAAAGTAAAGGAAGCAGACAGTTCGAAGACCGCGTTTCATACTAGATATGGCCATTATGAATTTGTGGTAATGCCTTTTGGTTTAACCAATGAACCTAATGTATTCATGTATCTTATGAATAGAATTTTCCATGAGTTCTTGGAAATGTTTTTAGTATTGTTCATTGATGATATTTTGGTTTATTCATAAAGTAAAAAAAGGAACATGAAAGTCATTTAAGGGTTGTCTTGCAAACCTTAAAAGAAAAGAAACTATATGGGAAATTCAGAAAGTGTGAGTTTGGGTAACAACAAATATTGTTCCTTGGTCACATTGTTTAAAAAATGGCATAACTCTTGATCCTTCTAAAACAAAAGTTGTTGAAGAATGGCCAAGACCCAAAAATATAACTGAGATCCATTTTTTCATGGTTTATCAGGTTATTACCAAAGGTTTGTTGATACTTTTTCACAATTATCTAGTTGAATGACCAAGTTAACTAGAAAAGGTGTTGAGTTTATCTGGAAAAAAAGAATGTGATGATTATTTTTAGGAATTGAATAGAATATTGGTGAATTCCCCAGTTTTAAATTTTCCTTCTAGAGTTGGTGATTTTTTTTTCTACAGTGATGCTTCATTAAAAGGAATTTGTTGTGTCCTTATGTAGAATGATCAGGTAATTGCTTATGTTTTATGTCAGTTGAAACCTCATGAGTTAAATTACCCTACACATGATTTGGAATTAGGTGCTATTGTTTTTTCTTTAAAAATTTTGATACATCATTTGTATAGAGTAAAGTGTGAGATATAAACTGATCAAAAAATATTAAAGTATGTATTCACTCAAAAAGAATTGAACATGAGAAAGATGATATGGCTACAATTAATAATGTGGTTGATTCTTTGAGTAGAAAAATTAATTCTTCATTAACCTTGATTCATTTGGAACGATATCCTTTGGTTTTTGATTTGATTAATTTTAGCATAGAAGTTGTTGGTGCAGGAAATTCTTCTGTTTTGTTTCATGTGTCAATGAAATCATCTCTATTAGATTGAATTAAGAAAGTTCAGAAGGAATACAGTGAGTTATAGAAAAAGGTATAGTTGGTTCATAAGGGTATGTTGCCAGATTTTAATGTTGATAATGATTTTGTTTTCAGGTTTGGGAAAAGATTATGTGTGCCTTGTGATTCACAATTGAAGAATGAGTTGTTATGTGAAGCTCATAGTTCACTGTTTTCAGTTCATCCTTTAAGTACAAGGATTTATAGAGATCTTCAAGATTAATATTATTAGGATTGAATGAAATGAAATATTGTTTATTTTTCTATGAAGTGTTTGACTTTCCAAGAGGTTAAGGTAGAGTGACCATTACGAAAAGGGATGCTTCAGTCTTTACCTATGTCAAAGTGGAAATGGGAAAATATATCCATGAACATTGTCAGGGGATTACCAAAGACATCTTGAGGTAATAATGCAATTGGGGTTACTGTTGATCGGTTGACTAAATCTGTTCATTTTCTTTTTATTCAAGATAATTTGTCTCTATATCAACTTTCTCGGTTGTATGATAAATATATAATCAGGTAACATGGTGTTGCCCTCTCTATTGTATATGATCGTGATCCTAGGATTACTTCTAACTGTTATAAATGCATTTAAAATTCATTGGATACTGAATTAAATTTTAGTACAGCTTTTCATCCCCAATCGAATGGGAAATTCGAACGAATAATTCAGACCATGGAGGATATGATATGTGCTTGTTCACTTGATTACCAGGGAAGTTGGGACCAATATCTTTCTTTGGTTAAATTTTTATATAATAACATTTTTCATTCTAGTATACAGATGGCTCCATTTGAGGCATTATATGAAAAGAGGTGTCGAACTCCAGCTTTTTTGGATGAAGTACGTGAAAGGAAACTGATGGGACCATAATTGGTATAAGATATAGAAGAAAAAGTACAGTTGATTTAGAAGAACATGATAACAGCTCAGATCAGACAGAAAATTTATGCGGATAATCGGGGGAAGGATATTTCTTTTGAGGTAGGTGATCATGTCTTTCTCAAAGTTTCTCCATGTAAAAGTGTAATGCATTTTGGCAATAAGGAAAAGTTGATTATGAGATTCATTAGACCCAATGAAATCCTGGAGAAAGTTAGATCAGTTGCATATAGAGAGGCTTTACCTCCATGTTTTTCCTAGGTACACAATGTTTTTCATGTTTCAATGTTCAAAAATTATATGACACATCCATCTAATTTTTTGAGCCCAGAGGTAGTTCAGTTGGAAGCGAATCTCTCTTTTGAGGAACAACCAGTTCAGATTCTTGATTGAAGAGAGCAAGTGTTGCAGAATAAGGTAATTCATTGGGTAATGTTTTTGTGGAAAAATCATATGGTTTAAGAGGAAATGTGGGAATCTAGAAATGCTACGAGGGATAAATACCCCTACTTATTTGATAAGTGAATAAAATTGCGAGGATGCAATTTCCAAAATGGGGGAAGGATGTAACATCCCGGGTGAATAAAAAAATAATACATTCTCTTTTTTATTATTATTTTGTGAATAAAATATTAATTTTACATAAAAGTGGTTGTTATGTTCGATTGTGTACCCGATGCGCAACAACGGGTTTCTTTGAAATCTTACGTTGCACACTAATAATATAATATTATTATTTTAAATGGTAGTTAACTCCTAGTAGTTGTATTGGAAGGAATGATAAAAAATAACTACAATATTATTATACATGTTTGTTAAATGTATTTATATTTATCCAATAAAATCTATAGGCTTAAAATATGAATGAATCTAATTTAAAGCATAATTTACATTAAATTGTTGATTTACCATCTTTTAATGGAGAAACCTCTTTAAATATATTTTTAGTATCTTTTATATGTTCTATTTGACCAAATAAAACTATTCTTTAGAATGAGGACATCAAAATTTACTTTGGGAAAATTTTTGGTATTTTTCTGATAAAATTCAATTATTAATGAAAAATGAAAAATGTTGTATTTTATTTCAAAACTACCTTTTAGTATAATTTATTTATATGGTTAGAATATATTTTAAATTGGTTTAAAAGTGTAATTGGATTATATTTTTAACATTTAATCTAATTTTTTTAATTGGAAGCAATTTTCACTTTGAAATAGGAAATAATCAACTGTCAATCATTTGATAGTTATTATTTCTTAAAAACACACCTTTTGTTTTGACAACGGGAATTAATTTTAAATTATTTTCTACCACTTGTGTGTTTTGAATTTTTTAAAATAGACATAATTTTTGAATTCAGAATATCAAATATATCTTAGGATGAATTTTTGGTATTTTTCTGAAAAAAATCAATTTTTGATGAATAGTGAAACCACTAAGTAGTAGTTAAAAAACTGACTTTTTCATTTAAATGAAATTTTACTGCTTCTGTGAACTGAATTTCAAGAACTTTAAATATATGGTTGTTATTAGTAATTAAAAATTGGTTCAATAAGATGAAAATATTTTCTGTTGAATCGTAACTATTGACTTTTATTTACCGCGGTTAAAGGTAAATTATTGTAATTCAAGGTAAAAATAATATTAAATTAATATAAGATTACCTTAACACTTTTCCTAACCTTATTTTATGAGTCATTTACGACCATGGGAATCTTTGGGTTGATTTTGGGACCCCATGGAGCCACTTAAGAGTGATAATGACACTTTATTTTAATTAACTTAAAGTAAAGGCAAAAATGAAATAAACAAAAACCTTTTAGTAAATTAATTTTTACATTTGATTATATAAGTTATCTTTAGAATATAAATATTAATTGTAAATCTAAAAAAATTTCCTAAATTAATTTTTTTTTTATTTTCAGACATCGAATAAATTAAATTATTTATGACCTAATAATGATGCAGTATTTACCTCATTAATAAATAACGTAAATAAAAAAGATTATAAATATTAAAATAATATCCAGATCCTACCCAATTATTATTGGATGATTTTATTTTACAATGAGTCATCTTATCTTTGACTTTAATAATTTTTGACTTTTTGAAATCGTAGATAATTTTATAATAAAATAATTGTTTCAAACTTTCCTAAACAGCCCCTCCCCCATTATAAAAGGACACCAATTTAATCCCATTATTCCCACCTCTCGAGCCCATTCTCTAAAAAAAATCTACCCAACTAAGTTCTATACATACCTCTCCTCCTCCAAGAAGCCTTACCTTAGGCAGAAGGCACTTTAAGAAGTCATTTTTCTTCTAACCAAAGGAAGTTACCCAAATTAACGGTAACAGTTTCTCTTAAATTATTTTCTTTTATTTTACTTCTCGAACCCATAAACTCTTTTTATTACTTTATTTTATAACAAAACCAGTATCCTCAATATACTTGGATGTTGTTATGAGAAGTATTTTAACTACATTTACACACACCTCTATCTAATGGGTGAAGAACATACTATTTCTGTGAATGGAAAACTAACGCCTCAAGAAACAATGATTGTTTGATTATCTCCTACCACCTATAATGGTAGCCATTAAGATGTCACTATATCTATATATGATATATATTATGTTTATGTTTTTTATGCTTATATATTTTCCATTTATATAATACCTTTATCGTTTCCATTATGGGTAAATGTGATAATTTCATTTGAGGAAGTGCGGACTACCACCCCCTCAAAGTGATATGACTCGTTCATACCATACGTGGGACGTATAAAGGATAGAGTTAATGATATTATATATGATATTATACTGGAATTATAATATACCTATGTATCATTATGTTTTAATACCATTCAAATAATAAATAGAAATGAAAGTTACGTTCATGTGTACATACGGCTTTCTGTCTCCCTGAACGGTGCAATTAATTTCTTACCTCCAAATGATATGTACTATTATAAATATATATATATATATACTAGATATATATGATATATATGATATCTAAATAATGAATATTATTCTGGATATAATGGACTATTGACCAAATGGACAAATTGTAAATATAAGGTGTTCATTTTGGACTCAAGTACCAAATATCAACAAAACGACCATTATTAACATGAGTGATTACATAATGTTTATATAATGGTAATAATTGATATAAAATGATTAATAAACGTTAAAAGGTTCATAATAAATTATAAAATAACTAAATTTTATTATTTCGGAGATTAAATAACGAACCGGACAAGTCGGACATGAGGTAAGGGACTTCATCTCAATCTCCTTTCATTGAGGCATATTTCAATAATATATACCTTCTTATTTTCTAGGGTGTATAATAAAACCCTTTGAATTTTACTTTCATTGAAAGGGAATATTTTTTCTATGATTCATTTTACTGAACAAAAAATGGAATGTTTTTAACGTTTGCAGCGACAATGACCTCTCCACCGCCGTATTCATTATTCAGCATCCACAATAAGCCTTAATGTTTTCTAAAATGAATAGGAAATCCCTTATTCTGTATTTGGATTTTTTGGTGTTTAAAATAGTTTTTTAAATGTATTTATTATTTCAATATCTTGAAATTATTTCTTGTGATTTAAAATTAAATGTTATTAGTGAAATGTTGATATTTGAAATATTTTATGTGTTATGATTTTATAATTATACTTGGAAATTTGATGGGTTGTTACGTGATAAACCAAATGATGGGTGGTTCCATGATAAACCGGGACAGGTGGTTATGTTATAACCTCCAATGCATTGGGTATCAAAGTCAACCATTTGGTAATTCCATTTAGTGATATGTGTGGAAGTCGACCGTATGGATATTCCATTTAAGTATGGTTATGTCCCAAGTTACCTTTATATGTTATGTGTTTTTATATGGGTTTTATGGTAATATTTTGGTTACACAAGGGTAAGAAATGATATTTTATTCATTGAGGAGTATTTACTACTTCATAAATGTGAAAAGTATTACTTATGATAATGTATTCATGGTTTACTTGTTGATTTGAAAAACTAACAGTTTTCCTTCTTTGTGTATCCCTTTACTGATCTTTTTATGCTCATCCCAAGTTTTTGAAATGTTTTTCAAAGGACATAATGTTGAATAGGGTCAAGGATGGGATCAAAGAAATGTCATGATGTCTAAAACATGGAAGTCAACATGACTATTTTTTCAAGTGTTTTTATTTTGTGAAAAAAACATAGTAGATGTGTGTACATGTATTATTCAAGTTAGCATGTATCTGTTATGGCCTAATTATCTAAAACTCTAAACCTGAAAAAATATTCAATGTGAATTATTCATTTTTTTCAAGATTATGTAATGTTATAAGGTCGGGTCCTTATAATGGATACGTCCCACTTTGAGAAGAAATTAGTGAAAGTAATAATGAATATGGAATTCCACAATATCACCAATGAGAAGGAACCCAATAATTCAATTACTCGTGTAGAAAGAGGTCTAGAATACTTAGTTGTGTGGATAATCTCTGAAGGTAGATTAGTAAAGTCGACTTGAACATTGCATCTGTAACACTACTTTATGAATGAAATCCATCGATGAACCATGGTTGGCCAAAAGTACCTCAAAATTTTGACGTGATGATAGATCTTCAATCCTATTTGAAAGTCTCTATATATCCTAACATGAATATATTGCATATATTTTTTAATATTTTTTTTAATATATTAAATAAGGATCTCGTCAAATATAAATATATATAAGGCTCTATCTAATTCAGGTTTCTCATAAAGAGTAGAGTTTTACTTCTTGGAAATGTTGTCAACGATTATTTTCTTGATGACTAAATCAAATTAATACTTTATGTGAAACCTGGGGACCATGTTTAAAGGGTCTAATAGAGACTGGTAGAGATTTTTTGGTAATGTTTTAGATTTTTGGTGAACCCTTACAGAATTATGAATGATTATTTCCTGATAGAATTTTTGGGAGTGATGCAAACAACATCAAGGTTGAACCTATTGAGTTTAGAGTTATTCATCATTTTCTAGGTCAAACACTAGGAGGTGTTGTTAATGTGAATGTACCAATATGTTTAGTCTTCATCAACAGTGAAAATATCCTCTTCTAGAAGATCAATATATTAGGGAAACCCCTTTGGGGTTGGGAGCACAGTATGGAAGTCTTTTATCACTTAGACCTTGACAGCCATATAAAGAATAAACCTAATGTAAAACTAATAATGGATCATTTCTCATCTTCCAAAAATATTTTCTTAATGGGAGTGATGAGTCTTTATTTCAATGGTTCAATATAGGAGACAAAAAACACAGGATACTATTGATAATGTAATAGATTTTGAACCATTAAAACCAATGAAATGATTTACATTTAGAGGAGATAATATCTAAACATAGAATCAATCAACATGCGGATGAGGTTTCATAGACTATTCTCATTACACATGTTTTCTCAAAGGTAAATATGGTATAGAGAGATCATTCCAAGGTGTTCACATTTCAGAAAAATGGTTTCTAATAGATTGTTGGAATCATAATAAAAGGGAATAGTATATACTAATTGATTTCTTCAAATGAGCATTGGCATTATCCATCACACTAGTGAGTGAAACATTTATTCATTATCTTGAATAATGACTCACATTTCCCTAATAATTTAGTAATTGAACTTTATATATAAAACAAACATAATTTAATGACTCAAATATTAAGAAAAGTTCATCAAGATGAAATTTCAATGATGTCATTTATCTTCTTTAGATAAATATAAAAGCCTCTGTATTGGAAAAAAATCCATGAAATTTCATATAGGTGTCCCTAAATTCATACTTTAAAAAGATTTTATTACGCTTATGGGTATTAAACATTCCAAAAAATCATCAATATAATAGACATGGTCTTATAGATAGTGTTATTAAACCACCAAATCATCCACATAGAATTCACCTAATTTTCCAAATAAGGTATTCAATATGCAATGAATTGCCTACTTGTATGATTTGATGGAATTCATCAATATAAAATGCATCACTTGGTAGTAATATGTTCCCTAGGGTGGCCTAAATGTAATAAACAATTCAACATCGATGGGCATCTATGTATGGTTGGATCTATAATATCGATCCATGGTAAAGAGAGTTTGGAATCCCATGAATACTTCAATTACAATTTTATGATCAGAACTAAGAATTTTTCCTTCGGGTAATGGTTGTTGATATATTATAAGTTAATGAAGACTCTTATCATTCAATTCTTATTTTTAATTGAGAATATGCTGGCCATCCATTTTCTTCCTATAACTTCTCTAAGAAGTTATATTTGATCATATTTTTAAATTCGACATTAACCATGGAGCCATTTTAGGGATACAGCTTCATGGGTTCTTATTTGAATCCATTGTGGCTATAAAATAGATTGAAATTATGGGAAGTGGCATGGGGTTTGAGCCCTTTCATATCCTTTTAGTTCGAAAAAGTACATCATGGTGTGTAGTTAGGTAAATAGAGTACTTCTATTTCTCATCGAGAGTCATGATTAAACTGATCAATGTCACCATTATATATTCCTCAATTTAAAGGTTAACTTGTATCATTTCATTAATGGTAGTGGAATGTAATTATTGAAATGTTATAGGGGATCCTTCATAGACTTCTTCATCAAAAATATGTTATATATGTGGGGAGATAATGATGCCATGGGAACATGCTCATATGATATGGAATCATCATCTTGTGTGATGTGAGAATATTTATTAAGAGTTTATTGTCTATATATTTTTAACTCTTTGAAAACTATCATTCTAGATATTGTAATTCTTACCACATGTGGCCTTTTGCCATGATTTTGGAAAAAAAAATTGATGTAATGTGGCTTGGTCAACAACCAATGATTCAAAACTACTCTCTAGTAAAAGTGATTAAGAGTCTGGTTTTTGAGTATGGATAGATCATTGTGCATTACATGAGATAGGGCTTTATGATATTCAAAATATCATAGCCTCCTAACTATTATAAGGTGAAGTGAACACAATTATTATTCTTAGTCAAAATTAAATAGTGCTTATGTTATAGATTTGTTGCTTTTAGATAGTGAATTAGTATTTGGAAACTAATTTCTAAATCATCCAAAGGATTTACTAAGGTGGATTCCAAATCAATAGGAACATTACCACCCCCATATCCTTCCCCCTAAGGTTACATAATATCCATTTGATTATACTTGACATAAAATTAGTGGGTCTCACATGAGTCAAAGGGGGAAGCATCGAACTAGAGAACACCTACTCAGCTATTAAGGGATTACTTGGGGCCCTGGTGGTATAATAAAAGGATAGTTGTATACAAGTGGATTTAGGACCTCCCTAGTATGGTGTTGAAAGTAGTTTCTTGTGTGATGACAATGAACTCATTGTTTGATACTATGTTTCCAAACAAGTTATTTAATTGGAACTTCCAAAGTTGTCTTGGTTCTCTCTTTTCATATCCCCTTATTTTTAGGTTTGATGGGGTATGTTCAGCCTCAGTACTCCCCAACATATAGATCATATTGTTCTGGATGATAATGAACCTAAAACCAATTTCTTTGATACATTAGTGGATATTGATTTCATGGAAATTCCTTAAGAGGAAGAGTGGAATATGTGTCCTTCTACGACAATGGGTTTATCTTCCCCGAAAAAATAAAATCATGAGCTTGTGTTATTGACACTCATATTCTTCCTCACAGTAGGATTAAATGTTAGACACCCCAGCAAAAAACTCCATATTGATCTTCAGGGATAAAAAAATATATGTGTATAGGAGGATCATGTCTAGTGTTGGGAGTTTGTCCAGGATGCCTGTAAGGTTCTTATTCACCTTATAATTATATTATAGCATAATTTTCTTACATTTATGGGGTATCTCTTTTACTAGAATAGTTTAGGGACCTCCCTGATGAAATGGAGGTACATGTTCAGCCTTCACTGGTCTCTTTTAATTATTTTCAGACTTTGGCTTCATTATATGATTAACTAATCAGATAGCGTGTGGAGCTTCACAAGAGGAAGACTTTATAGGTTTTGTTCTTTATCAGCATGAAGGAATGTTTTCCTTCTAATTTTAGTTGCATATATAAAATTCTTAGGGATAGTGTCATGGGAATTAGGCATTAGGAATAGTTGATTCCCTTATCCTAGATAACATTGATTAGAATCTCTAAGAGGGGATGGTTAATGTGACTCACTCAGGGGTCTAGTGCAGTAGTCCACCTATCAGATGACACTGATGAAGCCATACACCAGTTACTCATCAAATTTGTCTTCTTAGTGGCTGATGAATCACAAAAATCCCATCCAATGTAATTGTATGATCCTTTTGAGAGTAAAGACTATCTTTGAAATCTAAAGGGGATTTTAACTACTCTTATGATACAAAAATTGATTCATTATGTCCTTCGAGTTTCAGGATGAAAACAGTATATTTATGGTAGATCACCTTGCTAAGGAGGGTGTTGATTGATTTATCTATGCACAAATTACTTGATTGGATTAAAATTTTGTCTTTTGTTCTATCCATCCATCAAAAAACTGGTATCCTCAGTCTGAAACTTGTTACCATTCCCTAGTGTTTGTTTCGTCATCAAGGCTAGATGATCTACATATAACATGCATTACAGGATCTTTGAGTTCCACAATTCCATGATCAAATATTCCTAATATCCAAACATTGGAGATAAATTATTCAGAGGTGGTTTTTACAAGTAATATATTGTAGGGTAAGTCGGTTAAATGATTCTCCAAATCCAATTCTTCTGGTTTCATAATTTTTGGGAGGTTGACTAAATTATTCTCCAAGGTATAGAGGAATGAACATAGGAATTTCTCATCCTTGAAGTAATATACCTTTTTCTAATTATCTATGAAATTATTGGCCCCTTATCCTTATTGGGGAGTTACCTATCCTTGGAGGGGAGATCGAGAGACATTCTCCTCACGTTAGTCTTTTGGTCGGAATTTGTTCTATGGGGTATTAGGAAGTTGTATTATCTAATGGTATAGGTCTTCATCAAAGATTTTTTCTCTAATCATTCGGACATCCAAACAGGTGAGGGATGTAGTGGGTGAGACCATTTCTTGGTCTGAAACTTGGATTCCTCAAGGATATAAACTCTATTTGTGAATCCTAGAAAACCTCTATGGTACTTTAGGGATATGAGGGTTGGGGCCAACTAATACATGACATTCTCTACATATATCCCAAAAAAATTCTTATGGGATTTCAATATCAAGAAAATATATCAAGTCTTTCCAAAGGGTGATGTAGTCAATTTTGATTTATCCTTATCACTGCTTTCAATTAAAGGTATTAATGACTCTTATTATAAATAAGGTGTATTTGAAATAGTATATAGATTCCTGATGGTAGTCCTCCTAGATGGTGATTGACAGCGGTACCAAAATTCTATATCAAAAAAGTAAGTACGTATGAATTCTGTAAAAAATAGTACAACATGGTTACTTATTACTTCTATGGTGTTCCCAAAATAAGTACATATAGGTATTTGAATAGTAAATTATATTGATTTGGGACACATGTACCATTGAATATGGAAAATCATGGGTTGCCAAAATTATATAGTGGGGACAACAAGATCCACCCACTCCTAGTATGAATTCTTCTTTGGTTTTACCAAAGTTTCTAACATCTCTTTGACATCCAAATGATCAGTGAGATAAATTATTATTGATACCAAGTTATATGGATAAGGAAGAAAGAAGTGTTTTCATTTGAAAAGTGTTGTATTTTGTTGTAATAGAGGATAAATCAATTTAATTTATAAAAACCTTGTATAATATGATGATTCATTGCTGATTTCTATTTCAAAAATATCATATGTTTTTGGAGAACAAGTGAAGAAATCCTTATGAAGTAAATGGGGGAAAGGTGTTGCCAATCATATTAATATTTTATTGGAAAGAAGAATGGTTCTAAAAGACAGGAAAGTTACAATACTTTCCTTAAAAAATATGACAATGTTAAAGGTGTTTGATAAAAGGTTATATATATCATGATATAATTAGTACATGATGAAATAAAATGAATGCGAATTAGTTATGGAGTTTTCATGAAATGTGAGTTTTTGGAAAAGAGACTTGTGTGAATGGACATTCGTTCTTGGGGAAAGGTTGTGCAAGCTATGTGCAGAGTTGGAAAATTCCAATAAATTGGTGGCTACCGCCCTCATTTGTAAATTATCAACACTTAAAGAAACTTTGAGCTCAAAATTGTGTAGGTAGAGAGTGGCGCGCAATAAGTGAGTTGTTCGTAAGTAAGTGAGTCATGCGTAAGTAGATACTGGTGCTCAAGAAGTGACGTGAAAGCATGAATCAGCATGAAGGAAGTGATTTGCGAGCAAGCTGTGAGTTTAATTCAGAAATGTGTGGTGCTCATGTTGTTAGTTTCAAGTAATAAGGGTGTTCCACTCAATTTAAAAAGTATCATGTCGGGCATTCAAAGTTTGCGCAAAATATAAGGCTTTGGTATTGGACTAAGTAGCACTATGATGTCTAGGAGGTTCTTACGAGCTTCTAGGGAGGAAAGTGATGAATTTTTTTGAGAGATAAAATTGGTGAAAGTCCATAAATAAGAAGTAAAAAAATTGTTTTCCCTTTTTGTGCTAAGAGGGATAACACACACTATTAATGTGTTTTTATAGTGTCACATGAGTTTAAGGTAATATCCTACTTGTTTTATTCCACATTAAAGGATTGTTTTATAGTGTATTGTGTGGCATATGATTGTTTCCAAACCATTCCAAGGACGTAGATACTCTTGTGGAGTAGTGAAACTTGTAAATTCTTATTTTCCTAAGGATGTGTGTTTGAATTGTGCTCAGTAGGGAATGAAATATTTAATAGGAGGTGAAGGTTGTTTCATTATTAAGGAAACATAAAAGAAAAAGATATCAATGATTCACCCCCACCCATCTCAAGGATACTTCAATCCTAACTGGGAAACATCACTTATAAGATGAATTTGTAAAGTTTCCACTCATTTCTACCCCTAATTTAGTCATCTCACTCATGTTGTAGAGTGGACATGGTCCGCTGGTATGATGTAAAATTGTGTGAATTGAGAGGGAACTACATGGAATACCATATTATATATCTTATTGGATGAACTACTACCATGGTCATAGATTGTTGGTCAAGGTTTATTAGTTGTTTAGGATCCTTAATAAGTGGTATGGGTTCATCTATAAAATCATTCTAGTCAAGGTGGTGACCTCAATGGAGCTCGGTATTGAGCTACTTGTAAACATCCAACTCCTAGAGTAATGCAGCAATGTGAGGAACTGTAACTATTGCCTCAATATATTTAGTAATAGTAGATATATTAGCTATCCAATTGCCTTTTTATTATTCATGTCGGTGTTTAGGATAGGGATCTATTAAAAAGTCCAAATACCTATATCTTTTCTTTACTAACAGGTTTTAACACCACTTTAGAGATTCACCTACACCTAATGATACACTTGGGCTGGATCGTCTTCACTGATTCCATCATTTGGGTCTCAATATTGAGTTTTATAGGGCACAATTGTGCTAATGTTAACTATTTTTGTGGTTAGTGGTTACGAAACAATGGATTGGTTAGAAGGTATAACTCTGGGACCTTCCTGTCAGTCACCAAGAGGAGAGAATTAGAGAGTACATTGTTTATCCTAGTTTCTAATTATAACATAGTTACATGTATATTAAGTAATCTAGTATATCACAATGATTATATCATTACACCGTTTCTATAAATTCTAGTGTCATTCATCGGAATGAGGATTTTTATCCATCAACATCATTGCATGATAGGCTATTTGGAACTACTGATTGAGGGCTTTAATGTTCTTGGGGATTCCTAGGTACACTATTTATTAGGTCTAATGGTAATATATTACCATCCATAGATTATTTCAAATATGTGAAACATGATTTTTTGTAATAGACTTTGTAATGGAGAAGTTAAGAGTAGTTTGTGGCCATTAGAAGATCAAAATATGGTTATTTTCCATGTCTTCCCAAAATCTCTCAACATTTCACTCCCCTTAAAGAGTGTATTCTCACTCTTCCTCACCCCAGAATCCCATGAGATGTCTTTTCGGTGATGGATAATGGATTGAACGAGAACTATTATTCCACTTATCCCAAGAAGGAGGTATCATTCAAGGAAAAAAATTCCTTGATTAGAATGGGGTCTCGCTAAGTTGGAATGTTATTCAGTAAAATATTCATATATGATACTGTATATGTATTCACTTGTTGGTTATGGAGTTATTCAAATGTCAGGTGATCAATTTTATACTAATGATGATCCAAAATAACTATTTTTGATCGTGATTCCTCTTCTACCTATAGTGTATAGGTGTAGAGGAAGGATGTTGGAAACACTATGGGAGGTGTCTTCAATGTTAGCCCCTGAAAGGAAGATAAGACATCCACCAGTATAAGTGTTTTAAGAGGTAATTTGGGTTATTTTTTACCTAAAACTTGGTAAAGGACATCCTCATCCAATGAGATCCATCCCATTGATGAGGTGGTAGAGGTGATAACATTTCTCCTAAATTTTTTGTCATCTCAATTTCTGAGATATTTTGGGCGGCATAGCATAGGTTTCTTTTTTCTTCATTTGGTGATAATATGTATCTTCCAAATCATAACTTGTTCTATATCAAAAGGTTTTTTCTCATAGGTATTGATAATGGAGTTACAATATGGGCCACAATTATGGTTGGTGGTTACTATTCTATGAGGAGGACCTTTAGGGAAGCCTTTAGTGGTATGGGGAGGACCTCAATGTTGTTTGGTAGTATCAATGGCTAGAAGAGTTTTCCAATAACATTTTTCTAGTAGATTGTGTCTCAATCCTAGTATGAAAATGAAATCCCCCAATATTATTTCTATGAAAGTGTGGGATGCAGTAGAAAGTATTGTATTATCCTCTGATAAATAATTATTTGTGTCCTTCCCTCTGTTTTTGCACTCAAAAGTCTAGCTAGGAGTTTCATATGTAACAGAAACCTTGGATGTATCAATTGTTGGTTGGGTAACCCTATGGTGATTGTAGAGGCCAATGGTTAGAGACCTTCTTGGTAAATAATCAATGGAATATTGACATAGAACTCCACTAATTACCCTTAAATACTCAGTTTATGGGAGGTTAGAATCAAAATTCTCCAAGTAAAGACTATTAAAGTTGTTTTCAATGGTCATGGGGAGATTTTCCCCCCCTGCAAAACCTAATTCATTGGGGACACAATCATGGTGTGAAATCCTCAATATTTTACTAATAAATACACTTGTTGGGGATGAATCTTTATCATTAAAAGTAGTGGACATTGTTATTAATAACCTTCCACTATATTATCTCTATTATAAATACGTGGTGATGATGTCCAAAAGCTAAGGGAGACGTGGAAGCTCGATCATAGGTTTATGGGTTCTCCTTGGGTGGGTGTTAGAAAACTAAAATGGCATCATGGGAAAATGTTCCACCCCCCAAACTAGTTAGTGGTGGTTTGAGAACCTCTTCTAGAAAATATGGCTGATACGTTTCCATATGAACATTTAAATTCTACCGTTCAGACATATCTAATGATCGTAATGGCTGAAATACTAGATGATACCCATCTTATTACTGATGATGGATCAGATATTCTTATTTTACACCAGAAAGTGAAATACATTCCCAAAAGACATACTGGTGACATGCAAAAAATAATCTTTTCTTCACCATTTCAAAGAAAGAGTTCACACTGGCTTCGTCATTATATTTTTTAATGATTATATCAGGACTGTTACTTTAGCATTGATAAACTACTTTAGTATGTGGTCTCATTCTTGGTCCCCAATTCTAATTTTTCAAATTCTAGTAGCCTTATTACACTAGGGTGATGTTCTTGGATCTTTAATTAGAATTGGATAGTTGGATTTCAACCCTTTTTTCCAGGGATCCCTCAATGGAACATGTTTCCTAGTCCATGTTTCTCTTACACATCTAATATATGAACATATACCCTTTCCTGGTGTCAACTTCATGTGGAAACCTACCATTTACGTCTCTATATTCCTTAATAGTGATAAAACCGAGTGGTATAAGTTGATGAGTATGTAAGGGTATATTATGAATCTAGGAATATCTTCCTTGTGTAATATGATAAGGGATTCTTCTGTCAATCACATAAGGCATCTTGGGATCATCACCTAAGGGAATCATGGCTCATCACCAAAGGATTACCATGCTCATGACATGATTTATTCAGTCCTAATCACATAAGGAAACCTATGCTCATCTCATTTTATTTTTATAATCATCACTTATGGAATCATGTTATCATTACATGAGGCAACTTAATCTATATATATAAGATATGTGGTCATAATCATCTCTACATCATCACCTGAGGATGGGGGGTGTTATTCACATCACATGGGTTATCTTCCTTATAACATAAGAGAGGATCCACTATTCTCAACACATAAGATAGAGTTAATGTTTAAAAATTAGAAGGTATGTGCTTAACTTATTCTAGTCACTTGAGGTCAAAAACGGGTTAATGTCTAGTGGGTATGGTGGATGGCTTGGTATACTCAATGAAGATGATCAGACTTGAGAGACACCATCTCCTGAGGGGGATTGGTGAGATGGTTATGGTGATGGGAATGATCCACGAATTGAAATAACATGTATCCTATTGAGATAGGAATCAAAATACACATTTTTCAATTAGAATATATTAAGGCCATATGACAAGATCATTGCATTTAATTTAACATCATGTTGAACAAACATTGTAATGAAATTTTATGACATGAAACATAGAAATTTTTATGAATTTTTTTAACATACAATAATGGTGTTTGTATCACAAGAGGGATGATGGTGTGGGGATTATGCATTAATCTACCAAAGTTCCTCTAGGGGGTAGTAGGGATATATGTGGGGATTATTTGTTTTATTCCTTGTATTATTACACCTTGTTGATAACTCAGGTGAAGGGACATTTATGGATGTTTCCACCATTACCTAGATAAAAAGCTACTCGACTAGTAAGGAGGTTTCCCTTGAAGAGGAAATGATTGGGGGTTGTACACTAACTTCATAGTTTCTACTAGAAAGAAATGGGAATGGATACATACTCACACATGTTTTTGGTAATGGTTTTGGATTTGAAGTCCCACAATACTTGTTATGAATAAGGATTATGGATGAGAATTATCAAATAAGGTCATTAAAAGAAAATTAGGTACTAGGATCACTCGACATTCAAGAAATTTGGTTTATTGAAATGAGGGCTAAAATGGGTGTATATGGTATAGTTTTTTTCTAGTTAGGAGCTAACAAGAACTTGAGTTTTTTTGAGACCTAGGCCTATAGTGTGAATTATGTTTTTTTATGAAAGTTAGTTTTATAAAATTCATTTTATGAACAAGAAAAATTTTGAAAGCACTTATAATAGAAAATTCACTCAATATTTTAACCTAAGAGAATCCATTATGAATTTGGGTTATGTGAATGAGTGGAAGTATAAGTTCCAAGAACTAAGAGCATTACCATTAAATTTTATGGTTTAGATACCTAAAATATAAATCTAAGGGGTGTTTATAGGCCTTTAGATCATGTTTTTGGAAATGACTCATGATCATATAACTTTGAAGTTTTATATCACTCAGACTTTGGGTTTTACAACATCTAGTTGAAAGTACATATAACCTGTTCTCCAAAAAGGATAATAGAAGAGTTGTGAAATTTTCAAATAAGATAATTTCACATTTCTATGAGGTTGGTTTTATGAAAATAGGTTTGCACAAAATTCTGACATTTTTTTGGGTGTCCAACATTGAAAATCCCAAAATTTTGATCCTGAAGTTTATTCTAGATATATGAGTAATCAAATCAAATCATTATAAATGTAATATGACCCTATATATTTGGTTATCTATATAAAGTATTTTTTAAGGCCAAAAATTGAATATTAGACAATCAAAATGGTTTTATTAATTTTAATGTCTTTTTCTCACCAGTGGATGAAATCCACAACCTACTCTAGGTGTAAGGTTCTCACCACCACATCACCGACATGGGAAATGATTTTGAAGGCTCTCCAACCCTCAGTGTGTGAGTAGTCATGCAGAACATGGAAATCATATTACTATATTTTAGATATTTTTTCATCCTTTTACATTTAGGGATTTATTTTTTAACATAAAAAATTTCATAAAGAATTTTGAATATAATATGGTAAAGAAATTTATAAAGAGTTACATTTTGTTTCTATGAGAAAGTGAATATCACTATTTATTAAAGGTCTATTGTAGGAAAAACATAAACTTAATTTTACTTCATATCCTAAAAGAGTTTTAGGATATAATATAAAATAGAAACATAAATAGTTAAATTTAGTTACCATAACTAAGTTATTATCACTTTATCCTAAAAGAGTTTCGGATATTTTTCTTTGAAGTAATGTGAATAGCTATAATTTTTATCAATATATTTAAAGAAAATATTGGATGGAATAGGTTTCATGAATGATGATGATATACATAGAAAATTTATATATATACATCAAATGTTATTAACATACAAACATTTCATTTTGTGGGTTTAAGGAGTTTGAATATATTCATGGAATTGAACATAAGAAATATGTTTCCTAAATGTCTCCATATTTTTGAGTTTTTTTCTTAAAATATGTTACACAAAAAAAAAATTCATGGGAATATTTTATTAAGTGTTCACATACAGATATGACTGTTATTACATATAGATGTGACTAGTTAGAAAATATTTAAGAAGTTCGAAAAACAAAGGATGATTAGGTATTCTATCATTTATTATATGATAGATATATTCTTATGTAAGGTTTTTTTATAGAATTCTTAAAATAATTTTAAGAATATAAAATGTAACATGTAAAATGAGATCTCCACATTATATTTATTTCATGTTATTTTAAAAGTGTATATATTGATATATATATATATATATATATTTGATGAAGTTTAGTGGTAATTGAACACTCTATGTATAGATTTGAGATATCCCAAAAATATGTTTTTCATGTTGTAATATTGTTTATAATAAAGTATTAATGTTTTAATGAGATTAATTATTGTATGGAGATACATAATATTCTCAGGAGGCACACAAAGTGTTTTTATGCACTAGATATCCCACTAATTATACCACATGGAGTGTTATAATATATGTCTTTGGTATAATAGGTGTGTATGTATCACACAATCTATATTACCTAAGATTGGAGAGATAATTTTCATTACATCCTTTATACATTGATTCATTTCCAATGCAATAATTGAGGCTTATCTAATCAAATATTCTTTAGGTATGTCACTAGTCATGTCTTTATTAAGAGCTCAAATAACATGGAATTGTTTCTTATATATGATGATTATGAAATATAATCCCTTGATAGAGACAGACATGGGAGTGTTCTTCCACACCAAGATAGTAAATATGATGTGATTATCTATTCTAAAAAAACGAATTTGATCTAATTATAAATAATTATGAATGGTGTGTCATGTATTCATTGACTTAGTCGATCTAAAATCAGCCAGAAAATAACATATGATATGGATATATAGTATTAACAAACTATGAGTCCCATGGTCACTCAAAGTCCTAACCAAAGGAAATGAATGATAATGCATGATAACAAGTGATTAAACTTGAGGAAATAGGAATGTGTGTGTGTGTGTGTGTGTTTGATGGACATCACTCTAGATCCCTTTATAGCGTGAGTATCATTAATACATTACGAGATCCTAATTTTTTCTTACATTGTTGAATATAAAGATTCATATTTTTTTCAATTATATAATGTTCACTAGTGTCACAATTTTTGGATTACTGAATGGGGAATGAGATTGAATTAGAGAGATTCTCTAAAAAATTAAAAATATTTCAAAAGACTTTTGGATGGGAGTTCACATTGTATTGTATATGATGTAATACCAGGTGATGTTAATAAAAAATTTCCAAAATTATTTGAAAAATATTAAAATTAGTTTCATATATTATTTCCCTTGTTATCATATATAATATGATAAAATGTAAATTGGTGCAAAATATTTTGGAATTTAGTTCAATTTGAATATTGAAAGAGATGTTTCCTAAATCTGTAGTGCATGTGATGCAATTTTTCTATCTTATATGAAAATATATTGGTATATCATATGATGTGGTTTATAGAAACCATGACACTTAATTTTTAAAGGTATTGTATGATTGAAATGATGTTATAAGAAAATACATTGAAAATTAAAGATATAGAACTTCCATATCATATGGAATATTCCAGGACATTACCTTCAACACTGGTATCTGAAAGATAACAATTATCATTCAAGTAAGTATTCCAAATTGGATATCATTATAGTGTTATTTAATAAGATGTAATGCAAGGGAGATTCATTCATTAAAAATATATTTTAAGTATGAAAGACATTTATTAGTACAATATAACACGTTAGTAAATTCATTTATAGTTTAGGAGAGTCATAAAAGACTTTATAAATCATACTTCCATGTATTGGTGGGTATGTTCTTTCTTGTTCATTATTGGGAAAATTTCTCCTCAAACCCATAACTCTCTTTATCTTTCCACTAGTTCACTGTGAGTTTTTATCATGTCATGGTGAAGAGAAGAATATTTATCATAAGATAAGTGATTCAGTGACCCATAGATACCTCTAGAGTTGAGATGAATATTGGATACCACTTATGTGATCTCTATTAATAATGGTTTAACGGTGACATAGTATCTTCTAAAAGTGAAAGGTATACTAGTTTTAGATTTTATTAATTTTTATATTATGTATGGTTTCATTTATCATACATGGAGATCCTGGGCTGGATTTCAAAATAATTTACACCATATTAACTTTTTTGGTTAGATCCCCTAAAAACCAAACATGTTTTAATCATGTATTTTGAGAGATATAAACCCCCAATATGATACTAATAACACATCATAAATATAATTGAAGTAGACATATAAATTTTTACATACATGAATATAAAAAACGAATATATCTCTATATTTTTGTTTTATTTTACTAACTAATCTTCCATGAAACTATACCATGCCTACATCATCTCTATATCTAAAGAAATCATAAAATTAAATAGACAATACAACTAAGAAAAAGTCCAACTCTATTACACTAAGGGAATATCACAACATCATGTATCCAAAAATCAATCATGTTAAATTCTCAACCTTGACCTTCTCAACCAAGGTAGGTCACAATCATATCTCAAATCACACATTCTCGCCCAATATTGGACTCAAGTAAATTCTCTGAAGAAGATTTATCACTCAATGATGGTCGCACTTCATATCTTTGATCACACATTCTCACTCAACATTGGTCACACATCACATCTCTGAACACACCTTATTACTCAAGGATGGCCACACATTATGTCTTAGACCATACCATCAAACTTAAGGTTAATCTAAAGTATCTAATTACATATAATCACATAACGAAACACCATCTTCTCACCCAATATAGGATTAAAATAAAAAGTCCCAACAAGTTGTATAATAGACAAAAAAATAATAATAAAGGGGATAACATATCCCATGATCTTATATCTAACCATCTAATCATAATTTTTTATATATCTGCATTCACACACCCAACATAATTTCATGTGAAGGGGCTCACCACTAATAGAAAACTACCACTCTAAAACTACTCACATGCCACATCTAAACCCAAAAGAATTATTCTATCCCATATTCAATCAGGTACACATCCATATCACTACCAATAGAACAAGGAGGGATTCGACCATTTCTAATATGTTAACACATAAATCCACATATAAGATTTTAACCACATCTATAAAGACCTACATTGTCTCTTTGATAACAAAACTAGAGCTCTATAGGTCTACACATGCACTTCTATGTAATTCAAGATATACCACTTCATATGAATATTTTATTATGTTCAATAATTCATATCCCAATCATAATGTAGTATACACTACATAATAAATTTACCTTTTCCAATAAAAAGTTACCGGTGAATATTATATCTGTTGGTAAAAATTATTAATTCTAACCTATATTAAATTTTATAGATATTAACTATAGGTACCAATATTTATTTTTACCAAAAAATATATCTATTGATATTAGTAGCTCAATATCAAAACACTTTTACAAATATTTAAATATATTTACTTATTGTAATAACACTAACAATTTATTTACCGATATATGAATCTGTTGTTATAAATTATTATTACCAACAAATATTTTACGATCATAAAAACTTATTAGTAACAAATTCTTCAATAATATCAAATATTTTACCAAAAATTGAATATATATATATATATATCACCCACTAAAAACTTATCATTTTGATTTTAAAAAATATATATATATATATACAAATATCTTAAAAAATTGAGAGAAAATTATATTAAGAAATATTAGTAATGAAAAAAATTATAATGGAAAAAATTATAATGAAAAGAAATATACAAAAAATGTATGAAATTAATTAAAACCACTACTAATGTGACGCCACTCCCACACTAAACCACCCCCACCCCAACAATGACACCCATCCCCCAACCCTCCCACTCTTTTCCCTGGAAACATTCCTCACGTACCCCCTTATAGGAATCCCTAATAGTTCCCCATGAACATTCCTCATTGACTTCTCTACAAAAACACCCTTCTGATTCCTAACTGACATCCCCTACAATATCATCCCATGAGCACCATTTTTATTCTCATTAGGCATCCTCATGTGAAACACATCATTGGACCTTTCCATTCTATGTGTTCTAAGTCATCGTCTTAGCTAAACAGTCATCGTCTACATCGCTTTAGACTGATGTCCCCATGCGATCTCTCTATCCATAGCACCCTAGATCAACCCTAGCTATCCCTATAATCCCTGCCCATCTCTAATTTTCATCACTATGGCACCCACTACTTCCCCCTAGTTTGACGTTTTACAACCTATAACATCTTTATAAGGATCTAATGAAAATAAATACCCCAAGTTTTCAACTTTTTTTACAATGTTATAGTTTCTAATTAGATTTTAGATTGATGGCTAAGAATCTTGTGTGATAGATATCTATACTACAGCAATGGTTTTTTTTCTTGATTGTAGTTAGCAGTTTCTATTTAGTATGTATTTTGTAACATTATATTTGACCATTATTTTTTCTGTTACACAGATCATTATTATATTATTTTAATTTATAGTCATATAATGTTATTTTATCTCTCTACTTTGTTCACTAGAAAGAAATTTGTAATTCCCCATGAAATATAGTCAAATTGGTTTCTAGAAATGAATTTCCATCAATATTTTTCATTACTTGTCATTTTATTTTATTTTTTTGCTCGGTATAAAATTAATAAACCTTATGAAGGAATAATTTTAAGGGGATGTATGTGCTATTAACTACACAATTTTTGTTTCTTTTTCAGGTCCTACCTTAACATCCATTTTAAATAAATGTTCTATTCATAGTTAATTTCTTTTAATAAATAGTTGTTTACAATGGTCAATCTTTTTATTGTTCTGCTTTAATATTTGGTTTTTTTTCTTCCACTATCAGAGACAGAGAAAAAAATTATTCAATGTTGTGTATGCTAACTGTTCATGTTTAATCTCAATTATTAATAACTGAATTAATTTTTTTTTTCTCAATACATATGATGACTTAAAATTTTATTTATTATCCTACCATAATTCATTTTTTTAAAATCTATTGACATTACATTATAACATTTATCACATGATCAGTTTTTAAATTCCAAATTTCATAAGCATGAGTCTTACTATTTTTTGTTCAAAAAATTATAATTTTTTCAGTAGTGATATAAGTGCACTGTAAAAAGTGTAAATACAACCTTAGATGTAAAAGTGGATACACATTCCAATGTAAGACTAAATTTATATTTGTGTAACCGTTTTTTATTTGGTTAAAATTTGTTAATATTTTTAGGCATCCTTGTAAGTGTTTATAGATAATATCTTCTCCCACACAAAATATTTATCTTTAGAATACCTATTCTCATGTCTCAAAAGGTTGATATTTGTGAAAGTAATTTTAACACAACATGTATAACAATTTTATTTGGAAATTTTAAAATTTTATTATGATACAACCACTCATTGATGCTTCACTAATAAAATTTATATTTTAGTACTATTTTCTTCAATTATATTTTTTTATAATGTGTATTTAAGATTTTCATTAGTCAATAAAAATTAAATATTTGTATCACATTATCTTGAATGTCCATTGAATGGTAAAATGATAATGCCACCAAAAGAAATCAATTTTTTTCTCAATATACTTATTTACGGAACCTCGCATTTTATATTTCAAGTTTATATTAATGTAAATCTATGGTTTTGAGGCTGAATTTTTTTATCAATAAATATTAATATTTTTAAATGTATTTTTCAAACATATGACCCATTAGCGACGTGAGTTTATAGGTGATTTAGTAAGTCCTTGTTTTAGATTTATTCAATGATGACAAAGATACATTGTTTTATTTTATTATTATTTTTATTTGAATCTAGGCTAGTTGTTAATCATATAAAAATTTCTACAAATATATAGTAGTTTATTGTTACTTAAAGCCCCTAGTAAGGGAAAAAATTATTACTTACAGTTCTTAATCATCCATATTATTTCAGTTTGTTATTATAACCCTTGAAAATGAAAAAAATGCATCCTAAGATATTTAAATTATTTTCACTGCATTGAACTCATTTTAATGGATTTTTAGTACTCAATAAGAATATTTCCTTTCTTAAAAACCTAAATTTCTTTTGTATTCACCCAGTTAACATTGATGCTTAAAAATGATTCCCATTTTCAATAAAGACACTATTTTTTAATGAATTTTAATATTTCTATGACATGTAAAATGAAATATATTTATCTTTGAAATGAATCAATTTTGACCTCAAACATCGATTATCTCAAAATTAGTGATACATCAATGAATTTATGAAAAATGGATTAAGCCCTGTATAGAGAATATGATATGAAGTTAAACATTTGAAACTTCAAAATGATAATCTTAGTTTTTTGTTCTTTCAAAATCTAAATGACAAAAAATTCTTCATATATTTCATCCCTATGTAGATTAAATCCATTGATAACTATATAGTATATGTATCTCTATATTATTTATTTCTATTATTTATATTTTTATTATTACTAAGATTTCTTGTATGAACTATTTTTTGCAAACTATGTTATGCTAGTGCTTCTAAATCAAAGATGATGCTGAAGAGTTAAAATGTTTCTAATGTATTGGACTTTTTGGAAGAATGATTTTCTTGACTATTAAAATTATTTAATTTAAATTTTCAAATTCCATGTTCATCTTGTTGACTCCAATTCTGGTACTCACATGTCCCTAACGTTAACTATCTCCTAAAATAATTTATGATCACACACATGATAGTTATATTGTTAATGAACGAATTGTGCACTATCTCTCAAAAGAAAATTTCATTTCTTTGATATTTATGATTTTGATATGATCTTGATTAGTTTTTGTATGGTTTGTGCTTTAGTTTTGAATTATTTTCTTCTCCATTAATCCAAAATACAGTTTTGAGTTATTTTTTTCTCTACTTTCATATTAATTGAAGTTGTTCAATGAAGGTCGGCTCATGGAATCACTGAAGGGTTCATGTTATGGGAGCTTATAGGTGGATCGGGGTGCCAATCTAAGATTTCACTGGTTTTTGTGTTGTGATTCATAAAACAGGAGACTCAAGGTAATTACACTAGTCCCTCTTAGGTAATAATTTTCTACACAAAGGATACATCTTGTGATAATAGTATGGGGCTAACCGACCATTATTTTATATATATTATCTATTTTTTCTGTACATTATTAATTTATTTAGATAAAATCAACTCAATTTGATACCTATCCCATAATTTTTGATAGGTCAATTTATTTTGTTTTCATTTATATATTAATTTTATTTTAAGATTAATTTTTATAAACATTTTAAAAATTATAGTATTTAAATTCATGATTATGATTACCAGTCATTTTTTTCATGTTTTAAAATTCTTAAATGTATTTTAAAAAAATTATTCTTTTGAGTGAGAGGTATTGTGGAAGATGGTTAGTTTTATTCATCAAATTTTATTTCAAAAAATATTTGAGTGATGTGAAAAGTGTGTCAAAGTATTCTTCTATAGACTGGTATTTTCTTGTGATCATTTCGTGCTTGTTATCTATTTTTATTAGTCGCACTTACCTCCCCAAATAAATTCATGATCAAGAGAGATACAGTATAGAGAAACATTGATCCCTCCCCCCTCTCTTTCTCCCTCCCTTGAACCTGCAATCTCCCTTCCCTTTCAAAAACAAGCGAATCCTTCTCCCTAGACACTAATTTCTATTTTCCCATTCTCCTATTTCCCACTCCTCCTCCTATAGTCATTGTGTTCTTTCAAATTCAATCAATGCCACCTTCTAGTGAGTCTTTTCTTCTTCTTATCTTCTTCCCTCAATTTTCCCTCCCATTCATGCATCATGCAATAAAAAATTAATTGACTTGTTTTTTTTGTGTTTTTAAGAAATATCATCCATGGTTCATGATGAAAGTGTCATATAATAAAATAGAAGTAAGGATGGTGGAACACTCTTCATTTAATGTATAAAATTTGTAATGTTTTATAAATTATTTGAATCATCAATTTCTTCATTATTTGGAGCATATATTTATTTATTTTTTTGATTCACATTGTGTTAGTCCCATTAACATATTCTAGTTTCTTTTTAAATATAGTGATAATGCTTCTTCCAAAAATTCCATACAAAGGTAATAGTTTTAAATCTATATTTGTAACAATGTAATTAACTAAATTAACCCAAATAACATCATTTTGATTTTATAAAAATATCTTTAAGGAAAAGTGAGAACCAACAAACACCATCTATGAAGAGCCATAAGTAGGCCAGCCATGAAAGCTAGTCCAAGACCAGACCCACCCAAAAACCAAAATAACACTCCCAAAATCAGAAACCATCAACAAGCTGGTCAGGGAAACTAGTACAGGACTGACCCACAAAAAACACTACACACTCATGACATCACCAACAGAAAACTACTAGGGGCCAACACCACCACACCAACCTTCGTCAGGAACTACCACCACTGACAGTGTAAGAGTTATTCAGATCACCTCAATGCTAGCTCGAGCTGCATCCCCAGTGCACCCATATCCTCATTGTCAGTACCTCTGACATCCATGGAAGGCCATTGAGACAGATCCAGTGAACCAGAAAAATCTGCATGAGATTTTCAACGAACAATAACACAAACCCACACCAGATCCATGATGAGGGCTAACCAACAGGGAGATCTTCATCGACAGCATAGTTAGAAAATATGTAGGTAGAAGATGAAAATAGACACCACCTTGATGCGTGATTTGGATTAACTATCAAAAAGGTTTTGATCCACCCCTACATTGATGGTGTAGAGTTCTCGGTGGAAGTATATCTCGAGGATTTCACCAAGGTTTTGGGGAAATCAGACACCAATTCCTAATTTCCCCACTGCACTAATGTTAGGAGGATTCTAGAAAGCTTCTTGGATTGAAAAAACGGTAACCCCTAATAGATCTCGACATCTGTTATTTATATACCCTAAACGGTGGAAGTTAAACTGGTTCAACCTAACCATTTCATAAGAGAGGTTCACATTCATGTTTTGAATAAACAAATCCCTATGATTAGGACTAATGAAGTCATTAGTCATTTCATTTAATAAAATATATTTTCTATTTATTTTTTATTTTTTTCATTGTTTTGTTTATATATATATATATATAACAAAATATTTTACTACATATTTATTTTTTTTAAACACTTTAATTGAATTTTGAAAAATATATATTTTATTGATAGACCAAACCCCAAAGCTCCTTTTATAAGGGATGGTATATGGGATTTTATCCACACTTTCCAATCTTGGATTCCCCCCTTTTTTTAAAGCTACCTCATCAATCCAAGTGAAGAGTGTTTGGACAAATCAAAACACTCCTCCTTTTAATTAATATTTTTTTGGATAAAAATATAATAATCCCCCACTTTTATTCATAAATATTAATTCTCCAGACCACAAGTGTGTCATTATACATAATAAATGTGTCTTTAGATTTAAACCTTTAATTAGTATCAATATATCAATGTTTATCAAAAGTTATATGTTCTCAAAACATTAAAATTATTAACTACAAAAATAAACTAGAGAAATAATACATATAATGAACTTTCTTCCAACATCTCATTTTGTAGCACTTTTATGTCCATGTGCTTATATCATTTTCAATAACTCTTTGTGGATTAATCCCATTAACTCTTGTATGAAGCGGCACCACATCTACATTCACGTAGTAAAATTTTTAAGATGTTATTTTTTTATTTAGAGTATAACACTCATTGATTCATAATACTTTGTTAAGAGTTTATAACCCATCATCTAGTCATAATGGATGAAATTGACACCAAAATTGGATCTATAACTATCAATACCAATAGTCATCTTCATTACATGTTTTTACCCATTAATCACATTGATTAGGATCTACCTAAAGGAAGTGTTTGGTTTCAATTAATGAAATGATTTATTCTATGGAATTTAACCCCATATCTTTTTTAGTTGCATGAATATTCTCTCTCAATAGAGATTTTAAAAATGGATGTGCAAGGTTTTACGTGATCTCATATAAACAGTGGTTATGGTACCATCTTGTAAAAATTGTATCACATAATCTTGTCTCAAAATTATATGTCTAGATATTCCATTATACATGAAACTATATTCATTTGATAATGTATCTTCACTATCACAACTAACAGAGATAAGAGGCATCAGACTAGGCCATAATCTAATATCTAATAAGATATTCATAATCCATTAATCTTCCTTTCCATATTCTGCAAAGGAGATAAACACTGAATCCATGGTCGAATGCGAAATACTTGTTTGTTTGTTTCTATCCCAAGAAACAAAAAAACCTCCAAGAGTAAACAACCATCCAATAGTGGATTGGTTATCCCCAATAATATTAATCTATCTTTTATCGGTGTATCTTTCTAATACATCTGAATAATCATTATAGTATAAACTTAATTGTTTGGTCTTTCTTAAGTATCCAAAAATTCTTGTTACACATCTCAAATTATCCACACTAGGATTACTAGTATATATAATAATTTAATATACAAAAAAGGAGTATCGGGTTTAGTGAAATGAATCACATATATTAAATAATCAATTACACTAGCATACAAAAGTTTTTCTACAACTCTACCCGTATTTATAAAAAATTTAACATTAAAATAAAATAGAGTATTGCCATATATGAAACCAAGATAGTCAAATTTATTTAACATTTTTCTTATGTATTGATACTAACTTATAGAATAACATCCACTATGTTTTCTAATATTAATACCAAGAATAGTATCAACTATTCAAAGGTATTTATTTTTAAACATAGAAGATAAGTAATTATTTGTCTCAATTACACCAATCATATTGGTTCTGAAAATTAACACATCATCAACATATTGACACACAATAAATTCATATTCTATTGTAAACTTTGAATATAAACACATTTATCTTCATTAGTATGATAACATATATTAGATAAAATAATAGAATTGAAGTTATCATGCCATTGCTTTAGAGCTTGTTTAAGACCATAAATAGATTTAAACAATTTAAAAACTCTGTTTTCATTACCCAGTAAAACAAACACTTCTAGTTGTTCTAGGTAAATCTTTTCATTTAATTCTATATTTAAAAAATAATTTGAAACATCAATTTGATGAACATACAAATTATTAATTGAATCTAAAGAAAATCATATCCTTATTAATGTAATTCGAGCTATTGGGACATAAGTATCAAAATAATCAACACCTTATTTTTCTCTGAAACCTCAAGCTACCAATATAGCTTTAAAATCTTGAATGTTACCATTGGAATCATATTTCTTCCGAAAAACCCATTTACTAACAATAGGTTTTGAACTTCCTGGTAAACCTATAATGACCCAAGTATTATTCCCCATAATGGAATTCATTTCTACATTAATTGATTCTTAATAGAAAGAAACATCTCTAGAAGGAATATCCTCTTTATAAGTGTTTGGGACATATTTTATAGTCAATACTATAGGATTCTTATTTAGAAGATGATTATTCTGATTTCCTTCAACAAGAAAATTTATGGAATCAAGAGAAATAAAATCTGGATATAGATGTTCCTCCTTCCAAATTCTTGTACTTCATTTAGGTTCAACTCAAGAATCATAATTATTCTCTACTATTGCATTTGAACTAGAGGGAGTGCATGTGATAGGGGTATGGGGAATAAATTCGTCCACATAATATTTATAAAACATATTTTCAATAAACTCTACATCACTTGATTTAAGAATTATATTAGCTCCCAATCCATAATTCTATATGTTTTGTTATTTTCTGTATATCCAACCAAAAAACCTTTAATTTCTCTAGTAATAATTTTAGTTCTTTTAGGATCAGGAGCTCTATAGTAATCTAAACACCCCCAACACTTTTAAATAAGAAATATTAGGTCTTCTATCTCTGTAAATTTATTAGGGGACAACTTTTTTTTCTTTGAAGAAATCCTATTATGAATATGGCATGAATACAATAAATCTTTTCCTGATAAATTTAATTCTAATTTAGATTTATCAATAATGAAATTTACCATTTCTACTAAATATTGATTCTTTATTTTAGCTAAGGAATTTTTTTTGAGCTGTGTAAGGAGTATTTCTTTGGTAAATTATACCATTTTCATCATAGAACTCATTAAACTCATTCAGAAAGTATTCACCATCTCTATCTGAGTGTAATATATTAATATTTTTATATAATTGGTTTCCAACTTCTACTAAATATTTCTTAAACCCATTAAAGCATTCATCCTTTGTTTTAAGACGATAAACATGTAAATATCTACTATATCCATTAACAAAAGTAATAAAGTATCATTTTCCTCCAAGAGTTAATAAGCAATTTAATTCCCAAACATCAAAATACACCATATATATTATATCGGTACTTCTTTAACCATTATGAAAATGCTTCATAACTATTTTAGATTTTACACATGTTTAAATTTATCAAAATCATTTCCAGAGTTATTCAAGTTTAAGTTTTTAATTATTTTTAATGAAATAAATTAACATGTGTGGAACGATCATGCCGCAAATTGGAAGATTCAATCCAGTAAGTAGAATATTCAATCATATTATCAATAGAATGTTGATACATTCCATCATTAGATAACCCTGTTCCCACAAACATGCTTCCCTTCGACAAAATAACCTTGTAAGATTCTAATGAAACTTGAAATCCCTTCTTACATAGTTGATCAAGACAAAATAAGTTCTTTAGAATTATTGGGGCATAAAAAAAACATTTAGAAGTTTCAAATTCTTCCCAGAACTAAATTTTATCACCACACTTCCATGTCCACTAACATTGATGCATGCATTATTTCTCAGATGTACTTTATTCATGAGAGTACAATCATCAAATGTTTTTAACATCGGGAAATCATTCCACACATGCACTATTTCTCCAAAATCTATCCACCATCCCATCTTCATTGAAGTCGTATTGACTTTTCATATCATTGTGACTATATTTTCTTCTGTGGGGATATTTGCAGCAAGTTTGTAAATATTCTTTCGATAGCAACATTGCCTTGAAAAATGCCCTAGTTTCCCATAGACTAGACATTATTCTTTCTGCTTAGAAGGAATTCCTTTCTTCATGGATTGTTAACTTTTCTTCTTGAAAAGTAAGGAGGATTTTAGTTTTTTCTTTCCCTCAGTGATATTAAACTTTTTATCAAATGGATAAGCCATACCCACATCTCTCAACATGGATTCTTCTTCAATATAAATAATCTTTTTCAATTACTCCAAGGAAATATCATTACACTTTTTGATGTGTGATTTAGAAAAATCTTTCAAAATAGGTGGAAATTTAGCAATAATTTTGCCTACTTGAATTTTTTTTGTATATTAATTTTAAGGGAATGAAGTTTGTTTTCCAAAACATGAAGCTCGTGAACTTGATCCAAAACTATCTTATTATTAACCATCTTGTATTTTAGATACATTACAATAAGAAACTTATTGGTACCATCTTACTCTTCTTTGAATTTGAATTTGAATTCATCCCAAATCTCTCGAGAGGTATTCATTTGGAAGAAATAGTCATAAAGATGATTTGATAATGTTTTGAGAATATGTCCTCGACAGAATACAACATCATCTTCTTTTTTCTTTCTCATTTTCTGAATCTGCTTGACATGAACCACGTCAATGGGTGTGCCTTCAGAAATTAAAGTAGGATCCTCTATAATGGGAGGGAGATTTGGTTCTAGAATGTAAGAAATATTAAATACTATAAGAAGTAACTTCATCTTGTCGTTCCCCCGAGAGAATTTGATTCCATAGAAATGGTCAAGTTTGACCATGTCATGGTTTGTGACTTTAAGAGATTTGGTAACCACTTCTAGGTTCTACCTTCAGTCTCAAACCCTTTTAATTGTTAGAAAATATATAGGTATAAGAATAAAAAAAATAGAAAATTGATGGGTTAATAGGATTCTCCATCCAAAAGGGTTTGATCCACCCTCGTGTTTAGGATGTAGGGTTCTCAATGGAAGTATCCCTCGGGGATTTCAGCAAGGATTGGGGGAAATCGAACGTCAATTCCTGATTTCCCCACTACACCGATGTTAGGAGGATTCTGGAATGTTTCATGGATTGATAAAACATCAACCCCTAAGAAATCTATACATTTCTTATTTATAAACCCAAAATAGTTGAAGTTACAAAAGTTCAGTTTTACTATTTTAGAAGTTAGGAACCCGTTCAGGTTTTGAATAAATGAATCCATATGGTTACGACTAATTGATTCATTAGTCATTTCTTTTAATAAAATATTTTATTTAAATTTTTTTTATTTTTTTTGGTTTGATTATATATATATATAAACATTTTACTAAATATATATATTTTTAAAAAACATTAACAAAATTTTGAAAAATATATATTTTATAGAGAGACCAAATCCCAAAGCCCAAATCTCCTTTATAAGAGATGAGCTATGAGATTCTATCAACACTTTATAATGTGGAATTCACCCATAGTTTTAATGCCACCTCATCAATCTAAGGGAAGAGTGTATCGACCAATAAAAACGCTCCTTTTAATTAATATTTTGTTGAAAAAAAATAAAAAAAAAGAATAGCAGAACCGCATATCGACTGATAGGACTGGTAAGGGGAAGTCGCTTACTCTAATATTTATAGAGGGAACCTCTGGTGACCGCATATTAACCTGGAAAGAGTAAAACTCCATTTCAAATCCAACCCTGAAAAAAAAATACACCCCAAACAGTAAATTGAAATCAAATAATGAACTGATGCCTGCCTCAATCATTCCTATGTTTTCCCTCTACGACCTCATAGTGACTCGGGAGGAAGAAAAATAACCTGGGTGATGGCATAAAAGAACGGGAAAAGAAGCTGTCATGGGGGCAAGAGTGGATACCTGCAAACCAGTTCATCGGAGGTGTATGAACACAGAGTTCTAGATTTGTGAAACCTTGAGGAAGTATACACCCTCACGCCATCAACACATGGCCCAACCCTCAAATGAGTTCTAGTAGTGGAAGAAAAATGAGTGAGGTGGAAGAAGACGTAGGAAAACCTTATCCTAGGAGCTCTCAAGGAGTCACCCCTTATGGGGCCATACTATTTAAATTTACATAAAAAATGTAAGTTATGTGACAAAGCACACACATTACATTAACTATATATTCCTTGAATATTAATTTCCCTTTCATAATGATCTTGATATATTGTTAAATATTTGGAATTATTTAATTATGTTAATGTAAATCCAATCATGTTCATTAAAATATAATGAAAAATAAGGAAAAAAATAAATCATTATTTTTTGTGGAGTTTTGAGGGTCAAAATGATGTAATTCAATCCTTTTTTAATTCTAGGATGATGGAAAACTAATAGTTTATGGTTATTTTATATGACTATAAAGAAAAATGGGAAATCAAAGCCATTATGTCGTTATATTTTAAACATGTTCTGATTTTAGATGACGTTTCTAAATAGTTTAGAACATTTGAGATCGCAACACTATTTTTATATTCCAATTCCATGGTCAGTGAACAAATATGGATATATGTATTTTATATCACAATGTTTTCAAATTCCAATGCTAGGTTTAGTGAATTTTTTTTGATATATTTATTTTAGATTATATCTCCTATAGTTTGGCTACTTATTAATAGTTTGATTAATATTTTTGAAATACAAAGGGGTTTATGGGTTTGGCTGCTTATTTATATTTTATGCATATTGATAGTTTCAAGAGTAAACAAAAAATAATTATTTTAAATTGTTTATGGTAAATGAGTGAAAAAATAGTTCAAATTTTTTATGGTTGGTTGGTATTTTTTTTCGATGAATATTTAGTTTCATTTTTTCAAGAGTAAATAACATATGACTTTTGTTCTGCATATTGATAGTTTCAAGGATTAATATTATCTTATGGTTGGTTTCAATTTGTTCTGTATTCACATGTTTAATTAATTTTTTTAATTGAAATTTTGTTTCTTTGGAAATATTTTTTTAGTATTCATGTGGTTTCATGTGGGTGTGTGTGTCCAAACGCATGATGAACATGTTCACAAGAGTGTTCCTCATTTGGTTACTTTTATATAAGGGGTTATATTGTATTAACTCATGGGTATTTTTATATTAATATGGTTTCTATCTGTTACATAAGGTGTTCAATTGTTTTATATATTTATTGTATTATTCACCACGTTTTATGATGGTTATTCTCTTTTGTTGTGTGGAGTAAATCTTGGAGCTTAAGGGTGTTTCATAACAGTTACTAGAGGGTCCTCACTGGTACTAGACCAAACATGATTTGTTTCTTCTAGTGTCCTACATGGGGTAGATAAAAGATCACTGGTGGGCGTAACAATTCTTTTATCCTGGAGGGTGTTGGATGATTAATGTTAATATAAGACATACAATTTTTTCTGTTTTTAAGGGGGAGTTTTTTTATGATATTTTTTAAGATCAATAAACTTCAACTATGTATTGATTAATTTTATATTAAATTTCATTATGAATATAATTAATATTTTTAAAGATTTAACATTTTTTAAAACCTTCTTCAGTTTCATAATTAAAACATATATCTTATATATGATAAATTAATAAATATAAAATGTAATTTATTAGTAATTAAAATATAAAATTTAAATTTAAATTTAATTTATAATAAGATGTTTTATATAGGTAATATTATTACCAGTAGATAAATGTTTCATATGAATAGGTTTCTAAAAACTTATTCCAACATATATATTATCTATTGGTATTAATATAATTGTAAGAGAACTATTTAATCTATCATAATAACATTTAGTGAAATAGTTTCTATTGACTTTTTGGTGATAAAGAGATATTTTAGGGTAAAATAGTTTACCAATATAAAATCTTCCTTTTCCAACATATATGAAAATTTTAAAAAAATTTAAATATTTTCCAATGATACATTCCAAGTCACACTCTAAAATTCATTACCAATCTACTAAATCACAAAAATCAATCGCATAACCTCTCAAATAGGTATATATATTGGTAAAACAATAAACAATGGAATAAGGGGGGATTTAGGGAATTAATGGGATTGGAATTTCCAAGAAAATATCTCTATAACTAAGAACACTTCAAACGATCATGAAAAGTGGAAGATTAAACTCAAGATTCCTTGTAAGAGAACCAAAACACATTCAAGGCGTATAGGTGTCAAGGAAAATGAGGGGTAAGAGATTAAGGGGGGGTCTAAGATGAAGTTACAAATCTACCCCTTTTAAGAAAATTCCTTCAAACTTGTTCATAGTGTGACCATGGTGGTCATGTTTTGATGCCTCTTCATGTGTTTTGAATCAAAATATGTCCACTTAGTGTCTATACATGGATGGACCTAGAAAGAGGGCTCACCCTCAATTTAAACATCATTATGTTGTTACGAGGTTTGTCACACCACGATTCCCATCCCATGGGTTCCCCAAGTTATGGCTCCCTACCACCATGCCATGGAACCTCACCTTCAACCCTGTCTTCAGGATTCATTTTAGGGAACCCCATTTCTATTCCCTAAACTTATGCTTAATATAGGCCATCACACTATGAATCTTAGTTGGCTTGTATTGATGACCTTCCTACTATAAAATTATTACTATGAACTACCTCAAAATACTTAAATCCTAATCTCAATCCACCACTATGACTTATAGAAATATGAATTCATCAAGACATATCATATTATTACAATTTAAAACATATTATTCATTAATATTTTAGGGGTGTTACCAACTCCCCCAATAAATACTTCTCACCCCTAAGACATTTTACTAGGGGTCTTATCCCAATATCTCCTCCTAAAGAACCCACATATTAGAATTACACTCTCAAGTATCCTCATAAATATATTCCTATTTCCCTAACATTTATACATGAGGAATTTCCCTCCCACATAATAAATTTTCCCTTTAGTACACCACTTGCACTGGGTGATCCTAAAATAATACATCCACCTCCAACTAAACATGTTCATTGTCATCATCTATGCAAGATCTAGCTCATACATTCAAAGATGATATATTTAAAACACATCATGCATAACATGTTGTTCTGTAATAATATCAAATGGATAATCCACTTCTCTATTCCACTAAACAATCTCAAATATACCAACAAACCAGAGCATGAACTATCCCTACCTCTTAAGTTAAATATTCCCTCACCAAGGAGATTCCCAAAAAAACACTTGATCACCAATAGAGAAATCCAAGGGTCAACACCTCTAGTCAATATATTATTTCTACATAATTTAACTAGTAACCAACCACTTCTATATCAATTGTACCCACTTGGTGGTTTCATGAACCAAGATCAAACTGACATATAATTTCTCACCCCCCTCTAACCAGCACAATGACGTAAAATATAGTGTATGAAAAATAGAATCAAACAAATACATATGGTTAAAATCCTAAAAGATATATTTTTAAACAAAATTTAAAAATTCCAGATGGACATCCCATGATCCAAAAAAATCAAGCACGTATTCTATAAAAATATCCTCCAATATTCATACCGTCTTATTCAATTCCCTATCTATCTTTGGGTGATATGTTGTACTTATCTTCAGTTGAGAACCCATAGTGTACATGATATAATATCTTCCTGAAACACATTTTCTAATCTTATATTATACTCATAAAAATATTTTTCATCCACCATATCTCTCACACATATATCTTGTCTAACTCATCAACTACAATGTATCCCAAATAGACAATAGGTGAACAAAATTCATCTCATAAATCACCACCCATAAAACCCCACAACCTATTAGGGTTCTAGGAAATCTCATAAAGAAATATGTGTTTCTCTCTTCCCACTCTTATAATATCACTAGAAGGGGTTGAATTAACCCACCTAGTCATTATTTTTCGACCTTTATCCCCTAATTGTGAATTAATTTTTTTGGAATTGTTAGTTTTATTATCGATTTAAGTAAAATAAGAACATTGTAAAGAGGAACTCCAAATTAATAATTATTTACTACCTAAATAGAGTATGGAGTAGCAGTGTTTGGGGAATGATTCACTAAAATTTGTAAATGGAAGCCAGTTGGAAGGTAAAATGGTTTACATCACCGTAATATCATACATTATATGATAATTCAAGAAACATACCTATTGAAATATTTCAAATTTTGGAACAATACAGTGGAAGATTTAGTTAAGGAAATGAAAGACTTTCATTAGTTGAAGAGTTCATCAATAAATATAGTATTAGGTAAATTATTACCTAGGAAGATAGGATAGTGATACATATCAGAATCATCTTTTTGGAACTACTATAAATATAGAGTGTGAACACATTGTGATGTATAAATCATTCATTGTAATCCTCTTTACTCTTTTATATAGTAAAGTACCATTCCCCTATGGATAAGAAAGTAAGTATGAAACCCCTAATGAGTTGATTTGTTCTTCTCCATCTTCCAATAATTTTAATTGATAGTACCTCTATGTTTCATCTAGATATTTTACATTATGGTGTAGTTACAAAGGTTCCCTTTTCTACCATGTTTTGGGAATCAGAACTTATGGATTATATTGGTGATTTTCCTTCTACTTAATTAAGTTACAGTATTATATTTTCTAGTTTCTTTATTATATAGTTTCTTTTGACCCAACACGTGGAATCTAAGATCCTGGGTTTTGTTTTTACTAGATGATTATTCCTTAGAAAAGGTGTTTTGTGGATTTTTTAGTGCTAATATTCTACCCTTTGTCTTTTAGAAGGATATCAACAAGTAGTTATTGATCTTATTCACTATGTTTTCCAAAGGTAGTGGGAGTTCTCAATTTATAGTCACATTTTGTTAGAGGAGAGTCAGTTTCAGGTTGGAATGTTTGACAATGGATTTTGAGTTCTATAATATTCTAGTAGAGTATACCCTCTTGAAAAATTAATGTGATCTTCCATTTTCTGGTCCTAATAAACAAGTGATAAAAAGAAAGAATGAGATAGGATATGTGGGAATGAACATGGGATAATGTGAATCCCACTTACTTGGAATGTGTTGTGAAACATTTATGGATTGATAACATCATCAAAACTTATTGATACACTTGTTAACATGTATGATAATACCTTAATGATGAACACGGGGTTCTTTATAAATAGAATGTATGAAACATGAATATTTTATGGTAGTCCATCTTCATATCATGTGAATGAATTCAATTTCATTCGAGCTCAATTGGAGTTAGTGAGGGAGAGCTTCATGTAGGATCAAAATATGAATGTAGATGATCAATTGCAAGATGGGGTGAATTGTATACTTTAAAAATTCCTTTATAACCTTTAAAGTTGGTATAAAACATTCTTTTTTAACCTTAATGAAAACTACTTTTAACAAGTTTAAACAATGTAAATTAACAAGACCTCTAAGTTCTAAAAACATTCTAGGTTCTAGAAATATGCTTCTGGTAATGAAATTTATGAAAAGTTTACAAGTAAAAGATTATACTTTAAAGTGTATAGAATATTACTAATTAGAGTATACAAGTACAAGGACGTATAAGATAGTTATACTTTCCTTATTAATCAAAATGCAATAGATAATAAACATCAAACAAAACAAGTAACAAGAATGAAATCTTTTAACACAGAGAGTGGGGTATCCAACAACCTTGGATAAAGGTCCCTTGATTTATACTTTCAGGAAAGCCTGCCTTACCCACACTAGGGTAAGCCCTTGATAGGAATATCATAATCTGTCTTGCTATCCCCACAAGCCCTCAATTTCACGGTAGTAAGCACCTCTGTCTTCCTAACCAAGAAAGTCCTCAAACATTAAGGTATCCATCACCTATGTCTTCCTATCCCCAGAATCCATCAATTGTACATAGAAAAAATTGGAGTCTCCCAAAGAAATCTGAACAAGATGTTTAGTAAGAACAATGAATGAGAGTATCTCTCTCTAGAAATCACTTCAACAGCATGTGGTCTCAAGATTTATGGAACTTTCATCATGTGTATGGGCTCATTAAAATGAGCTCCTATTTATAGGAACTTCTCCAACGGTCATCTCCATCCTCCAACGGTTATTTTTTCCTTGAATCTCGAAGGGACCTGTACACCTGTCACTCAAACAATAGTTAGTTAGAAACAGATTGTACAACATTGTTTCATAACTATAGCACGTGTAAGAAAAATGTGGTTTCTTATTCAAATACATTTTTCAGAGTACAAAGAAAATTAAAGTTCAGAGTCCAAGAAAATAAGCATTTGGAGTCTATATTACATGGATATTCAGATTCTATTATTCAAGGAATTTGGAATCACACTTCTATATACCTTGGAGTCTGAATTCTGAGGAAATTCGGAGTATGGGTTCTGAGGAATCCGGAGTCTGAATTCTGAGGAATTCAGAGTCTAAATTCTATGAAATTTGTTGAGTCAATAAGGTTTTCCTTATGACTTTTCCATTCCTTCTTGTTTTGAAAATCACAAACACCTTATCTTAAGAAAAATTGCTCTCTTAAGGAAAATTGATTTTATAAAGAAAATTGCTTTCTTAAGGAAAATATCTTTTATAAGAAAAATTATCCTTATCATATTTTCATCCATATTTTTCTTAAGTATGAGATTCGGATTCAATTTCTCAGAATCGTTGAAACTTTGATATAAAGCATTATGTTTTAGGATTCAGATTCTGGATAAGAACTATAAGGAAGTTTCATTCCGAATTCCGGATATGAACTCTGACTAAGTTCTATTCCAGATTCAGGATACGAATTCTGAAGAAGAATTCTCATTACGAATTCCAATGAAGAATTCTCATTACGAATTCTAATGAAGAAATCTCATTCTGAATTCCCATTACGAATCCTGATGATGAATTCTCATTACGAATTCTGATAATAAATTCTCATTACGAATTTTGATGAAGAATTCTCATTACGAATCCTGATGATGAATTCTCATTACGATTTCTGATGACGAATTCCTATTCCGAATTTGCATTCCGAATTCACCTATTAAACAGAATCTGATTATCTTTGTTCTATACACTCTGAATTAATTCAAGATCTGAAAAATATTTTGGATAGACTCCGAACTTATATTCTGATTACACTTCTATAATTTTGTCTACTCTTTACTATTGTTCCTTACACTCCAAACCTTCACTCCGAAGTTTTCATTCCGAACTTTTTTGTTAGAATTTAAAACGATGTCGTACATTCTGTTTCACCTGTTTTGTTATAAAATGATGTCTTCTGTTTTGTTATAAACTAACCGTTGTCTAAGTGACACATGTACAGGTCCCTCCGATCTTTAAGGAAAATATGACCGTTGGAGAAGGAGTCGACCTTACCTATAAATAGGAGCTCATTTGAAAGAGCTCGGTGCTGATGGCTGAAAAAGTATGGAAAGGCTGACTAATTTGCATGAAGTGATTTCTAGAGAGAGAGACTCTTATTAACTCTCAAAGCTTCGTGCGACTCCGAATGTTGGTGATTACATTCGAGGGCTTCCGGGGATAGGAAGACAGAGGTTGCCGACTACCTTAAACTTTGAGGGCTTTCTTGCTAAGGAAGACAGAGGTTTCCAACTACCTTGAAGTTGAGGGCTTGCGGGGATAGCAAGACAGAGACTCCGATCTTCGTATCGAGGGCTTACCCTGGTGTGGGTAAGACAGACTTGCTTGAAAGTATAAATCAAGGGACCATTATCCAAGGTTGTTGGATACCCTTCTCTTTGGGTTAAAAGACTTATATCTTGTTACTTGTAGTTTTACTACTTGTTTATATTCCGCTGCATTTTGTATTATAAGGAAAGTATAACTTTCTTATACTTCCTTATTTGTACTCTGTTTCATTTAGATTCTATACGCTTTAAGGTAGAATCTCATATTGTAGTCATTTGTTAAGATTCAATTTCCGGAACCCTCATTCGGAATCTCTTTCCTAGTTTACATTCGGTGTTAAGAGGTGTTGTGAATTTGCTTAGTTTAAGTTTGTTAAACTTAGCCTTTTCCTTTGCTTAAGGTAAACATAGTTATTTTTAACTAACTTTAAAGGTTCTTAAGTAATTTTTAAAGTATACAATTCACCCCCCCCCCCCTCTTGTATTTTGAGCATCTTCATCACTATTTCGATCCTACAAAATTCGGAGTTGGAATTTTGAGGAATTTGGAGTCTGGATTCTAAGGAATTATGTGTCTGAATTTTAGAGAATTCAGAGTCTAAATTCAGAGAAAATCAGAGTTTGTATTTCAAAGAATTCAGATTCAAAATTTCATAGAATTCAGAACTTGAATTTGGATCTTGAAAATAGAATACTCTATATCTAAGTATTTATAGGATTCGGAGTTTTTATATATGAAACCGAACTTTACACTTAGAAATAAAATAATTTTGATTTATAAAAACTGAAATATGAACCATGAAAAACAGATAAGGATAAATTTTCCTTGGGTAAGGAACATTTTCCTTATTAAGGTAAAGTTGGGTAAGGAGAAAATTTCCTTGAGGAAGGAAAATTTTCCATATTGAGATAAATTTTAGGGGAAATAAATATTTCCTTGAGATAGAGTGTTTGTGATTTTCAAAACATAAAGGAATGGAAAAGTCATAAGGAAACATTATTGACTCAACAATCTCCCCCTTTTTGGAATGCACAAACATTATTATGAAAAAGAATACAGGGACTTAAAAATTTTATCGACTAGTAAATAAAAACTTATCCCCCTTTACTTATGGATCATAATGAATACGACTATCTCCCGCTTAGGCTCTAGAAACCCTAAGGATCATATTTTTTATTTCTTAAATGATATTTTACATTTTTTTTGCATACGAAAATATTCAAGAAAAAAAATCCCCCCTTAGATTAACTCCACCTTACTTAAGGAAATTTCTTCTTTACTTAATATTTTTATTTGTCATTCCTTTCTTCCTCTTTATTATTTTCAAAAAGGAATAAAGGGAATGGAAGAAAAATATGCTACCTGAAAGATAAATACTAAACATCCAAAAATATATGTAGAAAAATAAATTCATTAATATTGAAAGAATTTGTACAAGGAAAAAATACAACAAAAGATCCGATTTAGAAAAGATTATCCTTCTTTCTCCTTCAGCATTAGATTCTTGACAATGTTTTTCAACTTATTTATCCCTTTGTGATTCTCTTATGCATGCTTGAGAAGCTTATCCTGATCTTCACTTTTCTTCTCTATGACTTTTATCTTTTCTTCCTGAGCCTTAAGACATTCTTCCCGAGATTTCATAACTTCTTCTCACTTATCAAGATTATCAAGATTATCTTCAATCTCAATTCTGAGATATCCTTCCCTCTTCCAATTCATGGCCAAAAAATTATGCTTTCCATTCAAATCCTAAACTTCTTGCTCTTGATAAGTCTGTTCGAGAATTAACTTCTCCTAAAAATTCATAGTAAGAGCATTATTATTACTATCTTCGGTGTAAAAGGAATTCTTGACATTGTCATGAAATTCATCAAAGATTCTCATTTCATCGATTGTATTCTTTGAACAGATTATAATCTTCTTCCATGATATTTTCTGAGCCTCATAGGCAATGAGAAATGATTTGAAATATGCCTCGAGACTGACACATTTATCCAACTCCATGGAAACTGAATCTGATTTCTGATTTAAGGAAAGCTGAAGCATCTTGCATCTTGAGTCTATACACGGGAATAATGGAATAGTACCAATAGAGGATGATTCTGAATCTAGGAGTTTGGTTGGTGAGGATTAGTTTTCTATATCAACTGCCTTCCTCTTCGATGAAGAACCATCATTTTTCATCTTAACTATAAATTTACTAGGTGTATCAAGTACCACATGTTTTCCCTTATTATCTCTTGGAATTATTTCTTCTTATTTAGGTGATTCATTTTCACTATCTGATAGCTGAACAATATTATCTTCATCTAATTCTTCCTTCTCATCTCCTTCTAGAATATCCTATGCATGAATTAAGTCCTTATTGATGCTTTATTATTCAAATAGTTTATTGACTTCATCATGATCCTTCTAATCTTGTCCTGGTGTAGCATGTTTTGAAGACTCGGCTTCAGATGTTCGGATTGAGAGCTTCTCATAAAGACTCTCCTTCTCATGATAATCCTCTACTTTCCTTATCATATCCTTGGTGTCACCACTGCCTTCTTCTTGTTCTTCTTACACTTATTCCTATTGAACTGATTTTTGTTCTTAATGAGGTTCCGGAATTAATAACTTCTTTCCTGGAGTCTTTGGATGTGTTTCTAGCAGAAATGATTCTAGCACTGTGATTTGTTCAGATGTTTTCTCAATATTTTTTATAAGGGATTGAACTATCTCAGTCTTATAAATCTTCTTATTTTTCTTCTTCTATTTCTCTTGTTTCTCAATATCTTTAGAAACATTTATTTTCAAGTTTTTTGCCTCAGAAGGATCCAAACCAAAACTAGTATCACATGCCTTTTTCTTCTTCTTGTCCTCTCTCCACTTAACAGCCACTCTATCATTGTAAGTATTTTGCTTATTATGTTTTGGGGTGCATATTGAGTTTCCTTATCCACATGGGTTTTTCTTTTCAATTCTAGTTCCTTGGTCTTCCTTTTCTTTTCACCCTTCTTAGAATTTTGATCCACCTCATGTTTCTTTGAAATAGAATCAACTTCTTCTTCTGATAAATCATAAAATTTTTCAGATTCACTGGAAAAACCGATCTTTATCCTCCATAGAGTATCATCACTCAAAATCAACACCTTGTAATTTCTTAAAATAGAACTACAAATAATCTTGAAAGACTAAAGATAGAGAATAATAATTTTTGATAGAATGGATGGATACATGATAATCTAAGACTTCAAATTTCCCTTCATGATATTATCAATCATAACAAGGATATACATGACCAATTTTATCTTCCTGAGATTCACCAATAAGTCCAAAACATAGATATCACTTTTCTTCAAAGTATCCTTATCTTCTTTCCTTGGTATAACATAACCTGGAACTCATAGTTCAAGAATCTGTAAGTTGGTAGCTAGATAAACAATTTGAGGAGTCTTCAAGTCTGAAAGACCAAGACAAGATAAAGCCTTTTCCTTATCAAAAGATCATACTACATCAGGTAATTTGTGAGACAATAACTCTGCTTCACCATCATAAGGAATTTCAATAAGACTTGATGCCTTGTTGTAAGAAAGTGAGTATGTGTTCTTGTAGCTCTTGAAAGAAAATTTATCTCTCCCACTTTCATTGAAACAAACTTGTTGTCTCATAGAACTCAACCAACAATTCCAGATACACTGGATCATGTGCCCTTGGTTTTTATATACAAAGGCTCTCCCATCCATTTAGCTTGATATTATTAGATATAGAAGAATCATACTTATCATAATAATTCATATTGACTATCCTCTCTCATTATATCTTTCAATTAGAGATTTCCTTAACAGTCAACATTTCTTTTTGAGAAGAGGCCTCAACAGACATTTGGAAAGGAGGAAACTTTTGAAAATATGGAATGGCCTTAAATACAGAGATAGAGCTTCAGCATGCAAAGTCTAGAGACAGGATGTGGGACAACCTTAGGGGGTCGTTTATATAGGCAATTTAGGTGATGGTTTAGATTTCATACTTAATCTAGTGGATGAAAACCTTCTGCTCAGATCTAACGATTGAGGTGAAAGCCGAAGAAAGAATTTGGTAGGTTCTAATATTTTGAGATTTTTAATAAAAACATTCAGATTTAAGGAAAAAAATGAATACAAAATATTTAAATCCAAATGAAAATACCAACAAGTAAAACATGATTACAAAAATTTAGGAAAGGAAACATACATTTTGGAATTCTTAGGGAAATTATCCATGATGAGGAAAATTCTTCTTGAAGAACTTTAGATTACAAAAAATATTTAGATTAAAATAAATTTAGACTATGAAAAAAATTTAGACTACAAAAAAATTTTAGAATACGAAAACTTTTTAGACAATGAAAATTTTGACTAAGAAAATTTTAACTACGAAACTTTTGACTACACAAAATTTTGATTACAAAAAATTTGATAGAATGTTTTCACTAGGAAAATTTTGACTATGAAAATTTTGACTACGAAAAACTTTTAGACTACAAAAAAATTTAGACTATGGAAAAAATTAGACTACGAAAAAAAATTTATACAACGAGAAAGTTTTAGACTATGAAAAATATTAGATTGTGAAAAAGTTTAGACTATAAACACTTTTAGACTAACAAGAAATTGTACTCCCCCTATAAAAAGAGTCTCTTACTTTAAGGAGATAGGATTAAACAATAGGTTAATAAGGAATATTACCTTAAAATTATCATTCCTAACTTCTGTTTAATGTATTCAAATATATCGAATGGTAAATATTCTATGAAAATATCAGCAAGTTGATCTTGTGTTCTGAAAAATTGAAGAATGATATCTCCTTTTTGTGTGTGATCCCTAAGAAATTGATGCCTAATATCTATGTGTTTTGCATGAGAGTGGTGTGCAGGAGTTTTACTTAAGGAAATGACACTAGTTTTATCACACAAAATTTTTTTTTTGGTAAAACTCATACCATAGTCTGTGAGTGAGTTTTACATCCACAATACTTGAGCACAACAACTTCCAACTGCTACATATTCAGCTTTAGCATTCGAAAGTGATATTGAGTGTTTCTTTTTCCATGAACAAGATACTAATGAATCTCCTAAGAAATTAAAAGTTTCAGATGTACTTTTCCTATCCATTCTACATCCACCAAATTTAGCATCTGAAAAACTTTTTAAAACAAAATCATTTCCAGAAGTATAAAAGAGTCCTAAATCCATTGATCCTTTTAAGTAGTGAAAAATTATTTTCACTACTTTTAAATGATATTCCTTATTATTGGATTGATATCTTGCACATAAGCATACTAAAAACATTAAGTCTTGATGACTAGGTATTAAGTAAAGTAGACATCCTATCATACCTCTAAAAGATGTTTGATCCACTGGTTTCACAGATTCATCAGGATCTAGTGAATTTGAGTTACCAATGGGAGTACTTATACTCTTAGTGTTGTCATATCCATATTTTTTAAGAAGATTTTTAATATACTTATATTCTGATATATAAGTTCCTTCTGGTTTTTGAGAAATTTGAAAACCTAGGAAAAATGATAACTCACCCATCATACTAATTTTAAACTCATATTTCATGAGATCCGCAAACGAATAGGTTAAAGATTGCTGAGTTGACCCAAATATAATGACATAACCATAAATTTGAACAATAAAAACATTTTTCTTTTTTATTTATAAAAAATTTTGGATGAGAATTTCCGTTAACATAATTATTTTGAAGAAAAAATCATGTAAGTCTATCATACCAGGCTCTAGGAGCTCGTTTAAGTCCATATAATTATTTGGAAAGCTTGAAAATGTTTTCAGGATGTTTTATGTCTTCAAAACTAGAAGAATGTTCAACAAAAACTTCCTCTTTAACATAACCATTAAGGAAATCTAAATTAACATCCATTTGAAATAGATTGAAATTAAATAATGTTGTAAAGGAAAGTAAAAAATGAATAGATTCATGTCTAGATACTGGAGCATAGGTTTCATCATAGTTTATTCCTTCTTGTTGATTATAGCCTTTAGCAACCAATCTAGCTTTATTTATTACTATGAATCCATTTTAATCAAACTTTTTTTCTGAAGACCCATTTTACTCTTATAATAGAAGCTTCCTTAGGTCCATCAAATAAGGTCCAGACTTTATTCCTTTCGAATTCCTTTAGTTCATCTTGCATAGCATTAATCCAATCATCATCACCTAAAGAATCATCAGTTATTTTTTGTTCTAATTGAGAAAGTAATGCTAGATGTTCAACTTCATTCTTTAAGGAACTTCTAGTCCTTACAGTTTTATTTACATCACCAATGATACTATCATTGGGATGATTCATTAGAAACAACTATTTTGTGTTTTGTAAAACTTGTTCATCAACATATGGTAGAAAGTCTTCTGGGGTAAATTTTTTAGAAACTTTTTCTTGAACATTTTCCTTATTAGTAGGATCTTCTATCAGGGGTTGATAATTAGTTTTTCAAAACACATTTGAAGACGTAGGATGAGGTTGTTTAAAAACAAAAGGACCAATTTCATCAAATTTGACATGCACTATTTCTTCAACAGTGCAAGTGTTTTTATTAAAAACTCTGTAAGCCTTAAAAGTTGTGGAGTAGCATAAGAGAATTCATTCATCAGATTTTGGTGCAAATATATGTAGATTATATTTAGTATTCAGGATGAATACTTTCCATCCAAATATCTTAAAGATGGAAAGTCTAGGTTTTTTACCATTCCATAACTCATAAGGGGTTTTGTTAATAAAAGTTCTAATCAAAATTCAATTTATAATATAACAATAAGTACTTACAAATTCATCCCAAAAAAAATTTGGTTATCGAATATTCACTCAACATGGTTCTAGTTATCTCTTGAAGAATTATATTTCTTCTTTCAACAACACCTTTTTTTGAGGAATTTCTAGGGATGAGAAATTATGAGTAATGCCTTTTTTACTACAAAAAGTTTCAAAATCAGAATTTTGAAATTCTTATCCATGATCACAATGAATAATTATCAATGGAATATTTTTCTCATTTTTAACCTGGGATCTAAATGTAATGAAATAAGAAAAATATTCAGATTTCATTGCTAGAAAATAGACCCACGTAAATCTTATGTAATCATCAACTAAGACAAATATATAATAATTTCCTCCAATGCTTCCAATTTGTGTTGGACGAAAAAGATCCATATGCACAAAATGTAATGAATCGATAGTTGAGACTTCGCCAATTGATTTAAAACTCTATTTATGTTTCTTTCTATATTGGCAAGGATTACATACTTTTGAATAATCAAATATAGGCTCTGGTAGATTCTTAACAAGTCCTTTCTTAGAAATTTTCCATAGTTTCATAAGGTTACAATGTCTTAACCTTCTATGCCATAACCAAGAATGATCTTCCATTGATCTAAGACAAGGTAGATCGTGGCTCCTAAGATCAACTAAGTTTAGTGTATATACATTCTCTTGCCTATGGGCAGAAAGAATAAACTCTTCTTTGGAATTTTGTACTAAGAACTTGTCATTCCAAAAATTAACCAGTTAAACATCATCACATAGCTGACTTATGCTAATGAGGTTGTTCTAAAGACCCTTAACATGTAAAAAATCTGAAAACAAAGTTTTTCCGACAAGAACAATGTTACACATACCAATAATTTCTCCCTGAGCATTATCTCTGAAAGTTAATTTTCCTACTTTCATCTTGATAATATTTTCATAGAAGTTTTTGTTACCAGTCATATGATGGGACCATCCACTATCCATGTACCAAGTATTGTTGTTGGAACTTTATTTTCGTTAAAATAAGAGTGTCATACTTTCAAAATCCAAACTTTCTTGGATCTAAAAATTTCAGAAAGAAAAATTTTAGAAATCAAAATTTTCTTAGAAAAATAATCTTTATGAAAAACTAAAGATTATGTTTTGTTAAAAGAACAATTTTTTACCCAATGTCCACCACATTGACATTTAGTACATTATTGAGCACTTTGAGGAACATAATTGTTATTACTAACAACTGTTCTAGAATGAGTATAACCAAAGCTAGAATTATTCTTTAAAGGTCAAATTTAGGAATACAATTTGTCAAAATTTCCTTACCTGAGGTAATGTTTGACAAATACTTCCTCAAGGAAAATATTTCTGAATTTAGTTTAATTACCATGTTTTTATCCTAAAAAACATTAGTTTTAGAACTAGTGTTAGTCTCTAAAATATTTTTCTTAGAGATTACATTTTCAAGATCCATATAATGTTTATCCTTCTAAGAATTAACTTCATAAAGGTTTTTTGAAATACTTTCAAAATAAAAAACATTCTGATCAAGATCATTATAAAGATCTAATATTTCCTTTGTAAGAATATAATTTCTAGAATTTTCCTTATCAATCTTTTTCTTGAGTTTAGAATTTTCATTCTCAAGAAATTTAGAAAACCTAGAACCTTCTTCATAAGTAGGTAAAGTATTATCTTCATCAGAAGAATATTATTACTTTTAAGTCTCATAGTATTTATCATCACTATAATTTTCATTTAAAGATACATTTGTGATAGATTTAGCATTATGTACCTTAGCCATTAGAAAATGGGTTTCAAAGGGTAATCTAGCTATTAGATCAGGATTCTTCTAACCAGAAGATTCATACTTTGAGGATTCATCAGAAGAGTCACCACCACTGGGACACCAGGTGACATTGACTTTCAAAACATTATTAGCTTTATACTTGTATTACTTCTTTCTATTTCTCTCAGAATTATTTTCCTTTCTATCATTTTTCTAAATCATAGGACAATCTGGCTGTATATGTCCTCCTCTATTACATTCATAACAAGTGACTTCTGAATATTTCTTGTCTTTCCTTTCATTCTTCTTAAATTTATACTGAAATTCCTTCTTCCTAACTTTCTTGTTCATCCTTCAAGTAATATTAGCCAGTTCATTCACAGAATGTTCACTTTCACTAGATTCAGATAAAATAGTGACTTTCTGAGATTTGGATCTTGTAACCCTTTCAGGAGTCTTGTACTTAGTAGTAGTAAAGGATACACTTCCATTTCCATTATTCTTCTTATTCATATCAGCATCTCTTTTCATTCTTGTATCATGTTGAAGAAGAGTTTCAAAAGTCTCATCAAGAGTGATTTGAGATACTTTCCTATTCTCATCAATAGTTGTTCTCTTAGATTCCCACTCATTAGGTATGATGTCTGTAATCTTTTCCACAAGAGCTTCATCATCAAGACCTTTATCATACATAGATTGTAAAATATTAACAATAGTCATAAACCATTGTTGTACCTTACACACTGGTTCTCCATAAGGAAATAGAAATCCATGATATTCTGCTCTAAGCATAGCTCCTCTAGTTTTTATAACTTTGGATGTACCAAAATGAGTAACATCCAATTTATTCCAGATATAGTTCTCAACTTCATAAGAAGAAATCTGACTATATATATTCCTTGTCATGGAACATAACAATGTATTGTGTACCTTGTAGTTTTATTGATATTTTTAATTTTCTTGATTAGTAAATGTTCTGACTTTCTTATCAAGAATATTGTAATCTCCAGTAAGCATGACCAAATTGTCTACGCTAGTATTAATAAAAAAGTCTTCATATGATATCTCCAATATTCATAATCATTCCCATCAAATATATGTGTTCTAGTAGGATTTAGATTATCAATTGTACCAACATTCATTCCTTCAATCTAAAAGAAACTATCTTTCCACAAAAACTTTTTTAATAATAAAAGCTTGAAAACAAGGAAAAAATTTCTAGGAAAGGAAAATATTGTGAATAATGAAAACTAAGAAAGAAAACTTATATGTGAATATAAGTATCTTAGAGACCTCCTTTTATAACACTTGTAGGATCAAAATATGAATGATGATGCTCAATTACCAGAGGGGTCTGAATTTTATACTTTAAAAGTTCTTTTGGAACCATTAAGGTTGGTATAAAACTTTTGTTTTTAACCTTAATGAAAACTTCATTTAATAAGGTTAAGCAACGTAAATTCACAAGAACTCTTAGTTCTACAAACATTATACATTCCGGAAATATGGTTCCAGATTTGAAACATGATAAACCTTTACAAGGAAAAGATTCTACCTTAAAGCATATAGAATCTTACTAGTGAGAGTATTCAAGTATATGGAAGTATAAGACAGTTATATGATCCTTATTAATAAAAATACAGGAGAAAATAATCTTGAAACAAAACAAGTAACAAGTGTGAAATATTTTAACCTAGAGATTAGGGTATCCAACAAACATGGATAAAGGTACCTTGATTTATACTTTCAAGAAAGTCTGTCTTACCCACACCATGGTAAGCCCTCGATAGAAATATCATAATATGTATTGCTATCCCTACAAGCCCTCAACTTCAAGGTAGTCGGCACATCTGTATTTCTAACCAAAGAGGTCCTTGAACTTTAAGTTAGTTGGATCCTCTATATTACTATCCCTGGAAGCCATCAATTTTACATAGAAACAATCAGAGTCACATGAAGAAATTTGAACAAGATGTTCAGTATTCACAAAGCATGAGGGTATCTCTCTAGAGAAATCACTTCAACAGCATGTGGTCTCTAGAGTTCTGGAACTTTTATCATGTGTATGGGATCATTCAAATGAGCTCCAATTTATAGGCACTTCTACAACGGCTGGACCCCTCCTCTAATGGTCATATTTTTCCTTGAATCTTAGAGGGACTGGTACATTTGTCACTCAAACAAAGGTTAGTTGGAAAAAAATTATACAACATCGTTACATAACTATAACAAGGGTAAGAAGAATATGTTTTCTTAATCAAATCCATTTTCGGAGTCAATGGAAAATAATGTGCGGATTCTATGAAAATAATCATTCAGAGTCTATATTACATGGATATTCATATTCTTTTTTTCAAAGAATTTGGAATCAGAATTCTATAGACTTTGGAGTCAAAATTACATGGAAATTCAGAGTCTGAATTATGAGGAATTTGGTGTCGCAATTCTGAAGAATATGTAGCTTCAATTATGAGTAATTTTGAGTCTAGATATAGAGGAATTCATAGTCTGAATTTCATATAATTCAGAGTCTGAATTCAGAGGAATTTGGAGTCTGAATTTTAGAGAATTTGGAGTCTGAATTCAAAGAAATTCAGAGTCTGAATTTCAGAGAATTAAGATTCAGAATTTCAAAGAATTTGGAACATGAATTCGGATCCTAAAAAATAAATATTCTATATCTATGTATTTATAGTATTATAATGTTTTAGATATGAAACCTAGTTTTACAGTTTGAAATTAAATGAGTTGGATTTAGAAAAACTTAAATATAAACAATGAAAAATAGATAAGGGTAAATTTTCCTACGAAAAGGAAAATTTTCCTTATTAAGGTAAATCCGGGTAAGGAGAAAATTTCATTGAGGAAGGAAAATTTTCCTTATTAAGATAAATTTAATGGGAAATTAAATTTTCTTTGAGATAGAGTGTTTTTTATTTTCAAAACATAAAGGAATGGAAAATTCATAAGGAAACCATATTGACTCAACACTTCAGAGGCCATGAATGGGAGACATTGAAAATATCTTTTAACCTAGATTCATAGGATGTCATAGTGGCCACTATGACTAATTCTAGAGGAAAATAGGAATTAAAGTTCATAGATACTGAAGACTTCATCTCGAATGGGGAGATTCATTTAAAAGAGATATAAGTATCCTCTAGGTGTTTAATAATTAATGAATATGACATACCGTTGGATGGATAATTCACTAAAAGTCAAAGGAATAAGGGACCATAGAATATTTTTCTTTAAAAATTATCCCCTCAGGTGCTAGAATTTTGGAGAAAAGGCGACCTTTAAAAATATTAACGTAAACAAAGGGATAAATCAAGAACTTTTTCTTCTAGTAGTGTGTATAAGAATCCTATTTTTGGAATATTGGGGTAGATATCATTTGGGTTTAGATAGTTTGTTTGGGACTTTGCTGGTATACTTTAGGGATTCATTTCATTCAACATCTATGAAAGTGGGTATAATGAATTTTATCTCCAAAAGAATTAGTGAGGTGAATATGGAATGAGATATTAATTATGAAGAGATAACTTCAATGGAATATTTCATATAGATTCATGGAAATCATAAAAGGAGTGAATACTGAAAATCTATACCTTATGAGTCCACTAGAAGGAGAGATACATGCAAGATAGATAACTTCCATGTTGTTTTGGCATGATCATCTAACCCACCTTAGTGAGAAGAGAATAAATATCTAAGATACCAAAGGATATCATAAGGATTTAATCACATAGTATATAATTCAAAAGTATTTAATAATTGGAAAGAAGTGGAATTTTTCTTTTTTGATGGATGTTAAAACATTAATGCATCAGAAGTTATATATTTTTCACTAGGAAGTTTATTGGTTGTCTCTGGTACACTCTCATGGAAGATTGATCTTATATATAAATTTAATCAATGATTCCACAAGAAAAGTGTTGGTTTAATTTTTAAAACACATTGTTTAGTTTTTTGATACATTATTTACAAGGAGTTCCATGGTCGATAAATATTTTTGTAATAATGTCAAATGCCTTGAGATAGAAAATAGTGACGTTTACAAAAGTAGACAGTTTATGAGGTTCTTCGAGAATATGGTTATTCTATTAGAGAATATTGTTCCTAGGATCCAATAATATAAAAGCATTATAGAGAAGATAAAATATAAATCAATGGAAAAGACTTTAATTATGTGAATTTAGGAAGAGTTACCCATGATCCTTTGGGTGGAGGCTATGAATTTCTTAGTATACTTAGTTGATAAAATCCCATTATTTATAAATGGGAGGAATCTAATGGAGTCCTATTGGTCTATAAGTAAGGTTGATTTCAACCACCTTAATGACTTTAGAATACATTCATATGCACACATTAATGCTAAGGAAGGATACAAGTTTGGGGCTAAGTCCCATGTGATCCACTTTGATTGTTATAGAAATAAGGAATTTGGATTCAAAATATCATAAAATTTCTCTCATATGGTAATAAGAAGTTGAAATATGATCATTAATGTAATAATTCTTTGTAAATACTAGAAAATAGGGGAAAGTTTTTATTAAAGAAAACTAGATTAATAATCTAAGGTGTATCTAGATGTATGTCCATAATTTATTTATTCTCTAGAAGATCCTATGAGCATTGTGGAACCAAAAACATTAGACTATCCAGTAGAGTTACAAGAAGAAGAATGAGGTCAAGTTCTAATGGTTTTCCCAATGTCAATATATCAAATAGCTCAAGGGTTATGTAATCTTGAGCACAAAAATTTACAACTCCAAAATACTCGATACCAAAAGGGGCCTAGCTGTATGGGTGACAAATAAACTCTACCATGGGGAGAATCCTAGTATATAGGTATAGTGATACATTGCACTATTACCTTTTAAAAAATGATGGTGATCCTAACAGACTAGAACTGGTGATGTTTTTTAAAGACTAATAAGAGTGGTTTTTAGCTACAAGGGGTGAAATAGATTCAATCAATCTGTCTAGAGCATGGTAGATGGCATAGAGGTCCATTGTAAATAAGGTCTTGCAAAAAATGGGTTTATTAGCTAAAAGAAGGGGAAAATGTTTGATGTAGGTACAAGAAACTTCTAGTCATTAAGGGTTTTTAATAAATTGAATGTGTGTTTTTCTTAGGGTTCTTTCCATAAATAGTTAATCATATGACTATTCAAATAGAGTGGAGCATGGTTTTATCAGAATAAATTAATTAGGAATAGTTGGTTATGGAAACATCATTCCTTCATGGGGACTTAGATGAAAATATATGTTTGAAGAAATGAGGTATTTTCAAATTTTACTAGAATCAGGTACTTTCATACTAAATTAAATGTAGATTTATGGTTTCAAGCAACCACCATATAATTGGAATAATAAGTCTAATGAATTCACGAAGGATTAATTATTTGACAAAATAAATACTAAACATTACTGTTACCAAAATGAGTACGGTGATGGATTTTTTTTATCCTATTTCTCAATGCTAAAGAAATACAAATTGATTTTCTTTTGAAGGAAATAAATGATGTTCTTAAAGCTAAAATTTAAAGAAGTTTTAATATGAAGGACCAAGATCAGGATAAATGGATCTTATGTATGATGATCTTGTGGAACCTATGTTTCGGTACTCTATACCTAACTCAAATAGGGAATACCTAAAGTATATTTGGGCATTTTGGTCTATTGGAATGTAATCCAATATCCACACCCCTAGATACCCAATTTAAACTATGAAAAAGGAATTTACCTCGATCAGATGTTGAGTAAAAGTATATGGAATAAAACATTTATATTATATATTAGAATTTTGATATATCTATTTATTTTTACTCATCTATAAATTATAAAATTTGTGAGATTCATCTGAGTGTTTATGTCAAACAATGGAAGATAAAATTGAGAGGATATGAAATAGATTCCTAGATACTTGACGTTTTTAGAATTTTGGAAATTTTGCTCACAATAGAAAAGACTTTTCAATGTTTTATATACTCATAAATTAGTTTAGATTCATATACATTGATGAGTACCTCTGGTTATGTGTTTATTTTTGTGGAATGACTATGATTTGGATGTAAACTCTTTAACCAGTAGTAGCACTCTCGATATTGGAATTTGAGTATGTCACATTAATGAAAATGGATAGGAGTTTGATTAACTGAATGGATTTCTATAGGATCTTAAAATATGACCATAATATATAATATTATTCTTTATTTATATTAAAAGCTTCACTTAGATTTAAATATTATGTTTCATTCATTAAAAAATAACATCCAGTAGAAGTATTAATTTATCCAAAAAGTTATTATAGGATGACATGCTAAACCTATAGAATGTAGATGGACTTTTAAATGGAGAGAATATTATGATGAAGATATTTTCTAAGAAATAAATAGTGTATTTATATTCCATGGTTATACTAGGCTGACTATAAATAATAGTTGGGGAACCATGATGTTACTTTACTGAAGTTTAAGATATCTATATTGAAGCTAATGGTGGACTTAGTCATAATGATTGAGAAAATATATCTCAAATGGGAGATTGTTGGGTTTTGAGAGTTTCATTGTTTTTAAAAGGAAACTATTACCATCAGAAAAAGGAACTCCAAAGGCCCAATTTCCAATTACTATAAGGGAGGAAGGAGTCAAATCGGTGTTGGTTTGGTTCACTGGATATTTTATATGTAATTGTTTTGTAAGGTGTAGTGGTTCAAATCACTAGCATATTGTTCATGTGAAGATAAGATAGGGGAAATATCTATTGAAATATTTGAAAATAGGGAGTGTTACAACATATGAACTAGCTAAGGTGTTGGCATTATTTTATTGAGTAAAGTGTTTTTCCTTGAAGATAGGCTTAGGTGATGTAAAGTATCTAAGAATAGGATAGTGATTTAGATTAAAATAACAGGTTGGGAACAACTATGAATATGAAATGTGATCACATTGTGATATACTGATCATTCATGATAGTCCTATTTAATATTAACCAATGTGAATCATAATTCCCTTATAGGTTAGGATGTATCTCTGAACCACAAAATTTAATTTTTTATTATTATTCCTTGGGATTGTTTTATTCTTTTCGATCATTGCAATTTAAAGTTCTTGTTGTGGTATGGTGACTAAGGTGGTATTTTATTAAATATTTAAATTGTTGTATCATGGGGTTACTTCTATAGATTTTTCATTCAAGAATTTATGTTTTAGTGATAAATTTTCTAGTGAATTTATTAGAAGGTATCCATTATCCCAACACAAACTCTACAACATATTTCCATATACCCATCAATAAAAAAATGTTATCGGATATCATGATACATCTTATTAAATGATGGATGTATAACTCATCATGAGAAATGGGTGTCCCCTATAAATTCATACCTCGTGGAAGTAGACACCACTACCCATCCATTGATTTAAATCACCTTGTCCTTATCCTAAGACCATCCAACCACTGGATCTACTCCCATGATCTACTCCTATATCATAAGAAAATATGAATCAGTCTCTTAGATTACCTTTTCATCATTCAAAAATAAAGAGGTAATAAACAAGGTAGGACATATTATAGGCCCTTGGACCAGTGACATATCCATCATCAAATTAGTGAGAAAGATCATTAGCTTACACTTCTCATTAGAAGTTAAAACTCTATACTTATTTTTATTTTTATTAAATGTATCAGTGGTGAAATTACTCATTCCTAGGGTATGATCCATATTAAAATGCATGGTTTTTTGTAATCAAACCAATTACTCTATCATTGGTTCAAGTCTCACTATATGAATATGTATCAAATGATTTTATATTCTATAGAGATGATAAATCTTTCACCGAAGAGATAATAGTGAAAGCACTTCAATCCATGAGTAATATCAAATAGATCCAAATCATGGGTAAGGTATTTCTTCCCATGAGGTCATAGATGGTGTGACCCATAAGTGACCACCTAATCCCCCTATATAAAAATATTTCTCATTCTAACCCTAAAGGAAATGAAATTTATCGAAAATTTATCCTAGGATCTAGAAAAATTACAATCCAAGTTTACCAAAACCTCATATCAACACATTGAAGGCCACCTCACAGTAACTATCCCACTTGAAATTAACTATTGTATTGACCAGCCATATCATGGGAGTTTCTGAGTGGCAATATCCTAAAATGAACCACCTATAATACAAATTCAACCCAAGGGATGTTTTGAATGAGAAAATATTTCCGGTTCATTCCAAAAACATAAATTCCAATACTTTAGTAGGGTCAACAAAGATCCCTAACTCAGACATCATGTTCCCAATGAAACACACCTACTGAATCCAAAAATGACACTTAAATTACTTTTAATAGAGATTATATTCATGAATAATAACCAATACAATCTTAAAATGATCTAGAAATGCCTCTTAGGTTTATGAATATACCAATATGTCATTCATGAATATGTGGAGGAGTCTTTGTAAGGGTGAAAATCCGGTTCGCGATATCCATGAACATCACTAGAGCGTTCATTAATCTAAATTTCATCACAAGGAACTCATATAACCCATACATACTTCATAACATCATATTTGGATCATCTTCTATCCCAAACTGTAACTGAGGCTATCCTAATTATAGTCCAATTATGGAAAACCAATAGGCTCCCCTAAAATAATCAAACAATCCATACATCCTAGAAAATGGATACATACTATTAATTGTAATCTAATTAAATTTCTAGAATACCATGCACAATATGAGGCTACCATCCACCTATTTATGGAATAAAACCAAATCACCCCATAGAGGGGTAATCAGGTGAATATAAACCTCCTGAAAGGACTTTGATATATACCTTTATCTCTCTAAACCCTCCTAATCTCATATGATAAATAAGAATCAATATTAGATGTATACCTAGAATAATATCAATAAAATACATTATATTTATATCATGAGGGATTCCTAGGAATTCACCTAGAAATATATTCTAGAAATTGTATTGATCTAGCTAAAGAACATTGGAACCATCACTGAATCCACTGCAAGAACCATACCACCATATGTACTATAATGGATCATCTATCATGGAACTTAGGAACTACAATAGCGTCTTCTACATCAAACTCTAATTTGAGAACCTACTCCTCTACCCTAAGATAGGTATGAGACACCCACCTCTGGAAGAAATCAATTCATATATGGAAGCACGTCAACCTATCCATACCAAATATAACATAATAAATTCATCATATTTATGAGTTTGAAACATTTGAAATGAAATTTCCCAGTCAGTTTATTATATCATAGAGATTGGGGGTGAATTAGTGATACTCTTTTTCTTTTATGCTTATTTTCAATTAAAACAACCTTAGCCTCCGATTAATGATTCAATTCCCATCTAAAAACAATTCATTCCACACATCCACAGGAACACAAATATTTAAAAGGCTCCCTATTAAATAAGAACAGCTACGTCATTGGTATGGTTTTGAAATGATCTAATACCATCCAATCCACTAGAAATAAATCATTGGATTACAATGAGTCGGATATACCCTTACACACGTGTAGCACTACGAAAAAATCCTACTAGTGAGCGTGCACCCTCTTAGAACAATACGATAATAAAATTGTTATGTAAAAACTCTTGTTACCTACACTTATTTTCAATTCAGCAAATGTATTCCATTGAAAATAAATTTTTCAAATACTTACCTAGAAGAATGGTAAGAACATTCTGAACTTTGTTATGAAACACTAATTCTAATCTTTTCGGAGTCTGATTCCTCTAAGTTTGATTCTTCCAAAACAATTATTCTACTCTGATTTTATGATAAGATACAATAGAAATGAATCATTACCACTTAAATCCCTAAGTATGATGAAACCCAGAATGATACTTACTCAGTTCGGAAAATATCAATAAGGTAAAACCCATTAAAAAATCATGTTCTAATTAACTCACCCCGATACCAAAAACATGAAAATTCAATTGATAGTCTGAATATGACGATCCAATGAGTTCAATGAATTTTGAGTATGATGATCATCTGAATAAAATGTTATGATATTGTCTTCTTCCCCATCGAAATGTCTTCAATAAAAAAAAGAGGAAATCTATTTTTCTCACTGAAAACTGAGAGCTTCTCTCTCTATTATGGGGAATAGTACCAGTGGTTAGAAAGTACAAAGTAGTTCTCCTTTTATAGGTGACCCTCAAAAGGTTTGGGTGGTACGCCCAAAAACAATTCCCACTCACAAAAAATCATCCACATTTAAATTTCTCCAAAAATCTATAATTCATTTTGACTACGTCAATGATTCTTGAAACTTCTTGATTCTTATACAAACTTCATCTCCTTACTATGTACTTCATTTCATCCTTAATTATGATTTCAATACATGAGCCTGATATTTATCAATCTAATTTCTTCAATACAAAGATACATATCAATTGAAAAAAATATGAAGAAATGAAGGCCATTCTAATTTGCTGAATATGATTCTCTGATCAAATTTGAATAAAAATACTTTTCTTGTATGTACAGCTCCCCCTTGATAACTCATTCAGAAAAATCCTTCTCTTTTATTTTCCTTTTCCATGACTCACTTGAGATTAAAAAATTCATCTTCTCCTCTTCTCTTCAACTAGTTAGAATCCTACAAATTAATTCAAACCTTTTTAAATTTTTTACTACATTGATGGTCTCATTTTCTCATTATATTATCTTGACCCACTTATACAAAACTAAATTCACAAACCTGTTCTTGTATCATTACTTCCTTTATGAAATTAAATTCATTTGAGAACATCTTTAGCATCATCAGACTTGAATTGGAAAGTATTGTGACTTTACATTCACTCGAGCTACATTCATATCTTCTCAACCTAAGTACGATCTTTTCTAAATAAAATTGGTCATGATAAGATCATCATAGGTACAATCATTTAGGACACAATTTCCCTAGATACTGTTTTCCAAAATATGATATTTTTGGGTATGATCATTTTGAAAACAATCAGAACCATCTCTTACTCTTGTATAGGCACTGCTTCTTCAATCAGCATCACCTCTTAAATCTACACCACCTCATCAATCAGCACCGCCTCTTCAATCGAAACCACCTTTTCAATCGGCACCACTTTTTCTATTAGCACCTCCTTTTATATAGGTACCATATTTAAAAACAACATCACCTTTTAAAGAAACACCTCTTTTTAAAACAACACATTCTTTTAAATCATCACCTCCTTTTAAAACAACACCTCTTTTTCAATCAACACCACATTTTCTATGGCACAAACACCACTTTTCATTATCACCACTCATCATCCTTCCTTCAATCAAATACAATTGTTTTTAAAAACAATCATTATCACCAATTTTCATTGGTTTCAGCAACACCACTTTTCATCAGAACCACTTATTTTTATTTTCCACCTAGATATGATAAATATGGATATGATCCTTTTCATATTGGTAGCATATATCTCACACTCCCTTTCTTATATCAAGCTTCAATAATAGATTATCCATTCTACTCATGATTTATGTGAAATAAAAATCAGAAAATCATCGTCAAAATTAAAACATTGAATTGATATTGACTCTGATTGTATGTCAAAACAACAACTTCTATCACACCAGATCCAGAGTAAATTTGATCACATCCATGTTATGATATTTACCAATACTAAACCCTCATTATGATCTATTTAAATACTATAATATAAATAACATGAACAACATGGGTCCATTTCTTTTGAAAACACTCCTCATTGTGATTTTTTTAATAAATAAAGTGAGGTGATTTCCAAAAACATTCCTTGATAACAAAATACAATAATATAATACAAAACACCTTCATCGTCATCTTATTCCCAACAATCCCCCTTTTTATTTGGTTTTCAACAAAGTTTCATAAATCATTGAACTTTTTATCCACAAGACATGGATCAACTGTCAACAATTCTAATCCTACGTGATCTAACTCATTATAGGAAACTAGAATCATTAATATTAAAACCATATTGACTAAAATAAGTGATTATGAACACATATTAATCATTCTTCCTCAGATCATCTTCAATATCCCTAGAATAAATAGGAATTTCATCCATATAAACACTCCAACAAATAGCTAAAATAGTTCACTCACAATATAATGATGAATTCATAGCTTACCAACAACTCTTTTTTATTCAATATATTTATGAAAAAGTACAATCCTCCCCATTGAAAATACAATCCAAATGTAAGAAGAGATAGGGGAAAGAAACACATACATCATAATTGAAGATAAAGATGTTGGAAACCCATGTTCAACCTTAGTTTAGAAAATTTTACATTAGATAATAGTTTTTTGAATATGTTGGAAATTACTTTCGTTGTCGAAACATATTCCAACATCAATTCATTATTCACCATGTTCTCTTGGATTAAATGATGTTTAATATAAATATGTTTTGAACATGAATGTTGCACTAGATTCCCAATGATATTGAGTGTGATTATTTTGTCACATCCCATTAGAAAGGGTAACTTCCCTTCAACATGACAATACTCCAATTCTGTTTTCATCAACGTAAGTTGTGTAGAGGGTTGAGTGGAAGTAGTATACTCAGCTTTATCCACTATAAGATTTACTAAATTATATTTATTTGAATTATAGCTAACATAACTATTTCCCATATGTAATACTCCACTAAATGTGGATCTTCTATCACCAACATTTCCTTCTTAATTTGTATCAGTATAACTAAAAAAATAAATACTCTCTGAGCTCTGATACCTAATTCCAAATTCTATTATACCTTTGATGTATTTGAGAATTTTTTCTAGAAATAAGATGTAATTATCCTGATGCACTCTAATACCTTTCACAAAACTTAATAACATAAACAATGTCGGGACTTGAGGCAATCAAATACAATAGACTTCTAATCAGATATGGATAATATTTTTAATCTACTTCTTTTCAATATCCATATTTACTCATCTTTGTAACCACTGAAAAGTTTGTCCAAATTGGCTTTGAATTTTCCATGCTGAACCTCTTGAGAAGTTCTTTATCATACTTTTATTGGGAGAAAAAATTATATTCTTTCTTTTTCAAGATTTTTAATCCAAGAAATTATTTCATTTCCCCCAGCATGGACATTTAAAACACCTTATTCATCTCATCATAAAATATTAGAAACTTTTTTCATTATTCTCAGTAATGATAATATCATTAACATAAACAATAACAATGATAGAATACTACTGAATTTCTCTGATATAATGATTGATATCCACTCTTCATTTATTGAAGTTCATCTTCTTTAAGTCGGCATCCAATTTGGAATTCCATGCCCTAGAGCTTTTTTTATCCTCTATAAGGATTTCTTCAATCTGCACACATAATTATCATCTTTACCAACAACAAAAACACAAGGTTTTTAAATATATACTTTGTCATCAAGATCACCATTGAGTAATATAAATTTCACATCCATTTGAGAGATCATGTTATCTCATTGTGAATAAATAGCAAGAAAGATTCATAGTGTTTCTAATCTAGCAACCAAAGCAAAGGTTTCATCAAAATCAGTTCCTTCTATTTGTAAATACCCTTTACAAGCCAATATTTCTTTATTTATTATAACCTTACCTTCTTCATTAAGCATGTTCCAGAAAACACATTTTGTGACAATGATGTTTCTATTTTCATTCTTGGGTATGAGTGCCCATGTATTTTTCTTTTCCATCTGATCCAATTCTTCATTCATGGAAATAACCCATTGTAGATGCTCAATTTCTTCTTTCACATCATTCGACTCTACTATTGAATACATAGAATTATGAGTAATTACATTTGTTTTTATCTATATTTGGACCTTTTGATGTTGATCACCAATTATATTCTGATCATCCACTTTCTTCCACAGCTTGGGATTAGTTTTTTGAGGATCATATTTATCACTTGAAATAGCTATGTCTAATTATTCTTTTTAAGAGTGAATAAAGTTAAAGGAATCCTTATCTGAATTTTTTTTCAACTTTCTCAACTTCCTTGATTCCCTATACATGTTTATCTTTCTATTCCTTCTCAATTACTTCCACATTAATTGAATCAATAATTCTTATTGTTATTTTGATGAATAATATGTATCATCTTCCTTCTAGATCATATCTAAGAAAGATTCCATCTTCTTCTTTCTGCTCAAACATTATATGGTCTCCACCTTTCTTCTTTATAATGAATAGACTCACAAAACCCCTCAATTTTTTCCAACATAGAGATTTTTAATAAAACAATTCATATGAAGTTATATCTGATTGTGACAAATAGAAACAATGGTTCTGAATATAAATAGTAGTACTCATTATTTGCCTCCAAAAGTAATGAGAAATTATATATTCAAGTAACATGTTTCTTACCATTTCCACCAAGATTATGTTATTTCTTTCAACAACACCATTTATTTGCGGATTATATGGGGAACTATACACATGAAAAATTCCATGATTTTCAAGATAGTCTTAAGACTATTTAATTTTATATTCACTTCCATTATTTTCTCACAACTTTTTCATAGACTACTCAAATTCCTTTTCTTATTTTCTTATAAAACATTTAAACATTTTCAAATAATCAATTTTATGGTTCATATACATGACACAAGTAATGTGAGTAAATTCATCAAAGAAATTAACGAATTACTTATACTCATTTTTTGATTGTTCTCATAGGTCCACATATATCATAATAAATTAGCTTTAGGGGTTGTTTTGAACAAATATCAACATTCTTATGTGCAGTATTTGTAATCTTTCATATTAAGAGGATAGTGAAACACCAATCCCTTATTATTGGAAAATCCAGAATTTTTAAAACATAGTCTCTTTTGGAAAACATTCTCATGTTTCTATGACACATGTGTCCCAGCCTTTTATGCCGCAATTCATTCTCTTCAACCAAACTCTTGTAACAAGAGTTTTGTATTTCACAAATCTGAAATATATTCCCTTTTTTATGTTGTCCTATTGTAACAATCTTACCATATTCATCACCTTTCACAAAAATCCCATCTTTTCTGAAGATAACTTGGTTACCCTTATCACAATATTGTGAAACACTTAGAAAATTGTGTCTCAACCCATCAACATAAATTTTTTTCTTGGATTCCATATTTTCTTTTCAAATTTTGGCTAATAAAACACCTTTGATTTTCAAGGATTCATCATTTACTAATGTCACCATTACGTCAATTAAATATTCCATGTTCTTAATTAGTTTCAAGTCTGCACTCACATGGGAAGAACACTCACTATCAAGTGTCCAGGGTCATTCTCTTTTTATGGTTTTCAATATAGTTTCAAAAAAACAAGAGGTTTTTCTCATTTATTTTTTTCTTTGCTTCTGGATTGTGAGAATTTTTAAGAATATTATGTTGTTCCAGTAACAAAACAAGATATCTTTTTTCAATATTTCAATGTTGTTCACAACTTTCACAAATATTTTATAAGGGTTGGAATCTATTTTAAAACTTTACTTCATTATTTTCATATTTCTTTACAACAACCTTCCCATAATTATTTCTTTATGGAGATAGACACCCCCTCAATCTTGAACTTATACATCCTATCGAATAATAGAAATGTTGTTGGTTAAACCAACACATACTTACTATGTGTCTGAATCCCCCACAATACTCGTAATACCCATAAAAAGAGTATTTTCCTCTAAAACCTCCATACAGATCATATTTGTAAATAAGTTTCTCAGTCACATTCCATTCATTATTTTCTAATACATAAACATTTCTCATATAAACTAGATTCTTATTCTACTTTTAAGACCTAATAGAAACAGATATATTTGAAATGTTTCCAAATCCAGATAAAACATTTTCAGACACAATGTGTTTTATAAATTCAAAATTCTTAACTTTGGATACAGACATAACTTTCCTAGAATTCTTCTTTCCATATACAATTCCATTCTTCTTGTCACCTTTTGAAAATAACTTTTATTGAACCTTATCAGGTTTCTCATTATAATATCATTCACCAACTTCAATGATATAGTTTTGGAAGGTTGTATTTTTCAACTCATCTTTGTAATGTTTTTTTGGGGAAAGTTCCAAATCTTCTTCTTTTTCTTTCCACATAACCTCCAGATGATCATTATGATTCTTTTTTTATTCAAGATACTTCTTAGAATTATTAACCTATTTTGCCAGTTATTCTTTCTAATCATAAATAAATTATGGATTACTCATTGAAAAACATTCATCATCCAATTTTTTTGTTTTTATTTTCAAGGATTTTGATCTTCCACATTAATTAATTCAATTATTCTTTCAAATGATTCTCAAGTTGAGTTTCTTATTCATCAGAAATATTGCTTCCAAATTATTAATAATTTTCTATGGCAATAAAATTATCCTCAATACCATACTCAATTGATTTTTTAGATTCAACATCACTATCTTATTCTTCTTCATATTTTGACAAGAAACCTCTTCTTTTGGATTTGAATAAATTATTTTCTTTCCATATGGAATAAAATTTTCTTCATCTCCATGTATCTTCTATGATCTTATAGTATTTATATCTTCTTACTCATTATTATCTTTATTCTTTCATAGAATATAGTTCTCCACATTGTGAAAAAATCTTCCACAATCAAAACATTTCAAGGTAAGTTTCCATTTGCAATTCCATATACCTCATTTCACATTTTTAGGAAACAAGGATAAAATATTATTGATAATTCTAAGTACCTCATTTTTAGAGTCATAATCACCATATTATTGTTCAATAAGAACCATATTTTATTTTTATTTATTTATAGCCTTGAAATACATTTCTCTGTCATCTTTTTATTTTTTATTCATAGCTTTCCCTCTTCTCATTTCATAAGTAATAATAGTGATATGAAAATCGTCAAGGGATAATGTTTAAGGATCTTTGTCTTCCAACAAAAAATTCATCAAATTTGTCATACAGGATTCTCATTATCTATTAAAAACTACATATTCTTCCATATTTTCCTTAAGACATTTGATATTACTCACTATATCATGCAAACTATTAAATAAGTCCCCAAAAGATTTGTGCTCACCCATCCTCAAGTCTTTATACTTCAATCTCCATATTTTATGTTTTACCTTCTTTCATTTTGTATTTCCTTCATATATGTTTTTCAATATTTCTCATATTCCTTTGGTTGTGGAAATACATATCAATCTCATGAATTAACTTTCAGAAAGTGATGACAACATAGAATTCGTTTCCCTTTCATCATTCTCAAGATTCTTCTTATCAACATGTGTAAGTGGATCTTTATCAAAAATTGGTGGAATTCTATCTTTTTCATCTTTAAGACAATCATAACAGATAAACATAAGATAAGGTAACATTCTATCCTTCCATATATGATAATTATTTCCATCAAAGACCAAAATACCTTTACTATTCACATAGTTCAAATTCTCCATCAACCAAGAATAGTGATGGGATCCTCTATACTGATACAACTTGAAAGTACCCAGTTAGAGTATTGTATCACTAAGAGGGGGAGGGGGTGAATCAAATATATTCTTTATCTTTTATATTTATTTTCAATTGAAACTACCTTTAACTCTGATTAAAGATTCAATTCCCTGCTAAAAACAACTCAACCCACACATCCATAGCAATACAAATGAAATAATAATAGCTACATCCTTGCTTTGGATTGGAAATGGTCAAATTCCATAAAATCAACTAGAAAAAATCCTTAGATTATAACATGTAGGATATAACCTTACACTCATGTAGCACTATGAAACAATCCAACTAGTGGGTTTTCACCCTCTTACTACAATAGAGTAATACAATTGTTTTGTAACAACTCATGTTACATGATTCCCTATTCAATTCAACAAATTTATTCAATTAATATACAATTCTTCAATTTGTTACCTAAAAAAAAGGTAAGAACCTCCTGGACTTTTTTATGAAACACTGAGTTTGATCTTTTCTAACTTTGATTCCTCTGAGTATGATTCTTCCAAAACAATTCTTCAAGTATAATTTTTTTGATATAATACAATAGAAATGAATCCTCGCCACTTTAATACCTAGGTACAATGAAACCCAGTATGATACTTCATCAGTCTGGAAATCATTAATATGGTAACACCCAGTACCAAAATCCAATTCTGATTAATTCCACTCGATACCAAAAAGAGACGAATACAATCGATTAGAATAATATGATGATCCACTGACTAAGATGAATTCTAAGTATGATGATCAGTTGAATAAAACATTACGATCATGTTTTCTTCCCTGTCGAAATGTCTTCAATACAAAACAAAACGGTAACACTTTCTTCACTGAAAACTCATAGCTTCTCTCTCTACTACCAAGAATATTAACATTAGTCATATAGTTAAAAGTACATTTACTTGTATAGGTTACCCTAGAAAGGCTTGGATGGGAATTGCAAAAAGTATCTCCTTCACACAAATTCATCTACGTTTTAATTTCCTCAAAAGTCTGGAATTCATTTTGACTTCTTTAACAATTCGTGAAACATTATGATTCTTCTTAAAACTCCATATCCTTCTTCAGACTTTGTTTTTAATTGTATGTATGATTTCAATGCATTATCATGATCTTTTTCAATCCAATTTATTTAATACAGTGCTTTGTATCAATTGAAAAAATAATAATGAAATGGATACGATTCTAATTTTCTAACTACGATTCTCATACCCGATTTGAATCAAGATCTTTCATTTATATTTATACCTCCCCCTTGAAAATTAATTACTAAATCTCTATCTCTTTTCTTTTCTTTTTTCCTCGACCCCCTTGATATTCAAGACTTCCTCTTCTCCACTTCTATTGAACAAGTTGGAAACCTACAAATTAATTCAACCCCTTTGAAATGGTTGATTACATTGTTGATCTCATTTTATCCTTCTCTGCTTTTGACACACTTATACAAAACTACATTCACAAACATATGCAAGTATCATGAATACCTTAATAAAATTAAATTCATTTGAGAACATCTTTAGCATCATTCGACTTGAATTGGAAAGTATCGTAACTTTCCATTCATTCCAGCTACATTATTTTCTTCTCAGCCCAAGTACGATCTTTTTTTAATACAATTGGTAAAGATGATATCATCTTGGGTATGATCATTCTAGATATGGTTTTCCTAGATACAGTATTCCAGAATACGGTTATTTTTTAGTATGATCATTATAAAAAAAATTCAGTACCATCTCTTACTCTACTATCGGCACCACCTCTTCAATTAGAACTGCCTCTTCAATCAGCACCGCCTCTTCAATCAGCACTACATTTTCAATCTGCACCACTTTTTCAATCAGTACCACCTTTTAAATCATTACCACCTTTTAAAAAAATCACATTTTAAAGCATCAACGCCTATTAAAACATCAAATTCTTTTACAATAGCATCTCCTTTTAAAACAACACCTTCTTTTCAATCAATACATCGTTTTCATCGGCACTAGAACCATATTTTTCAGCACCACTCTTAATCCTCCTTTCTCCTAAATACAATTTTTTTAAATACAATAAGTTTCACCACTTTTCATCAGTATTACACTTTAATAAAAGAACTTTTCATCGACACTGCTTATTTTTATTTTCCACCTAGATACAATAAATCTAGATATGATCCTTTTCCGATTGGTAGCGTATCTTTAACTCTCCCTTTCCTCCATCAATCTTAAATCACAAGTTATTTGTTCAAGTCATTATTTATATGAAATAAAAATCAGAATAATATCATCATAATTAAAACATCATATTCATAGTGACTCTGATTCTCCATCAAAACACCCACTTCATTCATACCAAATAAAAAGTGAACCTGATCAATTCCTCGTTATGATCCGTACCAATAATATACCCTCACTAAGACCTTTTTCAATACCAGACTCTAATTAAGATGAACAACATGAGTCTAATTCTTTTAAAAACACTCTTAATTATGATTTTTTCCACAAAAAAAGTGAGTTTATTTCCAAAAACATTCCTTGACAAAAGAAAGACAATAATTGAAGGAAAAATAGCTTCATCATCAGCTTGGTCCCATCATGAACATGATTCAACTCTTTCCCAAGATGTTATTTTATTCCAAATATCATAAATGAAATAACATATTTATCCCCAAATAGGACACAACATAGGACTACATAATATAATGGGATACCCCTACATCAAATAAGGAAACTGAGAGAAATAAATAAATCAAAACCATGCCTCAAATGGTGGAAATACACTCTACTTTATCTTCTAAATCCTAGTTTAAATATATACTACACCATCATCAAATCCACATCAGATACCTCACAGTCCCTATATCACCTAAGGAATTGAATCCAAAGTAGTCTACAGTTACCTCTACCCTTGAGACCCTCATCTTGCTACATATCCTATCTCATACATGAATCCCTATTATTTCTTCAATGGTCCCCCTAACCAATAACATGAGGCATGGATCCCTATACATCTATATGTTCCTGATTAACATATATTCATAAATAATTCTTGATATTTCTATTGTCACCACACACATAGAACTCCTTCAGTGAATCGATACATGATCTATAGAAATTCCCAATCATTTCAAGAAAATGAAACACAATGGAATGTCCTCCTATGTAAGGGACCAAATAACTCCTGTCCTACATAACTATATCTCACCAACCTATAAAATATCATCAAATATCCTTGTATTAACACTAAAATAGGAACCAAAATCACCACTAGGAATTCTAACACTTAGATTACTAAATAATTGAAGAAAACATGCCACTTTATCCCTTATTAAACACTTCTTGATTGTGATGGCCTTATAAACCACATCATAGTAAGGAATAAAGTTAAACACACTTTCCTATAACCTCAAATTTAGTCTTATATCAATATAAAACCTTTGGGACTTTTGCGCCTCATTCCTATATATCAATCAAGAAAAGTATACCAATTCCCCAATGTGGGTCACATAGGCCACCACAGATGCCATCCCTTGATGCATATCTATGAACACTTTAGCTCAATATATCCTCAGCATCTCAAGGAATAACTCATCATATTACAAACCCTTACGCCTTGTTGCATGTGTCATGACACCACTCCACGTCCTTGTTGGTCCTTGAAGTAAATAGGCCGCCAGCTTTATCAATTGTCCATCAGGTGTCTCTAATTGTTCAAAAATCCCTTAAACGATCTTGATTAAATACATATCATCATGAGGATCACCCATACCATATAAATATTTATCATAATCTAACAATAAATCATGGTAAAAGTTTACCATAATTTGTTTGTCCCACTGAGCACCTACCCTCCCAGCAGTACTTGATGAATAACTCATTATTAAAGATATTATGATTCTTGAACATCAGGGATATCTGAGGGATAATAGTCAATCCCACCTTTTTAAATGTCTGGATATACATCAGAATATTTACCTATCTCAAGAATATCCTCATATCATACCCTAGGTTAAACCACATGACATAACCATGGTTAAATTTTCTGAAATTGGAAAATAGAGACTCAAAAATGAATTTAACAGTATAAATCTTTAAAAAAATAGAAAACATTAATAGGGGTGCATTCAAAATCCAATACAATTATAATTCCCAGTTATTATACCCATAAATACTAAAAATAACCACCTAGTACTCATCCACAGCCTTATCTGGTACCATCGGAATTGACACAATTGTAATAGTCATAATAGCATAATTATAACATGCTCGGGTAAAATTAATTATATGTCACAAATAATGTATTTAGGAAAACACTTAATATATTGTTATTTTCATTTAATTTATTTAAACCTATATAAATCAAAAGTTAAAAAGAACATGACATCTAAACCTATATTCTAATCCATTATGCATGAACTCACTCACTATCACCACCTGTAGAAATAGAAAAATCTGGTAATCTATAATAGAAAAATGACACTTGAAGAACAAAATGAAATTATAAAAAAACCAATAAAATAAAAAAAACTACCTCGGAAAATTTGTCTTCTATTATACAGGTGATTTATATTCATAATCATAGATTCTCAATCGAGTTCAAACCATCTTATGTCCATTCTACCAAGCCCTAAATAATAAATAATTAAAAGGGGATTTGAATTCATTTTTGTGATTCCCTATCCCAGATCATTATGTTCTATATAGTCAGCCACATAGGCTCATGTGGTCCTCCATATACAGAGGAGTCTTTCAACTCACAATGATAGAATAAGTTATACAGTAGGGAAACTATTCCCTCGATATCAATAAACCATTGGTAATAATAATATTAGAATAAATAATAATAAAAATACCAAACATAAATAAAAAAAGAGAAAAATAGATAATAACATTATATGTAAGATAAATATTAGAAATTATCACTAGTGTATCTAAGCTAAAATTATCCTGAAATCTAACAGATCAATGCATATAATAATTAAAAGAACAAAATATTTATAGATTCAAAACATCAAAATATCCCAGAGTATGTCCTCACATCACTTCAAACCCCATCTAACTTTGCATGTTTGAAAACCCATCATAGGGCCCTTTACCAAGGATGAATCCCTCATAACAAAGTTTACATGTGCACCAGGGTTCCTGCATAGGATTTATGTGGTTATAATCATTAGGAAACCACAAAAATACACTTAACATAAGTATGGTAGACAAATAAAGTTTTATGCACTAATATAAATAAGATATAACTATAATAAAACTATTATCTCATCATTATTTGATAAAAAAACCACCATAAAATGCAACCCTAATTTATTTGGATCTATTTCAAAATGAAGTGTCATATTATATCGTGAATATAACCTATAAATTTTTTGTTCCTTATAACTCAAGAAATGGTCCTACATAAAGTATCCAGTCATCATTTATATTACATACCTAACAATTCTATTCTCACTAAAGGGATTAAATTTATTGTATCTCAAACTACACTATACCACTCAATATTTTTATAACATCACATCTTTATCTACACCTTGTCAATTAATCTTGGTCACACATCACATCTATAACCAAACCATCTCACTCAAGGTGGGTCACATGTCATATCACTTACCACAATTCTCACAAATGGTTGGTCAATGAAATTTCTTAATCCATTCCTTCTCACTTAATTTTGGTCTAATTTCATTGATCACTTACTATTAAATAAAATCCCACACTCCAATCACTCAATAAGTGTCCATAATTTTCATTCTCAACTAGTAACATACCATGAAAAAAATACAATAATGTATTCAAAATTACCCCTTCGATTTTATATTTTCAACCTCTGAAAGTTACCCACATATAATTATTCATACATCCAACACCATATCTAATAAAAGGACTCCCTACTTGTACCTAAATACCACTATACTAATACACCCTAGCCATAACTAAACATAAACCACTCATTTTATCCCTAATTCAACATGGTGGATAGCCCTACATATACCCATGGAATGAGGTTGGATCTAACCCTTTCTAATACATTTAACATATATCAACCCTTTAGGTCTTCAAGAATATTCATAAGGATCTACATGGTCACATTTATACAAATAGAAAAGAGTTTTTTAGGAATAAACATGCACAATTCAAACCATATAAATTTATAAAAAACTCATAACTTGGTAAAGGCTTTCAGTCCTAATATGGATGGAGCATACTCACAATGATGTTCTCTATGATTCATTTCAAAACCATTGGGTCCCTGAAATCTACCCCAAAACCTCAAAATTAGGTTTTTAAAATGAAAACTTAAGAAACTATAGAATAATGATGGATCTTGTGCATATAAGGAATTAGACTTATAATGAGAGTACTTATACAAATAAAGATGAATCAAATGATCAAAAAAGGGAATGGGAGAGCCCAAGAAGATATGGAAGGGATTTTATGTCTATCTAAAGTCATATAGGGGTCATGGAAGATAGGGTATTGAAAAAAGGGTTCCAGGGGGAAGTTACTATCCTAGCACATTTAAAAATATAGACCAGTAACTTGGTGATGGAGTGACCATGGTAATCATTCCATGATTCATATCTATGAGGGATACATCATGGTGTGGCTCCTCTAGGTGGTGGAATATCCACCACCAAACAAAGAGCTTGACCCACTAGTCTGAAATCTTTATGACGTGACTAGGTTGTTCAGGCCACGATGGACCATCCTATAGGTGATCCATGTCAGGATTCATGATTTTAAATTATTTTAGTTCATTTTTTCAAATATATTGTAGGGATATTAATTAGTTTTTTTATAAAAAAATATCCTTAAATGAAAAATTATTGGATATTACATAAACTATGATAACATTTCAATTCCATGAATATTTTCATCAAAATTAGTTGTTTTGGTGATTAATTGATTTAATTTTTATTGATTTAATGATATAAATTTTTAAGTTAAATAATAATTACTTATTTTTTAACTTTTAATAATTATTTTGGATATTTATATTTAATTTTTTCATAATTCCATATTTTAAACAAACAAACTTTTTTGGAATTATTTATCTTTTAAAATGAAGTTATTTTTTTGTGGTTGAATTTTCATTTGAATATATATAATTTTAAATCAATTCCAAATTCTATTTTTGTATTTGGACATGGGAAAAATTTTGTGAAAAAAATTATATAGAGGAAACCAAATGAAATGAGTGACCACATCCCACTCTCATTTTTAGTATTCTAATTACAATACAACTGATCACAAGGAATACCCATGATCACTTAAATGACCACAATAAAAAATTGTGTGGTGACCACAAGAACCAACTAAAAAATAATCGAACTAACTAAAACTCCATGGTCACTATAATGAACACATGAAAAATATTCCATGTGATAACACCATCAAAATACAATTCAGAAAAACACTAAGTTTCTAAATTTACCACAAGAATAACCTTAAAGATGCTATGAGATAGTCTTCTTATGCTAGCATAAGTGTGTTTTACAATTTCAACTTTCCAATAATAAGAGAGAAACTAACCATGATAGTAAGGCAAGATAATATAATCCTTTCACCAAAATACCGTGGATATACAACTATTAGACCATGAATCCATTACTTGAATATACCCACTGCAATCTGGGAGATCGAACCCTAGTGGCAATTGTAGAGTGAATCACAGATGGAACTACTAATCGAATGTGATGATGGATCTTGGTGTTCATGTAAAAATAAAAAAAAAATTATTTTGTTATAGATGAAAAAACAGGCTTGGAATTGTGATATTTCACTGAGGTTAATGATAATACTGACTTAGAACTGAGTTGTCCTAAATAAATGGGAATTTGATGAAGGATGAACCTTAAACTGTTTCAGTAAGGCTGAAGGAGAATGATTTTACGGTGAATTTAAATCACGTTTTATGGAGTTGAATGGGGATGAAAATGATATGTGTTTGAGGAAATTATCAAACACATGGATGGAAGAGTCAAAGGATGTCGATTGGGAGATGACTAAAAAAATTATTCTATAATTAAACATATTTTATTATATACTTTGGATTTTGTGTGTGTTTGAACAATGGGGACTCGATTCCCCAAATAAGTGTCTATAAAAACATTTGAAGGAACACATGAGGATCTTGAAGAAATTCTCAAATGAATTGATTCCTTTTCAAGGATTTAGTTTCCCATTTCTATTAATCGATTTTTAAATTGATGGATTAGTTATACCAATTAAAAAAAATTATTTTATCTTAGTTGAAATTTTATGGATAGATACTATGTTTGGGATGAATCCAAATTGGGTCGACCAAGGATCGTAAGCCTTGGATGAGTTTACCATAAGATTTTTAGTTGGTTGTACTTTATTTTTTGTAGGTATGAATATGATGATGACCTTTTTATACCCAATAAAAAAGTGGAATAGTTAAAAAATGTTAAGGACATGGATAGACCATGTTAAATCAAGAGAATCTAATTCAAGCTAGGTTTGGTGAATTTGACAATAAACTAATAATATAGGAAAATTAATCTGAAAATTATTTTAGAACAATGAAGTGCGATGGGGACACTTTTGGGAAGGTAATTTGGAGGGTGAGTACCATTAAACTGGCACAAAAGTTAAATCAAAACCCTGAAAAATAAATATAAATTTTTATAGAGAATTCAGAGACTGAGATATTAAAGAAAAATTGGGAAACTATTGATTAAATCTTATTTCATGACCATAGCATCATTTATCAAAGTCATCTTTCCTTATTTTTAAGTTTTTCAGTCAGAATTTTGAAAAATTCTCTCTATGTAATGGTGAGGGTGATCATTGTAATAGATATAAAATTTTATCATCATCACTAAATAATCAAATCCCTTGAACCTTCCATGGGAAGATTATTCATGACTAGGATCACGTTCAATAATTGGAATTAAAATTATATATGAATAATATACAATTAAACTATATTGGTTATTTACGTTGGGAATTCATTAAATGTTGGTGAAGAACACATGAGATCATTCCATAGAGATATTTGTTCCATTTAAGTTTACATTTCAATATTTCATCTATTTTATTTTCTAAATAAGAATAGGGGTTAGCCTATATAATTATCATTCTCAATTTGTGAAACCTAGATCTTGTTTTTCCCATTATTACTTGTTCACATATTTATTTAATTATGGTTTCTAACTATAAATATAATTATGACTTGTTTTTTTCTAATTCCTTAGGGTTGTGTTCTCAAACCTTTAAAAATTTAGAGCTAATACATAAGGCTTGATCAAAGATGTAAAACTCAATGTATCATGTAGATCTAAAGTTCCTTAATATATTCTTATTTTCTTGACCACTAGTAGATTGTGATGGTGATTTGGGGTGAGTGAGAATGTCCAATTTTATAGTAATTTTATTCTACTATAATTACGCATTAAATTTCCCTATTTACCTCTCATTTAACTTGTTTGAGTGTGTAATTTTGGTTTCATGATCTGATAATCATATAAGAACAATTCCTTCTTATCATATTTCCTAGAGATAATATATTTTTTAGTTAAATATTTTTTAATTCTAGAAGAGCACTATTTTACTAATAAAAAAAACTATAGTTGAGCGTTCACAGTTCACTATTGAGGTTAGATATTGGTTTGACCTAGATTATTAGTAAAGAATTGATTAAGGTTGAGAATCAATGTTTTTACTTCTCTCTAGATCATTAAAGGTAATTCAATAGTGAATCGACTTGGGTCTATCCTCGTTCTTCCCTCCTTTTGTTCTTTATTAATTTTATATTAACTTCCTTTTATCCTATTCACTATCATTTTTTATTTACAACCATGTTTCAATTTTTTAAGTGCCTTTTAATATATAAAAATAAACCAAATGGTTTTATGAGAATCAGGTATATGAGTGAAACTGCTTCATTTAGTCTGACCCTGACATTACCCACTATGGTATATTTATGGATAATACAAATGTATTTGTGACTATAATCATGAACATAAATTTGACATCAAAATGACTCCATTTTCTAGGAAACATCTTTTTATATAGTGATTGTTCACATTTTTTATATTCTATTCTAAACTAAAATAGAATTAAAAACATGATGAAATCTCTCTAAACCTTGGAATACATTGTAGTATTTTGTTCAACAAATTACTAAACAATTCAAGATTTTGAGTAAAGAATATTATCAAGAACTTATTAAATTTTTTATATAAGACTTTATACCACAAATCTTAAAATATTTAGTTAATGAACATTATGATTTCCACACATTTTCCATAAATATTTTATATAAGATGTTGAATTTATCTATATTTACAATGATATTACACTAGATACAAGTCTAGATATGCTTGAACCAAATACAAAGGACTTTTTCAAGGTCCAATAGTAGATAAGAGATTCAAAAATATAGGAAGATGGAAAAATTTTCATAGATAATTAAATTTATAATATTTATTTTAATGATTTTTACTTAACTGATGAGTATTTATGTTTCTCTATGCTTGAGAAAATAAAACCTACACAAGACATCCAATACATTTCCTTGGAATACACAAAACCGAAATTGATTTTTTTAGAAGAGAGGATTAATTAGGTTGATTATCTCACTTTTAACCCTAAATAAAGGCCAATATCATTGCTCTATATTATAAAATAGTGAACTAAAAATATTTAAGGAGTTGAAAATTTCATGGATAAAGTTGATTTTTATTTTATTGATTCTAATAGTTATTGAGTGTCTTATTTTGTATGTGTTAAGAAGGAATGTCATATTTTTGATCTCTTAGGGAGTAATTAGGAACCTGAGGAGAACACTACTAAGGAACTTTTGGAGCTCAAAAAATTTTACTTTAAATTTATGTGTGAGAGAAATTAAAGAAAAATATGGGCTTTCGAAACTGGAAATGGGTATTAAAGAAGACGCTAATGAATTACTTGAAGTTAAATAACAAAAAAAAATTCAAGAATGAACCATAAGACAATTCACATCAATTATTTGATTTTCAAAAACCAATTCCTGTTGTTCTTAAAGAACAATAATATAAGTATCCCATTATTCTATTTTTCCAAACATTACATCAAAAGTGGTTATACCAAGATTATGATTTATTTTATGTTGTTCCCTTGATACATTTTATTTTTCTTTTTTAGGTTCCTAATGTATTCATATATAAAATAAACTGGTAGTGTATCCAAAAGGCATATGATTATTTAAAAGTAACCAGTTGATCAATGAAGAACCATGGAATAAGATTTTTGATTTTCATTGTCCAGAGGAGCTACTAGATTGAATCATCTTGGGTCAAAAAATCATTAACTCAGACCTTGGTCACTAGCTATTTTATTCAAACTTTTATTTTACTAATGTTTATTTGATTATAATTTATAGAGACTTTAATGTAGTGGCCAAGGTTCTTTAACAAAGAAAACAATGAAAGTTTCATTCAGTAGAACAACAATGTTCAAAAGCATCCACATTTACTGAATTATTTTTCTATTATTCTCATATAAATTCTTTTACCACACGATTGTGGGAATTAATTGTGGTAGAATATCCCTTTTTAAGTTTAATTGTGGAAATATAATTTCTTAGTTGGGTGTATGGATTGTAGATATTAAGATAATTTAAAATAAAATTTAAGCACATTTTTAAATCTAGATAGAAAACATTAAAATGTTTTTTGATTAAAAATGTATATGAAGTGTGAAATTGTTTCCAAAAAAATGTTTTGAAAGTTGAAGTAGATATATTGGATATAAGTTGTATTAAACTTCATTTAACTATTCTAATAATTTTATAAATAACTAATTAGGAACTTTTTTTTGAATAAAAATGGTCTCTCACCCCAACATTCAACATGAGGAACAATTTCATATTCTATGTGTCAGGTATAGCGATCTTAAAATTTTCCCTTACTTTGCATTATTGTTCTTCACAACAAAAACCCACAATTTTTTTCAAAACTACCTCCCTTTTAGTATCATGTTTGGATCTTTTCTAGCTAAAAAAATAAAATTTTTGTGTTTTTTTATGTTATAAAAATAAAAATTCAATGTTTCTCTTCTAATTGAAAACTTTAATAATCATTTTGAGAGAGTACAATGGTTATAAATTTCTTATAACTGAATTATTTTTTATAAATTTTATCCACTATTTTTATGGAAATACGATTTGAAATTTAATAAAGTGAGTGTGATATATTATATTTTTATGGAATTATAAATTTAAATTTAGGAAACATGATGTTTGAACATGAACCTGGTAACATTTATTTTGTAAAATTAGACACATTACGAACTAATTAAATATATATATTCATATAATTCCTTTTAAACTTGAGAAAAATATCTAATTGGGATCCCATGATGAATATTTGAGAAAATGGTAATTGTGTTTGCTTGTATGAATAAATAAAACTATTTATACATTCAATAAGTGGTCTACATATATCACAACTGGTAAAATTCAAATAACAGTTCCTAATTGTTAAAATTCAATTAATTCAAGTGAGGGAAATTTTGATCCTAAATGAATAATGTGGAAATTTATTTATAAAAAAACTCATATGAGTTGTATTATATAAGTGTATTTGTTAAACAGTAGTTTAATGAACCATATAGAGAGTGAAAAATGGTATTGATTCTTGTCATAGATTCAATTCCATATTAACATAGCTAATCTACACTCCTGGAACATAAATTTGAACTTGAATTTAAGTATGTAAGTGTAGAGGATTCACATATAAAGCATCATATTTTTTAGTAATTGGTGTTTCAATGATTTTTTTTATTTTAGGCATTTATTTGAACATGGGTAGAATAATCATTTTTTAAGGGTCATTATAATTTAATTAAAACACTAAATTTTTTGGGAATTAAATTTATAATGTGTCGTGGAATTTGATGAGGAGTTATTTTAGTGAATTTTTCAACATCTTTTGTTGGTATTTTTTTAATTAAACTAATCATCAATTGAGAAATTATTGAAAATTATCTAAACTATGATGTAATTTAAATTCATTGAATATTTTAATCAAAATAGGTAATTTGGTGATTGAGTTATTTAAAGTTTATTTATTTAATTTTCTAAATTTTTAAGAGAATACATTTTTTGATTGATTTTTAAAATTTTTTGAATGATTCTAGATATTAAAAATTAAATTTTCCGTAAATATATATTTTAAATTAAAAATATTTTGTGTAATTATTTGTATTTTAAAATTTAGTACATTCAGGGTGCTGGTATTTTTATTAGAAAATATATTATTTACAATTTTTTAAAAAAAAATTATTTTTTAGGATCTATGGAATTTTTTTGGGAAAAAAGTAATGAAAAGGAAACCTACTGCAAGGAGTGACTGGATTTCACTCTCATAGTAAATATATTAACGAGAAAAAAAATACCACAAGCCACACCCTCTATTCCTTAGGTGAATTTAATCTAAAATTATGAATAAGCTACAAGAACTAATTTTCACTTGCCACACTAATTGCATCTCCACGGTCACTATTCTAGCCACATGAATAAATATCTAAGTGAAGACACAATCAAAATAAAACTGACTATAACACTTTATTCTTGATGCTTCAATATGAATAATCTTGAAGCTGTCATGATATCATCTTCTCAAGCTAATATAAGGGTGTTTCATAATTTAATTTACCAAAAAAGAAGTGAATAACTGACCATGCAAGTAATCCAATCTATTTTCAGCCTTTCTCCAAACTACCATAGAGATATAGTTTGTTGAAAATTAATCCATCACATAAATATTTCCACTGGAAACTTGGATATTGAACCCTTATTCCAATTTAAGACTGAGTTGATGATGGAACTGAAGATCCAATGTGGCTGTAGAGCATGGTCCACCAGTAATCATATTACCTATGTTTTTTCATTGAAGATGAAAACTCAGGAATGGAATTGGGATTTTTCACTGATATTGATGAGGTTAGTGACTTAGAACGTAGAATATATGAATCCATCGGAGTTTGATGGTGGATGGACCTCAACATTTTTGAATTGAGATGATGTTGAATAAGCTATTAGGGAAACAAAATCACCTTCTAATGATACTAATGGGATGAAAATTATATTTTTTTGAGGCAATCATTGAACACATTGATGGAAGATTTGATGTATGTTGGTCCGGAAATAGCTCAAAAATATTCTGTAATTGAAGATATTTCATGCTAGCCTTTGTTTTTGTTAATTATAAGAACAATGGGGACTCAAACTCCCTAACTATTCAGCTAAAATATTGTTTGATATTTTACACAAGTTACCTTAAGAAATAAATAGATTAAGTTTTTTAGGGAACACATGCCTATTTCTTTCAGTCGGGTTTAAAAAGGATGGATGAGTTGCACCAGTTTTAACCAATGGATATGATATCAGTTGAAATCTAAAAGAAGAAATATTATATTGTTAATGAATCTAAATTTGGTCAACTAATGATCATAAAGAATGTATGAGTCGATCAAAAAATTATTATTGGCTATAGTTTTTTTAGGTATAAGGATTATGGTGACCACATTACTACCCAATGCACCAGCAGCATAGCCACCAAAAAAAATTTACATGGGAATCCAATGTCGAATAAATTGAACCCGATTCATGCTATGTTTGGGGAATTTATTATGAACCGAATTCTTTTGAAAAATTCATCATGAGTTTTTTTGGCTCATATAAGGGGGCTTGGTTCATACATAGACTGAGATTTTGAATGGGAGGACCATTTCTTGGTCCTAAAAGAAGCATTGAATCCTTAGAAAATGAATTGAATTAGGTTTAGTCATTTGGTGATTTAGAAATTAAATCCAAATTGGAAAATAAAATAACAGAGAAAAATTATTTATTAGAGTAGTTCTTCTCAATGTAAACATAATATATTTTAATTATTTTCCTCCTAAATTACAAAAATCATCTTCAACAAAAGGTGAAGGTGATAGTGGGAATGGATGGAATATATATGGATACTATTTCAGTAATCATAGACCTTAAACTTTCCCTATTCTGAACATACATTATTGGGCTCATGTTCAATGCTTGTCTTGAAAATTCAAAGAGAAGAACATGTCATTATAGTATCTTAATTATTTTCACTAGGACTTCACGGAAAGCTACTGATGAGAACCTAAAATCATTCCATGTGGAAATTTTATACATGTTAGTCAGTATGTTTCTATTTCTTTTATTTTATTTTCTAAATAACTATAGGGACTTTCGTCTGTAATTCTCAATCCAAATTCGCAGGACCTAGCACTAATGATCTCTTTCTTCATTATTCTATCATTACCAAATTTTTCTTCCAACTATAAATAAAATTGTGATGATTTTATTTTTTTATTACTCAGATATTTATTCGCGAACATCTATATATTAAGACATAATTCATGAGGCTTGATCTGAGAAGTTAAACCCAACTCTTCCATGATATCCTAGCTTCATGAAAATCATAACCTATTCTTCAGAATTATGAGATTATAGTGGTGATTTTGGGTGTTCTTATGGTTAACTCTTGCATATGAATGGTTTAATAATCACATACATCATTTTTTCCTCTTTCTACATAATTTAACTTGATTAGGTGTGTGAGTTTGAATATATGACCTATTTATCTCAGATAACCCATTTCTACTAGTGATATTTCTTAGCTAGAATGAATTTGTTGGGTGGCTATTTCTTCATTCTGGAGGTGCAATCCTATATTGGTGAACTAATGTAGTTTAGTGTTAAAATTTTAGGTGAGAGAGGTGTATGACCTGAGTAATTAGCCATGAATTGATTGAGGTTGAAGATTAATGATTTTACTTCACTTTAAATCTATGATAGATAGTTTAAATTGAATCAAAGAAAATATAGGCATGTTGTTACTTACAATTTTTTTCTTTGTTAATGTTGTCATAAATTGTTTTCACCTCATTAGTTTTCATTTATGCTTTCTATCAATATTTTCATGTTTTTTTTAATTCTCTAACATATTAAAAGAACAAAAAAATAGTTTTCGTAGAATCACATGGATGAGGGTAACAAATTCCTTGAGACCAAAAATGATGTTATCCAATATGATATATGTAGGGATAATATAAATGTATTTGTGACCATCCTCATAACAAGGAAACAACCATCAATTACCCACCACAAATTTAGGAAACCCCAACTTCACTCTTTTTTTCAAGCTTCACATCATTGAACCCATTCCCCACATCATGACCTCCTCCTTTACATAATTTATTATACTATGAATCTCAGATTTCATGTCTTGATGTCCTACCAATTATAGAACTATAGATCCAAACCAACTCAAACTTCCCAAACTATAATCCTAGCCTACCAATAAGAGCTCAAAAATCCAAATACATCAACATTAATAATGTTAATTAAAACATAAAACATAAAACACCTTCAAATATGTAATTTTTTACACATTTCATCCCACATTTAATTAATTTTTTATAAATATAAACTTTTTTTAGAAAATTATAGATACACAGCCCATGACCATTCATTCCACACTTAAAAAATTCATTTTCATTATCTTATGGTTTCCTTATGTTTTTTAGTAATTATTCAACTCATTTAAAAAAATAGTTTGTTTAATTTGATGATAATCACAAATGGTGATGATGATGGATGGTTGTGAATGATCATCATTACAACCAAGTGGTTATGTGTTTCAAATATTTTATGATAAGTATTGTTTAAAAGTATTTAAATTGTGGATTCATTAGATACATGAATAGAGTATAAGATGCAATTAAAGACATAATTATGTGAAAATATCTGACATACAAGGGAACCATACATAGTGATATTTATATAAGAATGTTTGATATTGATATAAATGGGATTTCGGTTCTAGGATGTTCATTAGATATCTGGAGAAGAGGTTCACAATGAATAGCTAGGGTAGATAGAAAAAGACACACCTTGATATTTATATATCAAGGAAATTGATTTAGAATATCCTAATTGAGGTAAAATATGAAATTAGGATCAAATATATGTTTGATGATGTTTAATGTTCCTATTCAATCATATTATACCTTTGGAAGTAGTTGTACCTAAAATATAATTATCATCATATGAAAGGAATAAATTTAGTGGTGGATGAACTCATGAAACCATTGTGATATTATCTACACTATATTGAATTAAGAAATATTGTCTTAGATAATATATGGATATCATGGAATCAGTTTCAATATGGATGAATTTCAATTGAAATCATCCATGTTTCTCACATTATATTATAGGAATAAGGTTTTCTGACCGATTATAAAAATCATAAATTCTAATATATATTGAAATAGCATGATATTTGTTTTTCTATGCATTTACTTAGTATACTTGGTTGAAAGATTCACTAAAATAGGGATTTGATTTATGAAATTTCAGGTCACATGGTGTTTTTAATTGAAAAATACTTATGCAAAATAAGAAGGCCCACAACCTGAGTTTTGAAATTCATTTTGTATCTCATTTTATATTAAATAGATAGTATGTAATAATGAAAAAAAATATCTAGAAACTTATATAAGATTAACTAAAATGATAAACTGGAAGAGTTTTATTCAATGGAGGAAGTCATTTTGAGTATTTGTATTTTTTCAGTTGAAGTAGAAATACAAGGAAAGAATGGATTATGTTTTTTATGGGATTTATTTTAGGATAGGAAATGTGAATGGTAATAAAATTATCATTCTATGGTTGGTCTATTTTGGATCCCTAAACAAGTGTTTCAAATAGAATATGTGTTGTGGAGTTTGAAAAATGCGAATTTATGACCTAAATTGATGATTTTGTACTCCTTTAACTATTTTATAATTATGGAATGAACTTAATTTGAAAAAATGAAGTTAAATGGTGTATATTTAATTATATATGATTCAAGGGGTTAATTTAAAGTAATGTAACTTCATGTTAGATAATATATTGAATTTTGAATTCGAATTTCAAAATTCCTAGGATATTGTTGGATCCTCCTATTTTGGAGTTTTCTATAAAAAGTAAAGTGAAAGAATAAAGTGTTTAAATAATATAGAATAAATAATTAGAAATTGAATTGAAAAAACATCTTTTGTTGAATATATTATTTCTATGAAGATCAAGTTATTTCTATTTTGAGATATCGAAGTGGACTGAGTACATTTCCACATCCCGGGCTCTGAGAAGGGATAATTAGAAGAAACAGTTTCTATTGAACATCATGCATTCTATAGGGGGATGGTGAAATGGATATTATATTATCATATCTAGGTTATTTTGGAGAAGAATATTAAGTTTATAAAAACTTAATTCCTGTATGTAATTAAATTAATCTTAATATTTTATTACTTTTGTTTTCATTTTTTATAATTATGCGGTTCAACTATTTTAACATAATTTTAATCATATCTAGCACAAAAAAAATACAGAAATATTTGGTATATATTGGATCACCACATATAGAATATGGTGAATATTACAACATATTAATACGATGATCACATAGTAACGTTCACATTAATTAACCTAGAGGAGAAATGTAATTCTATAAAATAATTCAATTTAGAGTAGTGAATAAAGTTTTAAGAAGGATTACCGCTTATGTGCCAGTGCATTATCCTAAAAATTTGTGAAGGGAGTGACCCATGGTTGGTAGTGATAAATCCTAAAAATTTATACAGAGAGTTACACATAGCATAGAGTGATCATAAATTAATATTTATTTACATAACCTGCAAGATGGTGGATTATAAGTAAATTGGTTCTATATTAGAGTATTCATCATTGATGTAGCCTAGCGTACATGAAACAATTAAATAATCTATATTCAACACTTGATTAAAATTTTAATATGATTTAGTCTTGGGATTAATTATGATTATCAATAGTTTAAACACTAGTTATCAATACCATGGGAACCCGATCCAATAAAGATATGATAAAACAAAATAGAAACATGGGTTGGGAACAAGTGGTATTGGGTCTTAATGGTTCATTAGAGATCAACCTTGGAGATCTGTTATTAAATTTTTATGGCTCTCATATCTCAAAAGGATATGATTGTGGTCTAAGATATTATTGAACTAGTGGGAGTTTATTATGTTTAAGTAGATCTTGAGGGTTCTCCTAAATAATTAGATATTTGATTAGAGAAGAACCAAAAGATTAGAGGACTATCGAAAGAATCATTTGAGTATGTTGAACAACCTGAGGTTATACATTAATATATTTAATAAGTTATTAAAGGCCTTGTTTTAACCCATGAACAATATAAATTTGGTATCGATCTAAATAAAAATTTTAAATAATAATACAAGTTAATAAAAAATAAGAGTGCTTATATTTTTCAATGAAGTGGGAGAATTGAATATAATGAGGAAGAATTTACAATATTTAAAATGAGTACTTATGAGGACCCCTCAGAAGATGATTCATTTGAATGAAAATTTCTTGCGTACTTTAGAAAATAATATGACTGAAATAAGTATGATGACAGTACATATGAAAAATATTTGTATGCAGCTTCTATAAAGGAAAATAAATAGTATATTTAGATAAATAATTCTTATCTAGATAAAAAATTGAATGATTGAGATGATACTACAAAAAACTATCAAAAAATATCAGTTATATATACTTTCAAATAATATATCTTCTTGATCAATTAATGACTTAGGATATTAGTGTTAGAGATAAATTCTTGATCAAGAATCTTATATAAAAATTATAATTTATCAAAGGAGCAATAAATTCAGGAATATGAGCCTCAAATGATCTATTATATATATAAAAATATATCAATGTTCATGAAGTTTATTTAGTAACTTTATGAGAAGGAAATGAAAATCAAGTGAAGCTGTTCAAATTGAAAGATAAAGGCACAATAAAATTTTTGTTAGAAGAAAGATAGCATCTCTACTTGAACTGATTTAAATTGTAAGTTAAGTTTAAATAAGTTGAAAACTTAGTTTAAACAAATAATAAAATTAAATTTATATTTTTTGAGTCATTTATAATTATTTAGGACTTTATTATATCTTGAGGACCAACTATTATGGGAAAATGTGGTTTGGGGTTTGATAAAATAGTATCAAAGTAAATTTAGAAAACTTTAATCAATCAAAAAAGGGACATAATAGACGTTCATAAAGATAAATCCAGTAATGAAAATCAAAAAAAATTATGATATTATTTGAATCAAACAAATGAATCCAAAGAGATAAATATGGTAAGATATCTTTTTATTTTGGGATATATGGTCATATAGTTATATTTTAATGAAGAAGTATTGTGTTGGTTTTAGACTATGAAATAAATAGAAAAAATATTTTTTATTCTATAATAAATAAGTTTTACTTCATATTCTACTAATTATTATTATTTTAATATTGGTTTTAGTACGTAAAAAATTAAAATACTAACAACATTATATATGAAAACAAATGATTTAATACTATACCATTGGAGGGATTAATTTTTTATGGATGACAAAGAAACAAGATGAATTATTTTAGAATATAATTTGTGGGTTAGAATCTCATATTAAAAAAATAAATGATCTCTATAGTAGAAAATGTTGTGAATGTTGATACAATGGTTATACTATAAGTTATTGTAATATAAGAAGAATAGAAGGGATAATATAGGAGACAACCACTCTTGTGGCAAGTATAACTCATGATTATATATAAAATAAATAATTTAATTTAGATAATATACTTTTCCCCTTTAATGAATATGATATAGAATATCAAAGGGTCATGTTCCAAACATCAAAGGTTATTATAGTATAGCATAATTCATGGAAGTAAAAGAGGAAAACAGTGAAATATAAGAAGAAAAAAGACTATGTCCCCATGAACTAAAAATAATAATTGAATATAAAGATCTATTTTCAAATTTGAAAAAAAGGAACAAACATGATGTCACTTGTATCATTAGTAGAGGATTTAATTCCATGAAAGGTATGGAATCTCTCACAATTGAAATCATATAATGTTCACAACATAGGGAATATACATGATTCTAAGGTAGAAGAAGAGTTATAATTATAAAAATCATTAGAAACAATGCATTGATGGTGTCATTGAATGAAATATCACAAACATTACTTGTAAGAAATATGGAAGAAATAGGTTGGTTCAATAAGACAAACCATTGTACTCAACTTAAGGATAAAAGTAATTTCCCATGTCCCATGTACTGTATTATTATATTTGAGTATTTAAGTAGTACAATATTAAGGGGGAGATATAATTCACAGGGTGTATATATTTAAAATACAATAATTCATAGTAAGATAGTGAACGGATCGAGTTAGAAATATATTATCAATGTAGAAAAAATGTAATAAGTGGTGTTAGAAGTCTTTTCTACTATGGATGTCAAAAAATCGAGACAACATGTTGTGTGAGAAATATTGAAAGTATAACCTTCCTAAATATAGAGATACATGCAGTGATAAAAAATAAAATGGTTGTATGAATCCTAATTTAGAGTGAAACAGGTTTCAAAACCATATATGAGATTTTAAAATGGTTTCAAAACATTACAATTGGTGGTATACCATAAATAAAAAGGGGTAATATTTATTGAGGAGAATCAAAATTGATAGAGTAATTCATGTTCTATTTCTTTATAAAATAGAAATTTAGTATCATATAGTGTTTTTCTGAGATATTATAATCTTATAAAAATAAAAGTTATTACAAATAAGTGTTATCTCCTAGCCGAACAATATTACAATACTTTGTATGAATAGATGAAGAAAATCAGAGGAGTTACTGATGAGCATTCATAGGCTAACTAACCATATCTAGGAATTTAAAATTCCACTGAAGAAAAAAATATCATTTATATTGAGCGACATCACTATTTAATCATGAATAAGGGAATAAATTGGTTCAACATGTGGTCTGAATCATAATCTTTGTTCTTTATTTCATGTTCACTAATAGTTTTATGTATGTTTCATTGAGAACAAAGGAGGTACGATGTTGAAGGAATTTAATTGATCATTATGTATGATGTCCCATATCATTTTAGGTTGTTAAATGTGATGTAAATATGAATTTATTTTCTATAGTAGGGTTTGTTTTGATAATTGGGATTCAGATCGAGAATTTGAGAGTGGTAATAGCCCAAGATAATATTCTAATATCATTTATCAAGTCTTGGGTGATAGATTGGGTTCTTGGGAGAGTGTAAGTCCAGGGTTAGGGTTTCCCCTAATAAATTTTTTTATTCACCTATAATAGTGAAGAATGAGGTTCCAAGGCCCCCATGTAAGGTTAAAGGGAACCTTATATTGAAAGGACCCCCACATGCATTTTTTTCGGGACCCTTACAAGGAGAATATCCCATACAAGTGTCTAGGGACCATTATGCAGAGGTGACCCACTAGGACCATTATGTAATGATACCCCTATGTATGATTCTAAAAAACTATATAAGGAGGATACGCCAGATAAGGTTCTTGGGGGCCTTATACAAGTAGGGAAACCTAGAACTCTTACATCACAAGCTTGTGAAGTAGAACAAGAATGGTAGAAATAAAAAAAGGAATAGGAATTATATATTTGTATGTATATGTATTAAAATGGGTGAAGTGGGAATTATATGATTCCCCAGTGCACCATGATCTTTAGTTGGGAGTCCTAACCTTATAAAATAAATATATTTTATGGTTTTTATCCAAATCAAATTTCATTTAATATGGGAGGAAACTTTAGGTAAATCTGAAACACTACATTGATTCCTCTTGGGTTTCTTCCCCTCTTTCGCATTATTATGTTGTATTACCCAAGAAAGGGATTAGGAAACTATTACATCATGTTATAATAGAATTATCTTGATAATAAGTGGTTATTTCTCATCTTTTCAGGAGGATACCCTAAGAGGATGATTACTCTAGGTTACGTGTAGATTGGTTGAGGTATTTCACTTCCCAGATATTATTTAGTGTTTTTAGAATTATAGTTTAAATGGATAGATATATTGATATAAGACTTTGTATTTTGTGTGTTAAGAATAAAAATAAAAATTATGGTGGTGTGCTTCCGCTTTATCCATAAATATAATGCGGATGGTGACCTAGTGATTTATTAGTTGTTATGTCTAATTGAATACTTTTTTACAATAAATTATAAATTTTTAAAATTGATTTGAATAATTAATTATAAATTTTTTTAATTAATTATTGGAAATTATATCCTAAAATAAATGCATGGGAGATCATACGAGCTTGGATGAGACTTTTATGAGTTGGATTTAGTGTCACTTAGATGTGGTTAAAAGATGATAGCTCCATGTATGAGGCAGGTAGTCCCTCAAACATAGTGAATGCACATTATTTATATGGAATATGGTATGTGGTCTAAAAAATATAGGAAATTTACCTCTTTAAATAGAGTTAATTATTTATAAATAAAATGAATTATTTTCCTAAATAACTATTAAATTAAAAAAGTTTCAATTTCCGTGGTTGAACTTTGAGATCTAGCTTGATGCCTTTGTCATTGATAAAAAACCTTGATTATAAACATAGGCCTAGAGATACATGAACCCTGGAAAGGAGTGGAGTAAATGAATAAGGTAAATTTAGTGTCTTTTTTGATATGTGGATTTTTTTCCCTATGTTGTGAGTGGTGATGGACCAATATGGGTAACTCCAAGTGTCTCCCCAAAACCTGAGGGTGAACCATGTGTGACCTGAGCATTAGCTTAAAGCATCATCCACTAATATCCATGGCCTTGATTATGAATGTCTTCCTTAATATATACAAACCTTATATGATAGATTGGTCCCTCATAAATAGATATCTAAAGGAACAATTGTGAAATTAGGATATGAGATATATAGGACGCTCAGGATATAAATTAAATAAAGTTATTGTTACATAGTGGCCCTGGTGTGGGAGACTATACACAACTCATTTTAAAGGAGAGTGTTTGAATTGAATTATTCTACTGAGTGATATAAGATTGAATTAGAAGATTATTTAGAGTTTTTAGAATAGTTGATTCATAGGCAGAAAATGTGTTACTCTCTCACAAGTATGTGATTACTTGGTTGGGTTTTCCTTGGGTAGATATGTGATAGGTTGGGTGAGAGAACCGTCCTAGGATGACCTAGGGATGTGATATAGAAATTATTATGTATCTTAAGAGTAATTATTGTGGGGATTATTCTAGGAATAATATTATGCTGAAATTACATCATGATGATGTTGAGGGGTATTATAAACTATATGTGATGGGTATAGACCCAGGAGATAAGAATATGATAAAGGAACCTGGTTACATTGTCTGGGAATTGATAAGACCTAAGGGACCTTATAGGTTTGGTTCCAAAAGGTTATGTAAATTCAAAATGAATTATTGAAGATGTGTAATTTCATTTCAACTCTCACCATAGATCCCAAATCAATGGTGAGCCTATTATGGTTTAGAAACTGAATAGGTCATACATTTGAGTGGCTTAATTTAATTATGTGTAAAGGGTTAGATATATGACTAACCCAGGTAATTATTATTTTTATGAGATATTACAATAGGTAAAAACTAACCTCAAGTATAAAGGAATTAATTCAAATGATATCATATGGGATTCATTATTTAGGTCTATATAGAACTCCTGAAATATTACCCAAGGATCATATTATGCCTAATATGATGAAAGTCATATGTTTACCTACAAGGAAATGGTATGTTCCTAATAATATGAATCAGACATGGTTACCTATGGTGGATCATCTGTTGATTCGGATACATTAGATCACTTAATATTCACTCTCGGGGATCATTTCTTGATTATGATACCTTAGATCAATCAATATTACCTCAGGGGATTGGCCATTGATCATGACGTTATAGAAAACCCAGATATCTCCTAGGGATTTTGCGTTATTCTTGATTACTATGGGATTCCTTGAATAATTCTAAGTATCCATTATCTCCACCTAATACTAGTTGGAATGATCATATTGTGTGATAAAAAAACTCTATAAATTTCTAAGATAGGAATGGTCAAACCTAGGTGTTACATTATAAACCAAGGGTCTACACTAATAAATTGTTATTGTTTCCATAGTATTTTTAGGAGTATGTCACATGTTATTTACTACTTATGTTATGAAAAAAATTGGATGTTGTGTATTAATTTGTACTCCAACCCTATTTAGGAAATCATGGAATTTGGTACTTGAGTGGACCATTATTGATCTCATGTTCAGGTAGGGGACATGACCAAAGTCATGTGATTAATATGGCCTAACTCAAATGGAGTCTTGACAATGGGATGTGATGATATTTGGGGATAGTATTAGATAATACTTGTATATTCTATTTCTTTCACTTATTTGTTATATGTAATCACCCTGATTGGTGATTATTTGTTGTATTTTTTGTTCTTGAATTTCACTTTTATGATTGTATGATTTCACTAAGTTTGAGACACTTGATTTTTGGGATATTTGATTTATTATGGTTTTGGATCTTGACCTACCGGTTAGAGTCTTGGTAACATGCGCCATTCATATAACATGATACTCATATGATATTTATGTGTCGGATTGTGACTTTTATGAATGATAATAAGGGTTCAGTTGTTTAAAGTGTCATTAATAACTTTTATGTTGTTTTCTTCATATAAATTCTTAGTTTAAGTTTACTCAACTGAACCATGATATATCATCACTGATGAAAAGTCATGTGGAACATAGTAATGGATGTTCTTTGTAAAATAATATTTTGTCCCTTAGTGTAATGGATAAATAGTGAAACTAGTCTCATAAAAATTATCACTTGATTCCTTAATAAAGAACCCCTTATGGGTGATTATTATAACCGTTTGGTAACTAAAAGTGTCAACAACAATCCCTGTAGTGTTTTCCTATATATATTTTTTGTTTACTTCTACATAAAAAAGAATATAAATATGGTCTACTTGACAATTAACATTATAAGATCATTTCATTATATATTGATGGTTGATATTGTTATCATAGAAAGGTTAGTCTCATATTCAAATGCCCGAGGAGGATTAGTGCATGTGATTAGGCTGAGGACATGTATTGTGATGCATGGTGTATGTATATATGTGTGTATGTATGTATTTATGTATGTATGTATGTATGTATGTATGTATGTATGTATGTATGTATGTATGTATGTATGTATGTATGTATGTATGTATGTATGTATGTATGTATGTATGTATGTATGTATGTATGTATGTATGTATGTATGTATGTATGTATGTATGTATGTATGTATGTATGTATGTATGTATGTATGTATGTATGTATGTATGTATGTATGTATGTATGTATGTATGTATGTATGTATGTATGTATGTATGTATGTATGTATGTATGTATGTATGTATGTATGTATGTATGTATGTACGTACGTAGGTAGGTAGGTAGGTTGGTAGGTAGGTATGTGTGTGTGTTTATGTGTGTATTGTTGTATGAATATATGTAAATACGTATGTATATACGTATGTCTGTATGTATGTATGTATGTATGTATGTATGTATCTATGTATGTATGTATGTATGTATGTATGTATGTATGTATGTATGTATGTATGTACATATGTTGGTAGGTACATATGTATGTATGTACGTAGGTATGTATGTACGTATGTATGTATGTACGTATGTATATATGCATGTATGTTGGTATGTAAGTATGTATGTACGAGTGTATGTATGTAGGTATGTAAGTTTGTACGTATGTAGGTATGATGTTTATATGTATGTCCATATGTATTTATGATTTCATGCATGTATGTATGTACGTAGGTATGTACGTATGTATGTATGTACGTATGTATGTATATACGTATGTATGTATGTACGTATGTATGTATGTATGTATGTATGTATGTATGTACGTATGTATGTATGTACGTGTGTATGTATGTACGTATGTATGTATGTATATATGTATGTACGTATGTATGTATTTATGTACGAATGTATGTACGTATGTATGAATGTATGTATGTATGTATGTTTGTTTGTCTATTTGTTTGTATGTTTGTATATATGTATGTATGTATGTGTGTGTAACGCCCCGACCCTAGTTACCTAGACTCGATGCATTATTACCTAACATTGGCATGATTACAAGGAATCAAGTCTTAAAGGACCGATCAGTTTAGCAGTCTTGGAAAATAGATTACATACATGAATGTTACATTACACTTTATAACATACAACACAACATAAATAATCCTTTATGAATGCCATTATTCCCTCAACTTAACCCTGCATATCAATCACAATACACTTCTTTGAATCCAGGGAAAAATGAAACATAGAAAGGGGTGAGCTCAAACGCTCACTAAGGGTAAGGAATGCAGCAGAAGATAACATAAATATTAAGCATGGGGAATAATTGGAACCACATGCATTTACCAATAATAAACATGAATACTTTTATGGCAGGAATATGAGCTGAGTAAATAATTCCATAATAAAACATAATCATGGGTATTCTACTAGTCGAATGACCACATGAACAATCAATATTATTTTCATAATGAGGGAATATAAAATGTCAGACATTCTGAAACATTTTGTCAAGGCCTCGGCCAAGACGTCTAAAAATGATTAAGGCCACAGCCAAAACCATATATCAAAATGGGAAAGGGCCTTGACCAATTTCACTTATAGTTGTCTCATTAGACCTACCGATGCATCGAGGAGCTATAGCGGGCTCCACCCATCACTTACTAACTCCAATACATTCCTCATATTAAAAGGTTTAAACATATTATAAACATTCGTATTAAAACTAGCATACGAAATGTCAATACTTTAACTACAAACATTGAATGGTATAAAAACTGAACATCCACAGACAAACATATCACAAAACCTTCAATAAAATATGTAATTTTTGTATAATAATAAATCAACTTCAAATAAACTTAAGATCCATAAAAGGATGTTGACATATATGAAATCAAAACCTTTTTTAGATAAATATCTCTTTCTATTTTGAAATATTTTAAGAGTCGCATAATTATAAAAAAAAAATTTGTTTTGAAAATATTCTTAATTTATTGTAAGGGAATCTTTTATTATGTTATAATGGTGGAAAATAGCTGCACTCCCCGTATAAGTTAAAAAAACATTCTTACCTAAAATTTGTCGAAAAGGTCAAAAAGTACCTTGTTTGGAAAACGACGGAAAGATTCCTTTCAAAACACATAAGGGTATAAATGAATTTTACCCATTGTCTATTAAATAGTAAAAATGTTTTGAAATACATTTTTATGAAACACAGATTTGGATGATAAAGAGGTCCCAGTAGATAATTTTGTATAAACAACCTTGGATAATGAAGAGATTGTGAAATTAACCCTTACCTCATTGTAATAAATCAAGTCGTATGAACAATAGTAAATAAACACCAAATGAATCATAGAATATCATGAATATATATAGAATCATGATAATATATATCAAATGGAAGTACACAATACATCATATGCAATAAATAAGTGGTGAACAATGGAAATCTCACGTAATTAAAAGTGAGATAAGAAACCCCTTACCTCGTGTCTGACTTGACCCGTTCGTTCTTTAATATCCTGAATAATAAACTAAAGTTAATTTCTACTTTCTTAAGAACCTTTTTCAGGTTTATTATTACTTTTATATCACTTATTACCATGTTATAAACATTATGTAATTATTTAAGTTAATGACGTTCGTTTTATCGATATTTGGCACTTGAGTCAAAAATAAACACTTTATTGTTACATGTTATTCACATGGTCAAAAGTTTATTATATCCAGAATGATATTCATGATTTATATACAATATATATAATATATATCCAGTATATACATGTATTTATAATAGTACATATCATTTTGGTGTAAGAAATGAAATGCACCGTTCATGAAGACGGTAAGCCGTACGTACGCATGGACGCTACTTTTATTTCTATTTCTTATTTTAATGGAATTAAAACATAATGATACATAGGTATATTATAAATCCAGTGTAATATCATATATATAATATTATTAAATCCATCCTTTATACATCCCACATATGTTATTAACGAGTCATATCACTTTGAGGGGGTGGTAGTCCGCATTTCCTCAAATGAAATTATCGCATCTACCCATAACGGAAACCATTAAGGTATGCTATAAAAGAAAAATAAAGAAGCATGAATAAATCATAATCATAATATACATATATGTATCATATATAAATACATTTCCATTAGAATTGACACCATGAGAGCTAGTAGGAGATAATTTAACAGTCATCATTTCGTGAGGCGTTAGTTTTCCATCCACAGAAACATTATGTTCTTCACCCATTAGATGGAGGTGTGTGTAAGTGTAGTTGTAATCCTTCTCATAACAACATCCTATTATATTTAGGATACTGGTGTTGTTATAAAAGAAAGGAATAAAAAAGAGTTTAGGGGTTGGAGAGGTAAAATAAAAGAATAGAAGTTAAGAGAAACTATTACCTTTAATTTGGGTAACTTCCTTTGGTTTGTACCAAAATAACTTCTTGAAGTGCCTTTTTCCTAAGGTGAGGCTTCTAGGAGGAGAAGAGGGATGTAGGGAGCTTGATTTGGTAGATTTTTGGTGAGTCTAAAGGCTTGATAGGTGTGAGTAATTGGTTATAAGTGGTCTTCTTTTATAAGGGGGTGAGGGGCTCTTTGGGAAAAGTGTGAAAATATTATTTTATTATATAATGATATTCGGTTTCTAAAGTTCCACAAATCATTAGGGTAAAATATAAGATGACTCATGGATGAAATAAATTCTTACAATAACAATTGAACATGTTTAGAATATTATTTTAATATTTATAATATAATTTATTTAAATCATTTATTAATGAGGTAAATACTGCATCATTATAGTGTCATAAATAATTTAATTTATTCGATGTCTAAAAATTATAAAAAAAATACCATTATGTAGGAAATATTTTTATATTTCCAATTAATATTTATAGTCAAAAATATTACTTATATAACACCATATAAAAATTAATTACTAAAATATTTTTTTATGTCAATTTTGTCTTTAATTTAAATTAATTAATCTAAAGTGTCATTATCATTCATAAGTGGCTCCATGGGGTCCCAAAATCGACCCAAGGATGACCATGTTCGGAAATTACTCATCCAATAGGTATTATGTATCTATTTTTACCTAAAATAAATTTAAATAAAATAAATAAGTATTTAAATAAAAAGTCGGTTATAAACAATCACTCAGTGTTTTTCACTATTCATCAAAAATTGAAAGTTTTCAGAAAAATTCCAAAAAATCACCCTAAGATAATTTTGATATTATGAATTCAAAAATTAAGTCTATTTTACTAAATTAAAAATATAGAAGTTTTATTTATTAATTTAAAATTAATTCCCGTTGTTAAAAATAAATAGCGTGTTTTTAAGCAACAATATTTATCAAAAGATTGACACTTGTTTATGTCCAATTTCAGAGTGAAATTAATTATAATGACCAAAATTGTATTAAATGATAAAAATATAATCTATTTATATATAAAAACCATTAAAATTTATAATTTTACAATATAAATTATTTTGATTAAAAAAGTTGTTTTCAATTAAAATATAGTAGTTTTCACTATTCATGAAAGTTATCAGAAAAACACCAAAAATTTATTGAAACTAAATTATTATGTCCCGATTCTAAAGAAGAATTTTATTTTGTCAAATTGAATATATAAAAGTTTCAAATATTGGATTTAAAAAGGGTTCACCATTAAAAGGCGGTAAAAGTGCATTTTTTGAAATATACTTATTTTAACTGAAAAAATGAATTTGTTCTTAAATTATGCCTAAGAAAATCATAATATGGATTATAAAATTATAATGATTATATAAAGTTCAAAATTAATTTAATACTATTTATAACTACTTTTGAACGGCTAGTTTAGTAAGTCGTGGTGCGCTTGAACTCGGTGTTGCGTGTAGTGCAAGTTATTGAATTACTTTGAAAAAATAGCATACTATAAAATCTTTGGGTGTTAGAGTATGTATGCATGTATGTATGTATTTATGTATGTATGTATGTATTTATATAGGTAGGTAGGTATGTTTGTATGTATGTATGTATTTATGTATGGATGGATGGATGTTTGCATGTCTGTATATATGTATGTATGTATGCCGACAACCCTAAGTGGAGGTAAATGGGGCTAAAGAGGAAATAATAATCAATAAGGAAACTATGATATGATTTTTCATCATGGGACACAACGCTCCATTAGTAATTTATTAATGGGACAAGGTGCACCATCATATGTTCATTACAAGACATGAAACTCCCTTGGTTATTTATTATTGGTCAGCTCTCCCTCTGTTATTTATTTTGGGTAGTATTATTCCCTTGGTTATTTATTATGGAAAATATAAAACCATCATATATTCATTATAGAACACAAAACTCCCTTAGTTATTTATTATGGGGCATGGTGTTCACTTAGATATCTATTCTGAAACATGGTTCTCTAATAGATATCAAATTCATGAAATGGAACTCCCTTGGTTCTTCATAATGAGATAGGTAGGTCCCTTGGTTATTCATTATTATAAATGATTCACCCATATTTTTTCATCACGGACATAGTACTCCCCCAGTTTCTCTTTATGGGATGTGACTTTCCCTTAGTTACTTTTCATGGGACATGGAACTCCCTTGGTTAATTATCTTGGGACGTTATTATTATAAAAACCTTTATCTTTATTAAACACAAATAAAAGATTTAATTTTATAAAATTACACTTAATACAACCCAAAATATCTATAATTCTAGTGTATTTCGAAATTGGGTACATTTCATTGAAACATTAAACATGAATTACAACATCTTTTTTGAAAACTTCTTTAACATGCTCGCACAAAAAACTAAATTTGATAACCTAAAGAAATTCATAAGAAAGGGGTGAGATATGAATCCTAGTAAGTGAATAAAAATTTCATAAGTTAAAACATGTTTGACAATAAGAATATCAAGGGTAATAAAAAGATTAGGAATCATAAACAAGAATGATAAGACATTATATACCATGATAACATAGAGGCACCATGGTAATATTAAAACAACTTAAAACACTACATAATAGGTCAATGATAACTTCCAAGACATCATAATGGAAAATTTTACATAATGTAATTAGGTTCAATATCTACCCCAACATGACGTATCATGATACTAAATATTAACAAACTAATTGGAGCATTGTATAATTCTGGGTGCACTCGTCACTTTCATTTCATTCTCATGATTAAGTGTGACAAATAGATCATTAAACATGTATTAATTTATCATCATAATTTATTATAATATCAAGGATCATGTAATATATAAATTTAAGTCCCTAATCAAAAGTTATATGTTCATAAAATTTAACTCCTTTGATAGGAAATGGGTATGGTACTCACTACACAATTAGTTTCGCATCAAAAATCGTGGTGAAATTTTAGTAGCATAACAACGTCACATAAAAATTCATAAAATCTGATTATGAGAGATAAATGGGTTTATTAATATTTTTATATGAATTTTTCATAAATAAGGACATGTAAGGACATGTCCACACATATAGAATTAGAAAAGGAAGGCATACGATATAAATAAGAATGAATAAAAATAAAAAGGAATGCATGATTATGAAATTTTGGCATGGTAATCGGTGTAAAAGGGAGGAATTAACGATATATAATGTGTTCGATAATCATTTATAAATAATAGGGTTAGTATGTGAGAGGTTTCAAATCATACCCAATCATTACTAGTTGAAAATAAAAGGGCACAACAAGAAAAATAATCTTTGATAAAGATGATAAAGGAAAGAACCCTTACTTGAGTGTGTGAATCCAAAAGAATAAATAGGGGATTATTGAGATATTAGGGAGACTTGGTAATACTATATAGAGATTAGGGACAATTAATGATGTGTTCCAAGAATTTTTAGTTAAGATAAGTGGGATATTGGGTGTGTCTATATAAGAAATGATATGGATTTATTTAATATTTATGTTTGGACTCTAAAAAATAAAATATTAAAATCTGTAAACCTTCCAATGGATTTCTCCAAAGTGGTTAGGTTTTCATTATGTTATTTGGAAAAGGACCAAGAATATTAAATTTTTACCCTTTCTTATGTGGAAGTGAGTCACTCTTTTGAAAAAATGAATTTTAAATCCTAAAATGATTTATATATTTTGGAGGATTCAAAAAGAAGTTATAAAAATAATAAAATAGAAATAAAATATCATTGTTTTAAGTTTAATGTTATATTTGGATTAGGATACCCATTATAGTATTTATTAGATCATTTTTGGGTCATTTTGATGCTATAAAACACACCATATATTTATACAATATTTAATTTTTACCCAAAATTTTTATTGGTTAAGAAAATTATGACCAAAATAACATTGGATAATTTAGATGTGACTATTTCAAAACTAATATTTAATTTATCTAAATAATCTACTAAATATTATCATTTTCACTTTTCAAATAAGATTCAACATTTATTGAAAAATTTAGGGTTTTTGTTACAATAACAGTTTTTATCCCTTATAAAAAGTTCATTTCACTTCATAAAAATAATACGACAATTAATAAACCTGATTTAATAAAAAAATATTAAAATACTATTTATTTAAAAAATACATTAATTTTTCAAAATAAATCCATTAATTGAATTTTAATATTACTCGAAAATACCATTTGTGTTTAATTGAATCAAAATCAAAATCATTTATAAAGTAACAATAAAAAATTAAAATAAAATAATTATTATATACAATATAAATATTATTATTATTATTTTCTTAATATATATCCCATTATTACACTACAATACACCCTAAGAGTAAGGTGTGTGATGATGAAACTTTCATGGGGACTTTTAGTGAACATGTTTTGGGATGTGATCTAAAAGAGCTTGAACTTCTGCTGTAAATAGTTTCTCTTAGGATTAAGTTACTAGATATTAGTTTACGATTGGTCAAGGAAAAATTCCAAAGATTTTTTTTTCCCTCAGAATATCTGATAATGGAATGATTCTACTAGTTGATTGCATCCCTTTGTCTGATTCAATTGGATTTTTTTAAATACCTATATTTATACTAATCATGTGATAACTGTTTAACGGATCTATTATAAAGGGAAATATTTTTAATAGTATTTTTAATCCAATTGGATGTAATAAAACAAAAATAATTCAATGTGTTTTCTATAACTATATTACATAATAAAAAATTAAATCATAAGGGGACATTATTTATAACAGTTCAGGTCATTAAAATTTTCCATTAATTATTTTCTTATATTGAAATTATGCTCCAATTGGAAGTTACTAATTATGACCATTATAGGTTTATGCCCATCCAAAGAGTAAATAGGATAGACTTTACATGAGACTATGTGTGAGACCCTTATGTTATAGATAATGTTTGCATGTGAGTTTCCTTGAGAATATTGGGTACCCTTGTGATTGTTGGGAAGGGCATCTGAGATTCCTTGGTCCTTATAAAGTAAATCATTTGTTATGCTTTTGGTATAAACGTTAGTATTTCAGGTAATGTTCACTTTGATGCCTTTACATATTGATTTCAGGTGTGTTTCTCGATGATATTGGACTATGAACCTAGAGTGTTAGATATAGGATAGGTAGAATATGAGTAGATTCTTATTACTTTTAAATGTTTCCAATATGGTAGGTGGTTTTATAAATAGTTTTACAAATGTGAGATATTAGGATTATTGGAAGAGATAGTCTAGGATATCTCTAGATATATGATAAAATATATCAAGAGTAATGGTCATCTATTTGATTAGTAATGTGAGATGTTAATTGATGATAATGTGCAACTATGGGATTATGTGTCGAGTGGTGAAATTGGGAGGTATGTAAGAAGAAACCCATTGATATTAAATGATATTGGAGTACTTTTCATATTGGTAACACATGATACATGTTTAATTTTGGACCAATGAGAGGTTGTGTGAAATCTAAGGACTGACAGATTAAATATATTCTGATGGTAATGGTTTCTATGATCTTTAGTTTAGAATGTGGAATGTTACCCCTGACATTAATGATAATATCATGGATGGATCACAGTTCCATAGTATAGTTGATTGGATCTTGTCCCATGATAGGATGGGTGATCGTGCCTTAGGTGGAGTGACACGTGTGTAATAATAGAACATATTGAGGTGTCTCTTGTGGATTGTTATAAAGAAATTAATATAGTAGAGGTGAAAAGGTGTCCATTTGAGGGTTTGATCCTCATTGTGAATAGAAGTTTGGTTAATTATTATGATGATGTTCTTGGTGATCCAGGAATGAGCTGTAATGGATGTTTTAATGTGGTGTTCTTCATCGACATAGGCATCAATATCCCATCATTTCATGTGGTAATGGATAGAGAATGATCTATGAGATCATTGGTTTATATAGTGGAGTGACATTGAGTACACTCCAATGGTGGGGAGCATCTAATGATCCACTGTTGTACAAACCTTGTGTTTTAAGGGTTATTAATGTGAGATACAGGTCGATGGATGGTCGAAGAGGCCCTATGATGTGGGTTCACTAGTGAATCTGATTTTATTTATTCCTATGGTGAAAATAAAATTTGAGTTTTGGGTGTAATTTTAGATAGAGTTCTTTCATTTTCATTATATTCACTATGATTTTGATGTGATATAAGAGAAATTCATATCAGAGATATATTGGCGCTCAGGGTGAGAGCACGATTCCTGGTGTGGGTGGTTGGTTATACAACCATGGAATTACACTGATTGTAGGGTGTGGGAATTAATGTGGGTTCTTTTATGGTATTGAGACTCCTTCTAGATTAGGTACCATGATTGGGGAGTGTGATTCCACTCAGGGGGTTTCACTAGGGATTTTTAAGAAATTTTTTTCATATAAAGACCAAGTTGTATCTTTTATAATTAATAATGGTGATTTGGAAACTACTTCAAAAATGTCGATGTCCACTAAAATTAAAAATATCCTACCATAAGAAAATTCTTATGGAAAGGGTCACTATGTATCAAAATTGGGTATTCAAATTAGAGAATTATGGTAGAGAGAACCATAATCCATATTAGGATTCTTGTGTGACACCATGGGGTCTTAGGATAAATAGTTTTGGTTGAGAATCATCTAAATATCGATTATAATGGTGCTTAGTTATATCATTTTTTGATGAATAGTGTTCATATTATTTAGAGTTTCATAATGTAATATAGTTTGGAATTTGGGGATAAAACATAGAGAGTTGATTTTAAATTGAAAACCATGGTAGATCTAGATTAATAGATGAATAGGCATAGAGAATTCTAGGTTACCAGAAGTGTTATAGTGGGTAGATTGTAACGACCCATGTTTTAAGGGTTTTGAAATTTAGGAAATATTCAAAATTTTATGGTTTATTTTTATAACTAGAATCTTGATCAAGAATCTAAGAGTTTGGATAGCCCTGGATAAAGTTTTTAGGTCTAGGTCGAGGCTGTAGTGATGGTTTAGGTGCTAAATGGAGTGTTATAGTAGTTTCAATGTATCATGTTCTGAATTTTTGCTTCAAATATAGTGTTGTAGAATCAGGGTCCAGGACCCCCACGAATGGTTCTGGTGACCATAACTTGGAAAACACCCAAACATAAGGTTCTAGGGATGTAGACATGAATAATACCCTATACAAGTGTATGGTGACTCTGATGTGAAGGGGAACCACATAAGTTTCCAGGAACCTTACATGCGGAGACCCCCATGAAAGGTTCTTGGAACCCATACATGTAAGAGACCCCACATAAGGGTTTGGGACCCTAACATGGGGAGGGATACATGGGCCTCTTGCATCCCAATACTTTAGAGTTTAAAGAGAATAGAAAAAAGGGGGAAATGAAGAGGAAATAAATAAAATCAATTAAGTAATTAAGTAATAATGAAATAATTTTTAGATATTTTAAAAGGTGTGAAATGGGGAGTTCTACATTTCCCATGTGAATTATGACCATGAGGTGGAATTACTTGACATGTAAAATTGTGGTATCTATAAGTTCTTGGTGGAATAAATCATTAATTAATCTGGGTGAAAACATGTGGTTAGTCTAAAACTATGCATGAATTTCTATTAGATTTCTTCCCCTCATTTTCACTACTGAGTTGTGTGACCCAAGATAGGTCTTGGGTGATAATTAAACTAGATCACTATGGATAATTTTAATATCAAGGGGATTTATTATTTTAACAGCTATAGTTTGTCTTGAGAGGATAATCATGAAATGATACATTTTTATTTGTTTAGGTATGTCACTAGAAAGATATTATTAATGGTTTTTAGTATTCTAGATAAAATGAATTGATATATTGAGATGAATCTAGTAAATGTGTGGGTTAAGGATCAAAATGGATGTCGAGGGTGGTGCAGCCCCTATTTTTGAAGAATTATACCATGAAAGGTATCCCAGTGTGATATTAGGTGTTATTCTTAATTGAATAAAGTTGTAAAATTAATTATAAATAGGAACTTGGGAGATTGTAAGATCACGGATGAGACTAGGATGATGTTGGGTAAGAGTCGTCGAGTTGTGCCTAAAATACCATAGCTCTATGTATGAGGTTGGTTGTCCCTTAAACATACCCCCTTTAGTAAATTCACCTTATTTATGTGATATGTGGTTTCATAATTGTTGGGACCATGTTTTTTTGAATTATATTTAAGATGCTTGGGGTATTTTATTTTATTGATCATCAAAAATTAATTAACTTTATTATGTGAAAAAATCACTTACCATCTCTAAATATTTTTTAAATAGATCTAGGTTCAAATATCTTGTGTTAATGGTGACACATTATTTATAACAATAATGAATATGTAAAGAATAATGATGTGGATTATGAAGAGTTATTTGGAATGTATATTCCAAAAATTGAATAAGAATATGAATTAAAGGTGACCATACAAATTATTATGCACATGAATATATTTTGAATAAAATTTGGACATTAATTTTAATGTTTACTCTATTCTATAAATATTTTTTACTAATTACTTTTATGAGGATTATATTAAAATTATTAGCCACTTACAAGGAAGCCTTAGCCAACCTAAACCAAGGAAATAGTGAGACTCGGAGGTCAACCATGTCCAAGAGAGGTCACCTCAGACCCGATAGTAGGTGGAAGTAGTATGAGCCGTGTGTCAGGAATAGTGTTCACATAATATGTGTGGGTCCATGTACAAGGATAGAGTGCACACATGAAGGCGTTAATTGGGTATACTATAAATCCATATGGATGAAGTCCAGTGAGGTGTGTGTTGTATATCTGGGTTCCAGCCTTAGTGTCTGCTTGAACCAAATTTAGAACAAGATCATTAATATAGCATGGATAAATTATGTTGGAGATCAGTTTATTATGGTAGGTAGTAGTATGGTTCACCCGCCTTTAGACACGTGGACATATTGGGATCTAATCAATCTCTAATTCATTATTTTTCCAATCAATTAGTATGTTTTCTTCTTCCTTGGACCTCAATTGGGGATATTCGGTATGCCAAATCATCGATCCAACCACCATCCACCGATTCTGGATATATTTGGTGATGTTTCTACTGGGATGAGTTATTCGAGTTCAATCCAAATTCATGTATGAAATCTAATGTCTTGCATTCATGTGTTCATTTAAGGAAATAGATATAGTCAAAATAAAAATGATAGTTGTAGAAAAAATTAGAGAAGAGGATGAACATAAATACTTTGGAATAGATGAATCATGATATCACATCACATGAATATGAGGAATTCATGTCAAGGATTAAGGCATTGAGTCCATGAAATTCATTAAACACTTGAATCATCTAGAAAGACTCATTAGTCGGAAGAATTGATTTAAAAATATTAATTATTAGATCATCCATGAAACATCAAAATAAATTCTAAGGTGGTGTGAGGCTCTAGGATAATTTCTTATAATAGTATAATTCCTCGAATGAGGAGAGTTTTGAAGTTTTTTAGATATTCCTCTCTTGTTCTAAAAAATAGATCCATCATACCAAATTTGTTTTATGAGTAGGGGTTTCCCTAAAACCATGTCTTATGAAAGGGATGTTATGTTTCAATGGGTATTTAACTTGTTCATTTCAAACTTTTAGTGCTTCATGAAATTTTCTGTGAATAACCTTAATAAAACATGATATTTATTGCATTATTCTTCTGATTTTCATGAATAACATAGAGAACCCATTCTTTTTCACACTTTTCTAAAGCCTTAAGAAAATTGTCTTGTGATGTTGAGTAATATTACATTCAGAAAAGAACCTATAATATTTTAATTCATGAAGGTGGTATATTATAATTTTATGATACTCTTGTACGAAGGTAGTCTCTGGGGGTTACAAAATGGTTCTGTGTTGTGAAAAGATAGATTGAAAAGTCTGTGCATATTCCTACACAACGAAGATATCCTAGTCTAGGAATGAATGGTTTCATCTGTATGTAAAGATTAAATTAATTTCATAAGGTGAATATTTGAGTTTTGTGGATGTGTTTTTTAAAATTTAAGAGCACACCTAGATATTGCGTGTGCATAAAAGTTTTGTGTGGAGAAATAAAAGTTGGAGAGTGTGTGTTTGAGTTTTCATGAGACATACATCACATGAATGAATTTATAAAAGATCATTAATATGTTAAGAACCCATTAAAAACTTGAGACCTAATATTAAGAGCACAAAAAATAATAAACACAAATATGTGTGTGTGTGTGTGTGTGAGTGAGTGTTGGTGTTTTTGCTATGTAGGGTTGGTGAAGTTATCAGTATAAAAGAAGTTCATGAAAAATGCTAGTCAAGAAAGTTAAAGTAGATAGAATTACTTTCATAAATATAAATTTTGAATCTATACACATGTAAGGTATTTATTTGTAAGGGTACATACTAGTTTTTGTAACCACATTTAAGGTATTTATTTATTTTTTAGTTTTTTTTTGTATTGGATCATTTGTAAACCATAACAATTACTTTCTATCTTATTGATAAGTGAAACTTGTAATTTCTTATATCTTTATCATTGTGCTTGTGTGCGTTCCCTCTAGTGAATTAATTTCACTTTAACATGAGGTGAATCTTGTTTCTTAGGGAGTAAATTTAAAATCTACCACAAATTAACCCCTCCCTCACATAGTTATAACATAGACCCTGTTTAAAATTTTTAATTCTTATCAGAGTTCAGCTTCCCTTCACTGACTCTTTTCTGGAGTTTGTTGAAAAAAAAGTAGATATAGATGTTCAAAAATCTATGAAAAATGAAGGGATTCGTATATTCGATTAGAATACCTACCATATCTAGATATATAGAATGTTTCCTTACCTCATTTAAATTTTTTATGAATCTTTTGTAGTTGTTATAGATGGTTTTCCTTCTCATACTTAACATATTCCATTGATACCTTCTGAAAATAAAAAATTGGATAATGATGGTCAAGAAAGAAATGTTATACTTTATTCACTCTTTGAAAGTGATTTTATTAGTGTTAAAACATTTATAATGGTAAAAATAATCTGGGATCAATTGAGAAACTTAAATTAAGGAAATACAAAGGTGAAGAAATCTTTGTTAGAAATCTTGATACTAAAGTATGAAGATCTTAAGTTGGGTGTAAATGAATCTGTGTGTGACTTCTTTACAAGGATAAATGAAATTTTGAGCACCAAGAAATTTCATAATGATAACTTGAAATATTAAACTATTTTTAAAAATATTCTATGAATTCTCCCTAATAATTTATTTAAAATGTTTCATCTTTAGAAGATAGAGATCCTGAGACTCTTTCTCTGGATTATCTTCTCAGCATTCTCATTACATATGAGATGAAATCGGAAAAGGTCATGAAGAACAAAGAAAATGTTCATCAATAATTTTTTCAAATCTACCAAAAAAGGAAAGTCTAAGAAATTTTTTAAGGAATAGGTGAGGGACATAGACACAGAATATGATTTTAGTAAATATTTTGATGAAATTATATCTTTGTTCAAAAAATGTGCTTGAAGAGGTATTGTAAAGTAAAAAATAATGTTACCTATGAAGTGTTTTTCTATTATTTTGTTGGATATTATAAATAAAATTTCCCGTGATGAATGTTAGAGGATTAAAGTGATTAAGATGACAGAAAATCAAGAATAGCATTCCAGAAGAAGGTAGAAAAATACAAATCCAATTCCAAGGTGAAGGATAAAGAGTTGTCTAAATACAAAAGGAGAAATTATATTCCTTAGTGTGTTTAATATAATGAAAATGAAGGATAAAATGATGAATTTAGTGATGATGTTGTGGAAAACTTCTAATTGAAAAATTAAATGATGAACATTTTACAGGTGATGAAAGAAAGAGCCCTGACAAAGAAGAGACTCGGGTGGAATTTATACTGAAGAGAGATCTGAAATAATGTCTTATAAAAATCATAATATTTTAAAGAGATAACAATAAGTTAAAAAGATGAATGTTTTATAAAAGAAAATTAATTTTTTATTAAATAAAAATTCATGATTCTAAAAGAGATTGATTATTTAAAAAATAGTTAATGAGAAAAATAACATCAATATCAAGACTGAAGAAAAGTTGAAACACAATGAGAAATAGTTATATATTCCTCAATATAAACTTTTTAAAGCTGATGAAGGGATTAAAAAATTTCAAAACACAATTACTAGAGTTATTCAAAGTTCATATTATTGTAAAACTAAGAAATATTTAGAGTATTAAAAGAATCATTTGGTTATGAATATCATATATGTATCTAAAAAAATTCATGGAAAATCATAAGATTTTATGGTTTCAAAGTCACTATAAGATGTTTCTTGATAATTTTTTAGGATAAAAATAAATCTAAACTTAGGAAGAAAATTTTAATTGATGACCAACACTTTGGTGTTTAATAAAGTTCCGAAGTAATAAATAATAAAGTTGATGGAAATTAGGTACACAAATTATAATAATATGAAAGCTATAAAATAAAATATATTTATATGGTTACTTATAAAATTGTATAGGATTTGGGAAAATAACAAACACATGTTGGTTCGATATTCTCTATTATAAAAAATCCAAGAGAGATGGAGGCAAAGTTTATGGGGGACTCACCCTAGTTAGAGGTGACAATATGAGAAAATTAGTTTGAATACTAAAAATAGATTTCAACCCTTAAGAACTATTTTTTAAAGGTGTGATCATACTTTAAATCTGTAAAAGGAGGTATTATATTGATACCATCACAAATATGGTTATAAAATGAATCTCTAAAATTTCTTGAGAAGAAATAAAAAATAAAATTAAAAGACTTATTTGTAGAAAATGATCTAAAAGAAAGATAAGGAGAACAACCCTTGATTTTTTGTTGTGTATGTTCTTCACACATGATTGGATGATTAAATTTTATAAAGAATTTGAAAGATTATTAATATGGTATGCTAACTTTTTTCTATGATGATTCAATTAGAATAAAAATCATTGGACCTGCCATCATTGGGGAAGAATAGTTATAATTTAAAAGTGACTGGTTTTCTTATGTCCTAAAACACAATTTTTTAGTGTTTCATAACTATGTTACGAAGTTAAAAGACTAGTTTTTTGTAAAGTTTTTTTTTAAGATTATTGAAGATGGAAATTTTTTTAATACAGGTCAACAAACCAATGAAAACTTGTTGATACGGAATGTTTATGTTGTCTAAGCATGATGAAAGAAAATTTATTGTGGAATAATTAGTTAGAGATTATTTTTTAGTGTAATATGATTAATCTACCAAGGATAAAACTTATCCATAACATTCTTGAAATGAAAATAAGAATGTACTGGTGTTGTTCTATATGACATTAATGGATGATTAGCAACTATGTCCCTAAAAAGTAACGATTCACTCAGCTTGTCCCTTGAAAATGATTAAATCTGAAATTTTTTGGGCCGATGAGTAAGAATTCAACAAGTAGAGATAATGTTTTTACTTATTTTATTGATGACTTTACTCACATTACATGTATTATTTCCTTAAAACATTAATTAGAATCTCCCAAAATGTTTATGTGTTATAAGAGAAGTAAAGAAAAAGATTTTGGATAATCTCTGAAAAATATTTAGACTAATAATAATTGTGAATATACAAGTGGATAATACATATAATATCTTGAAAATTACTGAATTATTCATGAGTTCAGTTCACCATACACACCATGGTAGAATGGTGTGGCTTAAAGAATAAATAGAAGTTTAGTGGATATGGAACAGACAATATTTATTGAGAATGATAATTCTCAATAATTTTTTAAGAAAGATATTAGAGAATAATTTTATATTCAGAATTGATGTTCTTATAGTCTTGTAATTGATATGACTCATTTGAAGATGTATTAAAAAGATACCACATGATTCCAACACCTAAAGGTTTTCAACAGTCCTTGAATTATCAAATTCATGGGTGAGAATCTTAGGATGTTTGATCAGATAAGTTTTTATGGAATATTTCTTAACTTCCATCCTAATAGTATAAGATACATGTGTTATAACAAAGAAACTAAAAGGATTTTTTATTCTCAAAATGTGATGGTTCTTGAATAGAATGATAATAAAGTTTCAAAGATATATATAGAAGTGGTAGAAAAGTAAAATTAGGTGGTTGCATTTGAGAATTTTGAAAATGTTCTTAACAATAGTAATAATGCTAAATCTTGTATAAATGAGGATTTTGACTCCAAAATATCAATTCATTAGGAAAAAATTCACTCATCCTATCATATTATTAGGGAAAAAATGTGAGTTCAAGCTGTCATTAGTGATCAACAAAAACAAGATCAAACCTAAATAACTTCATGGTTAGTTTCACTTGCATATTTATATTAAGAATTAGAGGAAAAATATGTTGATGTAGCTTTTGAGAATATAGAGTGGGTTAATTATATGAATTAGTAACATGATAAGATTGAGAATAATGACACATGGGACTTATACCTAAAAAGAAAAATAAGAATGTTTTTGGTACAATGTGGGTGTTTCAACAGAAATTGAATGAGTAATGTTAATAGATAAGAAATAAGGAATGAATTGTTTGAAATGATACTCATAAATTGAATGCATTATCTTTGATAAGTACTTTTCTCCCATACAAAGAATAAAAATTATCCAAATGTTTATTGATATTTTTTCTTAGTGATGCTATAAAATTTTTCAAATAGATGTTAAATCATATTTTCTCAATAGAGAGCTTGATAGAGAAGATTATATTAAAAACCATGCGGCTTATGAATTTGAAAATATGAAATTTATGTGTTCAATTTGAAGAAGGATTATTATAGATGAAATCAATTTCTAAGATCTTGGTATTCCAAATTACATACCATTTTAAGGAAGCTGAACCTTAATATAGTAATAGTTGAAATAAATATCTACATAAAATTAAATTAAGAGATATCTATCATTTTAATTGTCTATGTTGATGATATAATATTTAAAGGAAATGATAAAAAAACATGTCATAAGTTTTCTGAGGATATGAAGAAGATTTTTGAGATGTCCATGCTAAGAGAAATGATAATTTTTCTTAGATTAAATAATCTCAAAAAATAAGACATTTTTCTTCCTATCTCAAGATAATTATTCTAGGGAAATTATAAAGAAGTATTGAATGGAATATTCCAAACCATTTTCTATAAAAATTTATTGGGGAATTTTTTTTCAAAAGATAGGGAAGGAAATATAGTTGATCATAAATAATTTATAAAATTTATTGGAAGTCTATTATATCTCACAACTTCTAGAAAAGATAGAGTGTATTTTTTCGCACTCTATTCTGGGAATCAATGTGATCCAAAAAAAATTAATCTCATGGATGAAAAAAAAAATCATATATATCAAAGGAACAACTAATTTTTTGATAAAATATGAAAACATAGAAAATATTTAATTATTTGGATATAAAAATAAAATTTTTGAATGAAGTGTGGATGATAAAAAATCAAAATCTGTTTGAGGGATTTTCTTGGGTGACAAATGTGTGAGTTAGAATACAAAGAAATAAAATTTACTAACCCTTTGTACAAAAGACACTACGTATGTTGCTTCCCCTCAAGCTAGAGCCTAACTTATGTGGATAAAGACACAATTGGAAGAAATTTTTGTTGATGTAATTTTTCCCCAACTCTTGGTATGTGATAATCAATGTGCTACAAATCTCACTAAAAAACATGTGCATCATTCTTGTTCTAAGAATAATGATATAAAATATTACTTCATCAAACAGCATGTGAAGAAGAATGAAATGAAGCTAAATTGTTTTCCAACAATAGATCAATTAGATGATATTTTTCTAATACATTATAAAAGGAAACATTTCATAAGATGAGGTTAAACATGGGTATACAACCTCACTAGCACCAAGGATAAGGTCAGTGTTCAGTCCCTTCTCCATCTTTTATTTAGGTAGTGTTGTTAAGGGGGACAAAAATATTTGTAACATAAATATATACATTGCTATGTGTTTTACCTGTAAAGGGAAAGCATGTATTTAGGGGAAGTTCATAAAAGAGGTAATATAAGATTTTATTATGTGGGAATAGTTTTAAATAATTTTTTGAAGTGAATGTTGGAAGATTTGTTCTTTCAGGATACTTTTTAATGAAGTGGAGAAGAAAGTATTGTTATAAGTTGGGTGAAACAGGTTCTTATATCCCTTTTTATAGACATCATAATATTATTATTCAGTGGATATTATTTCTTGTATTGATTTTTCTCCTGTAGTATTATAATTGTAAGATAGGTAATTCACTGGATGTTTTTTAATTTTTTATTGATTTTTTTTTCTTTTTTGAATACAAAATATATAGGGGATAAATATAATGTTGGATTTTTTTACACAATTTGAAGATACTTGAGGTGTTGTCTTCTTTTGATCAATTATAATTTTTTATATTTTTTAAGTACACAAACAACATTAAAAACTATAATGATTGTCAAACTAGTTCTATGTTCCAAGAACTTATTTCATTGGTGAATTTTTTAAAAAAAATATGATGATGTTGGATGACGAAGGTTTATTTGTAATTTAAATTCCTAAAATAGAAAAGATGATGAATTAAATGTGATTATGGAAATGATTATTTGCATGAAGGTGTTTTCAAGAAAAGTTTACCATGCATATGAAGTTGGATTCATTTATATATAAGGTATTTACTAAGTACATTTATAGGGATTATATTAAAAGTATTATCAAACCTACAAAGAATACTTATCCATCCTTAACCAAGGAATTTGTGGGACTCGTAAGTCAAGCATGCCTAGGGGAGGTGAGCCCAAGATATCCAGTAGGTAGCAGATATATGATAGGTGGGTTGTGCATAGTGATTGCATGATATGATTGGGACCATTTATAAGGTCTGTAGAGTGCAATTCTGAAGGCATAAATAGGTTCTGTTGTAATCCCGCATGAGAAAAGGCCAAGGTGGTGTGTTCTATGTATCCAGGTACCAACCTCAATGCAAATTTTAACTAAGATCTTGAACATTATCATTAATATAGTGTATATAAATGGCACTAGAGATCGATGTCGGGTACAAGGAAGTGGTAATATTCTCTATCCATTAAAAAAATAAAATTTTGGGATCCATTTGATCTCTTAGATATTATAAATTTGATCACTCGGGGACATAGTCTTCTTCCTCGTCCCTCTACTAAGGATATCCAGTTCACCAAATCATTGATGAAACCACTATAAATTGATTTCACCTATCTTTTTTCATTTTACTAACTAGATGCGGCATTCAGGTTTGAACCAAATTCATGATTTCAATCTAACATCTTTAAATCATGTGTTGAGTTTGAGAATTTAGCTATAACCAAATGAAAATTATAGTTGAAAATGGCATTCAATCAGGTGATTAACTTTTACTCTTTGAAAGATATGAAGCACGAGATAAAATCACCTGCACATGAGGAATTATTAATAAAGAGTGACATCAATATTCCATTAAAATTATTGTATACTTGAATCATCCCAAACCACTTAATCATTTTAAGAATTCATTTACATGGATTGACTATCAGAGCATAGTTGCAACATTAAAATGGAATCTAAGGTGATTTAAGGCTCAGGGATACTCATCAATAAAATAAAAAGAACTCAATGGAGTGCAGTGTTGTTGTTTTTGAGAAAGTTTACTCTTTTTATAAAAAAAATAGATCTACTTTGAAGCATATATTTCAAGAGTAGTGGTTTCTGAAAATCCCGGTATTACACAAGGGATAAATATATCATGGCATGCATGAATTGTGTATTTAAAACTCGTAGTGTTTCAAGAATAAGTTTGTATGAAGAACCTCAAGAAAAAACAATACCTATACACATTAATCATCGGTATTTAATGAGAAACACATATAACCAATTCTTTTTCACACATTCACAAAGCCTTTAGTCAGTAGGATTTTGAAGTTTAGTAACCTTGCAAGCATAGAAGAACATATCATATAGGATAGAGAGAATGTGGTACTTGAGAATATCATGATACTATTTTGAAAATTTACTTAGAGGTTACAAATAGGCAGTGTGTTTCATGAAGATATATGGAAAATGCCATGCATATACTTGCATGAGGAAGACATCCTGGTCATTGTATGCATACATTCTTATCTATGTGGTGATTAAATAATTTTTTTAAAGCATATTGTTGTGTTCCAGATATATCTTATGTGAAATTAAATAGTGAAAATAGATAATGTTTGTTCATATAATGTTTGAATGATGAAATAAAGGTGGGAGAGTGTGTTTGGGTTTTCATGAGACATACATCACATGCATGCATCCATGAATGATTATGCACATTTTAAAATCATATCTAGACATCGTGCATGAAGTTATCAGTGTAAAAGGACTTCATAAAGAATACTATTCAAGAATTTTAAATTAGTGATAATTACTAAATTAAATAGAAGTTTTGAAGATGTTCCCATAGCACAATGATAGCATGCTAAATTCTATTACTGAAGATTCAATAGTGGTTCTGAAAATCATTGTTACATCATTTAATTGTGCAATGAGAGCATGTGATGTTAATTAATTAACGTGTATTTGAAGTGACAGGCTACAACCTCCTTTTATAACCACACTTAATGGATTTCTTTCTAGTGGTTTGTGGGGCTTGGATCATTCTCAAACCAGGCCAAGGACTTGCTACTATTTTTGAGTAGTGAACCTTTAAATTTCTTATGTTCCTATGGTTTTAATTTTGTGATATTTTTTCAATAAAGTAATATCTCTTTAAAAATAAGAAAATTTTGATTCATAGAGAATAAATATAAAATGGATCACTGATTACCCCCCACCCCCCGCAATGATCAAATCGATCATGATTGGTTATTTCAGTTTGTGTCTGTGATTGACCACTTTAATTTGAATTAATTATTTTATAAAAGAAATCAATTATTTTTTTAATCCCTAGTGAAATGAAAAAAGTTTGAATGGCCATGATAAACCCTTGATAATTATATTGATTCATTTTTCATCGATGATCTAAGACCTAATAATAAACACGATCTTTATGACACATAAACCGCAGTTAGGTATAAAGTAATTTAACTAAGTAAACATAGTATCCCATATGATAGATGCCTTTTTCATCCCTTTGTAAGAAGTAGTGATGGACCAGTACGAGTAACCTCATAGGTCCCCATAAGAACCTAAGGGTGGACCATGTGAGACCTAAGTTTTTCCTTGAGTCCTCATCCATTGATGGAAAATGTCTTGATTATGAATATGTACCTTGAGATATCTGACCCATTATTTCTAGCCCGTTCTCCCCATTCTCAATAGACGAGGCTTTGATTGTGAAAATGGAATATGATATATATGGGACCTTGGGGTAATAAATTAAATTAATTGAACATAAAATAACCTAAAATAACATATTTATTATAGCAGACATTAGAAACCTCCTTGTAAAAGAGAGTGTTAGACTGGGATGATCCTCCTAAGTGGTCTATGATGGAACTATGAGGTTCTATATGGTGGATGGCATAGCTGATTAATGAGTTGGAAGAGTGTTCCTCCACCATTGTTATATGAGTACCTAGGTATATATGAGATAGGTTGGTTGAGAGGATCAAACTAGGGTGACCTTGGGAAGTGATATGGGAATAATGAAATCTCTTAATAGTAATTCCAATGATGATTATTCTAGGAGGATAATTATTTTGAAGTGTGATTGTGATTATGTCAAAGGAAATTTTACAATCTTTGTTATGGTAATGTAATTAAGATAAAAGAATGAGATAAATTAACCTAAGTAGTGTGTTCAGACATTGATGTCTCCTAGGGTACCCTGAGGGGGTGAACCATTGTTACATAACTATGTAGTTCATTAATGTGGATGTGTAATGTGATTTTTAGTGTCACCTTAGAACCCAGATTTGGTGTAATACTGTTACATCTCAGTGATGTTATAGGTTCTGTAGTTGAGGGGCTAACCTTGGTTGTCCTCAATGGGTGTGGTGGATGTTCAACATTTGTTATAATTATTGTTATGAGATATTATGGTAAGTACACACTACCCTCTAGTATTAATAAATTTATACCTAGCATATCACCACGGATTTATCTTTCTAGCCTATATATATTTTTTTGGAGATTACCCAAGATTCATAATATACATGATATTATTTATTTCCTTGGATTATATATTAAGAATTGGATTATTATAGATAATATGTATCACTCATGATTACCTCCAATGGATCATTCATTAACCATGATACTATAGATTTCTTAGGTTATTCTCTTATATCTCGTATGTTGATCCTAATACCATGGATCGATTAGTATTACCTATCAAGTGTTGGTCATTAATCACGATACTATGGAACACCTATGATATCATTTAAGGTTCATTCATTGAGAAATATAACTATGTGAAAACTATGATACATCCTACAATTATTTTTTCTCTAAATAATTGTTGGAATGATTATTCTGTGTTTTGAAAGGCACTTTGGCACTGGTTGAGGTAGGTTTGGTAATCCCTGTGTGTCACCTTAAAACCTGATGATCAGTAGTGATTATTTATTATAAATTATTTACTATATTTTTTATGATTATATTAAATTTAAATACATGGTATTTATTGTTTATGTTAGGGACACCATTGGTGGTGTCATACTGATTTTTACTTACACTCTACTCGAGAATCCAAGGATCTCTAATACCTGATCATACATTCATTGGTCATATGTTCATATATGTATGTGGCCTAGTGTTATATTTTCAATATGAAGAAGCTTATATGGATCAAGAGAAAAGGAGTTGATAATTCCTAGGGATTGTAGTAGAGACTCCTTATATTTTTTATTTTTTTTATTTTTTTATATATATGATTATAATAATGGAAAATCAGTTAATGTGTGCTTTTATAGCCCTTAGTTTGTATAAATATATTCAGTTATTATTGATGGTTTTTGTTTATTAAATGTTATTATTAATATTATTATTGATTTGGATGTTTATTATTTATTTTTTAAATAATATTTTCACTATAATATAATGGTATAGCCTCCCCATGGTAACACCATATACTCTCATTGCTAGTTGATAACCTCTAGCATACTTGGAGGTCCTCCTTTGGTTACATGGCTCTCATTTCCAAGAATTTTTGGGTATCCTTAGTCTAGGTAATTACATGTTACGTGATCCTATTGAAGTAAGTAACATACACAATATTGAAGTTATTGACTTATAATCACTTTTCCAGTTTAGTGTTCTGACTCAGTGGGATTAGGGTATTTTTTGATAAATAATTTTTAATTTCTAAATTCACTTAATATAATAATATTATAAGAAGGTATTTGAATGTGAAAGTGGGTTTAAAGTGAAGTAACAAAGAATAATGGTTTAAAGAACATAAATTATTTTATGATAATCAATCATTTTTAAAAAATCCTAATGTTTTGAAGTTGAAAACAAATGGATGGAATCTATGAAAGTTATGGGTTACCAAATTATAGATTTATAACTCCATAAATTCATGATTTTGGATCATGAGACAAATAGGTCTCGAATTTAATTTACATTAAGTATTATAAATATTTTATGTTAGTATAAATAGGGTATATTATTCTCTAGAAATATAGATATTTTAAATGTAATAAAAATGTTGATATCTCTTATAAATATAGTACATGAAGCATATAGACAAATGGGGACTAAAGATAATAAAGATACCATATTACCTTTTATTATCAAAATGGGAATAAGGGAGAAATTATAATACAAACATAAGCCCTTTTCATTTTATTGATAAATAGGGAAGAAAAAATTCCATAAAATCCATATCCCTAGAGAGTCGTGTATTGAAAGATAAAAAGGTAAATAAAATTTTCATCTAACAATGTTTCATGGATTTTAGGGACTATTTTCAAAAAAAATAAAAAGGGGGATATTATTGCAACAAGAATCTTTGGTGTTGGATCTTTTGACTATTAATAAACATTGATGATTATGGATGGTGGTGATATATGATTCTTGAAACCAAGAGGTTGTGTGTTACTAAGAGGTTGTAAGAGTGATTGGTTGATAGTGTCTGAAGGATGGATCTGTTGAATGCATCACTAGAGAACGAGCGTACATTGAAGACAATGTGATGTGATGAATTTGTTCATACAAGGGACCTATACTTGGAAATGGTGATATAAGAATGGTTGATATTGACATATATGGGATTGAATTTTTAGGATGTTCATGGGGGATGTAAAGAAATATAGAATAGGTAAAACTAGTGGAGACATACAAAGTGACACCTTGAAATATGAATATCGATGACATAGATTATAATGATTGTGATAGAGGTGACATGAAAATATAGATAAAATTCATGTTTGATGATTTTTAATATTCTTATTTTGGAATACTCTAGATTTGGAGAGAGTTTGAGATTATAAGGGATTATCTAGAGATTATTGAAATAATTTTGGAAATGGATAAACACTCTACATCATGGGTAAATTGGACAAATCATGTTATGTTATGAAAAAATGAAGTGGAGAAGTTGAATACAGTTTGAAATCAATGTTAATATAGAGGAACTTTGGATGAAAATGGATAAGATACCCACATCATGTTTGAAGGTGCTTCAAAGACATATGGTGTATTGGTAGCTTCAAAAAATCATAAAAAAATGTACAAATATATAAATCTTTGAAAATAAAATGTAAACCATTTTACTATGTGTTTTGGTGATCATGGTTATCGAAGTTATCTAAAATTGGTAACTGATATATCCAATGATTTTTCGTGTGGTGTTTTCCATATAAAAATACATTTGAAAAATGAACAGTCCCACAATGAGTATTTTAGAATTCATTTTGGATATTGTGTGAGATTAACTAGAATGTATGTAAGAATGATAAAAATAGTAGATGACTCATGTAATATTAACTAAAATGAGAAACTAGGGGAGCACCATATCATGGAGGTAGTCATTTTGAGTATCAAACTTTTAAGTGTTGAAGTGGAAATTAGTAGAACAGTATGGAGAGAGGCCCATTGATTAGTGTTTTTTGTGGATAAATGTTATTCCATGGATGTTATCCCACGTCTGATCATATTTGTGACTCGAAATGGGTGTTTTAAATATATTGCATGATAATTTTTCTGATAAAATACATGTAATTACCTGAATTGATTATTTGAAACATTTTTAACAATTTTATGGTTATAAAACAAACTACATCAACCTAAATGAAATTAAATGGTAGAGATTTACTTAAATATAGCCTAAGGTATGAATTTAAAGATGATAAATTTTATGTTAGTTAACAATATGAATTTGGTATTTGAATTTTAAAACTCCCAAGATAATGTTGAATCCTATTTTGTAGATGTTGTTTTCAAATAATAAATATAGAGAATGAATAAAGTGTTTAGAGAAGAAAGAACGTAGAAAAATAAAGGGGAAATAAATAAGGACTTATATTGAATATCTAATATCAATTAATATTGAGTTGTATTTATTTGATGAAAAGGTAGAGGAGTGGGTATATTTTGAAATTTTAAATTCTGAAAAGGTATAATAAAAATAAATCCATTATATTATACATTTTTCATGATATTGAGGACACTTGAAATGGATTTTTTATAATAATATATATAAGACTGTGGAGAATAATAAAGGTAAAATTAAAATATAATTCTAAAATTGTATAAACTTCATAAAATATTTTGTTGTAGTTGTAAAGGTTGTTTCTAATACATTTCTTCAACTATTTTAACACTTAGTTGATCATATCAGCATTGAAGAAAGGTAAAATCATGGTATACAATGGATAATTACATATATAATTATTATGCGGATTAATAAATGTCAAAATATTTATCATCTAGTGACCTTCTTAACAATAAACTATAGAGATATTATTTATTGAGAGAAAAAATTGGGTGGAAGTGCGATATTGTAAATATTGTAAAGGGAGTGACCCTTGGCATGAAGTGACCATGACATAATTTTCATTCATATAATTAGTGAGATAGTGTATTATTAGTACATCATGTTATTATCAATGTATTCACATTGGATGTGTCCAAGAGTTCGTGGGATAAGTAAATCTTCGATTTCCATCACTTGATTAACTTACTTTTTAATATTTATGATTGAGAATAGTTTAGGTGATCAACAATTTAGACAATAGTTATAAAAACCTTGTAAAATATCTATAAAGATAGTATTGTGTAAGAGAAAAACATGAGATCAAAATCATGTTGATTCACCCCCCCCCCCAACCCAAGTTGTCTCTCGAGCTACAACAACAACTTTAGGTTTTTATCTTCCCACAGTTATTGGGTGTATGATCACATCAGGTAAATGAATTTTCTAATCCTTAGCTAGATTAAATATTTTTATAATCATTATTATGAGAATTCAAATTCAGTTTAGGGAAAATAGTTAAACTAGTTTTTCAAGATTCATGATTTTTCATTAGATTTAACTATTTTTTCGATAATAGTAAGACAAGAAAATAATTAAAATTAATTTTTAAAAATTTTCTGAAGTTATTGTTTTTATATAGTAATATTCAACATATGAAAAATAGAAAACATAAATTCTAACATATTAGTTTCATTAAAATTTTCTACATAAAATTTTAATTAAAATGTAATTTTAAACACCATGGAACTATATTCACTTACTAATTTCAATTTTTTAATTAAAAATGAATATCAACATACCATACTCATGATAATATAAATTTCATTAGATGATCAGACAATTCATTTATATTTTTCCATGAAAACATTGGATCCCTGAATAGCATTTTTTCATTCATTAGGTACTGATGTAGATGATGAGGAAATTTCATATATGGTAAAATATTCATTGGATTTATGGGGAAAATATAAGTGTTGGGTAGAGGATCCTCATTAATGATGTGATATCTTGAGTAGCATGTTTAGAAGATGTATTGCCTCCTTTCCTTGTTATATCTTGTGATTTCATGCCTATTTGGATAGTTTATCTTAAAGGAAATGGATAATATGGGTGGGTATACCTATATGAAATGATTAATGGAATATTTAATGGTTTATATGGGATTTTAGTCTCCCAAATTATTTATAAATGATAAATGGTTTCATGAGTGGTTATACTCATGACTAGTACATGTTGATGTGAGTAGGTATACTCACATGAGAAGTTTGTTTAAATTGAATTTTTGAATGAATGGTTTGATAGATTCCATGAACTCCTCTCCATGGATCTAAAACATGGTAGTGGATGCCTTGGGTTTACTCTTCCCCTTGGGTCTAAATTTTGAGGGATGTCATGGGCCTTGCTATACATGGATTCGGCTTGCTTGGTCTCACGTAGGACATCCCATTGTCATTATCCTTGGACCCAACTAGTGCCTAACAGAGTTTCCACTGGGACACTCATGGGAATCGATTCAATTCCATGGACAAGCTTCTTGGAGCTTCCCTTCTTAGTTATGGATGAACTAGTACATGACACCTTGGATCTGACCCTTAGGGTATACTTTCCCCATTATGGTGTGGTTCTAGGATTCTAATTTTCACTATATAGTGTGGCTATGGGATTTATTACATATTCATATAGCATGGATATGGTTTTCATGATATGAATATATGTACATCATGGCCATGTGGCTTGTCTACATTGGATATAAATTCCTTGTTAGGAGCTGACTTTGTTATAGGTGGCCTTAAGGGGTCGTATAGTATTTCCTTATTGTAGTATACTGATTCCATGGTAATTCACTTTACATTACTACTTTTTTTACACTTTCTATAACTATTGTATAATTTTTGTTAGAACTATATCAACCTAGGTGGTTTACTATTGGGATTTTTATCTCACACCTTATTTGGGCCTCCTCGAAGAACCAAACGGATTGTATGGTTATACGTGATGATAGGGGAAAGTTCCCTAGTACAGTTCGTTGACTATGGATTTGGCATAGGGGAGCATAGGACCAAGATGAGTCTTGTGATGCCGGGATACCTTTTTAGTCTTTTTTTCTTTTTGGGGCATGTACTATATTATATTTCCATGTACTATTCTAGCTTCTTTATAGATACTTGTATCATCTACATCATTTTTTATATGAGACACTTCTAGTTATGGATTTTTATTCATCTCTTGTATTACTTTTAGTTGATTGATTTTCATTTCTCTTCTATTATTTATTGTATGTTGGACTTCCGCTATGATAATATAGTAATGATGTAATAGTATCCCTAGTCACTCACCTATTCCATTTCTTCTAGTTAGTAGCCTATGGGGTTTGTGAAGATGTGCTTGAGTCCATGTGGCTAACCGGGCTCGGGGCACCATAGGGTGGAATTCAGGTCCGGAACTTTATTAAGTTATATCATAGCAGTTTTTTCAGTTGTCCTTAATATTTGTATACAATGGATAGGTATAGGAAGGAAATGGAGTTTCATAGTAAATTGTGCCCGGGAGTAGCTACCCTTCTATAGGGAAAATCCAAATTGTCTTTCATTGAGTTCTGTTTTTTCTAGATTTTGATGGTTATAGTTGGTTTTATTTCACCATTGGGTGACACACTTGATTTATTATTTTACAATTTATGTTCTTGTGGGTCCTATTTCAGTTACAACCCAATAAGATGAAGGTATTCCATCTCATGTATCATTGATACACTTGTTATAATCACATTCCATCCATCTTTACATGCCATTTAGGATGCATTAGATATTTCGTGTTGTTTTCAAAGTTGATGTGATAGTTGTACCTATGGTTGTTTTAGTTTTGGTGCAGTGGGTAAAGAAGTGACATCATCAGTCAATTCTTAAGGTTTATGGGACCTTATGAATTTGGAAATGATGCACTAATGGAATATAAATGTTAAATTAACTTGATACATATATGGCTTAAATGGGATCGATATTTGGGTCCATGAGGTGTTATGGGGCCTCATTGATTCAGAATTGGTAATCCTTGGTGAAATTTACTTGAAAATTGTATGTGAAATCAAAATGGAGATGGAACTTGAAATGATGGACTTGACCTAGACGTAAATTTTGAGTGGTCAATAGGAATAGTTTTTAGTGGTTTGATGGCTATTCTTTATACAGTCTGGGATTTAGGGGATGGTTATGGGTTTGAATTGGTTTCTTGGATGGTTTTGACATGTCCTATTCTTTGATAAATGTGCATTGATGTTTTTCTTTCATAAGGAATTTGTTTGGAATTATAGAGAAAATCCCTGACCACGACCTCTAGTGGTACACCATGAGCATTCGATGACATACTTCAGAGATGGTGGCCCATGAGCTACTGGTTGATCCTTTTATAGTGCTAGATACGGAACCTGAGGCTATTTCAAACATAGGTGTTGTGGCACATCTCCATGATGGTTACTTTAGATATATGCAGAATATCCAGGGAGCACCACAACCACCCTTGACTATATATAAGCTACCACAGGTGTTCCAGCAGCAGCATCCTCCTATGTTTTTGGGGGATGGCGAACCACAGGCTACTAAGCTATCTCTAGATATCAGGTTACTGATTTTCTGAGAATCTCGAGATGCCTCCAGATCCTAGGGTCAATCCATCAACTTACATTCCAGGTGGAGTGGAAAAACGTTGGTACGATGTTTTGATCTAGGGTAATGGGATACAGAATATGGGTTGGGATGAATTCCAAACCCGCTTCTTTAACAACTTTACACCACAACTCTACGAGAAGAATAGGCTAGTGAGTTCATGCATCTTGAGTAGGGTGTGATGAAAGTTAGGGAATACTCATCATGATTTACATAACTGCATCATTTTGCACCGATGTATCTTACTAATGAGTTATTGAGGGTGAGACACTTAGAGGAAGGTCTAAGGAATGTTATCAAATCTCAAGTAAACGTGTTCAATTTTCCTCATATCATTGATATTAAGAATTAGGAACTGATTACATAGTGAAACCTGAGGGAATATAAAAGTATAGGATAGGTTGGGGTTGTTTCTTACCCCATTAGATCTACGTATTCATGAAGGATGTTATGTTTTGAGGCTTCCCATGATGTGAGTGCTAGACAGGCTATGGCTGCTAGAATCTTGGTATATTTCCATCAGTGTTGTAGGTGAGGCCACGTGAAAAATTAGGGTGACTATGACCCAGTCGAGTGTTGATCTTGTGGTAGGATAGGGAAAATGCAGTGGTTTTGTTGGAACTTCCCTCTAGCTGTGAGTGGTAGGGGTCAACTCTTATGTCGTGTTGAAGAGTAGGTTCTTCAACTCTACGTCAGGCTGGAAGTTGTAGCAGTGTTGGCTGGTTAGGCTAGGGTAGTGGTGGTTGTAGTCTTTGTATCCTGACACTTGGTTCTCAAAGATAGCAGGGTGGATCAACTTAGGGTATCCAGGCGGGGTTAGAGGGACATGGTACGGGCTAGACTTATTCACAACAATAGACTCAACAGGAGAAAGATCTTGAATTTTCTATGGTGGGAGGTGCGATCTTAGTAGATTCTACTATTCCATCTTCTCTTTTCGATACAAGTGCATCATAGAATATTATATCTTCACAGGTGGTTAAATTTCTTAGGATAGTGGTTTTTCTTTATGAGGGTGGTTTGAAGTTATACACACTATTAGGAGTAAGAATGGGTGATGTGTGCCAGTTTATGGATTTTCCCCTTGAGGTCAGAAGGTGTCACTTAATCTGGGATCATTATTTCCTCATGATGATAGGGTTTGATGTCATTCTTAGGATGTATTGGCTCGTGTCTTATCGAGTATATATTGACAGCTATCACCGGACGGTAACATTCACATCACTAGAGGGTGCAGTGTTTATTCACAAGGGTGAATTGGATGTCCAATATATAATTGATAGACTCGAGTATCGTGGTATGGGTGGGATGATAGTCCAAATTGATATCATTCTGAAAACACTAATAGATCATTATTTAAATACTAAGCTCACAAAGTTCCACTTCTGAATGATTCAGATTCACTTCCTAGGTCACATCATCTTAGAGAAAGGAGTTTCAGTGGACCTAGAGAAGGTGAGATCAATAGTTTCCTAGGAGAATCCCAAGAACATATTTGACATGCACAGTTTCCTGGGTCTAGGTGGTTACTACATGCATTTTATACAAGACATATCACACTTTCAATTTCCATAGATGTGATTAACTAAGAAGGGTCTGAAGTTTGTTTGGTCGGATTATTATGTCACATCCTTTTAGGAGCTAAAATGAAGGTTGAAATCAGAACACATCCTAATACTACCATAGTAGAGAAATAGTTGCACGGATTACTGTGATACTTCAGGTATTGGGCTAGGGGAAGTGCTGATGCAGGGAGATCAATTTATAGAATAAGGGTTTTTGCAGCTGAGGCCTCATGATTGGAATTACCCTACCCATTATATGGAGTTTGATGTAGTTGTTCGTGCTTTACGTTGTTGGGGAAACGATTTACTAGGATATAATTTGTGGTGTACACTGACAACAAAATCCACATGTATATCTTTATGCAGTGTGATCTAAATCTAAGGCAATGGAGATGGGTATAGTACCTACAGTAATTTGACTTCAATGTTTCCTATATGCCTGGAAAGGGTAATTCAATGGTTGATGAACTAACCAGGAAGAATCAGATACTTGTGGTGCAGTTGGCTAGTAGTGAGTGACGTCTTCTGGAATTGTTCTCTAAGATGCATCTAGAGGTGGACGATAGACAGGGGAAGGATTATTTATCATACTTACCTATGACCTCTACTATGCTAGATAGAGTTAGGATGAGGAAGCTATCGGATTCATAAGGCCTAGTTCTACATGAGTGTGTGGTAGGTGAGGAACCTCCTTCGGGTTGGATGGTTGGGGATGATGAGATCCTTCGTATCCAAGTATGTGTTTGGTTTCTAGAAGATATATGTGAGGATATGATTAGGAATTTTATGCTTCATCTTGGGTAGTGCATCACGGGGTCACCAATATGTACCGTGACTTGTGAAGTTGGTACTGGTGGCCAGGAATGAAGCGTGAGGAGTCTGGTATTATTACGAGGTGTTCCACCTGTCAGTAGCTGAAGGCAGAACATCAGCGACCACTTGGTCTTTTAAATCAATTAACTATTTTGAATTGGAAATGGGATGATGTCTCGATGGATTTTTTGACTATTTTTCTGAGCTCACTTTAGGGTAACGATGTTGTGTGGGTTTTTTATTACAGTTTTATGAAGGTCTCTCATTTCTTATAGATCAAGGATAACTTTTGTGTGGATGATCTTAGAAAGTGGTATATCTGAGAGGTGGTATGACTAGATGGGGTCTTGTGCACTATCATTTTGGATAGGGAGGCCCATTTTATGTCTCATTTCTAGAAGAGTTTTAATAGGGTGCTATGTACATAGGTCCTACAGAGAACATCATACCACCCTCATACAGATGACTAGTCAGAGCGTATGATACAGGTGCTTGAGGACATGTTGTGAGCATGCATCCTGGATTTTGGGGGCTTTTAGGAGAGTCACATTCCCATAGTTAATTTCACCTATAACAATAGTTATCTAGTGACTATATATATGGAACCTTGTGAGTCTTTATATGGTATGTCATTCCATTCTCCCATGTGCTGGTTAGAGGTACGTGAGGCAGCTTCACTGGGACCACGTCTCATGTAGGAGATGTCTAATCATGTCTAGTTGATTCAGAAGCGGATGTCTACTACACAGTCTCTACATAATTCATACTCTAATCCCCGTAGATGACCTATGGAGTTGAAGGAAGAGGATCGGGTTTTCTTGTGTGCTTAATTGAGGTTGGGACACATACGGATCAGGAGACAGGGTAAACTTCCACCACCAAATGTTGGTCCATTTGATATTCTAGAGAGGGTTGGGTCAGTTTCCTATCAGTTTTAGTTACCTCAAACGTACAGATACATGCACGATGTCTTCTATGTATCTCATATATGTAGCAATCACTTAGTCTCCTCCCATTTTTTCAGCTCAAAGGGGTTGATATTCAGGTAGATGCATCCTTTGAGGAGAATATGATTCATATCATTGATTGGAGCACAAAGGTTTTTTTATTCCGTCCAGTTCCTCTAGTAAGGTTGTTATGGAAGCATGGCCATTTATAGGATGAGACTTGGGAGTGGGAGGCTGATGTACATATTCAGTGGAAGGTTTTTTTTTTAGATTAATCTTGACCATGCTTTAGAGATCAATTCATGGACGACTTTCTATAAGGGAGAAGATTGTAAGATCCCAAGTCTTTCTTGAGGTATGGATCTTTCCATTCAGGTTAAATGTGGTTTACTTTACTTTTTGGCTTAGACCATAATCCAGTTCATGAGATGGTTGGGTTGTCTTGGGGAAAGTAGGGAGAAAATGGGTGAAGGCTGGTTGTAGGCCAGGTACACGTTGTGTACTTTTCCTACACATAGGGTACTGCACATTGTGTATTGGGGGTACACATCATGTACTTGCATACCAGGGTTTTTAAAAATAGATTCAGTAGCCTCTAATATTTTTTTACACATATCCTTTTCCTTTTCTTTTTTGAATCCTAAAAATAATGTAAAATGTTTTTTTACAATTAGAAGTCATCCAGACTCCGATTCAATCATGGTTTGTCTCATTGGAACTACATTGGTAAGTATTGGATTCCTTTTTATTCATTCTAGATTCTTTATAACAATGAATTTGCTATTTGATTTCGGGATCATATGTCCTAATTTCTTATTCTTCATCCATTCTTCATATTTCCTCCAAACCATGATGAATCGGGACTTGATACTGGATGATTTGTCTACTGACGAGGTGATGCAGGTAGTATATAATTTCTTTTGGTTTTCTTGTGATTTTCTGGCATTCAGACATTATGTTGTCCATTGGACGTTCTGGTTTGTCCCCTTTTTTGAGTGAGCTGCTTGACGTAGGCCTAGTAGAACCTAATGAGGATGCTCGTAGGTTCTGTTTAGGTGTGTTGGTACTTGTTTCTCATTTCAAGGTCACCAAAGGGGTGTACCATATGATTTTAACCTATTTAAACCACCAATGAGGTGTGTCCTTGTGCTTGCCTAGGTATGGGAAGCCCGTTAATTCTTTGATATCTTGAATAGCTTGTTTAATAGATGTGATTCCCCCTTTCCTTGTTATATCTTATGATGACATGACTATTTTGATAGTTTGGATTAAAGTAAGTGGATAATATGGGTGGGTATACCTATATGAAATGTTTAATGGAATATTTAATGGTTTATATGGGATGTTAGGCCCATATTATTTTTAATGATAAATGATATCATTAGTGGGTATACTCATAGCTTGTGAATGCTGATGTGAGTGGGTATACTCACTTAGTATTTTTGTTTAAATTGAATGCTTGAATGAATGGTTTGATAGATTCTATAGACAATTATCCATGGATATGGAATGTGGTATTGGACACATTGGGTTGACTCTGCCCCTTGGGTCTTGATTCCATGGGATGCCTCAGGCATTGCTACCCCGTGGATCCATCTTTCTTGGGATTGCATAGGACATTCCATTTCAATGCTCTTAGGACTCCAACCACTACCTAACTGAGTTTCCACTGGGTCTTCCATGGGACTCGATGGGACTCCCTAGACAAGCTCCTTGGATCCTTCCCTTTGTGGTCTAGATTTATTATATGGCTTCCCTGGTAAGTGACACCTTGGATCCGGCCCTTAGCGTCTACTTTTCACTATATATAGTGTCTGCGGGGTTATACTTTTCACCATATGGTGTGGTCATGGGATTTATTACTTCTTTATACATCATGGTAGTGGTTTTCTAGATATGAATGGATCTACGGCATGGCCATGTGACTAGTTTAATTTTGATATAACTGCCTTGTTATGATCTGACATTCTTATAGGTATCCTTTAGGGGTCTTACAATATTTTTTTATTATATTAGACTGATTCCATGGTCATTCACATTACTTTACTCATTTTTTTACACTTGTTAGTAAATTTTCAAAATTGTTGTTTGAACTATATAGACCTAGGTGGTTCCCTATTGGGATGTTTATATCACACCCAATTTGGGCCTCCTCAAGGACCCAAAAAGCTATATATGGTTGTAGGTGCTGATAGGGGCAAGCACCCTATTACATGTTGTTGATTATTGCTTTGGATCAAGGGATCATAGGACCATGCTGAGGCTTGCGATGTAGGGATAGAGTTTTGGTCTTTTTTTATTTTTGGGACTTGTACTATATTACATTTCCATATACTATTCTAGATTATTTATAGATACTTCTATCATGTCCATCATTTTTTATATGAGACACTTCTGGTTATTGATATATATATTCCTCTCCTTTCTTACTTTCAGTTGACTGATGTTTACTTTGCTTCTTCTATTTGTTGAATGTAAAACTTCTATTGTGATACTCTGGTAATGAGGTAATAGTCTCCCCACTAACTCACCTAGGACCTCACTTCTAGTCAGCATCCTTTGTAATTTGGGGGGATGTGCTTGAGACCATGTGGCCAACTGGGATCGGGGCACCATAGGGTGGCATTTTGGTTCGAGACGCCACATTAAGCCTCACATAATTTATTACATATTATAACCTATTTTATAATAAATATTGGTTTGTTATTCATATATTAAATATTCATAATCATTTTTATGATACCATGGCCTTTTTTACCTATTTATTAACAATTATTTTTTGAAATCATGTTTTGGTTTAAAACTTCTTCATTTTTCATGTTTGTTTTTGTTTTGTATTTTTGGACCCTTTTACTTTGATCTAGGTTCCATCATATTTATAATGTTTACCATGATGTGAATATAATATATATTTATTATATATTTATTTTTAGTAATCTGTTTTGGTTAAAGATATAAAATGAATTACACCAATCATGGACATGAGAGGTTGTACGTATGCATGAATGTTGTTTCCATTTTCTCAAAGGATGAAAAAAATAATTTAATATAATACCATTAAAAAATAATTTATCTTCCATATATATCACATATTTTTATTAAAATATCCTTATTACCATCAATGTAGACTTTAATTGAAGAATCAATCACATCTCTTCACAAGGCGGTAGTCTATTATGCACAAGAGAGACATTATCGTATTATCACGGAACGGAAATAAAGAAGTTATATATAATATTATAATTTAAAAAGTATAATTTTATCATAAATAATATATATATATATGTCAAATCCATTAAAATATCCATCCTTGATAGGAGGTGATGTAAAATAAATTACATCGATTCTCGAGGTGGTAGTCCATCGTACACACGATCTACAATTTTGTTTCCCAATTGATAGAAGAGGATATAGATGTGGGTCATTCCATTATCCTAATAAAATATATGTATAAAGGTGATAATTATGTTATTATATTAACATGTATGAATAATATTTTAAGGAGTTAGGGGAAGAAATAAAATTATAACACAAGGTTAAGGACTATATCTCTTCTTCGGAGAAACCCTTCAGGCTTACACTTAAATACTTATTTGGAAAGTTTGATAATAAAACTATAGGCTACAGGAGGTGTGTAGGGAATTAATGAATGGAATTTGTTGTTTATTGGATAAAAAAAAATTCTGTATGTTTTAATAGGAGATTAAATGGGGTGGCCTTTTATAAGTGGGGGAGTGGACACACTTGGAATTTTCTAAACAAAATAGGTGTACCCACATTTTAAATATGAAACAAGGATAAAAAATTGATAATTCATGAGACTTGGATTATATAAGGTCTAAGTATAGACATAAATTGGATTTTTAACATTTTATAGGTAATTTTACCTCTAATAAGTTTAATTTACCGCCCAGTCAACCCATTTTAACCTTAACTGTGATAATTAATTTTTATTGTTTTTACTACTAATTTTGTCCAAAAAATTAAGTTGGACTTATTATATACTACCAATCATTCTGATTCCAAATATTTAACCTATTTTTCTAAATTCCATTCACTTAATTGGAAAATATTAATTTAAAAATAAACCCACTGATGTGAAAAAAAGGTTGTTTTCCAAAGATAAAAGTTTCAAAAGTATAGAAATTTGCAATATGAAAATTCAATATGAAATTGATTTCATTGATCTATGTTGGATAAATAAATATATAATTTATCTAATTTTAATTTTATTAACATATTAAAATAAGTTGGATCTTGTAAAATCATTAAATGAAAAGGCGGTTTTTAATAAAAATTTGTGTTTTTTTACTTTTCATTGAAAAATTAATATTTTTAGAAAATTCTCAAAAATTAACCCAAAGACAATTATTACATTTATATTTAAATATTGAAGTTTAAAAATATTAAATTTTCTAAAATAAGAAAATTTTATTTTATTATTTGTTCACAAAATTCAATAAAAACATTTTTTGAGAAAATAGAATTTTTAAAACTTATTAAGACTTTACCAAAAATTAATCACTTTTTTATCAATGTTTTTTCTTTATATAAAACCATTATAATTAATTTTTTTTTTTATTTCTATTTAAACCACATAATTTAATGGATATTTTTAGACATTCATGTTTAAATAATATTACTAATAGTATATCAAAGTTTGTTAAAACTCGGGGTTGTGTGTAATGAAAACTATTGAAGAAATTAAATTTATTCAGAAAACAAAATTCATAAAATCTTGTGTGGTTACATTTTACCCCAATTAAAATCTTTTTTTATCTAAATATTCATAACTTTAATAAAAATAAATAAGGATACTTCTGCCTCATCATATCCTCAGGTTCCGATGTAGCTTCTTTAAATGGGTGGTTTCACAAAAAACATTCTACTAGGTGAGTGGACTTGTTTCGTAAAAAAATTAACTATATGATCAAAAACCTCCAATGATTGTTTCTCGTAAGAAATTTAATGATCCATATATAAAAACATTGAGTTTATTACATGTTATGAATATGTAATGTACTTCTTCATGAGAGATACATAGAACACATTGTGGACTTGAGAGAGGTTCGGTGGAAGTGTAAATCGATAATATGTCTTCCCGATATGATCAATAATTTTAAATGGGTTGATATACCTAGTGTTTAGTTTTCCATTCATTCCAAATCTCATTACATTCTTCCATGGATATATTCATATAAATACATTTTTCACTAAAATCAAATTATGTATCATGGCAGTGATTATTATCATAACCTTTCTACCAAATTTGTGATGGCCTTATGTGTTTCTGAATGTATCTATCTTTTTTTTACCATTTCTTTAGAATGATTAATTCCCAATATATTTCATTCTCCAATTTCATCCAAGTATGCTGGAGAACTACACTTCTTTACATATATGGATTTATAAGGATCCATCTGAATGATCAAGTGAAATTTATTATTGTATAAAAACTCAACTGGAGGAAGGTATTTATCCTAACCACCATAAAAATTCTTATAAAATATCTCAACATATCCTCTATGGATTTAATTTTTCTCTCAGATGGACCATTTATCTGAGCATGATATGTAGTTCTTAAACTCAAATTTATATCCATATCCTATTAAGTAATTTTCCATAACATTGAGGTAAACCACGGATCCCTATCAAACACAACATAATATGGTACTCCATGTAACCTCAGTCATAATGGCCCTAAGGCCTTCATTTTTTATTATTTTTGATAATCCATATTTCAAGGTGGTGAGTTGGAAACCTTATAAGTCCAAAAGGCTTGGAGACAATTACATGACCCGTATGTCTTAGAGATAATCACCTTGACAAGACCACTTGGAACTGCTTCGCCCCAACATATTTCATGATATCAGTACCCCATCTTTGTAGGTCTAGTCTGCTAGCTATCCAATGCAAATCTGCACTGGCCCGGTATAGATGGAAATTCCATACCCTGTCATTATTCATGTTCCAGTTAGCTATGATCTAGGGAATACTCATGTCTTGAATCCTTATCTGAAGCCTTGTCCCTTATAGTATTACTAGTACATCTGCATAATATTGTTTCCCGAAGGCCTTAGGGTGTCTATAAGGCCTTAAGGTGTCCCGAAGGCCTTAAGAGACAACTGGCATGAAAGCCTTGGGTGGCTTGAAAGCCTTGCAGGACCCGATGATCAAACCAGTGTCCTAGAGGCCCAGTTGGATGAATAGTTCTGACTACTACAATATTGAATAGAGTTGTTACAGTGCTGCTATAGTGCTTACTACAGTACCTTCTACAGTGCCTAGAATATATGTCTCCACCCGGATTCGATCTCGGGACTCTTGGATTCACTTGTCGAGTCCTCACCAATCGGGGAGAGGCTCATGTGCCCCATGCAACCTTACTAGTTCCTTAATGTATATTCTAGAAATATGGTCAAAGTAAAATTATATCTTAATTACGAATAAATTTTTAGATTTCATAATGTGATGAACTGCAACCGATATAGAATAATTTCCTTTTGTCATTTCAAGGAGTCCGATGAAAAAATCCAAGGAAATTTTTTTCCTTTTTCATTCTGGTATGGGTAATAGTTGTAACATCCCCTTAGACTTTTTTCTCTTAGTATTTAAATTATTATATGATAAGAATCAACATAAAAACTCAATGATATATCTTTTTATTCCATCCCATGAAAATACTCTTTCAAATATCCATACATCTTTGTACTTCAAGGGTGAATAGAGAATAAAGTACTATGAACCTCTTTTAATATATCTTTATTCAAATATGGAATGAAAGGAATGCATATAGGGTTCCTAAACCCAATAAATCCATCATAAACATGGTAAAAGTTAGGAACATATCTCACCTTGTTTTATAACTTCATATCATCATTCTATTCCCCTTTTATCCCTGCATGGAAATATTTTTTATCACTAATTTGAGAAAGATAAAATTTATCCCATTCTTTGTGTATTTCAAGATCCATAATTTATAAATCCATAAATATTGGATCTTTTTTTATCCTCGTCATTAATAATCTAGAATTATCCTTTCAACTCAAAGAATCATCCACATAATTTTCTTTCTGAGGGTGGTAATTTATTGATCTGTCATAACCTTTAATAAAATCAAACTATATTATCTGGAACATATTCAACATCTTTTGTGAGAATAAATACTTTAAAATTTTTTTATCAGTATATAAATAATACATTTCCCCATTAATATAATTCATCCATATCTATAATGATAAAAATATCATAGATATCTCAACATCATTAGTTGGTTAATTTTTCTCATGAACATTCAATTATCATGAAGAATAACCAATAACCATTTCATTCCGCATGAAAACACGTCCCACTCCCTTCTTGGATACACCACTATAGATTGAAAACCCTTATTCGTTGCAAGGTAATGTAATTATAGGTTTACTGACTAATCTTCTCTTTAGTTCCATAAAATTTTCCTCACATTCATCTATCTAGAAGAACTTGGATCCTTTATGAGCTAAATTAGTGATTGGGTTATATATTCATGATAAATTACCAAAAAATCATCGATAATATCTATATAATCTAGGAAACCTATAGATCTCAACCATAGAGGTTGGTCTGGGACAACATTCAATAGCCTCTTTCTTTGATGGATCCCCCAATACACCCTCAGTAGATATTATATTACACAAAAAATCAACCTTCTTATCCAAATTTACACTTTGTAAATTTTTCATATAGTTTCTCCATTATAAAGGTATTTAGTATAGTTATAAATTGATCTTCATTCTCTTTTTTACCCTTTGAATGGATAACAATATCATCTATAAAGACTACCACAAACTAATCAAGGTAATCTCTAAAGACTATATTAATTAAATCCATGAAGATATCAGACAATTAGTAAGACTAAATGGTATCACTATATATTCATAGAATTCACACTTTCCACAGAATTTTTTCTTCAGTATATTCTTCTTCTTGGCCCTCAATTGATGATATAAAAAATGATGGTCAATATTGGAAAAGTATTTAGATCCAATCAGTTGATCAAAAATGTCATCAATAAGGGTGTTAGGATACTTTCTCTTATGTAATCTTGTTTAGATCCTGATAAAGAATGGAAATTTTCATCTATCAAATTTTATATTTAACCAAAAAAATTGGTGAACCCCAAAGTTAATGACTTGGCTAAATGAGTACCTTATCCATGTTCTCTTGGATATATTTATTTAATTCATGAAACTAAATCAGGTCCATTCTATAGGGATCCTTTGAAATATGTAGGGCACTATGTATAAGTTCTATTGATAAATCAACTTCTTGTTTCAGTGGAAGACAAGGAAGATCTTTAGTAAAGGTATAGACAAACTCCCACATAATATGAATCTCATTTATTTTGAGTTTCTCCCAAAAAATCTAAGATAAAACCCCTTTTAATAGTAATAATTACTCATACAATGGATTTTATCTCCATCAAAAGTTCATATTTATGATCACATGGATAAATGATCATATTTTTGTTTGAAATATCAAATGTAACTTCCCATCCGTAGTAATGGATGTGTATTTTATATAGGTAGATTCATTCCATACCTAATATAACATGAAATTATACCAGAGGGAGAATAATAAGATTTTGAGGAAGCAAATTCCCATAAACATCAACTAGATAAGATTTATATACTTAAGATGTGATCATTATAAAATTAGGGGTTTTGATGGATTATTCAACATCTATTTGTTTAGGTGTTATTTTTATACCCTTAGAAAATTATTCAAATGAAAATGAGAGGGCAGATATGGATTTAAATAATACCTTAGAGGTTCTAGAGTGGATTTTAAGTGTTCCTTTCACCATTTCATTATCATACCCATCATTATAAATAGTCATCACATGAGATTACCCTTTTTCCCTTAGTTTGAGAGGTTCCTAAACTCAATCATAATCATCATCCTTTAGATTAGAGAATTTGTTACAATAATTAAGATACTCTGTACAATTGAGTAATTAGAGTGTGGGTATTGTGTTACTGGGAGTCTTTTTCTATTCCTTATCATTAATCATCCCATTCATTTAATTTATATATTCATGGGCTTTAGGACCCTCCATTCCACATTTAAATCACCTCCTAGTACCATTCAATTAGTTTCCTTGTTGTTTCTTCCCACATTTCTAGCATATAAATGGATGGACATACATTTCGCAATGTGATTTATTTGAGTTTTCATTAAGCATGATATTCCTTTTCATTTAAACCCATGGTAAGTGTGTGAATATTCAATTTTAATCTCCACCTTGATATTTCATTGAATGATTTTTTGTAGATACTAAAGATTATTTTGGACTTTTTTTTCAGAGTCCTGTATTTAGGCCACTAGATAATCAATCAGCCTTACATTCAAGTTGGATGATAATACCATAGGTGTACCTCAAAATTCATGTAAAATTTTCCTTGTATGTACCAATGGATTTATCATCCTTCTACTTCATCCCAAGGAACTCCTTCTTCATCATTTTATAAATAAAATAAGGAAATTAAATATTGAAAAATAATATCTCAGACTGATACTACTACATAGAGATAATCCCTTTAGGTTTCATCATATTCTTAATAAGGGCCCACCATTGATTTGATTCACCTTCTAAGTGATAAACATACAAAATGAATTTTTCATTCTCCCGACACTGGATATTATAAAATATCTTTTTAGTTGTATTGATCTATTTCACATTAACTAGTAGATCAATGGAACAACCAAAATAAGGTTTGTGTTTTATCATTTAGAAGCTTGACATGATTCATATATTGAAAAAGTTTTGTGAGATTTGAAAAAATATTTTTCATTCCCACTCCCATAACATTTGGTTGATCAGGAGGAAAATAATTTCATTTTTCATCACCTCCAGCATTAACTCTGTTCTTTTGAGTTCCATAAATTGACTAAAACTAAAAAAAATAGTGTGAGCAACAATAATCATAGTTGGAAACAACATAATAAAGGTATAAAAATCATTTATAGGATTTAATAGTTCATTACATTTTCTTTTAAATCTATTACACATTATTCTTAACCTAGTTCATTCATTATCCTTATTCAAATATTTCACGGTGGTTCCTAAAAAGGTTGTGAATTTCTAAAGAATACCACCATGAGTTTCAAACTAGGTGTGCAATAAGGCCTATTATTGTGCACCACGTGGTGATAGAGTTCACATCAACATTCCCTTTTCAGATTCATTTCCCTAGGTATATATGTTCCAAATCCATATCCACTTGTATTATCCAAACAAGGATGTAATTTCTTGGAAACCACTGGCTCTATCCTAAACCAAAATTCAATTTCATTTTTGTATATTTTGACTTATTATTATACATATCCTTACATATATTCATATGTTTCTAACTAAAGTTGTATCTTCATAGTTTTCAAAGGTTAATTAAACCTCTACATCATTACCAACTATAACAACCCAATATTTTTGTACATTGATATTTCACATTAATAGATGAATTTTAAATATATTTCACAAATACATGAACAATTACTATAAAGGTTTAGTGTATTTGGAGACTATTTACACAATATTATTATTTTATGAAATATATTCTACATGTCCAATAATGATATTTCCATTTAGTAATATTCAAATACATACCCTACATTAACCTTTCTTCATAACATGGGTAAAGGAAACAAAAGGGTGAGCTTAGATGCTTAGTAAGTGTGAATATGGAAGATATCAATCAATGATCATATGAAAGACATGAACTATAAGAGTGATAAATCATTATAAATAAATCTTGAACCTTAATTTCATGTAATATATTTTTGGCACCATCATAAGTTTAGAAATAATTTCATATTTCAAGGTTAGCATCGAAGACCATAAAATCAAAATGAATTAGGCATCAACACTCATTTCCCATTTTATAATGGATCAGGAAACATCAGCCATTTCCCATGGTGGATCAAGTCTATAAACCTATTTCCAAGATTGGATCAAGAGCATAATCATATTACCCATATCTATATCATGAGATATATTACTTTACACAATGCATTAAAAGAAAATATAGGTCCCACCCAACCTTAGTTTAACGTGAAAAACATCCTTGTTTATAACATAACAACCTTCCATGGTCATAACGTAACCACCATCCTTGGTAATGACATAACCATAATCAAATAATTAAAACCATACATTTGTGTTCAAGAATATCATAATGCATTTATTATATCCGAACCAATGACAAGAAAAAGTCTTCATAAATATATTTTCAACATAATCATAAACCATATAAATAATGAATAAGGATTCTATAATTGTATTATATCTCTATTAATGATTAAGTATCATCAAAGTATGTCATATTATATGGAAAGTGATTTTGAATGATCACTTGGAACATTTATTTAGGGAAATCACATTTCCAATTTGAAAATAACATTTTTAAAAATTGAATTTCACATAACATTGTGGAAATCATTTTCTTTGAAAAATATACTTAGAAAATTATAAAGTAATATAAAAAATGTTTATTATTCATAGTGATGTAAAATAATTTTCATGTCATAAACATTAAAATAAGAATTCATTTCACATTTTCATTAAAGTCAAAAGTACCATGTTCATAAAAACCCAAGAAAATTCCATTAAAAAAATTCTGAAAGAATAAAATGTGGGTAAATATGTATTTAAATTATCATTGTAAAATAGTAACAAATTTATTTAAAACCTTTTTAGAAAACATACACATTAAAGAAAAATTATTTTTGTCCGAAGAGAGAAATAAAGTCTATTTTTCATAAAAGAACTATTTTGGACTCTCTTGTACATGAACTAAGGGAAATGAAATTAAAACATTTATTTTCATGAAATAATCATTGTAAAAGAAAATTATTTAGTTTCTTTAGAGTTATATTATATTAAATATTTATTCATGATTTTATGTAATCACATCACAAATTTTTTATTGAAAATGATTAATTTCATGTTAATGTTCATGTTTTGATCATAAACATATATTGAGAGCATTGTTGGTATTAATTAAATTACACTAAAGTTTACTATTTTAATAATATCTTTAAATTTACTTAAAAATTATGTGATTCTTATTTTTTAGATCTCTTGATTCAAATTCAAGAAAATAATTCATCTCAAGATTTGGAAAATTTATTCCCCTCATTGGCCGGAGGAGGCCACTTAGGACAATAGATGACCTCATGAAAGGTCCTCATCTCCATATTATATAATATTTCTATCCTAATTGACTCATATTAGTTTATTCAATCATGTAACACTTTACAAAAGTTTAGAAAAAATCCCAAATGAATTGAAATTCACTAAAAACCTTTAATCTTCTATGATATCTTTACTATTTGGGGAATCAGTTTCATGTGAACATTACCCCCGTCCAATAGATTATCATATAATATTCCTATGGTATATTATGTTTCAATGTGGTTCAAAGAGAAACCTACTAGAAATAATAATGCACATACTATTAAGGAGTTCCTAAAAACCCTTATTTCTGTTATTTTGGAACTTTGGGTGCCTTGGTAAGTGACTTAGAAACACATTTCAACTATCATAAATTGTAATACATTTTTGAAAAGAATGTGGTTATATATAATAAATCAACCTCTTATCACCCCAAACTAATGTCATGGCTGAAATTTCTAATTGAGAGGTGAAAATAGATTATGAAAGAATTATTAATCCCAAAATAAATTATTGGACTGAAATATTAGTGAATCACTTTGGGCTTGTCAAACAACCTAGAAAACACCAATTGGGTTTCCTCCTTTTAGTCTAGTTTTTGATAAATCATTTTCATTAGAAATTAAAATAATACATAATTAATTTTTGGATGTGAAAAGTTGTAACTTTGATTTTGAAAAATCTTGTGAAGAGAGATTATTATAGATAGATAAAATATGGTATTTTTCCCATGATTCTTATAAGAATTAAAATATATTCAAATAAAAAAAATAATATTATCTGTGAAAAACACTTCATGAAAAGGGGATTTAATGAAGTTTGAAAGGTAATTACCTTTAATTATTGATTTCATCTTCACCCAATTAATCTTAATTATTGTTTTTAAGTTCCTTTTATTATTTTTATTGTTTACCCTATTGGTGTATTGGAAGTATAACAGCCTTTTAAGAAATGGAAATTCAGGGTTAATGGAAATTGTTTGAAGCAACACCATGAGGGTACAAATTCCATGGGTACCACATATACTTCCATTGATTCCCCAATGACTAGAGTTGGCCCACCAATGTATGGAGATAAAAAACCACCAAATCCAAAGTAATGAACACCTATTTTCCTTAAAATCTCCCACCCACATTTTCCACTCCTACCCCCCCCCCTCCCTTTCACTCTTTTTATTCTTCATTATCTCTCACTCTCACCTTCTCTCTCTCAATTTTTGTACCACATTCTTTTTCCATCGTAACATTTTTTTTCTTTTGTGTTGATGTGTTCAAAAAAATAATTAAAATATTCATAATTAATCACCATTTATTTTTATATTTTTTCAACCATTTTAGGTGGTCAAAATATTTTCTTTCATCTCAAATATCTTGTATTTTCATCAGAAACTTTCATAAATAATTATATGTCAATACCAAAAATTTTGAATTCTGAATATTTGTTTTGTAAAATGATGATTTCCCTATCGTGAGTAACAACATCATCTTTCATGCCTATTTTACCAATGACTATCTTTTAATTTTGTGTTTTTTCACCCCAAATTGTGATTATTAAGGTCGTGGACCTTTGAAATAAATTTCCTACCTAGGTGTGCATTAATATTGTAAGGGAATTTTCTAAATTGTATGATAATAAAAATATCCAAATACCCTCCCATTACCCTTATATTGATATGATTTTTGAAATCTAGTACGATCTTATAAAACTATATTCTTGATATCCATATTACAAGACAAAAAACATGTCACACCCAACATCTACATGAATTTTAATTTCATGATTTATTGAAATTTTTGTGTGGGGGAATGGATTTAATTTTGGTTATAATTTACATTATTTTCAATGTTTCGTCATATTATTGAGGGAAATTATCCATTTAGGTATAGGGGATGGGTTTTAATTCAGTGATTTTTGAGAAAGGATTTATTTTTATTTCCATTTATACAAATCTTGTTGACCTTTTTTCAAAAAAAAATTAATAAAATGAAAAAAAACAAAAAGAATTGAGAAAAAAAAGAATGGGTTGTGTCTTGGGTGGGTAAAATATCATTATTAATAAACCCTTGATCATTTAATAACTATTATAATTATTTTTATTAGGATATAATGAAAGGGATTACATATGAGGGTGATATTGTTTCCATGTTCAACTTCAGAAAAAAAATGACAAAAAAAACTTGCGTCATATCTTCTTATGTCAATCGGTGTAGGATCCTGAAAAAATCTGCAAAGGAGATTCTACCCAAATCCCCAAAAGAATTGGGAAAAATAATCAACTAAGGGACACAAATAGGACCGTTCCGAGAACCAGTCCCATGGAAACGCAATGTGGCCAGGCCCCGCGAAGCGCCCCCGCCGCGAACCATTGTCGTTCGTGAAATGGAGGTGGGGAGCCTCCGCGGTCGCGAGGAAGGATGGGCGCCGATCTGGTTCACCTTCGTGAACCGCCCCAACCGCGGACTGCGTCGACCGGTTCAAGTCGCCTCCACTGTCGTTCGCGGAATGGAGGTGGAACCCTCCGTGGCTGCGAAGCACTCCTTGAGTTTGGTTCGCGGGGAGGAAGCGTTCAATACCCACCGCAAATCGCGGATTTACCAAGTTAGCTGTAAATAGGGTATTCGGTCACGGGCCTTCGCAAAAGGTGCTGCGTGACCGCAGATACATCCCTTTCCCCAGTCTATAAAAGGATGATGAGGGGGAGAGGAAGGGAGGTCAAATATTTGAGGATTCGGATTTGGACGATTCAAAGGCAGAGGAAGAGAAGAACAATCAGACTCAGGTGGAAGGATTTCGAAGGAAGGCTTCAGATTTTGCAAATAGCGAAGTTCCAATTCGAAAAACAGAGCAAGTATAAACCTGGGAATGAACTCATATAGAACAAAAAATGCATAATAATTTGGTTAACCACGAACTAGATATAACATAAAAAGAGAAAACCGCGAACCATAGCCCCTCCGCGGATGCACTCCCCACGGACCAGGGTGTTTATGCCTCTTTTCCAATTTTCCGCACCGCACAGTAGCCTCCAATGCGGGCGAAGCCTCGACCGATGAAACCCCGATCGGTGCCGCCCTAGGCCACTGATGATCGCGTAGAACCCTCCGCGGACCACCCTGGTTCATAGATCAAACCCAGAGCTGTGAACCACCTTGGTTCGCAGGATTCTAATCAGTCAGTGGACTATCCTGGTTCATGGATGGCCAATCAGTCTGCGGACCATCCTGGTTCACCAACGGCCAATCAGTCCGCTAACCATCCTGGTTCACGGACGGTCGCTCAGTACATGGACCCCCCTGGTTCGCAGATGGCCTCTCCAGCCGCGTAACACTTTCCTACGCAAAGGTAACCAAAACCTCCAGAGTTCCCATTCCTCGAGCCACATAAGATCCTCGCAATCTAACCCGATCCTCCACGACCTCTTCACAGGCCTACTCATCGGCCTCGAGCCGAAGCCTCCACCAGAGCCACCAGACCCGTGTGGTGTAACCCTCAAGTACATCAGCGCGCCATTTTGAAGTCACATACCCACGGTAAATAGGTGCCAAGTGGTTGCCCCGACCCTTGAGCAGATTCACGAAGCATTCCTGGGTCCACATTCCCACGGTAATGCAGAGTCTGAGCTTGGGAATCCCTTTTCTACCTCTCCACTTGTTCAGGGATTCCCGGGGATGGTAAAATACCCATCAGAAGGAATCCCTCTTGCACTTCAAGAGAGGAGACAAGGACAAGAGCACCCCCTTTCCCTCTCCTGTAGTGCTTTGTTGCCACGGTCGTCCACCTAGGAGTAAGCCCCGGCCTTCTGGGCCTCCTCAGAGTGTAAGCCCCAATCCATCACCTTAGGCGTCCATGTATGATTAAGCTCCGACTTAATGGGCTGCCCTCATGCAAAAGCCCCACTCAAATTCTCACGGACGCACCTTTTGCGACGTGATCCTCTAGTCCCTACTGCCTCTTTTTTCTCACATCAAGCATGACTCACGTTGGGTTTGAGTAAGCATCGACATGGGACTCCTTATAGTGTATGCCCCAATCCAGCCTCTCGGGCCGCCTCAGAGCATAAGGCCAGCATTAATCCGAACTAAATGGACTTTGATCCCTGTCTCCTAGGCGTGGTACGTAGGAAGCCTCTCCGAGGTTCAAGCCCAATAACGGGTCATTCTGACCCCATTTCATGTATGTTTACCAACATCTTGTCCCTCCTCAGAGTGTAAGCCCCAACCCACATCTTGGGCCGCCTCAGAGCATAAGCCCCAAATTAATCCGAACTACGTGGAATTTGATCCCTGTCTCCTAGGCGGGGTACGAAGGAAGCCTCTCATAGGTTCAATCCCGACCACCAACGGACCCATGGGTCCACATTCACGTCGGTTCTCCGACGCTCTCCATTCGAACTACGTGGACTTTGATCCCTGTCCCCTAGGTAGGGTACGTAGGAAGCCTCCCTGAGGTTTAAGCCCAAAAACCGGTCAATCCGACTATCTTCACATCGGTTCACCGAACTACTCCTAGCACCGTCTCAATGAGTACAGACTCCACAAGGTCATTAATCCAATGAGGGATGGTAAACCTCAGGAATAAATGATTTCGAGCCCCTGTGTCCAGTTGATCATTGCCCACCAAGGTTAAATTCATGGATACTATGTTTTCGTACAAACTAAAGATTCGCGAACATATGAATACGTCTTAAATCTGTAAGAGAGTCCTGGAACAGGCAATGATTCCCCCCAAAAAGGGTCTGATGAGCTCGACTTCCCATACTCTCGACCAATGTGAGTTCTTAAGAGTCGCTGGTCAGACCCTCAGGCGGACGCCAGCCTTTGGAATGCAGGTCCATCAATCATTGGAAATGGAGCCATTGGGCGTTTTGAGGCCGAAAGCAAAAAAAGAAACAAAAAATGCTGAACCCGACGTGAATATTTAACCAAGCATGATGGATTTAACCTAATCCCACCCTGTTCCCCCTTTTACTAACAAGGGGAGAAAAGAAAGCCCATTAATTACACATGGGATCATGAGATGCTGCTTTGACGGGTTTTTTGCTTGTATTTGATAAAATGTTTTGCAGGTACTACCTTCAGAACTCCCTTCGATCCAATGGATTCTTGAAGGAACTCAAAATCGTGTGTTTCTAACAATGAAAGGATAGAAAATCCTGACCTACAGAGGACCCCATCACCCACCCAGCGTCTTCAGCACTAGGTCTCAGATGCACTGATCTGAGAGTACCACGTGAACGGTACTCTCCCAATGGTGGAGGTGGCCATGAACGCCCTCCAATCCATCAAAACTCGTCGGTCACCTACCCAGCAGCGGCCGTAAAGGCAGATCCAGACAGCCCCTGTCGCTATCTCCAACCGTTTCAGGAGTCTATCCCCCGAACGAGACAATGCGTACCTCCCTTATCTTAGGGAGGTGGGTGAGGTCAATGTTGAGGACTTCATCCCCACCGAATGGGGGTTCCACTCCAAGGCCCCCATCGGCAGACGTCATCGTGGTCACATCATGACCCGACGTCCTCACGCCAAGGAGGATGTCTCCCCGAGGATTCAGGCCCACGCTCCCCGAGCTCCGGCCACTCGGACAGCCCGACGAGGGCGGCAGACGTACAATCAGGGACCGGTCATCACCCTAGTCCCTGAGGAGGAGCTCCGCTACCCAGCCACGGAGATGTACCACGAACAGGCACCTACACATGTTCGCTCCTTCCATGCCCGCCATCCAGATATAGCGGCATCATACAAGCCAGTGTGCATCCCCGCCGAGCTCCATCGAGCCCGTCGCTCACACAGGACGACACTTACCAGGAAGGCACCTCTCCCTACCCAAGGTCGTGAAGACCACCAACTTGACGTGGTGGTGACCCGGCACCTGTAGGACCCGCTCCTGGCAGTTTCTTCTGACACCCGCCATCCTGATGTGGCAGAAAAAGGAGAGATAAATCGGCGTATCCCGGTACAGGGGAAGATTCGTTCACCTGCCCCGACACAGGAGAATTTTCAGTACCCACTGACCACTGGAGGACCGGAGCAGGATATTCCTACTCTGATACTGGAATGGGCCTTCATACCCATTCCGGCCAAAGATGTCTCTCTACATATCCTGGAAATAATGGAGGAGTGGGTATCGATCCCAGTTCATATTCTGCGACGCAGGGGAAACCAGATCGAGTAGCTTCACTCGTTCCAACTGGGGGACACCCGTCCATCACGGTGGATGCTTCAGAGAAGGCATATATCCCTGATAAAATTCAATATGTTCTTCGGCGTATCCTGGCAACATCAACGGACCCAATTAGATAGGGACCCAAAGGTGAAGGCCGTTGTCAACAGCAGACGGTTCCCGATGCCTGCCAAAGAGCGCCCTGAATGCGACGAAGGCAGCCGGAAAATAAAGAGGGAGTTAATGACTCCTCTTTGCTAGAAGATAGGGTTCCCAACGCCTCTAAGCATACATCAAAGGCTCAGAACCCTGCCCACGCATTACCATATTATGGGAGTGGCAGTAGCAGTTGTGAAGGTCCACCCCGCTATGTCGCTACCACCGTCTCTGAAGGTCCTCCCCAGAGAACATGTGGGGGCTTCCCCCGTGGGCATATAACGATCGATCACGAGAGCTCCTCTTTTGATACGAGTCAAGAAAACCCTCCGCGTGACCAGAAGATCAAGCAGTAAGAAGTTCCTCCACTTTCTGTGGTCCACCCTGAAGGTCCTCCCCGGGGTATACACTACAATTACTCTCCATGCAGTTGGACCACAGATTATGACAGTAGTCTTCACTATCATAGTTGCAATTGCGGAGGCCCTCCCCGTAATGACGTCTCATCACAACAAGAAGGCCCTCCCCTTGTCGTGGCCTTCCCTAAAGGTCCTCCCCAGGGGTTATGCTGCAACAGAACTCCACGCAGCCAGGCATCAGATCACGATCGTAGTCCTCGCTACCCTAATAATGGAGGTCCTCCCTGTAGAGATGTCGAGCAATGAGAAGGACCTCCCCTCGTTTCGGTACATTCTGGAGGCCCTCCCCAGGATATATCCCGCATATATTCTCCCTGTGGAAGCAGTAATGGTAGTCCTCATCATTGTTGCAGCTGTGATGTTAGTCCTCGCCACCACGGCTTCTATTGCAAAGGTCCCCCCCTAATTGGCCCCAAGAAACAAGAAGGTACTCCCCTTGTCGCAGTGTGTCCTGAAGGCCCTCCCCAGGATGCACATCGAACGTCAATCCATGATGGCCATCCTCACCAAGATGGTAGTTATTGTGAAGGTCCTCCTCGTAATGACGCTATGCTGCCAGAAGGCCCTCCCCTTGCTACGACACGCCTTGGAAGTCCTCCCCAGGGTGTGCACTGCAAAAGTCCTCTATGTAGTTAAGCATCAAGCAGTATTGGTAGTCCCCTCCATTATGACCACTATTGCGGAGGTCCTCCTCGCTATGACATATTATTTTGACAATAAGGCCCTCCCCCTGCTGAAGCAAGCACTGAAAGGCCCTCGTATGCCGAGTCACTCATAAGGATGGGATCGAGCATGTCAGATTCCCAGCTTGTCAGTAGCGACGCCCTTCTTTGACCAGGAGTCGTTCTAGGGCTACGTTCATCATCTGTACCACCTCAGAATCGCCCACAAAAAAATTCAATACCTATCGGTCCCACTGCCTCCAACTAAGTGAGCGCCTTAGTTGGGCTGACCAGGTAGAGGAATCACTGGCGGCGGAGTATGCCGATATGCTACACCTAAGGAAATGACTGGCCAGGGATGATATACTAGTTATGTTTTGGACCACAGCCACCTCTCAGTTTGGTACACCCAGAGAGTTCTCAGAAGAATGCATGCACGGCATCCGCCATAATATATGGACGACCCTCCGCTGGCTGAAATCAAGCTTCCTACCCTACGACGGGTATGTAGACCACGTCAAGACAATAGGATACCTCATGTGTCACATCGACCTGGAAGCTCTTCCTTCAGCACGGCAACAGTGACTCGAGAGGTGTAAAGGAAACATGGAGATAGCCTGCCTCCGCAGACTGCACCAGCTGTGCCGCCTCATCGGTGACACTCCGATGGGAGTCCATATCAGGGGATGGGGGGAACCTAGAGCTCTACATTTCATTCCACTCCCCACCCAGAAAAACCCGTTCAGTATGGTATCTTTCAATGGAGTCACATAGAGATGGTAATTGAGTGGTCCCCCTGTTCAGGAGAGGCAACACACCCAGCAGAGTCAGGCCTTGAGTAAGTCCCAAAAGCGTCAGGCCCGACAGGAACGAGCCATTCAAGAACTCTTGCATTAGGCCACCGAGAGAATACAACAGGCCTCTCAGCAAAGGGAGTCCAATCAGCGATCTTTTCCTGGCTCCCAGAAGGGATTGATCCACAAGTTAATTCGACACCAAATCCGGTTCACCCCCGAATGGGGGCACGTGAGATCAGGCAGGTCACGATAGCAGTAGCCACTACCGCAATCCAGGGTCAACCCCAGCCTGCAGGGCTGAGGGAATTTTTAACAACAAATTCCCCCGTAAGACCAATAAAACCGGGAAGAGACTCAATGTCCAAGGAACAGAGCCGACCCCATCCCTCGAGGCTGGGGGAATTATTACCCCCTCAACAACAACCTCCCCCACAAGAATCAGTATTCTATCGTCTAGGGAGGACAGTCAGAAGATGAGGTTCTCGTCCTATCCCGTCATTTGAATCATCATCCCCTCCAAGAGTAAGGCGTATCGTGAAGTCGCATCAGAGAACTCTCTGCGTCACCCTTCGTCAAGAAGTCCGAAGGCAATCCCAGGTCATGAGAGGGAAGGCCAGCCGAAGATGCGGGATATCCAATTCCTATTTGGAAGATGAAGTCCCCTCCACCCCGAAATATGCATTTATCAATTCCATAGAGGCTAACCCCGCAGGTGACAGTAGGGAAAATGAAAATCCGAATGGATCGGGAGACGACGGTTCCGGTTAGGCTGTGACTCACAACGAACCCCCAGGTGTACACACCCAGAACCAGAGGGCCGCCTTAAATATGGTCACCCCTTCAGCTAACCTCTCTCTGCTTAACCTATGAGCTTCCAAAAATGATAAGAATAAAGTAACGGTTACACTTAACATGTCCCCTTCTCTAGATAAAAACGATCCACTCACGCTCAAAGAGAGGTTCGCTCGACAGGAAGAGGAGATGAAGGAATTGAGACGGCTTAACGCTGAGCTACTCCAGAGGAACCGCCTTATTGAAAGTGAGTCCCAAGAAGAGCCACGTCATGCACTCCCAGCATGTGCACCTCAAAGGCTAAGGATTTCCCTAGAAAACAAAGCACGATCAGGGCTCCTTCCCAATGTGGCGCCTGGTTCGTCCAGCTACCTAAATGTGGATGATGAATACCGAGATTTCCCTCCACTTAGGAGGAAACTGGAGAAAGTACGTCCGAACCCTCCGAGGGTACCCCAGATAGAATATGCACCCTTTGGTGCCAACCAATCCAGATCCTCAGGCAATTCCTCAGGCTACGCCTGCCCAGGACTGGGCCTAACAGGATATAAACTAGGGTCTCACCAACACCATCGAGGCACTAATGGCTCGATTGGAAGCGATGGAAGGACGATGCACTCTGATACAGCCAGAGCAGAAACCCTATCCAGATTGGGTGACCAACACGCCGCCTCCACCCAACTTTGGGAGCCCTGTATTCCCTATCTTCAATGGATCAGGCGATCCGAAATAGCATCTGATGCACTACGCATCCTATTGCGACCCTATGATGGGAACTCCAGAACAACAGGAAGCAGTGAAACTCAGATAGTTTGTATGGACCCTGCAAGGATCTTCCTTCCTCCGGTACACGAGTCTGCCAGCCTAGTGGTTAAAGAGCTGGGAGGACCTCCGACAGCAGTTCCTGTTCCACTTCATCTCAATGCTGCCTAAAACAATGGACAACGATCTCATGAACTTCAAGCAGAGGGAGAACGAGAGGGTCTCAGATTTCATCGCTAGATGGAAAGTTCTGGCCTATTCCCTAAACAGGCCAATGCCTTAGGATGATATTCTAGCCATATGCATCGATAATCTTCAAGATGAGCTACGAACACCGCTCATACCAGTGGAGAGCACCACTGTCTTCCGCCATCTCTCGGCCATTGCCCAGAGAATTGAGGACTCCCTGTAACGGACTGATTCGAAGTCCCGAATAGCCTCGCAGGCTCCTGCAAAAAGAGCCCCTAGAGCTGAAGCGTCCACTATCACACTCAAGCTGGCCCCTATTCCCGCTCCACCGCTCAGGCCTCCACCAAATCATCAAGGTCCCCCTACATATCAGTGGACACCCCCACCTAAATGGGATGATCAGAGAGGACTGAAGCATAACCAGTTTGAGGAATGAAGACAAAACGTATACTCATTCCGAGACAATCAAGTTTGTGGCTACTTCATTTCTGCCATGAACTACAACTTGCTCCGCCTCCCGGATCCAAGGAAACCTGAAGAAGTCGACCACGATGACAGGCTAGATTACTGCCCCTACCATCAGATGTTGTGGCATAGTATTCGAGAATTCTACGTCTTAAAAGACCTCCTACAGAGGATGGTAGATTCTGAACAGGTTGAGCTGGGACCACCCCCAGCACATGTGGCATGTATCTCTACCACTGAATCTGATAAAAAGGAGGGGTGGCAGAAAGTCACCAGTAAGAAGGGGCAGAAATTTGATAACTGTATGACTTGGAAGACTATCAACGGAGCCCAGGGCATACTCCGAGCTAAACTACAGTATCCAGTGATGCCACCAACCGCCCCTGACGTCGCACAGTCGACGGCATCAGCCTCACAACACTCCACGAGCCGGTTATCCAGGCGTAATCGAAGGAGGAAACAATCACAAGAGGAGCAGTCCTCGATGGGCCAAAGTTATTCCCGACCCTGGTAGACTTTATGCCCTCGAATTTGGTGCCACCGGCACCGACCTGCCAAACGGCACCATCAGAGACAACCAACCAGGTTGACCTGTCATAGGATGAAGAGACAATATTTGGTTCTATCAACGTCATCCATCTCATGGAATAATTCCCTAACGAAGGGTATAGTTACGAACCCGAGTTCCCTATATGAGGAGCAGGGCAGAGGAATCGCAAAGGCCGAGGATACTAGGGGAGGCGCAGCCGCGGCCGAAACCAAACCTACGGCTGGACCTCGGCCCAAACCATTAATATCGCGGAAACTCGTGGGAGGGCCCTTCAATGGACTCAGCAAGAGAAGGAATTCCCCTCCACCTCCACAAGAGGCCACTTTGGCCATGTTGTTTTGTGATACCCACCAGAGGAGGAACAAGTGTCTGACCACCTAGTGCGCACAAACAGACCAGTCGGGCCAAGTCCTCAAAACGCGGGAACACCATCGACATTAGTCCCCACAGCCGGTCCCTCCTCGTGAAATGATCCATCTCCCAAAGCACCTGCTAAGACTCTCCCACCAACGGAGAAGCGTCGACCGCTGGGGAAAAAATATGACATCCTTAAGCAGCTGGCGTCAGTACAAGACAAGTTGTCAATTCTAGATACCCTGGGTTTGTCAGCCGACCTTAGGGAGGCTCTTATTGAAGCTTTGATCAGCCCCTAGGAATTTCAAGCCGAGGTAGCTGCCACTGAGGTTTACCAGATGGAGACTAGCCCAGCCGAATGCAATGCGGTGTTTTTCTTCACCAATAGGGATGAAGATGTCGTCATGCAAGGGAACATCGGACCACTATATGTGTCCGGCACGCTGAATGGTATTGAGATCCGGAAAGTCTTTATAGAAAATGGCTCTGGAGTTAACCTCCTTCCCCTACGGACACTCCGTAAGTTGGGATACAGTGAGGACGGTCTAATTCTGTAACACCCCGAGCTTCCACGATACGCCTCTCTTTCAATAATGCAATAGCTTGCATTGTATACAAGTTCGAGTTCTAAAACACCGTGACTAATCAAAGTAGCCGTTATGAATAGTAATACCCACTTTTTAAAATTATAGAAATTTTATATTTCAAAATGGACTTTATTTTTGTATTCGGAATATCGAAATTAGCCTATGTTGAATTTTCGGTATTTTTCTGAGAACTTCCAAATTTTTATGAATAGTGAAAAATACTTAAAACAACTTTTTTAATCAAAATAATTTATAGTGATAAGTTATACTATTGAGTGGTTTTAAATTATAATTAGAATATATTTTTACAATTTTATCCAATGGTGTTCATGAGAATTAATTTCACTTTGAAATTGGATATAAACAATTGTCAATCTTTTGATATATATTGTTTCTTAAAAACACGCTATTTGTTGTGACAGCAGGAATTAATTATAAAATTAATTAATGAAACTTATATGTTTGGAATTTTATAAAATAGAAATCATTTTTGAATTTGGAATATCAATTATATCTTAGGGTGAAATTTTGGCATTGTTCTGAAAAACATCATTTTTTGATGAATAGTGAAACCACTAAGTGGTAGTTAAATAACTGATTTTTCATTTAAATGAAATATTACCACTTCTGTGATTTGATTTTCAAAAATCTGACATACATGGTTGTCATTAGGAAGTAAAATGTGTTTCAATGGGATTAAAATAATTTTTTGGTGAATAGTAACTTTTATGTTTAATTAATCGTGATTAAAGGTAATCAGTGAAATTTAAGGTTAAAATGGTATTATAAAAATATGAAATGACCTTGACACTTGTCATAAACCTATTGGATGAGTCATGGATGACCACGACAATACATGGGTCAACTTGGGGACCCCATGGAGCCACTTTGGTAGGAAAATGACATAAATAACTTTTATTTAATGTTAAAATAAAAATGTCACAAACATAAGTAGTTTTACTAAAACAATTTTTAAATGGGGTTATACAAGTCATATTTTTGACTATAAATATTCATTAGAAAGATAAAAATATTTCCTACATCATGATAATTGTTTTATAATTTTTAGACGTTAAATAAATTAAATTATTTATGACACCATGATGATGTCGCGATTACCTCATTAATTAACGATTTAAATAAAATGAAAGGATAATGTAAAATCTAAGGATTACACTTGTCAAAAACCTATTGGATGAGTATATTTCAAACCCTTATCACCTTATCCTCGAAATATATCATTGTGGGACCTTTATAATCCGAAAAGCATTTCATAATAATGTAACATTTCAATATTTCCAAGAGTGTCCCTCCTCTCCTCTTATAAAAGGCCCCCACCTCTACCACCTTATTCACACTTTCAAGCCATTTGGATCGGAAAAAATCTACCAAAATACTCTTCCAACTTCCCTCTCATACTCCTAGAAGCCTCACTTTGGGCAGAACTCTTCCCAAGGAAGCCTTTGGCTCAAATCAAAAGAGTTACCCGATTTTAAGGTAATGTATTCGCTTATGTTATTTTGTTTTATTTTTCTTATCCACCCCCCTAAACTCTTTTTATTCATTTATTTTGTAACAACACCAGTATAATCAATATACTAGGATGTTTTTATAAAAATTATTCGAGCTACACTTACACACACCTACATCTAATGGTTAAAGAACATACTGTTTCTGTGGATGCCGAATTTCTGCCTCAAGAAACGATGATTGTTCAACACTCATATAACACCTTCAAAGGTGTCCATTAAGATGTCACTATATTTATACATAATATATAATATGTTTATGTTTTACTTAAAGTTCTGTTTTTTTCATTTATGGCATACCTTTATTGTTTCCATTATGGGTAAACGCGATATTTTTATTTTAGGAAGTGCGGACTACCGCCCCCTCAAAGTGATTTGAATCATTAATGCCATATGTGGGATGTATAAAGGATGGAGTAAATGATATTATATATGATATTATACTGGAATTATAATATACCTTTATATCATTATGATTTCATTAAATACGAAATAGAAATGAAAGTAGCGTTCATGCGTACGTACGACTTACCGTCTCCATGAACGGTGCATTTCATTTCTTACATCTAAACGTTATGGAATATTATAAATGAATGTATATACTGGATATATATGAGATATATGATATCTATATCATGAATATAATTCTGTATATGATGGATATTTCACCACATGAGCAACTTGTAATTATAAGAAGTTTATTTTTGACTCAAGTACCAACGATCGACAAAACGACCGTTATTAACTTAAATAATTACATAATGTTCATAACATGGTAATAAGTGATATAAAAGGAATTAAAAACTTGAAAAAGGTTCTTAATCAATTATAAATTAACTCTAGTTTATTATTCAGGAGGTTAAAGAACGGTCGAGTCAAGACAGGACACAAGGTAAGGGAATTTCATAACCCAATTTTCATTCTTTGGGTTAATCTCCTACTTTCAAATTATGTCATGATACTATTATGTCCTATCTTGTATTTGTACTTTCTTTATGTTTAATTATAGTGAATACACATAATAGATCTATTTTATTTAAAAATGATCTTTTTAAGGGACTTCGTCTCAATCTCCTTTCATTGAGGCATATTTGGTTTTATACACAACTTTCCTTTATACGGTGTATAAACCCCTTTGACTTTTACTTTTATTCAAAAGGAATCTTTTTATACGAAGCATTTTTACTAAACGACAAAAGGAATGTTTTTTCTTACGTATGCGGTGACAACGACTTCTCTGCCACCGTGACTATTATTTGAGTTTCGGCTTCCTCTACAAGCCATAACTTTTTTTTAAATTAAAAATAAATACAAAGTTTTAATTTTCTTTAATTTTGGTATTTAAAATGGTTTTGATAAGGTTTTTATTATATCAATGTGTTGTATTGATATCTTGTGATTGAAATGTGGAAATGTTATGTTTCCTTTATGCATGTTTTATGTGATACGATTATGTTACGGTTTATGATATGTTTAAACCTATTCATATGAGGAATGCATTGGACTTAATAAGTGACGGTTGGAGCCTGCTATAGCTCCTCGATGCATCGGTAGGTCTCATGAGACAAACTAGTGTCTTGGTACGAGGCCTTGACAAAATCTTATTTGCGGTCTTGGCGTGAGGCCTTGGCTACGTGGTTATGATAGTCTAGAATTATGCATTCCATCATTATGAAAGTGGTTATTCATATTTCATGTGATTATTCGACTAGTATAATATCCATGTGAGTAAGTAAATGGCATTATTTTTTACTTTTGCCATATTATGCTAAAGTTCAAGTTTAAAAGGCTTTTGTTTTAGTTATATATTTCCTCAAATGTTTATGTTTATTGATGAAAGCTTCCGCTATATTGTTATCCTTACTGAGCATCTGAGCTCACCCCTTTCAATGTTTTAATATTTTCTAGGATGTGAAGAAGTATTTTATGAATGACCTATAGGGATAGTCAGAAGAGGATATGAGTGTGGACTATGAAGACTTTGTTATTAGTTTTTCACTTTATGATGTAATGTAACATTTATGAATGTATCTAGTGTTTCCAGGGCTACTAAACTAATCAGTATTTTGAGACGTGATCTTTTGTGATCATGCCAATGTTACAAAGTAATGCACCGACTCTGGGTAACTGGGGTCGGGGCGTTACAGTTGGTATCAGAGAAGTTTAGTACTAACCTTGGAAGCCAGATTTAGATAAACTATGATTAGAGCACATAGCCCAAAGATATACTTTGAGGATTAGTATAGAAGAACTTCCTAGAATTTTGGTATTATAGAGATTTTGTGAGTTTTCCGAGCAATACATCCCTATCTGGATACGAGTAGGTAGAGGCGGATCTGACACAGATGTACCTAGGGGTAAAACCTGAAAACACCGCTTTGAGCTAGACTCGAACGGGAACTGGTGCACGACAACAGGCCTTGCTGCACTCTTGGTTACGACACTCCCGGGGGATATGCTTAGGATAATTATCATTTTCTTTACAAACCATTATGAAGGGCTTATGAATATATACTTCCTCAAAGAAAATATTTTTGTGATTATGGATTATATCCATAAATAGTTCAATTTATGTTAAGTGTTTTGCAAGTTTGTTATTATGTATTTCGATTCATAAACTAACCTAGTTTATGCCATTTTATAGAAATGGCGCCCAGTAGAAGGAATGTGAACTCCATCAATACGTATGATCCAATGATTAAGAAGGATCATATCTTTCACGGTATTAAGCCAACATTTAGAAGGGAAATAGTCTCCCATTTGTTCTCAACATATGAAGAAATAGTATCATGTGTTAATAAGATAAGTATAGAATTCTCTGAGTCTTATGGATTTGAAGGGATGAAAGAGAAGAAAAGGATGGAAGAGATAATGATGGATAAAGGGACGAGGGAAAAGAAGAATTTTCCAATATGTGATAACTGTGGGAAGAAACACCTTGGAACTTGCCTGAAGGGAATGGGATTTTGTTATATGTGTGGAGAAAAAGGACACCAAGTGCATGACTGCAAGGGTAAGAAAAAGGTTTCAAATGTAAAATGCTTCATCTGCAAGGAGTAGAGACACTACGCAAACCAATGTCCAAATCATCAGAGTATTCCCCAAATGATGTTATTGGATAATAATCAAGTTATGATACTACCACAGATGAGGAGGAATGATTAGATTTCTTATGTTGTTATTAAATAATTTTGTCATTTGAGTGTTGTATCAATGATGTACTAGTTATAATAATTATGGAGTATATAAGAATTGTACTGCAGTACTATTTCATCAAGGACTTGAGATTGTGTGGAACCAAGAAAAGTGACTCCACAGTAGGTTAAATTTTTGGAAAATATATGGTTGAGATAAAGATAAACCATAATATGGTTCTGATACCGAGATAGTGATTTTGGAATAATACATGATTGATTTGGATAAATTATATTGGATATTCTTAACTTCCTTGAAACTGATTAATGATTTGTATACATTTTTTGATAGAAGGAGTATATCTAGTATTCTATAAAGAATAAGGGATCATGAATGTAATCAATAAAGATTTATGGTAATTCAGTATTTTGTAGTGTTTTAAAAGAATACATGATGAAGGTGTTCACATGTTGTTACGTGGAAAAAAGGATCTTCATTATGTTTACCTTCCTTATAAAATTTGGACTGTGAGTTGGACAGAAGTATTTTGGATAACTATAAAGGTTGGAATGGATTAAGTTGATCTTTGGATAGTATTGTTTAAGGTTAAAACATTTATGAAGATTATTTTTGGAATATTATAATACTATAGTTTTGGGAAAATGACAACCTGCAGGGTGGGGCATAACCCATCGCGTCGGACAAAGCTGCAGGAATCGAACCCACAACCATAGTGCGAGAGGCCTTTATTACCTACCACTAGCCTACAGGAAGTCCCTGGTTATTACAAAATAGTTTTAATAATCTAAATGGTATGTGTTAATATTTGGAACCTTATACAATTAGGATAAATAGAATATTTTTGAGTTCTATTACCTTTTAGAGTAAAAGATGGGTTTGTGGTAAATATTTATTAAAGAATGAAAGTCTACATGACAAGTAAGTATATTTCCTTACGTTCTTAGTAAATCTCCTAAATAAATTCCTCAACTTTATAAAAGGTAACTTAAAACAAAAACGTTGTCGGTTAACTTTTCTAACTGGGGATTCAATGATCATTTAACCAATCACATGTTTGTGATTTTCTTATTTTTAACTTTCTCCTAATCCAGTTTTCTACAACTCTCCATCAGACCTTGATGGTTTGTTTTTCTTCCATATCCATATTTTCATAGAATCCTACTATGGGCTATCTCGGGTGACCTTTGTACTTATCTTTCTTTCTTTTAATGTTATATTCTTATTAACCCTATTTCCGATGTGGGTTTTACACAAAGGTATTTTCTATTTTCAACCTTTTATTTTCAAAGAAAAATTTCAAATTGCGAGGACGCAATTTATTGAATGAGGGGAGAATGTAACACCCCGAGCTTCCACGATACGCCTCTCTTTCAATAATGCAATAGCTTGCATTGTACGCAAGTTCGAGTTCTAAAACACAGCGACTAATCAAAGTAGCCGTTATGAATAGTAATACCCACTTTTTAAAATTATAGAAATTTTATATTTCAAAATGGACTTTATTTTTGTATTCGGAATATCGAAATTAGCCTATGTTGAATTTTCGGTATTTTTCTGAGAACTTCCAAATTTTTATGAATAGTAAAAAATACTTAAAACAACTTTTTTAATCAAAATATTTTTTAGTGATAAGTTATACTATTGAGTGGTTTTAAAGTATAATTAGAATATATTTTTACCATTTTATCCAATGGTTTTCATTATAATTAATTTCACTTTGTAATTGGACATAAACAATTGTCAATCTTTTGATATATATTGTTTCTTAAAAACACGCTATTTGTTGTGACAGCGAGAATTAATTATAAAATTAATTAATGCAACTTATATGTTTGAAATTTCATAAAATAGACATCATTTTTGAATTCGGAATATTAATTATAACTTAGGGTGAAATTTTGGCGCTGTTCTGAAAAACTTCAATATTTGATGAATAGTGAAACCACTAAGTGGTAGTTAAATAACTGATTTTTTGTTTAAATGAAATATTACCAATTATGTGATTTGATTTTCAAAAATCGGACATACATGTTTGTCATTAGGAAGTAAAATGTGGTTCAATGGGATTAAAATAATTTTTTGGTGAATAGTAACTTTTAAGTGTAATTAATCGCAATTAAAGGTAATTAGTGAAATTTAAGGTAAAAATGATATTATAAAAATATGAAATGACCTTGACACTTGTCCTAAACCTATTGGATGAGTCATGGACAACCAAGACAATACATGGGTCAACTTGGGGACCCCATGGAGCCACTTTGGTAGGAAAATTACATAAATTACTTTTATTTAATGTTAAAATAAAAATGTCACAAACATAAGTTGTTTTACTAAAACAATTTTTAAATGGGGTTATACAAGTTATATTTTTTACTATAAATATTCATTAGAAAGATAAGAATATTTCCTACATCATGATAGTTTTTTTATAATTTTTAGACGTTAAATAAATTAAATTATTTATGACACCATGATGATGCTGCGATTACCTCATTAATTAACGATTTAAATAAAATGAAAGGATAATGTAAAATATAAGGCTTACACTTGTCAAAAACCTATTGGATGAGTATATTTAGAACCCTTATCACCTTAGCCTCGAAATATATCATTTTGGGACCTTTAGATTCCTAAAATCATTTCATAATAATGTAACATTTCAATCTTTCCAAAAGTGCCCCTCCTCTCCTCTTATAAAAGGCCCCCACCTCTACCACCTTATTCTCACTTTCAAGCCATTTGGATTGGCCAACCTCTGCCCAAATACTCTCCCAACTTCCCTCTCTTACTCCTAGAAGCCTCACTTTGGGCAGAACGCTTCCCAAGGAAGCCTTTGGCTCAAATCAAAAGAGTTACCTGATTTTAAGGTAATGTCTTCGCTTATGTTATTTTGTTTTATTTTGCTTATCCACACCCCTAAACTCTTTTTATTAATTTATTTTGTAACAAAACCAGTATCCTCAATATACTAGGATTTTTTTATAATAACTATTTGAGCTACACTTACACACACCTACATCTAATGGTTAAGGAACATACTGTTTCTGTGGATGGTGAATTTCTGCCTCACAAAACGATGATTGTTCAACACTCATATAACACCTTCAATGGTGGCCATTAAGATGTCACTCTATTTATAAATAATATATAATATGTTTATGTTTTACTTAAAGTTCTGTATTTTCCATTTATGGCATACTTTTATTGTTTCCATTATGGGTAAATGCGATATTTTCATTTTAGGAAGTTGCGACAACCGCCCCCTCAAAGTGATTTGAATCGTTAATGCCATATGTGGGATGTATAAAGGATGTAGTAAATGATATTATATATGCTATTATACTGGAATTATAATATACCTTTATATCATTATGATTTCATTAAATACGAAATAGAAATGAAAGTAGCGTTCATGCGTACGTACGGCTTACCGTCTCCATGAACGGTGGATTTCATTTCTTACCTCTAAACGTTATGGAATATTATAAATTAATGTATATACTGGATATATATGAGATATATCATATCTATATCATGAATATAATTCTGGATATGATGGATATTTCACCACATGAACAACTTGTAATTATAAGAAGTTTATTTTTGACTCAAGTACCAACGATCGAAAAAACGACCGATATTAACTTAAATAATTGCATACTGTTCATAACATGGTAATAAGTGATATAAAAGGAATAAAAAACTGGAAAAATTTTCTTATGCAATTATAAATTAACTCTAGTTTATTATTTAGAAGGTTAAATAACGGTCGAGTCAAGACAGGACGCAAGGTAAGGGAATTTCTTAACCCAATTTCCATTCTTTGGGTTAATCTCCTACTTTCAAATTATGTCATGATATTATTATGTCCTATCTTATATTTGTACTTTATTTATGTGTACTTATAGTGAATACACATAATAGATCTTTTTTATTTAAAAAATGATCTTTGTAAAGGACTTCGTCTCAATCTCCTTTCATTGAGGCATATTTGGTTTTATACACAACTTTCTTTTATACGGTGTATAAACCCTTTTGACTTTTACTTTTATTCAAAAGGAATCTTTTTATATGAAGCATTTTTACTAAACGAAAAAAGGAATGTTTTTTCTTACATATGCGGCGACAACGACTTCTCTGACGCCGTGACTATTATTTGAGTTTCGACTTCCTCTACAAGCCATAACTTTTTTTTAAAATGAAAAATAAATACAAAGTTTTAATTTTCTTTAATTTTGGTATTGAAAATGGTTTTGATAAGGTTTTTATTATATGAATGTGTTGTATTGATATCTTTTGATTGAAATGTGGAAATGTTATGTTTCCTTTATGCATGTTTTATGTGATACAATTATGTTATGGTTTATGATATGTTTAAACCTATTCATATGAGGAATGCATTGGACTTAATAAGTGACGGGTGAAGCCCGCTATAGCTCCTTGATGCATCGGTAGGTCTCATGAGACAAACTAGTGTCTTGGCACGAGGCCTTGACAAAATCTTATTTGCGGTCTTGGCGTGAGGCCTTGGCTACGTGGTTATGATAGTCTAGAATTATGCATTCCATCATTATGAAAGTGGTTATTCATATTTCATGTGATTATTCGACTAGTATAATATCCATGTGAGTAAGTAAATGGCATTATTTTTTACTTTTGCCATATTATGCTAAAGTTCAAGTTTAAAAGGCTTTTGTTTTAGTTATATATTTCCTTAAATGTTTATGTTTATTGATGAAAGCTTCCGCTATATTGTTATCCTTACTGAGCATCTGAGCTCACCCCTTTCAATGTTTTAATATTTTCCAGAATGTGAAGAAGTATTTTATGAATGACCTGCAGGGATGGTCAGAAGAGGATATGAGTGTGAACTATGAAGAATTTGTTATTTGTTTTTCTCTTTATGATGTAATGTAACATTTATGAATGTATCTAGTGTTTCCAAGGCTACTAAACTAATCGGCCTTTCGAGAATTGATCATTTGTGATCATGCCAATGTTACGAAGTAATGCACCGACTCTGGGTAACTGGGGTTGGGGCGTTACAAATTCCCTCGGCCACAACTCTGTTGGGTTACGAAAAGAGTGAGCAGAAACGAATGGGACAAATCAAGCTAAAGACCCATTTTGGTGACTTGGTAGCCTACATGGAATTCATGGTGGTCCGGCAGAGCACAGTATTAAATGCCTGGTTGGGAAGGCCATGGCTCCATAGGCACATGGTTGTTCCTTAATCCTATCACCAGTGTATCAAGTACTGCGTCAATGGACAAAGTGGGACATTGCACACCGACAAGGACCCTTTTGAGCTCTCCGAGTCACATTACATTGACGCCAGGTTCTATGAGAAAAAGAAAAAAGAAGCCTTTGTTCGATGGTGTCGACTGGATCCCCACTCCAAATGGGCTGGAAATGGTTCCTGACAACCCCCTTAGGTGGGTTGGTAGAGATTGTGTCATGCCCATCAACCACGTGGAAGGTAGGAGTTCAATCCTGGACACACACTCAGATGTACTCATGACTTCATCCATAACGGCCGAGTGTGACAATGTGGGAATGTCTGCTGACCCTCAATCAGGGGGAAAAAACTCGATCAAGGACACCCACGACACCTCACCTCCAGACATCCAAGAACTCATGTCAGGCGCTCTCTCCTCGTCAGACCAAGAAGGTGAGGATTTGGGAGAAGTAGAGGGGGGAGATCTCAGGGATGCACCTCCCGCATTTGAGAAAGGCATCCCAACGACTATGGATGAACTCAAGGAAGTAAACCTGGGTACCGAGGAAGACCTGAGGACCACTCTCATTAGTGCGGCCATGTCTCCTGAGGAACACGAGGTATATACCTCCTTCCTAAGAAAACACTGGGATGTCTTCACCTGGAATTACACAGAAATTCCAAGACTCGATCTCGAGGTAGCGACGCATCACCTGGGTATTCTAGAAGACCATCGGGGCTACAAACAGGCCGCTAGAAGGACACACCCCTCACACACTACCAAGATAGAGGCTGAAGTCGATAATCTCATTAAAGAAGGCTTCATTTGGGAGGTCCAGTACCCCATTTGGTTGGCCAATATCGTCCCTGTCAAGAAAAAGAATGGACAAATCTGCGTCTGCATTGACTTCAGAGACCTTAATTGGCATTTTCTGAAAGCTAACTTCCCGGTTCCAATCACTGAGTTGTTAATTGATGCAACGGTTGGGTATGAAGCTCTATCCTTCATGGATGGCTATTCTAGATATAATCAAATCAGGATAACCTGAGAAGACGAAGAAGCCACTGCCTTCAGGGCCCCTCAAGGGGTATTCTGTTACAGGGTCATGCCCTTTGGTATCAAGAATGTTGGCGCCATGTATCAATGTGCCATGCATCTTATCTTTAAGCTGTTCTTGGGGAAATTCATTGAATGTTACATGGATGACCTAGTGGTCAAGTCCAGATAGTGCTCGGATCACCTGTCTGACCATGAGAACGTCTTTAACAAGCTCCAACAGCATAGCTTGAAGATGAACCCCTTGAAATGGGCCTTTGGGGTTACCTCCGAGAAATCCCTTGTCTTTGTCGTATGCCATCATGGCATCGACGTCGACCTTGAAAAGACAAAGGCTATCCTGAGCCTGCCACCTCCCGGAAATCTCACAGATCTGAGGGCATTCCAAGGACACCTAGCCTATATTAGGCAGTTCATAGCCAACCTGGCAGGCAAATGTTTACCCTTCACCAGGTCAATGAAGAAGGGGGTCACATACCAATGGATGGACGACTGCCAAGAGGCGTTCGACAATTTGAAGAAGTACCTATTAAGCCCACCGATGCTCATGCCCCCGGTCAAAGTAAGACCTCTCATTCTATATGTGACGGCCCTAGAATGGTCACTGGGATCCTTCCTCGCACAAAAGAACGATGTCGGCAGTGAAAACAGTATTGGTTACCTCAGTCGAACAATGATTGATGCTGAGAATTGATAATCAAATAATGAAAAGAGATGTTTGGCTTTGGTCTTCACAATTCAAAAGATGCAACATTATCTGCAGCATCGCGAAGTCCATTTGACCTCACGGAGCCCTACGAGAAAACCGCCGTTTAGCGGTGGTTTTTTCGCGGCGGTTTTTAAAACCGCCGCGAAATGCATTTCAGGCTGGCATTTCGCGGCGGTTTTAAAAACCGCCGCTAAACGGCAAAAAAAATTTATTTTTTTTAAATTATTTTTTTTTATTTTTTTTAATTTTATTCAAGGATTAGCGGCGGTTTTTTAAAAAACCGCAGCGAAATAGCGGCGGTTTCGGTAAAACCGCCGTGAAATAAAATGAAAAAAATAAAAAAAACGTGAGAAACCCTGAAAACACTAAAACGATCATAAATTTTGATCCGGGCGTCCGTTGAAGCGCCACGACCAGTCAAATCGAAGCTCATGAAGAGATATAGAGGCACATATAATCAAAACCATGAGACTTTCTAAGGTGTGGACGATATTAGAGTTATAAAAAAGTTGAAAAAAGTTCTCCAACTTCAAATGACCATAACTTTCGCTCCGGGTGTCCGTTTGGGCTCTACCACATATCAAATCGAAGCCAGCGAAGAGAGCTACGCACTGGTTCAATAGAAGCAAGCTTCTGTCGGGTTTTTCGACCCCAAAAACCCCTCCGAAGGTCTCCAAAACCCCGTTTCCATCACCGATGTCCCGTTGAACTTGTCTTCAAACGGACCTAACTTTCGATCCGCGTGTCAATTTGGCCTCCTCCACCTACCAGATCATAGCTCGTTCCATGAGCTTCAGTTTGACTGGTTGCGGCGCCCACATGCACTCATAGATCATATGTTAGGGCCTTTTTAGTGGGTATCGGGTTTGTTATGTTTTTCAATGCCTCGTTTCTAGCACCCGTTCCCCGTCAGCTTTTTTTAAATGGTCGTAACTTCCCATCCGCCTGTCCATTCAGACTCTTTCACCTTTCAGGTTTAAGATCGTTTCGGGATCTTTGATTTGACAGGTCGTATATCTAAAACGGACTCTCAGATCTCAAGTTATCTCCGTTAATGTGAGTCCAATGTTTTTGTCTCTTTATGACCGTTTTGACGCGTTTTAACGGTAGCTCCATTTATTACTGTTTAATTGGGTTTCCATGACTTGTTATCTTTATCAATGGTTTTTTGTGGGTTATTATGATGATTATGTTGAATTATTAAGGAGTTTTCCAGAGTTGTCACGAGTTTTCATGCGTTCTCATTCTTTCTAATACCTCATTCTTCATATGCTTCTCCATCCTTTTTCATGCATTTTCATGATTTTTCATCCCTTATCACGTCTTTTCATACTTTTTCATGTGTTTCCTTTATTATTTATTATTTATTATTTATAATATACTTTAATTTATTTATTATATATTATTTGTAACTGGTTATTTATTATTTATTTTTTATTATTTATTTTTTATTTTTTATTATTTTTTATTTATATTTATATTTATTTATTATTTATTATTTATTATTTATTATTTATTATTTATTATTTATATTTATTTATCATTTATATTTATTTATTTATTTTTTATTATTTATTATTTATATTTATTTATCATTTATATTTATTTATTATTTATTATTTATTATTTATTATTTATATTTATTTATTATTTATTATTTATTATTTAAATTTATTTATTATTTATTATTTATATTTATTTGTTATTTGTTATTTATATTTATTTATTATTTCTTATTTCTTATTTCTTATTTATTATTTATTATTTCTTATTTATTATTTCTTATTTATATTTATTTATCATTTATATTTATTTATTATTTATTATTTATTATTTATTATTTATTATTTATATTTATTTATTATTTATTATTTATATTTATTTATTATTTATTATTTATATTTATCTATTATTTGTAATTTATATTTATATTTATTTATTATTTATTATTTATTAATTATTAATTATTAATTATTAATTATTAATTATTAATTATTATTTATTATTTATTATTTATTATTTATTATTTATTATTTATATTTATATTTAATTATTATTTATATTTATTTATTATTTATTATTTATTATTTCTATTTATTTATTATTTATAATTATTTATTATTTATTATTTATTATTTATATTTATTTATTATTTATTATTTATTATTTGTTATTTATTATTTTTTATTTATTATTTTTTATTTTTTATTTCTTATTTATTATTTGTTATTTATTATTTATTATTTATTATTTATTATTTATTATTTATTATTTATTATTTATTATTTATTATTTATTATTTATTATTTATTATTTATTATGTATTATTTATTATTTATTATTTATTATTTATATTTATTTATTATTTATAATTTACAATTTATTATTTGTTATTTATTATTTATTATTTATTATTTATTATTTATTATTTATTATTTATCTTTATTTATTATTTATTATTTATTATTTATTATTTATTATTTATTATTTATTATTTATTATTTATTATTTATTATTTATTATTTACTATTTACTATTTACTATTTATTATTTATTATTTATTATTTATTATTTATTATTTATTATTTATTATTTATTATTTATTATTTATTATTTATTATTTATTATTTATTATTTATTATTTATTATTTGTTATTTGTTATTTGTTATTTATTATTTATTATTTGTTATTTATTATTTATTATTTATTATTTATTATTTATTATTTATTATTTATTATTTATTATTTATTATTTATTATGTATTATTTGTTATTTATTATTTATTATTTATTATTTATTATTTATTATTTATTATTTATATTTATTTATTATTTATAATTTACAATTTATTATTTATTATTTATTATTTATTATTTATTATTTATTATTTATTATTTATTATTTATCTTTATGTATTATTTATTATTTATTATTTATTATTTATTATTTATTATTTATTATTTATTATTTATTATTTACTATTTTTATTTTTTATTTTTTATTTATTATTTATTATTTATTATTTATTATTTATTATTTATATTTATTTATTATTTATTATTTATTATTTATTATTTATTAATTTTTATTTATTATTTATATTTATTTATTATTTATTATTTATTATTTATTATTTATTATTTATTATTTATTGTTTAAATTTATTTATTATTTATTATTTATTATTTATTATTTATTATTTATTATTTATTATATATTATTTATTATTTATTTTTTATTATTTATTATTTATTATTGATTATTTATTATTTTTTATTTATTATTTATTGTTTATTATTTATTATTTATTCTTTACTCTTTATTCTTTATTCTTTATTATTTATTATTTATCTATATTTATTTTTTATTTTTTATATTTATTTATTATTTATTATTTATTGTTTAAATTTATTTATTATTTATTATTTATTATTTATTATTTATTATTTATTATTTATTATTTATTATTTATTATTTATTATTTATTATTATCGAGTTTATATCTATTATTTATGTATTATTTGTTTTTTCAATTAATATATATAAGTATATTAATTTCTGTTTATTAACCACATGGCGAGCTTGCTGGAGTGGTAAAGTCTTTGGAAAATATGCAAGTGGTTAGGGGTTCAAATCTCACCAGATGCAGGATTTATTTATATTGCATGGGCATGCATGTGCATGGGCATGCATGTGCATGGGCATGGGAGATGCGTGGATAAATAAATAAATAAATAAATAAAATAAAATAAAATAGTTTCCCGACGCACGACTTAGCGGCGGTTTTTGAAAACCGCCGCTAAATGCCTTTTTTGCCGTAGTGGAGTAACCCGCTCAAGTATATCCTCAGCCGCCCGATGCTAACCGGACTCCTCTCCCGATGGGCGGTCATCTTGCAACAGTTTGACATCCAGTTTGTACCTTAGAAAGCCATCAAGGGTCAGGCGTTAGCAGACTTTCTGGCAGAGTACCCTTCGACAAGGACCACTGCATCGGATGTCGAGCTACCTGATGAGGACATCTTCTCGGTTCAAGAAGAGTTCCCAGCATGGGAAATGTACTTTGACGGCGCGTCCCGAAGCCCAACCGGGAAGAGGATAGAGGATCTCAAATTCAACAAAGTGGGTTTGGGGATAATACTTGTGTCCCCATAGAAGGTAGTCTTTCCATATTCCTTCCTCCTGTCAGAAGGATGTACGAACATTGAAGCCGAATATCAAGCCCTCATTGCAGGCCTAAAACTTGCACTCCAGGCACAAGTACAGCACCTTAAGGTGAAAGGTGACTTGGAGCTGGTCATCAAGAAAGTCAATGGTGACTATGCTCTTAAAAAAGAGGAGTCGATCCTCCTATTTGACCATGCTTGAGGGTTAATGGTGGAATTCTCCATGGAACCAACATTAACCTATATTCCCCAGTCTCAGAACGCTCGGACTGATGCACTAGCCAACACGGCCATAGCCCTAGATGACCCAGGCCGGGATGAAATGGTTATCAGTATTTCTCACCGTCGAACAGTATTGCCATTTGTTCAGACCAAGATAGAAGAAATCCATGATGCCAGTCTTTTCCCCGAGCCATATGCTCCTTCCACTGGTTGGATGACCCTCATTGCAAACTACCTTCAATGGGGAGAACTTCCATCAGATAGGGCTGAACGAGAGAAAATACGGAGAAGGGCAATCAATTTTTTCCTATACGGCGGCATGGGTTAGCAAGAGGTCCTCTACAAATGTGGCCTCGATGGAGTGCTCCTCAGATGCATTGACGGAGAAGAAACTGATGTCGTCATGACTGAAGTATATGCAGTAGTGTGTGGAGCACATCAACCAGGGACCAAGCTATCCCATCAGGTTCGAAGGCTTGGGTACTGCTGGCCCATAATGGCACGAGACTGCAAGCATTTTACAGCGAAATACCACTCATGCCAAATTCATGCCAACTTCATACACCAACCTCCGGAGTTACTTCATCAAGCTAAGTACTCCTGACCATTTTCCATCTAGGGGATGGACGTCGTGGGACCATATCCTCCCGCCACGGCCAAACAGTTGAAGTATATCCTAACGACAACTGACTTCTTTTAGAAATGGGAAGAAGCCATACCCCTCAAGGAAGTCGGGGCAAGGAATATTTTCAGCTTTGTGAAGACCAATATCATCACCAGATTTGGCGTCCCTCAAACTATATTGATGGACAATGGCACCAACTTCTGCTCTACTGAACTGGAGAAACTATACCACGAGTATGGTATCATGGCTAGCCACTCATCCCGCTACCATGCAACAGCCAATGGACAGATAGAGGCTTTCAACAAGACCCTGCCCAATATTCTCCAGAAGATGGTGGACAAAGGCAAGAAGTCATGTCCGGATAAACTCCTCCATGTGTTGTGGGATTATCGAACCACAGTATTCACCGCTACTCATGCCACCCCATACTCATTGGTGTACGACACAGAGGTGGTCCTACCCATTGAACTCCAACTTCCCTCACTCTGTGTTGTCATCTGTGATCAATTATCTGATGATGAGCAGTCAGAAAAGCGGCTAGGTGAATTGGAACAACTAGATGATAAGCGGTTGCACACTCTGCACCACCTGGAGGTGTACCAGAACCGGATCGCAGGAGCCTTCAACAAAAAGGTTCGCCTCTGGTCTTTCTTGCAAGGAGAATTAGTCTTGGTCCTCAGGTCCCCAATGATACCTAGCAAGAAGCCTCCAAAGCTAGAGCCCAAGTGGGGGGGACCATCTGTTGTACACAAGGTCTACTCCAAGGGAGCATATGCTCTGATATCCATGGATGGGAAATTCACCACGGCTCCTACCAATGCGAGATTCTTGAAGAAATATTTCGCATAGAGACCAAGAAGTATTTCGTCCTTACTGCATGATGATAAACTGCACGGACGAAGAAAAAAAATTGAGATGTATTCATCGTCCGAGATGCATGACGTTAAACTGCCAAGCACCCAACGTTCCAAACTCTATGAACTTAAACTAAGAGTATTTCGTCCTTACCGCATGACGATAAACTGCACCGACGAAGGAAAAAAATGGGATGTATTCATCATCCGAGCTGCATGACGTTAAACTACCAAGCACCCAACGTTTCAAACTCTATGATCGTAAACTAAGAGTATTTCGTCCTTACCGCACAATGATAAACTGCACAGACAAAGAAAAAAACGAGATGTATTCATCATCTGAGCTTCATGACGTTAAACTACCAAGCACCCAACGGTCTAAACTCTATGACCTTAAACTAAGAGTATTTCATCCTTACCGCATGATGATAAACTACACGAACGAAGAAAAAAATGAGATTTATTCATCATCTGAGATGCATGACGTTAAACTGCCAAGCACCCAACAGTCCAAACTCTATGACCTTAAACTAAGAGTATTTCTTCCTCACCGCATGACGTTAAACTACATAGAAAAGATGATTTAAAAATGCCCTCTCCCCCTGTGTACGGACCAGACCTGCACGGGGTGTATCATCTTTCAGAGAACTACGTGAGGCTTGATTCCAGCCCTCACAAAATATGTAGTGATGCCAGAATTCCACACCCTGGCCCAGCCACCTCAAAAAGAAAAACAAAAATGCCCATTCCCCCACGTACGGACCAGAATTTCACGGGGTGTATGCACATCATCACCACATAAAGATAAACTACATGGAGTCCGTCCTTACTGCATGACTCTAAACTGCACGAATAATAAGAGTCAAGAATGTCCCTTCCCCCTGTGTACGGGCCAGACCTGCACGGGGTGTATTCATTGTCCGAACTGCATGACATTAAACTACCAAGCACCCAACGGTCCGAACTCTATGACCTTAAACTATGAGTATCATGTCCTCACCGCATGACATTAAACTGCACAGAATCTAACCACATGATGTTAAACTATATGGACTCCATCCTCACCACATGACGTTAAACTATATGGACTCTGTCCACACCGCATGATGTTAAACTGTACGGATTTTAGAGAACTATGTATGGATTGATTCCTACCCTCACAGGATACCTAGCGACGCCATGATCCCACGTCCTGGCCCAACCCCTGAATAAAAGAAAAAAATTGTCCTTTTCCCCCCGTGTGCGAACCAGACCGGCACGGGGTGTATAATCTGTCCTTACTGCATGACTTTAAACTGCATGGACTTCATCCTCACTGCATGACATTAAACTGCATGGACTTTGTCGTCACCACATGACGTTAAACTGCATGGACTTCATCACAACTGACCGAAGACACATAGTGATACGAGATGGAGATACTCCTTGCACATTTGGATGCATCCTCTCCATACATCAGACTCCACGACCCGGATAATTATGGATATTCATAACCACTCATGGCCATCGAAAGTGGAAAGTTATCAACTCGTGGACACCTTTGCATGACTATGAATACCATGCCCCTGGCGGCTCTGCAAAATGATAGCCCCTCACTCATCTACCAAAGGCAATATTTCCACAGGCGACACTTTTCTTAGCTCTGTACGCTTACCGGCCTCAGAGCCCCCATACCATACCTCTTGATCCAGAAGTTTATGGTGAAGTGGTTTACAAGTTCATTACCCTTTTCATATCTATGTGCTTCTAGGTTATCCATATCTGGCTAGCCTATGTGTCTGTCAGTGGTTCACATAGCGACCTGCATCAACAAACATCAAGCCAGGACTAGGCTACTTTGACTCAATGGACAATTGCAGTGAAGATGTTTCTTGTAAACCCAGACACCATTATCCCCCCGTGCCGAGCTCTGCACTTTGAGCAATCACGGATTTTCATAATCATTCATGGCCATCGGAAGTGGAAAGTTATCGACCCAGGGACACCTTTGTACGACTATGCATACCATGCCCTCAGCGGCTCTGCATAATGATATCCCCTGGCTCGTCCATCAAGGGCAAGATTTCCTCGGACGGTACTCTTCCTAGCTCCATACGCCTACCAGCCTCAGAGCCCCCACACCACACCTCTTGATCTGGGTAAACTCAAAGTTGCAGTTTACAACCTTCATCCCCCACCTTGTTCCAAGTATATCAGAACATGTTGACCTAGTTATCCTTCGAGTAACTACAGCAATAGTTACCCAATGGTCCAGGCTCTATGACCGATAATCTAGGAGTACTACATCTATACTGCATGATGTTAAAATGCATGAAATGAATGCACACCCCCGTGTGCAAAAAAAAGAAAAAAAGAAAAGATCAGCACAGGGGACTCTTTGAAACTCAACAAGCAACCAGGGACGGATATCCCCGACATGTCCAGAAATTCTCCTTCCAAATGACAGACTTTGTGGCCTGGATAATTGCGGATCCTCATAACCATTCATGGCCATCAGAAGTGGAAATTTATCAACCCGTGGACACATTTTCACAACTATGCATACCATGCCCTCAACAGCTCTGCATATTGAAAGCCCATGGCCTGTCTACCAAAGGCAAGATTTCCACAGGAGATGATCTTCCTAGCTCCGTACGCATACCGGACTCAGAGCCCCCATATCACCTCTCCTGATCCAAGAAGCCCCCAACCATGATTTACACCAATCAACCCCCCTCCCCACATCTAGGGAATTTTGAGGTATTCAAGCCCAGTTACATTCTAATGAAGAGAGGCCTTTGAAAATATGTCCTCGCCGTATGATGTTAAACTGTACGGGATATCTTGGCTGCTTGGCATGAAACTGCAAAGGTCAAGCATTAACCATCCAGGGAAATGCCTCCAACAGTAAGCGTTTTCACTGGCTCAAAAAAAATTCCCCCTGTCCTCGCTGCATGACATTAAACTGCATAGCAACCTTTAAAAATGCCTCTTATCCATACTGCATAACGCTAAACTGCACGGAATATGTTCCAACCACATGATGATAAATTACACGGTCATACTCGTCATGGGTTCAGTGAGATACAGAGGATTTTCTCCATCCATCAGTGCACGGGTCAGACCTTCACGAACCACCGCCTCACACTAGCATGAGAAAGAATTACTTCACCCATTCTCAGGAAGTTTAGTATAGATATTTACCCCGTATTCAGGCACCCTCTCATCATAAGCCATACTCTATACTCAGAAAAAGCCTAACTATCATAATCCACCCCTGGTGGTCCCAAATATCAACCTCCCTAAAGTTGCTCAGATATCGGAATTGGATAGTCTTTGACTTTAGGACACCTTTGTACAACTATGCATATCATGCCCTAAGTGGCTCTGCATATTGATCGCCCCTGGCTCGTATACCAAAGGCAAGATTTCCTTAGGAAATGCTTCTCTCTGTACGCATCTTGGCCCTTGAGCCCCCATTTCTATCCCGAGATTCGGAAACCCTCTGAGATACAGTTTACCAAACTCTTCCACAATCCTACCTGAATGCGGCAGAACGTTTTTGATGAGATTACGGAGAACCAAGAGAAGTCATTCCATTTCAGATGATATCCTAGCTACATGACTTTAAACTACACCAAGCCCCAACCATCCTTTACGCTAGATAAATGCATAGGAAAGGAACGTTGCTTTTACACTCCTGATTGATACATATGTTCTCAAAACATTTCAGACATCACATACACTTTCTGAGCCACCCCCGGTGGTTTTCATTTTTTTTCGAAACCACCCATCGTGGTTTCCATGAGTTGGACTTCCATGAATTCCCCGGGACATCAGAAATAGATAAGTCTTTGACTTAAGGACACATTTGTATGACTATGCATACCATTCCCTCAGCGGCTCTGCATATTGATCGCCCCTGGCCCGTCCACCAAAGTCAGGTTTTCTTTAGGCAACGCTCTTCCTACCTCTGCATGCTGAGACGACTCCTATATCTTGAGGCATGCCCCACATGCCATTCAAATTTAAACATGTTTCCCCCCACATGTGTCGGAAGAGTATTGAGACATCTTTTAGTCAATCAAACCTCATTGGGACCCTCATCCCATCATATTTGGTCAAAGCTGTTTGACCTAAAACATCAGTAATGATAGTCTTGATGGCAGGACTTTAAACCTCTCACAAAATAAAGAGGCACAAACCCTGTTAGGACGAAAACCCAAAAAGGGAGACCTAAGAAAAAGTCGGGTTATACCCGCTGGGTCCACACTAAATGGGCCCAGGAAAAATCAGGGCATTAAAAGAGAGAGAAAAAAAGGCAAAAAGTTTGTAGGGTTTTCCTACAAAACACTAGAAATAGTCAAACTATGCTCGCTAGATCACATGGTCCAGGAAAAAGTTAGAGCCTGATTTATTTTTGGTCATGGACTCGGATTATTCTATGTTCAGGGAATTAACATAGGCAGCAATCGTTTCAAATAGTTTCTATCACAGGAAAAGGCGATAAGAGCACTATGGAGAATTTTTTCTTTGTTCCATAACAATGTTGGTAGGAAGGGCATAAACAATCTAGAGCCTCCTCTAGTGCGAAATGTGATTATAGGAGTTTTTCGGAGGATTCACAAAGCTGTATCAGGCACTGGTGAGAATCCTCGATTGTCTGAGAGAGATTCTGCAGTAAGGCCATCTCAGCTTCTACACCAGCACACAATTCTTCTACCTCCAAATCCGCCTTTGTGCTTGCCCTCATTTCCTCCTCCATCCATCGCTCCCCTTCTCCAATCATGGCAGCGATGTTGGCCTCCTCCTTCTGCAGCCGCTATATCTCATTCCTCAGTACCTCCAGGTGAGAAAATTGCTCAATAACTTCTCTTTGAAGCCTCGCAACGACCCCGGCGTGGTCATGTGCCTCTGTTAGGCAAAGATGTCGAGTTGCGGAAAGGTAGGCCTCAGATTGGGCAGTGGAAAGGCGAGATTCAAAATCACCTAGCCTCTCCCGATCAGCGACTACCTGCATAAATATTTCATTAACACCATGATAGTCAAATCCATCAAATCCCAGCAACATAAACAAATTATGTAGCCTCGATAATTTGGTTGGAATCTCGACCAAGGGCGTTTGAGATATCAGTCTCCAAATTTTCTCCCAAGACCTTTGGCGAGTGGGTCGAAGGCTGGAGAGGGTTTGTTGATCGGGCTCAGAATCACTCCCGGATGAGGACACATATTCGGGGATGAACGTCACCATGGAGGGACCCGAGGCGGCCTCACCCACAAACTCTGGCACTGCGGCAGCTTCGCCCCCGACAGTTGTGTTCATAAGCACAGCTGGGTCTGGCGACACAATCTCCAGCGCCAAAGGTTGTGGTCCTGAATCCCGAGAGTCAATAAGACAGATGAGTACCCCTAATTAGAAAATGGAAGAAAAAGGAGTCAATGGTAGGAGATCGGGGAACTTACTCCTAACCGACTAGGCATCAGCATCCGCAAGCTCTGCACTACCATGACAGCCATTCGATGATGATTCCACATCTTTGATAGGCAAGGGAATCTGGGGAGCCCACAGAGGGGTCCAGGGCCTGATGCCATGACTAATGCCAGTAGTTTCCAAAGCCGTCCCCAAGTGGTCGCCTACGGAGACCAAGCTCAGGGAAATCACTCCCCCGGTGAACAAGATAATGGCCCGCTCTGGGTTTCCAACAATTGGACTAATGGTAGGCTCTTCCTCCATTACCACGGGATCCATTAGGTCTGAGGTGGCTGGCCCCGTTGGATCTGGATCCCCCCCAGTGATCATGGGTGCCCCATCTTCCTCTACAATTAGAGTGGATGTTTGATCAGTATGAGTCTTGAATACCAACAATTCATCCTCTGACATATCTCTGACTAATAAAGGCGGGAGTAAAGTGTCCATATCATCAGCGCCTCTGGAAGGGCTCACCAACTCTTCGTGCCCAGGAATGGTTACGGGTGATTCTGCAGGTGGCAAGGAGGCGAAAGGTAGAACCACTTGGGTAGCCACATCCAGATCCCCGAGTGGCCCTGCACCATACGTCAAACAATTAATGACTGACAAAGTCTAAGAATGCAAGTTGGTGGTTGAGCAAACGAGAAGTCGTGATTACCTGACGTTCCCTGTCTGAGTTGTTCCGATAAATTGAATGCTAGTTGCTATCTCTGGATCTGCCTAGGGGAAAGTTTTCCTAGAATTCTGGGAGGGGCAGGAGGAGGAAAGACCCTAGTAGTGTCTGTGATGGTCACTTCCATGAACTCAGTTGTGCCAGGGGATCCTTCCTCGGTGACCCCTGTGGGAGAAAGCGCATGCTCCCCCATCGTGGTACCACGGGGGGGGGGGGGGAATATTCCGAAGAAGGAATTACCCCCTGAGATTCTTCGACACACTAAATAAAAGGAAGAAACCTTAGAACCTACACAATAAAGGATGGAGAAAGTCATAATGGGTGAGCAGAGCAACCTCTTCTTCAGGGTTGGACAATTCGTGATGTCTAATCATCATGGACACCCAGATGTTCCCATAGAAACGATTCCAGAGTGAATGAATGTGCACATCCATCTCCATTAATGAGGTGATTATTTCATCTAAATCCTCTTCAAATAGCAAGTGGGGTGGAGCGAAGATCGTCCCAATACCCAGAAGTTTAAGAGGGCCTGTTTGAAGTAATGCCCAAACTTCTTCATCCGAACCACAGACCCTCAGGTCATCCCAAATCATCCAGGCCTCCGAGAATGCGGCCATGGCATGAATCGATGATCGAGGAGGGTCAACCTAAGAAGGTCGGGCGGCAGTAGAAGCTGTTAAGGGCACCAATGGCCATATTTGTGTTCTGGATCCCTACACCACCTTAGAACACTCTAGGGCTACCTATGGACGGGACCTCATGGGTAGGGAGGGGAATTCCCTTGCTTCAGCTGTGATAGGGAGATCATCGAAATCATCACCCCTTGAAGAGCGGTCACTTCCTTCTTCCCCCTCATTAGTAATCGGGTGCAGCATGGCCTGGACTTGATGCATCAACACTGCATAACCCTGGCGTGCGTGAATATATACCTCAAGGTCCTAGAGATATCGAAAGTCCCTCTCGGGGTCCGCATCATAAAGAATGTCAGCGGGAGCAGATATGTAGCCCGGCCCGTCAAAAGATACCTCTGATTCTTGATGATACTGCGACGGAGGACGGGGGTACTGGCTACGAAAGGCTGAACGGGCTTTGAATTCATCCCATTGGCCCCAAGCCGTCAGAAAGGCAGCATTAGTAGGAATAACTATCCCCCTCCGGGCAGCCTCAAGTGCATTAGAGGATACACCTCTGTCTGTCAAAATCTTCCTCAGAAGCATGGGACCAGTGCAGTAATGAAGAATTTTGCCCGGCCTAGTTGGAGCACCATCCTCCTTTCGCTTCCTTTTTCCCTTTGATGGCTTGGGACTTTAGATGGTAGGAACCAATGTCCCTAGATGGACATTTGGGTATGATTGTACCCAGGAGTCAGCATAATTATTGGATAAGAAAGGCACGGAGTCCGCAAGCGCGGGGGTCATAACCTCACAGCCGGTATCCTCCCGGGTAAAAATTAACCATAGTTGTCTGGCCACCATCAAATGAAGGTTCTCGCAGGCCCCATTAAGTGTGGGGGGACACTGTGCTTGGACGCAACCAAATTGACGCCCAAATCGGCAAGGTGCGTACCCCTCGCAGATCAGTTCTCCACCAATACGAGCCACCAGAATTCCCTCTCAGAGGGAGAGGAGGTAGCCCTGATTGCTAAACTCTTCTATTATGGTGTTCATAATTGCACCAGTCGGGGAAGAAAACGGATGAAAATTGAAATAGTCATAATTCGAGATTCGACTTGATAGCAAACGCTTGTTCGAAACTGTCTGTTGACTATCCCTCTCTTGGGTCGCCCACTCTTTGGGCATAACCCCACTGGTCTGTTGTAAGTATGGCCAGAATGAGGTGCCTGAAATCTGAAGAGGTTTGATGAAGGTGTAGTAGTTCTTGATGTGTACGCTTAACCATCCTCGGAGAATTTGGAATGGGTCGGGCACTCGGTCAGGCCGGCTCCCTTTAGTGATGTTACCAAGCAACTGGTAAATCCTGGCCAGTACTGGGACGGCTAGGTTGATAACGTTACCGGTAGCCAATTGTTCTACCATGAAAAAAGTAGTGACCCACACGCCACCAGCCTCACGTATGGGTAATAACCAGCCACTTAAGAACATGGCCAGAAAATCTGTCATGCGGAGCAATCGATCGACATCCGGAATAGGCTCTTAGCCCCAGCTGCGAAAATAGACTTGCTCCAAAATCATCCAATAGTTGCCCCTCTATTTACGGGACTCCATCATAGGGAAAGTCGTGGGCCTGCGTGGGATAGCAGCGGATTTGTCGGATTTGTTCTCTCTCACAAAATCCTTGACCCATTCACAGTATGGGACAAGCTGTTTTGGAGACGTATCCTCTGAGTGCTTCTGAGCCTGGTTAATAAGTTGCTACACTAGGGGGGAGTCCTCTCTTCGTTCTCCCACATTGAAGAAGGAGGAAGGAACTCGTCATACATACTCCCAATGACAGGGACCCACGAAATCTGAAAGACGTCCCATAGACTAATGCCCACTTCCCCATGGACAAGATTGAAGGTGTTGGTGTCCGAGCTCCAATGGCTCATAAGTTTCCTGGTGAGGGCTTGAGGTTGGTGGGTATAGGTTTACTACACCCAGGCAGCTTCATACAAGCCTAAGGCTCTCAACTCTACCCCAAATTTGGCGCTGCTCTGGCGAACCCAGATGGGCCACCCCCAATACAATGACATAAATGCTCCTCCCAGTCGTAGATCCTGATTCACAAGCCAGCCATGGTGGTTGCTTACCATGGCACTGCGGGAAATACTCCGATAGTAGTGGATTGTTCCTTCCTGTTGACGTGGTTCTCCTGTCATAGATACTGGAAGGTGATTCAACACAGATCCGACCACCGTACCCCTTGGGGCAGGCCACCCGCCGATAGGTATCACGAACTGGGGGATAGTGGCGGTAGATATCCATGCTTCAGGATTGTTGTCAGGGATGGTTCCAGAATCGGGGTATCAGACAACAAACTGAACCCATAGGCAGGAAGGATGTTAGAAAAAGGATACTCCTACTATGATTTGTAGAGTCGGTCGGCAGGGAAGGAAGACGGTAGGGAGTGGTGAACTCCATCTTGAACAGAGCCAGCCTTGTCCTTTAGGCATTGATCAGCAGTTGAGAGGGGATCTGTAGCAGGCCTCTATGCCGAACAAGGGGGAACCATATTTTCTCCCTACACAATGAGATACAAAAATTGGTTAGTCCAGAATAAAAATCTGGACAAAGATATCAGATATATGGCTGAGGATTAGTTAAGGATCCTTCACAAGCAAAGTCTGCATGGCCTCGGAGGATGGTTCGCGATGACAGCATCCCGCAAACCAGCCCTTCACGAAATCAGTCCGCGAAACCCCGTCCCGCGGAGCCTTGGCTAGGAAACCGTGAGCCAAGTTGCTCCGCGAAATTTTGATCCCAATTTTAATTGATTAAGTTCTAAAGATTTAGAAACTTTTAAAATTTTACGTCGCGGAGCACCAAAACTGCGAAGCACCAAAACCGTGAAGCAAGTTCCTCCAGAGCCCGTCATCACTTAATTTTTAATTAATTAAGAGTAATGGTTCGCGGTTGAGGAATTGGTTCATGGGTGAAGGCGAACGCGAAGGAAGAATGGTTCGCGGAATTTGTAGCCAGTTCACGGACGAAACACTTCGTGAAGGAACGAGCACGTGGAGGCGAGGGAGCTCTGGTTTCGCGAAGAATTCGGTAAAGGACAAATGAAGGGACCCTTGTATTTATAGGCATGGTCCCCTACTGGGTCCACTACCCTACTGCAAACCATCTCAGTTTCAAGACCACTTTGCATCGGAATGGCCTCCTCTTCATTCTGATCGGACCCCATTCCAATGGGGGCTTTTGTAGGGTCCTGAAAAAAATCCTCAAAGGAGATTCTACCCAAATCCCCCAAAGAATTGGGGAAAATAATCAAAGAAGGGACACAAATAGGACCGGTCCGTGAACCGGTCCCATGGAAATGCAATGTGGCCAGGCCCCTCGAAGTGCCCCCTCCGCGAACCATTGTCGTTCAAGAAATGGAGGTGGAGAGACTCCACGGTCATGAGGTAGGATAGGCACTGATCCGGTTCACCGTCGTGAACTGCCCCAACTATAGATTGCATCGACCGGTTCAAGCCACATCCGCTATCGTTCGCAGAATGGAGGCAGAACCCTCTACGACCGTGAAGCACTCTCTGAGTTTGGTTCCTGGTGGGGGGAGAAGCGTTTAATATCCATCGCAAATCATGGATTGACCAAGTCAGTTGTAAACTAGGTATTCGGTCAAGGGCCTCCGCAAAAGGTGTCGCGTGACCATAGATGCATCCCTTTCCCCACTCTATAAAAGGAGACCTAGGGGGAAAGGAAGGGGGGTCAAAGATTTGAGGATTCAGATTTGGACGATTCGATGGAGGAGGACGAGAAGAACGATCAGACTCAGGTGGAAGGATTTCGAGGGAAGGTTTTGGATTTCGCAAACAAAGAAGTTCTAGTTTGCAAACCAGAGAAGGTATAAACCTGGGAACGAACTCATAAAGAACTGAAAATGAATAATAATTTGGTTAACCATGAACCGAAAATAACATAAAAAGAGAAAACCGCGAACCATAGCCCCTCCACGGATGCACTTTCCAGGGACCAGGGTGTTTATGCCTATTTTCCGTTTTTCCGCATCGCATAGTTCCATCCTACGCGGGCGAAGCCTCAACTGACGAACCCCCGAACGACGCCGCCCTTGGCAGCCGCTACTCACGTGGAACCCTCCGCGGACCACCTTGGTTTGCGGATCGAACCTGGAGCCGTGAACCACCTTGGTTCATGGGATGCCAATCATTCTGCGGACCATCCTGGTTCGTGGATGGCCAATCAGTCCGTGGACCATCCTGGTTCGCGGACGGCCAATCAGTTCGCGGACCACCCTGGTTCATGGATGGCCCCTCCAGCCACTTAGTACTTCCCTACGCAAAGGGAACCAAAACCTCCGAAGTTCCCATTCCTCGAGCCGCATAAGATCCTCCCAATCCGACCCGATCCTCCACGACCTCTTCACGGGCCTACTCATCGGCCTCGAGCTGAGGCCTCCACCAGATTCATTAGACCCATGTTGTGTAACCCTCAAGCACATCAGCATGACATTTTGAGTTCCCATACCCACGGTAAACAAGGGAAAAGGGGTTGCCTTGACCCTTTAGTAGATTCCCGAAGCATTCCTGGGTCTACATTCCCACGATAATGTGGGGTCTGAGCTCGGGAATCCCTTTTCTACCTCTCCACTTACCCAGGGCTTCTCGGGGAAGGTAAAATACCCATCAGAAGGAATCCCTCATGCACTACAAGAGAGGAGACGGGGACAGGAGCACCCCCTTTCTCTCTCCCACTGTGCTTTGTTGCCACGGGTGTCCACCTAGGAGTAAACCCCGACCTTCTGGGCATTCTCAGAGTGTAAGACCCAATCCATTGCCTCGGGCGTCCACCTAGGAGTAAGCCCCAACTTAATGGGCCACCCTCATGCGTAATCCCCACTCCACTTCTCAAGGGCGCACCTTTCATGACGTGATCCTCTGGTCCCTGTTGCCTCTTGTTTCTCACATCGAGCATGACTCATGTGGGCTTAGAGTAAGCATCGACCATGACATCCTCTTATGGGCCGCCAATCGATTTAGCGGTGGTTTAAACCACCGCGAAATGAAAAAAAAAACTGCCGCTAAATGCCTTTTTTGCCGTAGTGGAGTAACCTGCTCAAGTATATCCTCAGCCGCCCGATGCTAACCAGACTCCTCTCCCGATGGGCGGTCATCTTGCAACAGTTTGACATCAAGTTTGTACCTCAGAAAGCCATCAAGGGTCAAGCGTTAGCAGACTTTCTGGTAGAGTACCCTTCGACAAGGACCACTGCATCGGATGTCGAGCTACCTGATGAGGACATCTTCTCGGTTCAAGAAGAGTTCCCAGCATGGGAAATGTACTTTGACGGCACGTCCCGAAGCCCAACCGGGAAGAAGATAGAGGATCTCAAATTCAACAAAGTGGGTTTGGGGATAATACTTGTGTCCCCATAGAAGGTAGTCTTTCCATATTTCTTCCTCCTGTCAGAAGGATGTATGAACATTGAAGCTGAATATCAATCCCTCATTGCAGGCCTAAAACTTGCACTCCAGGAACAAGTACAGCACCTTAAGGTGAAAGGTGACTTGGTGCTGGTCATCAAGAAAGTCAATGGTGACTATGCTCTTAAAAAAGAGGATTCGATCCTCCTATTTGACCATGCTTGAGGGTTAATGGCGGAATTCTCCATGGAACCAACATTAACCTATATTCCCCAGTCTCAAAACGCTCAGACTGATGCACTAGCCAACACGGCCATAGCCCTAGATGACCCAGGCCGGGATGAAATGGTTATCAGTATTTCTCACCGTCGAACAGTATTTCCATTTGTTCAGACCAAGATAGAAGAAATCCATGATGCCAGTCTTTTCCCCGAGCCATATGCTCCTGACACTGGTTGGATGACCCTCATTGCAAACTACCTTCAATGGGGAGAACTTCCATCAGACAGGGCTGAACGAGAGAAAATATGGATAAGGGCAATCAATTTTTTCCTATACAGCGGCATGGGTTAGCAAGAGGTCCTCTACAAATGTGGCCTCGATGGAGTGCTCCTCAAATGCATTGACGGAGAAGAAACTGATGTCGTCATGACTGAAGTATATGCAGTAGTGTGTGGAACACATCAACCAGGGACCAAGCTATCCCATCAGGTTCGAAGGCTTGGGTACTGCTGGCCCATAATGGCATGAGACTGCAAGCATTTTACAGCGAAATACCACTCATGCCAAATTCATGCCAACTTTATACACCAACCTCCGGAGTTACTTCATCAAGCTAAGTACCCCTGGCCATTTTCCATCTAGGGGATGGACGTCGTGGGACCATATCCTACCGCCACGACCAAACAGTTGAAGTATATCCTAACGACAACTGACTTCTTTTAGAAATGGGCAGAAGCCATACCCCTCAAGGAAGTCGGGGCAAGGAATATTTTCAGCTTTGTGAAGACCAATATCATCACCAGATTTGGCGTCCCTCATACCATACTGATGGACAATGGCACCAACTTCTGCTCTACTGAACTGGAGAAACTATACCACGAGTATGGTATCAAGGCTAGCCACTCATCCCGCTACCATGCAACAGCCAATGGATAGATAGAGGCTTTCAACAAGACCCTGCCCAATATTCTCTAGAAGATGGTGGACAAAGGCAAGAATTCATGTCCGGATAAACTCCTCCATGTGTTGTGGGATTATCGAACCACAATCTTCACCGCTACTCAGGCCACCCCATACTCATTGGTGTACGACACAGAGGTGGTCCTACCCATTGAACTCCAACTTCCCTCACTCTGTGTTGTCATCTGTGATCAATTATCTGATGACGAGCAGTCAGAAAAGCGGCTAGGTGAATTGGAACAGCTAGATGAGAAGCGGTTGCACACTCTGCACCACCTGGAGGTGTACCAGAACCGGATCGCACAAGCCTTCAACAAAAAGGTTCGCCTCCGGTCTTTCTTGCAAGGAGAATTATTCTTGGCCCTCAGGTCCCCAATGATACCTAGCAAGAAGCCTCCAAAGCTGGAGCCCAAGTGGGGGGGACCATCTGTTGTACACAAGGTCTACTCCAGGGGAGCATATGCTCTGATATCCATGGATGGGCAATTCACCACGGCTCCTACCAATGCGAGATTCTTGAAGAAATATTTCACATAGAGTCCAAGAAGTATTTCATCCTTACCGCATGATGATAAACTGCACGGACGAAGAAAAAAAATTGAGATGTATTCATCATCCGAGCTGCATGACGTTAAACTGCCAAGCACCCAACGTTCCAAACTCTATGAACTTAAACTAAGAGTATTTCATCCTTACTGCACGACGATAAACTACACCGATGAAGGAAAAAAATGGGATGTATTCATCATCCGAGCTGCATGACGTTAAACTACCAAGAACCCAACGTTTCAAACTCTATGACCGTAAACTAAGAGTATTTCGTCCTTACCGCACAATGATAAACTGCACAGACAAAGAAAAGAAATGAGATGTATTCATCATCTGAGCTTCATGATGTTAAACTACCAAGCACCCAATGGTCCAAACTCTATGACCTTAGACTAAGAGTATTTCATCCTTACCACATGACGATAAACTACACGAATGAAGAAAAAAATGAGATGTATTCATCATCTGAGATGCATGACGTTAAACTGCCAAGCACCCAACGGTCCAAACTCTATGACCTTAAACTAAGAGTATTTCTTCCTCACCGCATGACGTTAAACTACACAGAAAAGATGATTTAAAAATGCACTCTTCCCTTGTGTACGGACCAGACCTGCACGAGGTGTATCATCTTTCAGATAACTACGTGAGGCTTGATTCCAGGCCTCACAAAATACGTAGTGATTCCAGAATTCCACACCCTGGCCCAGCCACCTCAAAAAGAAAAACAAAAATGTCCATTCCCCCATGTACGGACCAGAATTGCATGGGGTGTATTCACATCCTCACCACATAAAGATAAACTACATGGAGTCCGTCCTTACTGCATGACTCTAAACTGCACGAATAATAAGAGTCAAGAATTCTCCCTTCCCCCTGTGTACGGGCCAGACCTACACGGGGTGTATTCATTGTCCGAACTGCATGACATTAAACTACCAAGCACCCAACGGTCCGAACTCTATGACCTTAAACTATGAATATCATGTCCTCACCGCATGACATTAAACTGCATAGAATCTAACCACATGACGTTAAACTATATGGACTCCGTCCTCACCACATGACGTTAAACTATATGGACTCTTTCCACACCGCATGATGTTAAACTGAACGGATTTTATAGAACTAAGTATGGATTGATTCCTACCCTCGCAGGATACCTAGCGACGCCATGATCCCACGTCCTAGCCCAACCCCTGAATAAAAGAAAAAAAATTGTCCTTTCCCCCCGTGTGCAAACCAGACCGGCACAGGGTGTATAATCTGTCCTTACTGCATGACTTTAAACTGCATGGACTTCATCCTCACTGCATGACATTAAACTGCATGGACTTTGTCATCACCACATGATGTTAAACTGCATGGACTTCATCACAACCGACCGAAGACACATAGCGATACGAGATGGAGATACTCCTTGCACATTTGGATGCATCCTCTCCATACATCAGACTCCACGGCCCGGATAATTATGGATATTCATAACCACTCATGGCCATCAGAAGTGGAAAGTTATCGACTCGTGGACACCTTTGCATGACTATGAATACCATGCCCCTGGCGGCTCTGCAAAATGATAGCCCCTGACTCATCTACCAAAGGAAATATTTCCACAGGCGACACTTTTCCTAGCTCTGTACGCTTATCGGCCTCAGAGCCCCCATACCATACCTCTTGATCCAGAAGTTTATGGTGAAGTGGTTTACAAGTTCATTACCCTTTTCACATCTATGTGCTTCTAGGTTATCCATATCTGGCTAGCTTATGTTTCTGTCAATGGTTTACATAGCGACCTGCATCAACAAACATCAAGCCAGGACTAGGCTACTTTGACTCAACGGACAATTGCAGTGAAGATGTTTCTTGTAAACCCGGACACCATTATCCCCCCGTGCCGAGCTCTGCACTTTGAGCAATCACGGATTTTCATAATCATTCATGGCCATCGGAAGTGGAAAGTTATCGACCCAGGGACACCTTTGTACGACTATGCATACCATGCCCTCAGCGGCTCTGCATAATGATATCCCCTGGCTGGTCCATCAATGGCAAGATTTCCTCGGACGGTACTCTTCCTAGCTCCATACGCCTACCAGCCTCAGAGCCCCCACACCACACCTCTTGATCCGGGTAAACTCAAAGTTGCGGTTTACAACCTTCATCCCCCACCTTGTTCCAAGTATATCAGAACATGTTGACCCAGTTATCCTTCGAGTAATTACAGCAATAGTTACCCAATGGTCCAAGCTCTATGACTGATAATCTAGGAGTACTACATCTATACTGCATGATGTTAAAATGCATGAAATGAATGCACACCCTTGCGTGCAAAAAAAAAAGAAAAAAAGAAAAGATCAGCACAGGGGCCTCTTTGAAACTCAACAAGCAACCAGGGACGGATATCCCCGACATGTCCAGACATTCTCCTGCCAAATGACAGACTTCGTGGCCCGGATAATTGCGGATCCTCATAACCATTCATGGCCATCAGAAGTGGAAATTTATCAACCCGTGGACACATTTTCACAACTATGCATACCATGCCCTCAACAGCTCTACATATTGATAGCCCATGGCCTGTCTACCAAAGGCAAGATTTCCACAGGCAATGATCTTCCTAGCTCCGTACGCATACCGGCCTCAGAGCCCCCATATCACCTCTCCTGATCCAAGAAGCCCCCCAACCATGATTTTACACCAATCAACCCCCTCCCCACATCTAGGGAATGTTGAGGTATTCAAGCCCAGTTACATTCTAATGAAGAGCGGCCTTTGCAAATATGTCCTCGCCGTATGACGTTAAACTGTACGGGATATCTTGGCTGCTTGGCATGAAACTGCAAAGGTCAAGCATTAACCATCCAGGGAAATGCCTCCAACCATAAGCGTTTTCACTGGCTCAAAAAAATTCCCCCTATCCTCGCTGCATGACATTAAACTGCATAGCAACCTTTAAAAATGCCTCTTATCCATACCGCATAACGCTGAACTGCACGGAATATGTTCCAACCACATGATGATAAATTACACGGTCATACTCGTCATGGGTTCAGTGAGATACAGAGGATTTTCTCCATCCATCAGTGCACGGGTCAGACCTGCACGAACCACCGCCTCACACTAGCATGAGAAAGAATTACTTCACCCGTTCTCGGGAAGTTTAGTATAGATATTTCCCCCGTATTCAGGCACCCTCTCATCATAAGCCATACTCTATACTCAGAAAAAGCCTAACTATCATAAGCCACCCCTGGTGGTCCCAAATATCAACTTCCCTAAAGTTGCTCAGCTATCGGAATTGGATAGTCTTTGACTTTAGGAGACCTTTGTACAACTATGCATATCATGCCCTAAGTGGCTCTGCATATTGATCGCCCCTGGCTCGTATACCAAAGGCAAGATTTCCTTAGTAAATGCTTCTCTCTGTATGCATCTTGGCCCTTGAGCCCCCATTTCTATCCTGAGATTCGGAAACCCTCTGAGATACAGTTTACCAAACTCTTCCACAATCCTACCTGAATGCGGCAGAACGTCTTTGATGAGATTACGGAGAACCAAGAGAAGTAATTCCATTTCAGATGATATCCCAGCTACATGACTTTAAACTACACCAAGCCCCAACCATCCTTTACGCTAGATAAATGCGTAGGAAAGGAACGTTGCTTTTACACTCCTGATTGATACATATGTTCTCAAAACATTTCAGACATCACATACCCTTTCCGAGCCACCCCCGGTGGTTTTCATTTTTTTTCCAAACCACCCATCGTGGTTTCCATGAGTTGGACTTCCATGAAGTCCTCGGGCCATCAGAAATAGATAAGTCTTTGACTTAAGGACACATTTGTATGACTATGCATACCATTCCCTCAACGGCTCTGCATATTGATCGCCCCTGGACCGTCCACCAAAGTCAGGTTTTCTTTAGGCAATGCTCTTCCTACCTCTGTATGCTGAGACGGCTCCTATATCTTGAGGCATTCCCCACATGCCATTCAAATTTAAACATGTTTCCCCCCACATGTGTCGGAAGAGTATTGAGACATCTTTTAGTCAATCAAACCTCATTGGGACCCTCATCTCATCATATTTGGTCAAAGCTGTTTGACCTAAAACATCAGTAATGATAGTCTTGATGGCAGGACTTTAAACCTCTCACAAAATAAAAAGGCACAAACCCTATTAGGCCGAAAACCCAAAAAGGGAGACCTAAGAAAAAGTCGGGTTATACCCGCTGGGTCCACACTAAATGGTCCCAAGAAAAATCAGGGCATTAAAAGAGAGATAAAAAAAGGCAAAAAGTTTGTAGGGTTTTCCTACAAAACCCTAGAAATAGTCAAACTATGCTCGCTAGATCACATGGTCTAGGAAAAAGTTAGACCCTGATTTATTTTTGGTCATGGACTCGGATTATTCTATGTTCAGGGAATTAACATAGGCATCAATCGTGCCAAATAGTTTCTATCACAGGAAAAGGCGATAAGAGCACTATGGAGAAATTTTTCTTTGTTCCATAACAATGTTGGTAGTAAGGGCATCAATAATCTAGAGCCTCCTCTAGTGAGAAATGTGATTATAGGAGTTTTTTGGAGGATTCACAAAGCTGTATCAGGTGCAGGTGAGAATCCTCGATTGTCTGAGAGAGATTCTGCAGTAAGGCCATCTCAGCTTCTACACCAGCACACAATTCTTCTACCTCCAGAGCCGCCTTTGTGGTTTCCCTCATTTCCTCCTCCATCCATCGCTCCCCTTCTCCAATCATGGCAGCGATGTTGGCCTCCTCCTTCTGCAGCCGCTATATCTCATTCCTCAGTACCTCCAGGTGAGAAAATTGCTCAATAACTTCTCTTTGAAGCCTCGCAACGACCCCGGCGTGGTCATGTGCCTCTGTTAGGTAAAGATGTCGAGTTGCGGAAAGGTAGGCTTCAGATTGGGCAATGGAAAGGTGAGATTCAAAATCACCTAGCCTCTCCCGATCAGCGACTACCTGCATAAATATTTCATTAACACCATGATAGTCAAAGCCATCAAATCCCAGCAACATAAACAAATTATGTAGCCTCGATAATTTGGTTGGAATCTCGACCAAGGGCATTTGAGAGATCAGTCTCCAAATTTTCTCCCAAGACCTTTGGCGAGTGGGTCGAAGGCTGGAGAGGATTTGTTGATCGGGCTCAGAATCACTCCTGGATGAGGACACATATTCGGGGATGAACGTCACCAAGGAGGGACCCGAGGCGGCCTCACCCACAAACTCTGGCACTGCGGCAGCTTCGCCCCCGACAGTTGTGTTCATAAGCACAGCTGGGTCTGGCGACACAATCTCCAGCGCCAAAGGTTGTGGTCCTGAAGCCCGAGAGTCAATAAGACAGATGAGTACCCCTAATTAGAAAATGGAAAAAAAGGAGTCAATGGTAGGAGATCGGGGAACTTACTCCTAACCGACTAGGCATCAGCATCCGCAAGCTCTGCACTACCATGACAGCCATTCGATGATGATGCCACATCTTTGATAGGCAAGGGAATCTGGGGAGCCCACAGAGGGGTCCAGGGCCTGATGCCATGACTAATGCCAGTAGTTTCCAAAGCCTTCCCCAAGTGGTCGCCTACGGAGACCAAGCTCAGGGAAATCACTCCCCCGGTGAACAAGATAATGGCCCGCCCTGGGTTTCCAACAATTGGACTAATGGTAGGCTCTTCCTCCATTACCACAGGATCCATTAGGTCTGAGGTGGCTGGCCCCGTTGGATCTGGATCCCCCCCAGTGATCATGGGTGCCCCATCTTCCTCTACAATTAGAGTGGATGCTTGATCAGTATGAGTCTCGAATACCAACAATTCATCCTCTGACATATCTCTAACTAATAAAGGCGGGAGTAAAGTGTCCATATCATCAGCCCCTCTGGAAGGGCTCACCATCTCTTCGTCCCCATGAATGGTTACGGGTGATTCTGCAGGTGGCAAGGAGGCGGAAGGTAGAACCACTTGGGTAGCCACATCCAGATCCCCGAGTGGCCCTGCACCATACGTCAAACAATTAATGACTGAAAAAGTCTAAGAATGCAAGTTGGTGGTTGAGCAAATGAGAAGTCATGATTACCTGACGTTCCCTGTCTGAGTTGTTCCGATAAATTGAATGCTAGTTGCTATCTCTAGATCTGCCTAGGGGAAAGTTTTCCTAGAATTCCGGGAGGGGCAGGAGGAGGAAAGACCCTAGTAGTGTCTGTGATGGTCACTTCCATGAACTCAGCTGTGCCAGGGGATCCTTCCTCGGTGACCCCTGTGGGAGAAAGCGCATGCTCCCCCATCGTGGTACCACGGGGGGGGGGGGGGGGGGGGTATTCCGAAGAAGGAATTACCCCCTGAGATTCTTCGACACACTAAATAAAAGGAAGAAACCTTATAACCTACACAATAAAGGATGGAGAAAGTCATAATGGGTGAGCAGAGCAACCTCTTCTTCAGGGTTGGACAATTCGTGATGTCTAATCATCATGGACACCCAGATGCTCCCATAGAAACGATTCCAGAGTGAATGAATGTACACATCCATCTCCTTTAATGAGGTGATTATTTCATCTAAATCCTCTTCAAATAGCAAGTGGGGTGGAGCGATGATCGTACCAATACCCAGAAGTTTAAGAGGGCCTGTTTGAAGTAACGCCCAAACTTCTTCATCCGAACCACGGACCCTCAGGTCATCCCAAATCATCCAGGCCTTCGAGAATGCGGCCATGGCATGAATCGCTGATCGGGGAGGGTCAACCTAAGAAGGTCGGGCGGAAGTAGAAGCTGTTAAGGGCACCAATGGCCATATTTGTGTTCTGGATCCCTCCACCACCTTAGAACTCTCTAGGGCTACCTGTGGATGGGACGTCACGGGTAGGGAGGGGAATTCCCTTGCTTCAGCTGTGATAGGGAGATCATCGAAATCGTCACCCCTTGAAGAGCGGTCACTTCCTTCTTCCCCCTCATTAGTAATCGGGTGCAGCATGGACTAAACTTGATGCATCAACACTGCATAACCCTGGCGTGCGTGAATATAGACCTCAAGGTCCTGGAGATATCGAAAGGCCCTCTCGGGGTCCGCATCATAAAGAATGTCAGCGGGAGAAGATATGTAGCCTGGCCCGTCAAAAGATACCTCTGATTCTTGAAGATACTGCGACGGAGGACGGGGGTACTGGCTGCGAAAGGCTGAACGGGCTTTGAATTCATCCCATTGGCCCCAAGCCGTCAGAAAGGCAGCATCAGCAGGAATAACTATCCCCCTTCGGGCAGCCTCAAGTGCATTAGAGGATACACCTCTGTCTGTCAAAATCTTCCTCAGAAGCATGGGACCAGTGCGGTAATGAAGAATTTTGCCCGGCCTAGTTGGAGCACCATCCTCCTTTCTCTTCCTTTTGCCCTTTGATGGCTTGGGACTTTAGATGGTAGGAACCAATGTCCCTATATGGACATTCGGGTATGATTGTACCCAGGAGTTAGCATAATTCTTGGATAAGAAAGGCACGGAGTCCGCAAGCGCGGGGGTCATAACCTCACAGCCGGTATCCTCCCGGGTAAAAATTAACCATAGTTGTCTGGCCACCATCAAATGACGGTTCTCGCAGGCGCCATTAAGTGTGGGGGGACACTGTGCTTGGACGCAACCAAATTGACGCCCAAATCGGCAAGGTGCGTACTCCTCGTAGATCAGTTCTCCACCAATACGAGCCACCAGAATACCCTCTCAGAGGAAGAGGAGGTAGCCCTGCTTGCTAAACTCTTCTATTATGGTGTTCATAATTGCACCAGTCGGGGAAGAAAACGGATGAAAATTGAAATAGTCATCATTCGAGATTCGACTTGATAGCAAACGCTTGTTCGAAACTGTCTGTTGACTATCCCTCTCTTGGGTCGCCCACTCTTTGGGCATAACCCCACTGGTCTGTTGTAAGTATGGCCGGAATGAGGTGCCTGAAATCTGAAGAGGGTTGATGAAGGTGTAGCAGTTCTTGATGTGTACGCTTAACCATCCTCAGAGAATTTGGAATGGGTCGGGCACTCGGTCAGGCCGGCTACCGTCAGTGATGTTACCAAGCAACTGGTAAATCCTAGCCAGTACTGGGATGGCTAGGTTGATAACGTTACCGGTAGCCAATTGTTCTACCATGAAAAAAGTAGTGACCCGCATGCCACCAGCCTCACGTATGGGTAATAACCAGCAACTTAAGAACATGGCCAGAAAATCTGCCATGCGGAGCAATCGATCGACATCCGGAATAGGCTCTTAGCCCTAGCTGCGAAAATAGACTTGCTCCAAAATCATCCAATAGTTGCCCCTCTATTTACGGGACTCCATCATAGGGAAATTCGTGGGCCTACGTGGGAGAGCCACGGATTTGTTGGATTTGTTCTCTCTCACAAAATCCTTGACCCATTCACAGTATGGGACAAGCTGTTTTGGAGACGTATCCTCTGAGTGCTTCTGAGCCTGGTTAATAAGCTGCTACACTAGGGGGAGTCCTCTCTTCATTCTCCCACATTGAAGAAGGAGGAAGGAACTCGTCATACATACTCCCAATGACAGGGACCCACAAAATCTGAAAGACGTCCCATAGACTAATGCCCACTTCCCCATGGACCAGATTGAAGGTGTTGGTGTCCGAGCTCCAATGGCTCATAAGTTTCTTGGTGAGGGCTTGAGGTTGGTGGGTATAGGTTTACTACACCCAGGCAGCTTCATACAAGCCTAAGGCTCTCAACTCTACCCCAAATTTGGCGTTGCTCTGGCGAACCCAAATGGGCCACCCCCAATACAATGACATAAATGCTCCTCCCAGCCAGAGATCCCGATTCACAAGCCATCCATGGTGTTTGCTTACCATGGCACTGCGGGAAATACTTCGATAGTAGTGGATTGTTCCTTCCTGTTGATGTGGTTCTCCTGTCATAGATACTGGAAGGTGATTCAACACAGATCCGACCACCGTACCCCTTGGGGCAGGCCGCCCGCCGATAGGTATCACGAACTGGGGGATAGTGGCGGTAGATATCCATGCATCAGGATTGTTGTCAGGGATGGTTCCAGAATCGGGGTATCGGAAAACAAACTGAACCCATAGGCAGGAAGGATGTTAGAAAAAGGATACTCCTACTATGATTTGGAGAGCCGGTCGGTAGGGAAGGATGACGGTAGGGAGTGGTGAACTCTATCTTGAACAGAGCCAGCCTTGTCCTTTAGGCATTGATCAGCAGTTGAGAGGGGATCTATAGCAGGCCTCTATGCCGAACAAGGGGGAACCATATTTTCTCCCTACAAAATGAGAGACAACAATTGGTTAGTCTAGAATAAAAATTTGGACAAAGATATCAGATATATGGCTGAGGATCAGTTAAGGATCCTTCATAAGCAAAGTCTGCAAGGCCTCGGAGGATGGTTCGCGATGACAGCATCCCGCAAACCAGCCCTTCACGAAATTAGTCCGTGAAACCCCGTCCCGCGAAGCCTTGGCTAGGAAACCGTGAGCCAAGTTTCTCCGCGAAATTTTGATCCCAATTTTAATTGATTAAGTTCGAAAGATTTAGAAACTTTTAAAATTTTACGTCGCGGAGCACCAAAACTGTGAAGCACCAAAACCGTGAAGCAAGTTCCTCCACAGCCCGTCATCACTTAATTTTTAATTAATTAAGAGTAATGGTTCGCGGTTGAGGAATTGGTTCATGGGTGAAGGCGACCGCGAAGGAAGAATGGTTTGCGGAATTTGTAGCCAGTTCACGGACGAAGCACTTCGCGAAGGAACGAGCACGCGGAGGCGAGGGAGCTCTGGGTTCGCGATGAATTCGGTAAAGGACAAATGAAGGGACCCCTGTATTTATAGGCATGGTCCTCTACTGGGTCCACTACCCTACTGCAAACCATCTCAGTTTCAGGACCACTTTGCATCGGAATGGCCTCCTCTTCATTCTGATCGGACCCCATTCCAATGGGGGCTTTTGTAGGGTCCTGAAAAAAATCCTCAAAGGAGATTCTACCCAAATCCCCCAAAGAATTGGGGAAAATAATCAAAGAAGGGACACAAATAGGACCGGTCCGCGAACCGGTCCCATGGAAATGCAATGTGGCCAGGCCCCTCGAAGTGCCCCCTCCGCGAACCATTGTCGTTCAAGAAATGGAGGTGGAGAGACTCCACGGTCATGAGGTAGGATAGGCACTGATCCGGTTCACCGTCGTGAACCGCCCCAACTACAGATTGCATCGACCGGTTCAAGCCACATCCGCTATCGTTCGCAGAATGGAGGCAGAACCCTCTACGTCCATGAAGCACTCTCGGAGTTTGGTTCCTGGTGGGGGGAGAAGCGTTTAATACCCACCGCAAATCATGGATTGACCAAGTCAGTTGTAAACTGGGTATTCGGTCAAGGGCCTCCGCAAAAGGTGTCGTGTGACCATAGATACATCCCTTTCCCCACTCTATAAAAGGAGACCTAGGGGGAAAGGAAGGGGGGTAAAAGATTTGAGGATTCAGATTTGGACGATTCGAAGGTGGAGGACGAGAAGAACGATCAGACTCAGGTGGAAGGATTTCGAGGGAAGGTTTTGGATTTCGCAAACAACGAAGTTCTAGTTTGCAAACCAGAGAAGGTATAAACCTGGGAACGAACTCATAAAGAACTGAAAATGAATAATAATTTGGTTAACCATGAACCGAAAATAACATAAAAAGAGAAAACCGCGAACCATAGCCCCTCCACGGATGCACTTTCCAGGGACCAGGGTGTTTATGCCTATTTTCCGTTTTTCCGCATCACATAGTACCCTCCTACGTGGGCGAAGCCTCAACTGACGAACCCCCGAACGGCGCCGCCCTTGGCAGCCGCTACTCACGTGGAACCCTCTGCGGACCACCTTGGTTTGCAGATCAAACCCAGAGCCGTGAACCACCTTGGTTCATGGGATGCCAATCATTCTGCGGACCATTCTGGTTCGCGGATGGCCAATCAGTCCGCGGACCATACTGGTTCGCGGACGGCCAATCAGTTCGCGGACCACCCCGGTTCGCGGATGGCCCCTCCATCCACTTAGCACTTCCCTACGCAAAGGGAACCAAAACCTCCGAAGTTCCCATTCCTCGAGCCGCATAAGATCCTCCCAATCCGACCAGATCCTCCATGACCTCTTCACGGGCCTACTCATCGGCCTCGAGCTGAGGCCTCCACCAGATTCATTAGACCCATGTTGTGTAACCCTCAAGCGCATCAGCATGCCATTTTGAGTTCCCATACCCACGGTAAACAAGGGAAAAGGGGTTTCCTTGACCCTTTAGTAGATTCCCGAAGCATTACTGGGTCTACATTCCCACGATAATGCGGGGTCTGAGCTCGGGAATCCCTTTTCTACCTCTCCACTTACCCAGGGCTTCTCGGGGAAGGTAAAATACCCATCATAAGGAAGCCCTCATGCACTACAAGAGAGGATACGGGGACATGAGCACCCCCTTTCTCTCTCCCGCTGTGCTTTGTTGCCCCGGGTGTCCACCTAGGAGTAAACCCCGACCTTCTGGGCATTCTCAGAGTGTAAGCCCCAATCCATTTCCTCGGGCGTCCACCTAGGAGTAAGTCCCGACTTAATGGGCCACCCTCATGCATAATCCCCACTCCACTTCTCAAGGGCGCACCTTTCATGACGTGATCCTCTGGTCCCTGTTGCCTCTTGTTTCTCACATCAAGCATGACTCATGTGGGCTTAGAGTAAGCATCGACCATGACATCCTCTTATGGGCCTCCTCATAGTGTAAGCCCAGATCCATTACCCTGGGCCTCCTTAGAGTGTAAGCCCCAATCCAACCTCTCGGGCCGCCTCAGAGCGTAAGCCCCACATTAATCCGAACTACGTGGACATTGATCCCTATCTCCAAAGCGGGGTACGTAGGAAGACTCTCCGAGGTTCAAGCCCAATAACGGTTCATTCTGACCCCCTTTCATGTCAGTTTACCAACATCTTGGGCCTCCTCATAGTGTAAGCCCCAACCCACATCTTGAGCTGCCTCAGAGCGTAAGTCCCGCATTAATCCGAACTACGTGGACTTTAATCCCTGTCTTCTAGGCGGGGTACGTAGGAACCCTCTCAGAGGTTCAAGCCCGACCACCAACGGACCCCCAGGTCCACCTTCACGTCGGTTCTCCAACGCTCTCCATTCGAACTATGTGGACTTTGACCCCTGTCCCCTAGGTAGGGTACATAGAAAGCCTCCCTGAGGTTCAAGCCCAACAACTGGTCGATCCGACTGTCTTCACATCGGTTCACCGAGCTGCTCCTAGCACCATCTCAATGATTCCAAACTCCAAGAGGTCATTAATACAACGAGAGATGGTAAACCTCAGGCATAAATTATTCTGAGCCCCTTGCGTCCAGTTGACCATTTCCCACAAAGGTTAAATCTGTGGATACTATGTTTGGGTACAAACCAATGATTCACAAACATATGAATACGTCTTAAATCTATAAGAGAGTCCCAGAACAGGAAATAATTCCCACCCCCCCAAAAAGGGTGTGATGAGCCCGACTTCCCATCCTCTTGACCAATGTGAGTTCTTAAGAGTCACTGGTCAGACCATCCGGCGAACGCTTGCCTTTGGGAAGCAGGTCCATCAATCATTGGATACGGAGCCATTGGGCGTTTCGAGGCTGAAAGCCAAAACGAAACAATGGGAGAAGGTTTATGTTTTGTACATATTTCATCTATTCATTCTCAAAAAAAGTTATCCTTATCTCTTATCTTTATTAACACATTCTTACCCTTTAAAATATGTGTTTCAATTTACATCCATGTCTCATTTCAAAAATTATGCATTTTTTTCAATGTTATTGTTCCTACTCTTCTCTATTTTTGTAAATTATATTCTTACCATCCCATAGACATTGAAATACCCCTAACAAATAAATCTTGATTATTATTCACATTATAACAGGTAACTAAAATTGGTATCTCTTACAAACATTATGATTTTCACTTTTGGTTGGTGAATCTGTAAATTCTTTTAATAAATTTACATAATCTTGAGGGGAGTGAGTTTTAATTGCCCATATTTTCCAATTAAAATTTTAGTCATAAAAAATGATTTATTTTTTATACATTATTGAAATAAAATAATTGTGGTGGAATTATTTAGGGATGATTGAACGAGTCTACACTCCCCTGATAAGTGAAAAAAATATTTTTTGGTGATTGAAAATGATTTTTTTATGTTTCTATAATTTTTGTACATTTGAAAATTAACTATATTAAGTGTGAGGAATTTGATAATAGATATTAATTCATTATTTTATGTTACTCGTGTCATTTTATTTTCATTAAGAAATTATTAATTCCTAATCAATGTTAATTTTTTTATCATAAACATATATGAAGAGCATTTTTGTATCCCATCAATCACATAGTAGTTCACTATTTTAAAAGTATATTTCAATTTACTAATCAAATTTATGTGATTATTTTTTTATGGATAAAAATTAAAATTTAAACTAATCATTAAACTGAAATTCGAGATAATTCATCCATATAAAGGGCCACATAGACTACATAAGAAGTTCCATTGAATCTGTTATAAAAATTGGACCAACCATAATGATTAAATTTATAGGATCAATCTAGAAGAAAAAATTTAATGAAACTAAAAAATATGTTTGATTATATATAGACACATCTAGGATAAAAATTTAAAGGCACAACTAAACTTATAAGGGGCCCAATCAATGCATGAAAGTCCAGTCCCCGACTCTATCTATTATTTAAAAACATCCCACAATTTATTAATTTTATCTCAATTAAGTTTTAAAATTAATATATAATTTTATGGGGAGAAATTCAACATATAGACTCCAAACGTTTTTGAATAAATGGTTCATAATTGAGGTCATCATCCTCACATAAACCCCATTTATAAAGCAACCTTGGAAAAATTCTAGATGAAATTGGATAGAAGAACATGGTTTAGTAAAACATCCATAACATTAGATAAAAAGGTCCAATGGATACCAAATTTTTAGGTTAACCTCAAAAAATATATATATAGTGATTTTTAAAAGCTTATTTTTAGATATTTTTCTTTCTTCATGGTCAAATGGATGAGCCAACATAGAGGGTAGTTCTGGAATGAAAATAGTCCATCACCTTGGTCTGTAAATACACTTCACTATAGTACTTGAAAGAGTATGTCACTTTAGTAATTATGAAGATATGTTAACATGAAAATATAATTTCCAATATCCTAATAGGACCTTCCAAAATTAATATTATACTTTTTATACCTCTTCTCTACTCTTTCCTTTCATGTACTTCATGTGTTTTGAACTGAAATTGTGCAATTGTGATTGTAATTTCTATTAGTGTTAAATGCATGTTTCACAATAAAATTTATTATTCTCATAAAATTTATATTTTTTAATATTAATTGTTATATAATAGTTTAAATAAATTTGAAAAACCTTTCCTCCTTCACTTCCTCATTCAATCCAAAGTGAGTGTTTTGATTCCTTTCATCATTCTTGTGTGTGTTTTCCACGCCGATCTATTATTACCTCATTAATTTTCTTTTTACTTTAACTAATGACCATAAAAATCATAATTTAAATTACTAACCAACTCAATGTATGTATAAATCATTCATTTTGGTAAGTTATAATTTGTGGATGTCAAGTGATTGGGAGATTTTAGTCATTAAATATTTCTTAGGTTAACATTTTGTATGTAAAAACTTAAAATGTAATGAATTAATGAAATGATTGGTTTAAAATTTGAAAGACAAGGATTTTTGAAATCATAAATACGCTTTAATATATATTTATTATTTGATATTATAACTATAGTAAAGTCTTGGATTAAATCCAAAACAATTGGAAATTCTGCTTGAAATCGTCTTGTGATGTGGGTGTTAATTTAATGCAATATGTCTAAAATATCAAGGATGTGATAATATTACATAAAAAGTAATTAAATAGTCCCAATAATTATTAAATTTTTAAATTAAATTCATCAATAATTAATTTCACCTAATATATAAAAACAACCCACCACCCCACCCACCCCCTTTTCGAAAAAAGATAAAAGAAATAACAATTGGCTTGAAAATATTATACCATCACCATGGATTCATCCCGAGTGACACTATAGACATTATAGAATATAATATAACGTTTTAAACATAGCTTGTAAAAAAATTTCCTACTATAATATATCACAATATGTCAAAATTTGAAGCATAATAAAAATCAATCTCGATAAACAATCAGATTGTATCATAAAACCCTAACAACTTCAGTAAATTTTGAATCCTAAGACCCATTAAAGAATAAAATAAATTGAAAAATTAACTTTCATGAAAATAATTATATTAATGATTTTAAATTTTGAATAGGAATTATATATACTGCAAAAAAATAAATGAGTGGTGAATATGACATATGCCTCCCAGAAATAAAAGAGAGACAAGAAATCCATTACCTTAAGTCTTGAATTCCTTCTTATACATTAGAACCTACTATATAATAAATATGATTTTATTATAAATATATTTCAGAACCATAATCATATTTATAATGATATATATTATTTACTTATGAACATTTGTTACAAGTTTATTAACAATTCCCTGACAGTTTCACATTTCGTGTAAAATTTGCATTGTTTCTCTTGTATGTTTTCGTTTGGTATTTTTTCTCCCTTTTACATTTATCATGATTAGATAATATAAATAACTTTAACCATTATATAAATATAATATATAGTTCTTATATATTTATTTAGATTAATCCATTAAATTTAGAGATAGAAAATTCATTACATCATTCACGAAGATGCTATGGCATGTACACTTATGAGTGTTGTTTCCATTTTCTCAAAGAATGAAACAAAGGAAAGTTAAGTGATATATTACCATTAATAAATATTTTTTATTTTATATATATCACATATTTAAATTAAACCTATCCAGATTACCATCCATATAACTCATAATTGAATAATTAACCAAAACACTTCACGAGACGGCAGTCTGCGGTACACACGAGTGACATTATTTTATTGTCACAGAATGAAAAGTAAGAAGATAAATAGGATATTATAATTAAAAAGGGTAATTATTTCATAATTATAATATTTATATTTTTAATACATCATTATATTCATCTTTGAGAGGTGGTGATAGAAAATGAATTACATCGGTTCGTGAGGAGGGAGTATGACATACACCTGATTGATGGTTTCATTTCCAACTTGATTGAGGGAGAGAATGATGTAGGTAATATAATTAACATAATAAAATAATATTATATGTTATATAATTATTTTATTATATCATCATGGTTGAATAATATTTTAAAGAGTAAGAGGAAGAAAAAAAAGAAAACACAAGGTTAAGGACTATACAACTTCCTCAGAGAACCCATTTAGGTTTACACATAAATCATTCCTAGGAGGGTTTTTTAATCAAAATAAGTACTTGAGGATATATGTATGGAATTAAGTAATTTAATTGGGTATTACTTGTCTAATAATAATGGTTTTGGAATTGTGAATAGAAGATAAACGTTAGTGACCTTTTATAAGTTGGGGAGAGGACATACTTGGAATCATTTATACTAAAAAGGTTTACCCAAGTTTTAAAAATTCAAAAAGGATCCAAAATGAATATTTATAAAACCTTATATGATATATGGTCTACATATATCCTTATAAATGTATGTTTACAATTTTATAAGTCATTTTACACCTTATCATTTTAGTTTAAGCCTCTGTAAACATGTTTTAACCTTAACCACAGTAATGAATTTTTTACTATTTGTATTATTTATTTTTAAGAAACGTTAAGTTGAACTTATTATATAATATTAATTATATTTTTTAAGAATTTTTAATATAGTTCTAAAAAATCCATTCACATAAGTGGAAATTTTAAATTTTAAGTTAAAAACACTAATGTGTTGAAAAATGAGTTTTTTAAAGAAAAATATTTCCTAAATATTGAAAGTTTTAATATAGAAATTAAAAAATGAATTTATTAAAATGAACTAAGTTGGATTAATAAAAATATAATTGAAATAGTTATACTTTTAAAACCTTCAGAAAATATAATTTATCTCATAAATTATTTTAATTAAAATGAATGTTTTAATAAAATACTGTATTTTTTTCAATTCATCAAAAAATTAATATTTAGAGAAAATTATGAAAGATTCAATAAAAGATAATTTTTAGATGTGTATTTAAAAAATAATGTTTATCTTTTAAAAATATATTTTCTACATGAGTAGAAATTTATTTTTATTATTTTTTTATGAAATTTAACAAAAACATTTTTTGGATAAAATATTGTTTTTGAAACATATAAAACTTTTCTAAAAATAAATATTTTTTATCATTATTTTTTATTTATATAAACCATTATAAATAATATTTATAATTTGTTTATTAATATTCATACCTCTAAGTTTAAAGGTTTAGTTTTAATAGAAATGTCTAAATTATATTATTAATAGTATATCACTTTTCCTTTAAACTCATTGTTACGTGTAATGCATGTTATCAAAGAAATTAAATTTATTAGAAAAACATATTAAATAAAACCTATAGGTGTTATAGTAAGTACCCATATATTTTATTTTCCCCTCCATAACTTATAAATATATTTTCTATCAGTGAGTGTGACAAGAAAGAAGTTTACTGAGGGGTATTCAACTCATTTTAGATCACTGATATTGGAAAGAATCACATCTGGTGGTTTGTGAATAAGAAAGCTCAATCTCCTTTGGATTGGGTTTAACCTAAACATTTTCCAAATTTGGATAGTCTAAACCCAAAACCCTTTGGTGGTTATCATAATATTATCTTGTTTTTATTTTTTATCCAGTTTTATTTTAATTTTCATTTTTAAAGTGTTTGATGTCTTCTTACAAGCAATAATAAGACCTGGAATCAATAAAGAACATGAATAAAAGGAAAACTTTTTGTAAATAAGGATCCAAGGTAAAATCATTATTATTTTCATGTATAATAAGATTTACAATATGAATATTACAACATCAAAACCGCCTAACTCAATCTTGGTTTCATTTCACTTTTAATATATAATGTTAAACTCCAATGTTAATTTTTTATGACATGTAGGGAGATGAATAGAGAAAACAAGGATATTTCACAAATATAACAGGGAAGTGTTTTCAGGAACTGATATGATAAAATCTCTAAATTTATAGGATTATTATTTTTATATATGTACATTTAAATTTCGTACATTCATGTTGCATTCTATTGTGAACTATGTGTGAGAGAATTCATCCTAATTTTTTGAAATTTATAAAACTATTTTATTGAATGGTTGATTAGATTTCTAATATATTGAAATTCAAAAATATATTTAATAGAAAATTTTAAAACCTTATTTCTACCCAAAATGAATTGGCATTAAAATAATGTTATTTCATTAATTATCATGCGTCAGTTAAATCTGAATTCAGAAAATATTTTTTTCTCTGTATAATAATGAAAAACATGAATTACTAAAAAATGATTTGAAAAACTATTTTGGATTTGTGGAAAATGTACTATTTTTAAATTTTAATGTCACCCCTTAAATATTATTTTAATTTTAGAGTTGTAAATTTTTTGGAATGAAATTGTTCTCCCACCTTAAGACACAACATTAAAGATAATATTGGTTTTTAAGTGTGAGTGAGATGGGTTTCACGCGTTATGATTTATTGAGAATAAATTCTCTACACATCTAAAACTCCACATGTTTTCTTTCAAAATTCTTCCATTTTAGAAACATTTTTATGTTTTATTCTTCTTGTAAAAATATAATTTTTTTTTTGGGTTAGGGAAAAAGAAAATTTAATTTATCTAGTCTATGGAAAAAATTTGACACTAATTTTGAGTGAATTCACTGGTTTTTAAGTTGCTATAATTTCAAGAATACTAAGTGATTTTGTCAACTATTTTTATGAAAATACTACTTGAAAACTTAGAAATGATGTGAGATAGGTTAGATTAATGTTGAATTGGAACTATAACGTAAGGAATGTTGAAGTTTTATATGGAACCTAGCTTCTTAGTCTTGGAAAAATGGAACACCTTAGAAAGCTATCTCAATCGATAGTATAACAATTCCATTCAATCTAGAGTAAAATAGAAAATTGGGATCCCATGGTGAACCTTTGAGATAAAATAATTAAGTGTTTTGTGTAAATAAATATAATCCAAACTCAATAAGTTCTTTGAAAAGTGTTATGCACAAATCTATGGTTGATAAAAATTTAAATATAGTGCCTTTGTCAAAAATGAGTTTATTAAAGTGAGGGGAATCTTCAACCCAAATGAAGAAGGGGAAAATTGATTTATAACATCATATTTTCAATTGTACTAATGGAGTGTAATGTAAAACATCGATTGATGAATGTGGGAGATATTTCAAACTGGTAGTGATTCCTATTATAGATTTAATTCCTCTTAAATATCACTCATCTTCACCCCTAGAACTATAAATTCAATTATGTTTATGTAAGGTAGTGAGATTAACTCACATATGAGGCCCGAATTTATTTGGAAATGAATGGTTCAGCTATTCTCTTCAATTCTATTTTGTGTTCAAATCAGGTAAAGATCAACATTTTTTAAGAATATTTTTAAATAATTAAACAAATTTCATTGAATTTCCTACGAGTGAAATTGAATTCATCATGGTGAATTTAATGTGACATTATTTTAGAACATATTGTCAAATCTATTTTATTTAGAAAATGTGATTTTTAAGATGAAAAAATCTTTTAAATGAGAAAATATTGAATCTAGTTGGATTTTGTAAAAAAAATTAAATTCATTTATTTATTAATAAAATTATTATTTTGGTGATTAATTTATTAAATTATTATTTATCTAATTTTCTGTAATTTTTCTGGGAAAATATTTTTCATGATTTTTCATTAATAATATGTCTCTGATGTTTTCTAGAAAATTCTTATAATTTCAAATGGTTTGAATTTTTTTTTTCATAATTCTATATTTGAATATTAAAAAATGGAATTATGTTTATTTTACAATACACTGATTTTTGTTCTTGAGTTTTGATGCGAATATATTATTTTTAATTAATTATTAATTCATGGATTTTTACAACCAATGAAAAAAAATTGGTAATGGGTCTAATTAAAAATATAAAGGTAACACAGTCACTTAAGTGACTTCAAAACAAAAAATTCAACTGACCATGAAACACTCTCTCAATTAGTATCTGTACCATAAGGGGGTTTTAAGAAGTGAATTTTCCTGAAGTTACCATGCATGTTGTTTCAAGTGACCAAATTTCGATTGAACTAAAAAAAGATATAAATAAAACGGGTCACAATTTCTCTATTGAACCTACCATAGATTCCAATTTACTATAATAACTAAAATCAAACTAACCGAAACACTTCATTTATTAAGCTACCATAAGAATTTGTTTAAACCTAAAATGAAGAAACTAAATGGTTGCATGAATATTAATTATAGTGGTTGTAATATGAAATCTTAACCTACTATGAGAAGAGATCTATATAGAGATTCACTAATCAATGGAAACAACCTAGTCAACTTAGAGAATAACTAAACTAGGGTTTTAAAGACGATTCATGATGATTTTGTGACTTGTATAATAGATGAAGACACTAAAAATTGATGTTTATTGCTAAAACCCAGTTAAAGATAAAGAAAAATGAAATTTGGATAAGATATAATAGATGAACTAGGTATATGATGATGCTACCATAGATTTTGGATGATTAATATGTGGATTTTGAATAGATACTAAACTCTACTTTGATGGGGAAGGTCGATCTCTGCTGGTGCACAAAGTTGAATGATGTTAGAGCTGGCTATGGTTTGTGGAATATGAACTAGAGATCGGAAAGATGATGAAATGAATTTCTGTGAGGCATATGTGGATGGGGAAATGAATAATATGATATCATTTACCTAATTGGAATCAGATCTAAGGAGTTCTGGTTCAATAATTAAACCAAAACCCATTACCACATAACAAGTATAACCAAATCTAATTTAATAAATTTGTTAAATATTTGATTTAAATGTGATGGATGAAATTTTTTGTCAATCACTTGTGGTTTTTTTCGTCATTTTTAATATTTAATTTGAGAATATTATGGGCCTCATACCATCCCATAGTTGTGTCCATTGATCGAGATGAAGTCACATGTGAGGATCAAAAAAAATTATAAAAAGAAGTTTCAGTGGATCTAATATAGTAAAAGAAGATTAATTCATCATCACTCTCCGATTTGAGTCATCTATGGTATGATAATGATCAAAAGTTCGATAATGGTTGTGACCAAATGTCACTATATTAGGCTTGAATATTTTTAGATTGAAAGTTGTAGAAAATTGATTGTAAGTTGAAAAAACTACCAAGTGGATGAAGCTTACGAAATAAGGATTTCATTCCAACCTCGATATTCAATGGGAGATATTTTACTTCTAATTTGAAAACAGAATTCACTAAAGAATATGAATAGAGGCTGGGATTCAAACATCTCATACAGTCACCCTTTTAAACTAAATTTTGATGTATGGTACAATGATTTAAGGTTCAAGGATGGTTCATCCAATTCAAATGGATTAAACACTTCCATTTCTAAAATTGAACCATGACTGAAGAGGGAATGTTGAGTTGTACTAGATAGGAGTTTAGGGTATTTGATCACCCTTCAGAGAAGAAATCCATATAGTCAAATAACTATATAGCCAATTCCATATAGATGAATCTCTACATATAAAAATTTATATGTAACCAAAAAACAACTTAGCTAAATTATCGCTCAAGATGATCATGTAAGAAAATCCATAAAAAACCAAATTTCAGAAAGATCTAAATTTTTTCTAAATTATTGAGGTTCATGAAAAGGAATATGGGATGCAACAAAAAACCCATCAAATTAATTAGGGTGTGAAAGTTCCAACATTGATCACTAGGCCCAAAAATATTTATTTTAATATTTTTGGTGGGCTAACAATTTAGAGATATTGAAATATATTTCCCAAATTGGGGCTTCTCACGTCATGGTCAACTTTCTATATTTTTTTATCTTCTTCAATCAAGTAAAATTCATTATATGTGAATTATAAGGTTATCATGGGAATGAATATAATATTCAATCACTCAAACTTAGAAATCATCAACTTTGATCCTTCCACATAGATATCATCTAAAATTTAGATCATCATTGATGCTTAGAATGAAAATTAGAGGGGAATCAGATGTCATTATAAGAGGTTGCTTACTTTATCTATGCCTTCAAAAAATATTGATGAAAAGAACCTAAAAGCATTCTATATGGACTTCCCTACATATTGGTTTAGGGTTTCATAGCTTTTATATTCTCATTTTAGAATAAAAGAATCACCCCTCAACTCTATTTTGATTAATCATAATTCATGAGTCCTAGTTTTATTACTTTTTCTTCTTCCCTAGTTTCTCTAATTTTTTATTTCTATTTCTAGTTTATAAACAATCCATTTTGTTCATTATTCCTCCAACCTGATGTGTTATGTTCTCAAACCTTTAGTGATGAAGGTATAATTTGTAATTCCAACTCTAGGAATTGAAAACCTAAAATAACTTAAATATCTACAGATCATGTTGATTGTTTTCATTCATCTTTTATCATGTCAAACACTGACAATATAATTGGTGATGAAAGGGAATGACTACCCAGTGTAAGTGTTCATAAATATTTCCCATTAATCATTATCCCCTCGTTTTTATAGATCACATGGGAGAGTATCTATAATATTTTATATGATTAAGGATCTCATTTGGATCACTTTGTCTAGGAAGAGATCCCTTACTGATGTTTTTTTACTTGTCTATTCTTTCATTTTCAGGAAAATATTAATCTACTGTAAGAGATTTCATGCATGGGTGTTAATTTTATTTAGTGAGATCGGTGATTGGTTCAAGATCAACCATCCAATGACTGAGGTCAATAAATGATCTGATCTATATGGAGATTAATTATCGGTGGTTTAGGAGTGGATCGACATGGATCTAGGCCTATTTCTGGTAGCCTTATTTTTATTTATCTTTGTCTTGTTTTATTTATTTCTCATTCATGTTCAGTATTTTCATTATAATCACTCTAAATCTGTGAATTTAATCATAGTTTCATGTAGTTTTCCTTTATTTCTTTCAAATATATATAAAACACAAAATATATTAGGGGATTCAACACTAATTCCTTAAGATTAACCCCCTGGTTACCCTATAGTGACCCTCACTTAGCATACATTAAAATTACATAATTTTTTTTGAATACTCAATATATTACACTAACAGATGTCCAAATACTATATCAGTTTACTGCCTTTGGAAACATGGAAACATAAACACTGATACATAAGTGAGCTACATTATCTCCCACTAGGTTCTCCATGACTAGCACCCTTCTTAGATACATATAAATCAATACATTTCTCTATAACCTAGGGAAAGGAAAATTAAATATGGTTGTGCTCAAATGCTCAATAATGTTACATTAGGGAGAGATTTAAGCATAAACATGAGAATGAGGGTATGAGAACAATATCATAACATTATAAGATCATACCCTGCATATCAAAGATCATGAACATGAATCATGGCATAAAGATTGGATGTTTATAAGACATGAATCATAAGGGAATAAAGAGCATAATAAATGAAATTATAATTTAGGAATAGGACATATAATTGTAGAAGATGCATAAACATGTAATATCATTCCTTATAAGTCAAGGCTCATAGCCAAAAACTTATCAGAGCACTTCATGGGCACTACACCTAATGGGTGGGACACACCACCATCCCCAGTCATATTCCTTTTCTTATAATGGATCAGGTTTCCCCATCTTACCATATTGGATTGATTTTCCCCAACTTCCCATAGTAGATCGGGTTTCCCCTTCTTCCCATAGTGGATCAAGCCCATCGACTTGTTTCTTATCAATATCTCATGAGATATAAATATTCATACAAAGAATTTATGGGAGATATAGGTCCCACCAATAACTAGATAAAATAATACATACATGTTATATAAGATCATAAAAAATAATCATATCCTGATCCCTAAAAAATATGGGTTTCATAAACCTCATATCAAAACCCATGAAAAAAATGGGTATAAAAAACATTCCATTATATAATAAGCTTTAGAAAAGATACATGATTCATAATAATTTCATCAAATAATAAAATTGGAATAGAATATGTTTTCAAAATAATATAACCCATGGAATATAAATTGGTTTCACAAACATATAACCCATGAAAAAGAAATGGGCTTCATAACTATCATGACATCAAAATATAAACCATTAAAAGAATGAATATGAATGAAACCTTTAGATAATTTCCCAAAAAAGGAATAATTAACACTAATGGATTTTATCTTAGATGGGAAAAAATATATTTTAAAAAAATTAATGAGGAAAATATCATTTCTTCTTTGAAAAACACTTTTTAAAAAATTCATACTTTTGAAAACAACTTTCTTAAAAACATATAAAGGATTCGTAAAAACATTTTGAAAAAATTTTCTTTGAAAATAGATTTTAAAAATTATAGATGCAGATTTGAAACATTTAAATCCTTTTATTTGAAAATAGTTTTAAAATACCATTTAAAAAAATTAAAAACATTTTTAGAAAACAAGGTTTTTTATAATAAAATAGATTTCGGAATGAAGATTTTAATAGGATTGGGTTTTCTTAAAGACATTTTATTAATCATATTAATTACCAAAGAGTTTGAAAATAGAACCATTACATGAGGATATCATGTATAAACATTGTAAAAATAAATTGATGATATTTATTTGGATATGGATCATAATATTTCACCAATGGAAGAATAATTATAAACAATCCTGATAAATTATGAGATTGTAGCAACAAATTCTTAACATTTTGGTTACATTAAATAAATATACCCAATAGATAATTACATTACATGAAACTTATAATATCATAAAAAGAATAAGATTCATGATATAAAATTTCAATGTTATATTATATAAACTTCATAAAACAATATAGGTGTATACAAAAACATTTGTCTCAAAGAAGGTAATTTGAGACCAAACTACCTTACTGATTTGGTAACATTGGAAATGTAAACCCCAAGAAAGAGAGATCATAAAATTCATATGTAAATACCAATAATATTAATGATAATAATAATATAATACATTAATGGTTATTATATAAACCAAAAAAACTAGTGGTAAATATGGTATATGTCTCGCAGAAATAAAAGTGAGGCTAGAAATCCCCTTACATTATGTCCTGACTCTCCTCGTACAACATCAATCCTCATGTATAATAAATATATGTTTACTATAAATATATAACAAAACCATATTAAATTTATATAATACCCTCTATGATTTACTTATGAATTTATATTACCCATTTATTAACAATTTCATGTTAAAGTTACGTTTTGGGTAATAATCACTTTGTCTTTTGCATGTGTTTTGATTTGTTATATTTTTTATGCTTTTACTTATTTCACGATTTAATCATCTCTATAATGATAACAGTGATATAAATATAATATTTACACAATATATATATTTATAATAATATATAAAAGATAAAAATAAAAAATGAAACACCCTATTCATGGACATGAAAAGTCATACGTATGCATGCATGTTGTTTCCGTTTTCTTATTATATTGAAAGAAAGTAAGTAAATTAAATATTTAAATATATAGTATTATTACATTATAATTATAATTTCATATATATCATATAAATTCACTTATAAAATTTTTAATACACTCCATGTAAAGCATGAACGAATCACATCGCTTTGAGGAGGAGGTATTTCACACATCCACAAAAAAATTATCGTATTTACACCAAATGGAAAGGATGAAGTTATGTGTTATATAATAATTCAAGAATAATAAATACATTTTAAATATAATATATATAATATAAAAACACAAATTACATCATTATTTCAATCTTTAATGGTGTAAATGGAAGAATTAACGACATCGGTTTGTGAGGCGGTAGTCCACCATACACCCAAATGATGATTGTGTATCCCATTTGATGGAAGTGTGTGTGTGAGTGTATGTAAATATTTTCATATAATAAATATGAGTATATTTAGGATATATAACATACTATTTAATCATGAAATAAGAATATTTTAAGGGGTGTATAAGTAAATAAAAAACCAAGTTCTTGTTGATGGATGTTACCTCTTCTTTGGGTAACTCCTTTTGGATTGCACCAAAGGGATCCATTGGTTGGATTTAGGCTAAAAGTAAGGCCTGTAAGATGAAGGTATGGGATTTAGGATGATATTTGGGAATGTTTTAACTAATAAAAATTGGTTTAGATGTTTTAAGAGAGGGATAAGAGAGGATGCCTTTTATAAGTGGGGAAAAGTACACATTGGGTATTCTTAAAGAGATCTGAGTTCTTCCCAAATATTTATTTTACCAAAGGGATTAAAATAGAACATTATAGGTCCTTAGAGTTGTAATGGTCTAAATATTTCTAGAAAATAATTTTTATAAACTTTTAGGGTCATTTTTAAACCTTATATTCTAATTTTAGTCATTAATTAGGCTACTGTAACCACTGTAATTAATTTTAATTACATTCACTAAGATTTTGGGTCAAAACTATGTTTAAATTATTACAAATTATAAATTATTATTATCAAAATTATTAAATCCATTTTTCCAAATTCTAATCAAATAAGTGGAAGAAATTAATTTAAAATTAATCTCATGAACCCGATGACATGGTAGGTTTTGAAAGTGAAAATGTCCAAAATTATGAAATGTTTTTATAAAACATTCCATTGTGAAATTTTTTCCAATAATCTAAATTGAATTAATTTATTTATATTTGACTTACTTATACATTAAAACAAAATTAAAATATAATTTTACTAAATAAATAAATTATAATAAAAAACATTTTTGAATTAAAATTCAATATTTTTCAATATTGATGCAAAAATAAAGTTTTTTAGAAATAAAATCCTTAAAATTCACTCAAATGTAATTTGAAAATTATGAATTAAAGAAATTATATTTATTTTATAATATTAAATTTTAAGTGTCTAAAATTAATTTTATTATTGTTCATATAAGGACATAAAAAACAATTCATTTCAAAAAATTATACTTTCAAACATACAAAGTCATTAGTAATAATTATATATTTTATTTTAAATATGATTTATTTATATTAAACTATTTTAACTTATATTGACAAATTACTTACTACTATTCATGTACTGTGTTAAATTTATATTTTATGACCATCTCAATTAAATAATTATGTTAACAAAATGTAGTTTCATAGAAACTCAGTGTTGTGTATAACGTAAGCTAAGTTTGTGTTTATTGTATCACAAGATTAAATTAGTGTGATATATAATTAATGTTTGACTTATTTTATATTTAAATTAAGAACATCAAATAAATTTAATTTATTTAAGAAAAAATGTTCATAAAAATGTAGGGTGTTACATAGCCACAGTGTTATAGTTGGGTTACAATATATGTTACTTAGATTGTACTAATGGAAATTAATCATCATAGATCAACAAATAAAAACACAAAATTCCTTAAAAATTAATGTGAACATTGTAAATTCTTAACTGATTTTGAACCTAAAACACATTATGAGACTTTAGGTGATGAATATTGGATATGGGAAATTCTACATGAACTTAATGAATTTGAGTTTAAGAAATATTGGACATGGTTAGAATGACCCAAATGTATTCTTGTGATTGGATTAAATTGTGTTTTCAAAAAAAACATGTTGAAAATGGGATTATTGTTTTAAATAAGAAAATTATTGTTGGTAAATTTTATAATGAGAAAGAATTTATTGATTATGGAGAAAATTATGAACCAATAGAAAGACATGAATATATTAATATACTCCAAGACTTTGTTGCATATTTAAAGTTCACCTTTTATCAAATGGATGTAAAGTGTTCTTTTCATAATAGATATGTAAAATATGAAGCTTATAATGAATAAACACATCCCTTTGACATTACAAAATCTTTAAAACATGTTTTCAAACATACTATGAAACATTATGGATTTAAATAGTATCCAAGAGCTTTATATGACAGACTATCCAGTTTTTTATTTCAATGAAATTTTTTTAAGTGAGATGTTGATTCAACTATTTTTATAAATAAATTTGTTTAAAGATACCATCATTTTTAAAAATTATATTGATACCATTATATTTGGCCCAACTCAAAAGTCACTTTCTAATGTGTTTTAAAAAATAATAAATCTAATTTTAAAATAAGCTTGATCAGTAAACAAACTTCTTTACAATTATTTTAAATTTCTCAAAAACCATAAGTTATCATTTTATCTCAAAAAAGGCATAACCAATATTTAATCAAAATATTTGGTTTTGTTAATGATAAAAGTATAACTAATCTTATACAAACCTCAAAAACTCATGATCTTGATGAATCTATGAAACTATTTGATCAAAAAAATTAGAGGGACGATTGGTAGTTTATTATATCTTATAGCTGGTTGGCTAGATTTAATTTTTTTTTTGTATTCTTATGTGTGAGATTTCATGAAAATACAAAAAAATACCCTCTCAGATCTATTAAATGAATCTTATTTATTATCTTTAAGTAACTTAAATTCATGGAATATTATATACTTCATTGAACCAAAAAAAATTCAAATTCTTCTCTTGGGGGAAGAAAAATGAATACAAAAGGTAAATATGGGAATTGTCATTTTTTATGTGAGGATTTAGTGTCCTGGACTTATAAAAAATTGTAATAAATAGAAATTTCCAATGATTAATAAAAATGTTAAGTATCTAGAACTTGTTATTCTTAGTTTATGTTGAAGAAACACACCTCACTAATTTTTACATGAGATTTAATAAAACTCCAAAGAAATATACATGTTGGAAACGACAGACACACTAAGAGAGGGTGAATCATGGTGTTGGTATATTTAATGTTTTTATTTGATTCCTTTTATTTATATTTGACGATGATGTCCTTTAATTTTAAGGAACACATTAAACCTATCATAATAAATGTAATCCTTACCGAAATAATCACATATGTGCAAGTAATTAAATCATCTAGAGGACATAACAATTTTTACTTAGTTCACCACAAAGGGATAGTCTAACTAGCATATGTTGACATTATCATAGTCATACAACGACCCACTGGACTTCACTACTCTGGTGTATTTAAAAAAATCAGAAATGTTCAATCTATTCTAAGTACACACCCTTTACAAGATTTAGGGTTTTCAACTTCCTCACTCATGGCACACTACCTCTACCTTACCTCTTCACACTATGTTAATGAAGGTACTTCATGCTTTTATAGACATTTATGTATTTTTAATGGACTGGAAACATAAGGATATATCACTAATTATCATGATGTTATTCGGGAATTATATTCTTAATTTGATTCTCTTTTATTACACTATTCAATTTAATAGATGATCAATACATTCTATTCGCATAACCACTTCTTTATTTGAACTCCAACTTTCGTAAAACAACTTATTACATGAAACTATGATATTGTAAGTTATACTACATTTACCTTTATAAATACTATTATTTCATTATTGTTAAACCTTCACAATAAACATAGGTTTATACAAACTGTATGTTCACATAACTCAATGATTTTTAAAAGCTCACTCAGAAAAAATTGTTCTTTATGGAACTAATTCAGGTAACATTTGACTTTATTGAATTTAGATAATTTTTATCTCTATAATATCCCTCCACCAAGTCTCACTCTCTGCTTCCACTTCCTTTATCAGTGTTTGGATGTTTATAGTAGGATATTAACATTATCGCAACTTGAAAACTTTTAATTTTGTAACTTCAATTCATGAAACATTTGTTATCATTCTTCATTCATAAAACATTGTATTGCCAAAATTTATTATTTTTTGGAACCTTAGATTCAAAAATGTATACCAATTTCAAAAAAATAGATCTTTTTTAATACTTTATATTTTTTCTACTATTTAAATTTTATCCTTTTATAAACCATCTTTCAAAAAAATAACAATCTTTATTGAAACATTATCTTTCAGAAAATCAAGACCATATCACCCACTCAATTATATTATCACAAAAAAAATTACTTTTTGATAGATCCAATTCTATGATTTTAAGAACATGTCTTTCATGAAACACTATCATTGATATGAAATCATTATGAAAACTTACAAATTCTGCAACTCTTTTTTGTCTTGAATTTTTAGTACTAATAAATTTGGTAAACACTAAAAAAACTATATGACTTCCAATGTTGAATCCCTATGTGTGAATTGAATTTTTTGAACATCACTTATATGTTAAAACCCATTCATATCACTTCTAGCAATAATAATGGTCATTAGGTATGGATACTTCCTCCAATAGAGGATAGTTCTACCCTAGAATCCACCTACTGCATTCTTTAGTATATGATTAACACCCCTTCTTCCTTCTGTGATTCTTGTCTTCCCAAATTATAAAACATGTTCATTTAGTGAAATCCAAAACTGTCTCACATAAACCAATATTAATATTTATTTCATCATATTCATCCCCAATAAAAACACCCAATCCTAATATCCCAGGTTTCACTATATCAACCTTCTAGAATTATGAATATTCATATCCAAGATAGGCAATATCCTCTAAAACATAACATCCTTATTGGATATTTTATCTCTTATTCTCTACTAGACTTTGGGAATCTATAGCTACCCATTAACCTTACCACAACCTATTAATATTCTATAAATATCTACCAATAGCCTATTAATATTGTATGACGCTATTATTGATAATAAATCTAATACTGAACATCGGTTTGGGTCTGCTAATATCCCCTTTATATTTTGTTTTCAATGGAATCATAAATCCATCATTTATCATATACTCCGAAAATTTCATGGCTATATATTTTCGATTCATTATTTTCCTCATTATTTATTTTTTATCCCTCATAAACATAAAAATGAAAATGACTTTTTGAATCTAGATTTTACCTTGACACTCTCCCCCCCTTTCACATAGAACTACACAAGGGATTCATTCATCCATGGTCACACTCCCACTTAGTCAATAAAATCCATGAATCAGATTATTAATTGAATCTATAAACAAGTGGTGGAATACATTTATCTTATAATGTTAGGGAAAATATATGTAGATATCATTCTTCCCTTTTCTAGTCACTTCTTCTTATCCTATGTAATACCATAGAGTGACTTGTGAAGGCCTCCAAGAAATGTCAACCATTTTTTGATACACCTCCAAAACCACTAGGAACCATCTTCCTAATTCAACTCGTTCTATTAAATTATTATTTAAACATTACTCTACTTACCACCTATTGATATGGGAGCCATTTTTTTAAATAGTTCCACAATACTATAAAATTTCTGAAACAGATTTAGAGATCAAGATTTCCACATGGAATTGAGTCATTAAAAAATAATCTAAACCTGTTGTGTTATAAATCATTGTTGAAATAATATTTTGATCCAACAAACACCAATGTTGTCTATGTTACTCACTTACTTCCATAGATGTTATCATTTTACCTTTCCTTATTCTATAAATCATCATGTGATCTGAATAACAATGAAATAAACTATTCAAAGAATAATAAATTAACAAAAATTGTGTGGGAAAGACCACATTTTAACATTATAGTATAGGATAACTTGAATTATAACAACTTTATTAAAATAAAAATTTAACCATGAATTACAACATCTTTATTGGAAACATCTTTAACATGATACTACTTAAAACTGCATAGGATAAACCAAAGAAATGCATAATAATTGGGTGGTCTATAAATTCTAGTAAGGGAATAAAAATTGAATAAGGTAAAAAAAGTTAGAAAATATTCATAGCGAGGTGTACAAAAAGATTATGAATCATAAACATGAATGAAAAGACATGATATAGCCTGATTACATAAAGGTAACATGGGAATGTGGAAAAAACCTAAAACACTACATCATAGGTCATGGATAACTACCAAGACATCATAATGGATAAAGTCACAAAAATAAATTAGGTTCCCTCCCTGTCCTAATATTAAGTATCAAGATACTAAAAATTACCCAATGCATTAGAGTGCTATAAAATTTTGTGTGCACTCGTCACTTTTATTTTATTCTGATGCTTAAGTGTGCCACATTGATCAAAAAACATAGATTATTTTATCATCATAATTTATTCCACGATCAATTAGTGTGGAATAAATACATGTAATTACATAATAAAATGGTATATGTGTATAAAATTGAACACCCAGATAGGAAATTGGTATGGTATTCACTACAAAATTGCTTTGGCCTCGAAAATTGTGGTAAAAATTTAAGAGCATAACGATGTATCTTAAAAATTAATAAACTTGGTTGATGATAGATAAATGGTCAAATAATAACATGGATATAAATTAGAAATTTATAGGTACATATAAGGGAATTTCCACACATATAGAATTATAAAAAGAAGGCATACAATAATAAATAATCTTGAATAAAAAGAGAAATGAAATGATGCTTACAAAATTTTGGCATGCTAATGGGTGTATATGGGAGGGATTAATGAGAAATAAATGAGTCTGTAATAATTTATAAGTATTAAGGTAATTTTGGAGGAGGTGAATAAACATACCCCATCCTTATTAATTAAAAATAAAAGGGCATAACAAGATAAAGAAACTTAGTTAAATATGAGAAAGGAAAGAACCCTTACTTGAGTGTGTGACTCCAACAACTTTAAAAGGGATTATTGACAGCTTGGGGCACCTTGGGAAGATTATTGAGAGAGGATAGAATATTAAGGATGTTCTATAACAACTTTTAGTGAATATAAGTGGTAGAGTGGGGGTTATATAGAAAATGAGATGTATTTATTTAATGTTTAGGCTTTAGACTCTAAAAAACAAAATATTCAATACCATAAACCTTAACATGATTTTTCCCATGGTTTTGGAAAATTTTGATATGTTTTCATTATTTAATTGGGAAAATTTCTGAGAATATTAAAATATTACCATTGTGTATGTGAAGTTGAGTCACTCTTTTAAAGAAATGAATTTAAAATCGTAAAATATATTATATATTTTGGAGGATTCATAAAAGAATTATAAAAATAATAAAATAAACCTAAAATCAAATAATTTTAATGGTAAAATATATTTTGGTACATGGGTACCCATTATAGTATTTATTACTACATTTTTTGGTCACTATGATGTCATAAAACACAGTGTATATTTATATGGTATTTAATTTTTACCTTAAATTTTGACTGTCTCATAAAATTATAAAAAAAAACCTTTGGATAATTTAGATATTCTAATTCAAAAAAAAATATTTTTTTTATCTAAATAATTATTTAAATATTTTCATTTTTAATTATAAAATGTGATTCGACATTTATTTAAAAATACTGAGTTTTTTGACAATAACAGTTTTTGAACCCTTATAAAAAGTACATTTCACTTCATAAAATTTATATGACAATTTATAATAAATAAATGATATTTAATAATAACATTTTATTAAAATAATATTTTTTTAAAAATCCATTAATTCATCAAAATAAATCTTTTAATTGAATTATAATATTACCCGAAAATTCAATCTTTGATTAATTGAATCAAAATCATAATAATTTATAAAGTAAAAATAAAAAATGAAAATAAATTAATTATTATATAAAATATACATATTATTATTATTATTATTATCTAGATATATATCCCTTTATTACACCAGTATACACTCTAATAGTAAGTTGTGCGGTGGTGAGACTTCCCTGGGGTTGTTCGGTGAACATGGTTTGGGTCGTGATCTAGATGAGCTTGAACTTCTCCCATTAATGGTTTATCTCATGCATAGTTTATTGGATCTCAGCTTGGGATTGGTCAAGGGAAAATCCTAGAGATTATATCTCCTTCAGAAGCTTCAATAAATGGGCTTCATAGGATATGATTCTACTATTTAAGGTCACCACTTCCTTTTTCTGAGTCAATTGGATTCATTAAAGACCTATATTTATAATAATCATGTGATCATTGTTTAACAGTTATATTATCAATGGTAAATATTATTAATGGTATTTTTAATCCTATTGGATATAAGAAAAAAATAATGTCATGTGTTTTCTATAACTATATTACATAATAAAACATTAAATCAAAAGGGAATTTTATTTATAACCGTTCGGGTCATTTCAAAAGCTAAGAGCACTGGTTAATGAAAAGATCATGGTACCAATTGGTATGCATTAACTTCAATTATTCATAGGAATATTTCATCAGATAAGGTTAAACAACCTAGATTGATTTTCATTACCTCTCGAAAAATATATCCAACATTGGATATATACGAACCATTGATACCAAACATTGATCTAATTACAAATGTAAAATTACTCCTCAAAATAAGGTTACCACTTATTGGGAATGTCAATAAATTTTCAGAAGCTTCTCGGTATCTATAAAATAGTCAGTTGATACCACATTGTCAGAACAAAATAGATAAATATTAAATGCATGAATATTACTTCATTTATACCAATAGTTATTCTCTTAGTGGTCAAATACAAATTTAACTTAGGCTTGATACCAATGTATGAATACTCAATATTACTTATATATATAGAATCATTAAAATATATCATTAGAATATCTTAAATTTCATATTAGTCACTTCATCACATAGTATTCCTTTTCCACATAATGTAAAATTCAAATACATATTTAAAAATCATAGAATTTGTATAACACTAATTTTTGTATCAAATAACATATTTGAATTATAGGTGTTCTAATTCTTCTTATCGCATAAATCTCTATTTAAATTATATATGAACATATTTTCAGCACACACCCCTTATCCATTTACCACATGAAACATATATTAGAAATAGATAAATTCAACGGGAAATGGGTAACCTTAGTCATCCTTAAGAAGTGGATTATGTTTGGTCTTTATAGGTCGACCCTTTAATCAAAATTTGGAAGAACTGTATTTTTTTTGTTCTCATTCCATATTTTGAACCAATTCCAAATAATATATACATATGGTTAGACATTCTCTATGTGCATTCTTATTATTCATTCTCTATGTTGGTTCTATAGGCTTGGTCTTCTTCACAATTGTGGATTTAAACCCAGTAGTGAAAGGTTCCTTATCTTACTCACCACATATACACTATTTTCCAGGATTCTTTTTATGAACTTAAATATTTCCACTAATATTTTACTATTAATTTTTACTCTATTATAGGGATATTCATCGAGCCTTCATTTCCTATCATGATATATTTCTTCTAAGTTCACGAGGGCTATCTCTTTCAATTTCTATTTAATGTCTATATAAGACACCTTACCATTTTTTATTTGAGGGGATCATTTCTTTTGTGGAAAGATCTTACAACTCATAACTGGATTATTGTCCCCATTATTTTCCCATATCTTCCTCCTTTATCTCTAATATAGATATAATGATTCCACTATGATAGGTACTTTGTACAATGGGCATTTAACTTCTTTTATTTCCTCTAGTATAATATACCTATTTTCTAGATTAACTTGTCTTTTTTATATTATAGTCTCTTTAGTTTTTTTTCCACTAGAGGATATAGCCTATTTATGGTGTCTTTTTTTCCATCCCATATTCTTTCGACTACTTTTCCTTTCTATATAACCAAGGTAATAAAAAAATAAACTGTCTTCCACTAAACACATACCATGTATCTTCATGTATTGATTAATATGTATCTGCATCTGTTTTTATTATTTATTAATTATGACCATTAGATTCTAGAAACATATTCATCATTTATCCCAGCTTTCCAAAATTGTATCATTTTAGGGATACTATCTTTTAAGAGACATTAATTTCATATTTTTATCACAATATCCTCCTATTTTTAGATATCTTATTCAGAGACTTGCATTATCCACTCATAGATGTTTCTCAAGATGGAAACTCCATATTATACCTTCCCATAGAAAAAAAATATTTTTTTATCTCCATTATCATCAATAACTTATCCTTATGTTTATCTTCCATATCCATTAATCTGGAACTTGCTTCATTTTTGGATTTTATTCTCTCTTTGAGAATTTCTTAGAGGGGGTGACACTCATTTTCAACTCACTTTACCTAACCATTTATTGTTTGATCTCATTTTAAATTTCTTTATGTATATCACTTCGTTATTTCATCTTGGAATTTATATTCTCTATGTCAACATATAGATCCACCTCAGATCTTTTCATCCACTTGTTCTCAATACACAAACCTATTATGATTGTATGATCCACTTAATATAGTATATCCCACTAATAAACCTTCTCTTATAAGGATTAGATCTCTTCTTAATCATGGAACAAACTCACTATAAATTAATTACCATACTTTATAGCCTCTAATTCCTTGTTAGAGTAGTTATCGTAAATGAGTGGTTCATATTTGCTACTAAAACCTCAAAACATTTTATTCTCAAACACATCATCTTCAAATGGATCCCTAAAATTTTTTCCATTAAATAATTCCATACTCACGTGTCTCCATATTTTTATTCCATTCTTTAATAGAAGCTTTGAAATTTTAAATATTATTATATTTCTATTTATTTTTCCTTTTGATCTCCACTACCTATTTCAATTTAATTTAACAAGTTGATTAATCTATTAGTTCTTAGTAAATTTTTTAAATCTCTAATTATAACTCATCTACAAATTCTAGAGATCATTTTAAAAGACCTCCTTTTTTATGATTTCTCACTCTTTTAATATTTAATTACTTAAGAGCGTGTTTCATCTATACTTAAGTAGATATTTTATATTACTTTTTTGAGATGAGTAACCCTTTGAAACTAATAGTTATTATTCAATATTTTATCAACCAGGTTGAAGTGTAATTAAAACCTTTAACATCCCTCTGATATGACTTGTTGGAATCATAGACACCCTGAGATGGGGGGTGAATCAGGGTGTTGGTTGATTTTAACTTTTTCTTTGATTCATTTTATTATTCATATAAGATATTATTCCCTCATTGGATAGAACATATTCAACCTCTCACACTTAATTAAATAATTACCAAAATAATCATAGATATTTTGAAAAGTAAAACATATGTGGGACACATGGATTTTTACTTGTTTTATCATAAAGGGATAATCCATGAATCATACGCCCGCATTGTGTTGGCTATAATAGAGTTAATTAATATCCAATAGATTCCTATTTTAAAAATGATTTAGAAATGGTCACTAAATTCAAAACACACTAACTTTACCAGATTTATAGTTTTACAATCCTCTCCCAAGTGACACTATCCTTTCCTTACCTCTGTGCACTACATGGTTGAAGTTACTACCAAATTTTATTGAATTTTGGATCCTTTTTTATAGATTATAAATTACAATTCATTGTCTCTAATCATTATGAGACTCTTATTGCATCATATTCTTCAATTTGTTCTCTATGAATACACTATTCACTTAAAATAAATGATCAATATGTTCTATTCTCATAATTTCTTCATTTTTAAAACATATATTTTCATGAATCCCCTTCTTTCATGAAACTAGGATCTTGTAATTTATACTAAATTAAATTTTATCATAAATATTATTTCATGAAATTTTTATCATTATGACAAAAAAAGAATCACACAAAAATTGTGTTCAAGAAACTCAGTGATTTTCAAAATGTCTCTTATGTAACTCGGTAGTCTGTGAAAAACATTTTTGTAACTTTATACTTTGGAAAATGAAAATAATTTTTCTCTCATGAATTTCCCTCAAACATGCCACCCTCTCTTATTCTTCTTCCTCCATCAATTCTTATATATTTATAGGTAAATGATGACCCTTAACATAACATGAAAACTTTTTCTTTTCATAACATCAATTCATGAATCATTTCCAATCATTATTCATTTTCAAAAAAATTCATATATAAACATCCCTATTTTGTGCCACCTTCAATTCACCATTATAAACCTGTTTTTGAAACATGATATTTTTAAAGAATTTATACTTTTACAGTATTACATTTTTTTCTAGAAACCATCTTTCATAAAACTCCAAATCTTTCATGAAACATTATCCGTTACAAAATCCTAACCTTCAACACCCACTCAACCATACTATCAAGACACTATAACTTTATGATAGAACCAATACTCTATTTCTGAGAAAAGTTCTATTATGAAACTCTATAATTACTCTGGAATAATCTTGAAATCCTCCAAAGGCCCCATCTCTTTTTCTCCTATATTTCCAAGAATAAAAATTTATAAAATACTGGAAAATTTACCCACGTATAATATTGAATCCTCCTACTTGAATTAGATTTTTTTCACATGTACTTAATTAAAAACTAACTAAATATTACCTATAGTATAAAACCAATTATATTGTAGGCATAATCCCCACTATAGAGGATATTTCTACACCCCATCCTATTGTATTCTTTCATATATGATTGGATCTCTTCCTACATTTCAATATTCTTTTCTTCTCGAATTATACAACATGTTATTTAGAAAAATCCAAAACCATATCACATAGTCAAGTATTAACCTTGAGTTCATCATAAATATCCTCAAGTGTGACACCCATTCATAATTAAAAATATTTCTCCTTATCTACCTTCCATATTTATGAATACAAATTTTACATATATCCACCGGCCTCCACAATAAAATTTATATTCCTTATATTCAATCTAATATTTTATACTGGACATGGGGAATCTATAAATCTATAGTAATATTCTCACAACATCCATATATGCTTTAACTAACCACCAACACTCTATTGATATTGAATGGTGCTATGATTGCAAAAAAATCCAATACCAAATATAGGTTTGGGTCCTATAAAATACAAGTGACATGGGTTTCTCTCTGAACCCAAAACATCACTCCAAAGAAAAAAAATATGTAAGACATCATTTCCAAAAGGATAACCCACAAAAAGGATATATTTTTTTTAAATTCATTGGAATGCAAGATCAAATTATTGATATTCTTATAGAACCTATTAATTCTAGTATGTTTCAAGATGTTCAAGAGATTTTTGGTATGATCATTATATAGTAATCATTGATCCACTTAAGTTTTTACCTATCTTATTATAGTGAAATAATCCTCAATAAATGTGCGACATTTATATTTTATTTACCTTAATTTTTTCATATGTTTTCCATTTTTTTAAAATCTATAGAAAATTATATTTTTTAAGAAACTACTTCGTTTCATCGAAATGAGGTTATTCTAATGTTTCCCAATAATAACTCCACTCTTCTAACTCATCTTTTGTATCCAATTTTATAATATCAATATCAAAACATTGTTAATAATGAAAAAATATAAATTCCTAGGTAAGGTAAACGTTCTATCTTCATTATAATTTTTATTGAGGAAATATTATAAAACATTTGTCATAAATTTTGAATTTCTATCGTAATGATGTTTGTTTGGTTTCCTTAAATCTCTCTTATAAACTTTTTAAAAAATATAGAGTTAAAAATATATAACCTATTAAACTATTTTTACATCATCACCTTTTGAGACCAAATATTATTCGTTGGATATTTTGGAATTACAATCATCACTCACCTTGCCTATATATATTTGAATTTGCTTGTTTATTTTTCCTCTTTTATGATTTTTTGAGAAGAGATCTCACAAATTTATTTATATTTTTTTTCTGATTTTCTTTAGGGTGTTCTCTTAGTATTCAGAAAATATTCTATTTTAGAAATTATGTTTTTATACCATACTTTGAAAACCTATTTACCATATAATTTGTTAAGTAATGGATAATTAGTCATGGTTGGTTTGAAAGGTATGATTAATTTTTTAAATTGGATTTATTTCTCCATGTATTTGAATGTGTTTGAGTAACTATGGAAGATTTTGATCTTTATTATCCATGTATTTTACATGAGTTTTGGATTAGTTCAGTTTTTAATAAATTTGATGTCTTGAATACTACTACCTTTTATATTTTTAGAAAACCATATAGTCTGATAATTAAAAGGATGGATGAGATATATGGTATTCTCTTATAAGGAGAATAATCTTTAAAACTCAAAAACTACCAAAAATATTGGTTTATTTTTAAAATCCTCTTATAGATAATTATATTTTTCTTCAAATAATATGGTAAGTAATATGTCTCATCTATCTTTGGGTTCTATAATAGTTTTTTATTCAACCCTATTTGATTCTATGAGAAGGATATCATGAACTGCAAAAGTTAAAGATATATATGTGTTGGTTTTTCTATGTAGAATTAGAAAGTTCAGCTTATTAAAGTTGATATTGAATTATATTGAATTATTAGGAATAGTAAGTGTAAAAATAATGATCTTTTTGTACCCAAATATCTATAACAAATTCATGTATAATTAATGTAAGTTAATGATATTAACAAAGAAGTAGATCGAATCAAAGATAAATAATTTATTTTAAATATGAAAACATTTTAAAGATGAGGTTTTTGTATTTACATTCTAAAATATTGTTCATAGATAAGTATTCAAATGATTCATTAGATAAATAAATTGAATTTTATATTATAAAAGATAAATAGAATAGGAAATATTTGGAAAATTCTCAAATATATTCTAATATTCCAAGGAATAAAACAAAGGATGTGTTAGATGAATGATTTTTTGAGTTAATTAAGAATAAGAAATAAAATAATTAAGGATATCCTATATTTTAGATTTATGCTGCTAAATCCAAATCCTTAAAAGAATAATATTTTGATAAGATAAATGGAGAATAAAGGAAGACTAAAGAAGCTACTAAAGAAAAGAAAGAAAAAATTCACAGAATTTACTTTGGGAAATTGATAAGGCTCATGAATTTTTTGATAAATAGGAATAATTACATTAGATTTTTCCTATTGAGAAGGAAAATAAATATTCTATATTCATTCCTTATATTTTTTCCCAATCAATTCCAGTAGAGATATAGAAAGAAATTCCTCAGTCCATTTCAAAGGATAAAGTAAAAAAAAGTAATTTAAAATGTCATCAATTTTTCCTTTAATATGTTTCACATGATATTGTAAAATTAAAACTAAAATAAGTTTTCTATGGTGCTTAAAAATATTTTACTCACATAGAACTATCTTAAGGATCAGGGAAAAGTGGGATTTTGAGGAAATTATATTGATTTTCTAAAACTCAAAATAAATATTTACAAGATAAATAATCATATTTCCATACATAAATTTATCTTACCTATTGGTTTTATGATGAAAAATAATACATAATTTCATTAGAAGAATATTATTTATGTAGTTAGAAGATAGATTCAATTGTGAGAGTATCATAACAATAATAGTCTGATGAATATTTAGAAATTTTAGAATAATCCCTTAGTTAATAAGAAGAATATTATTTATGTATTTATAATAATGCTTCTATTTTGAGAGATTTAGAAAAAATATAATCAAATGAATATGTAAAAATTCAATAAATCTATAAGTTAAATATATCGGAGAAATATGAAATTTCACCTGAGAGAGTCATAGAAGACATCTTAAGAGAAAATTCAAATGATTTGAAAAATTGTCCTATGAGCACAAGATCAAAGAGGATAGAGATGAACATAAATATATTTAATGAATTAATCAAAATAATTTATATAATCATATATATATTTCTATATATTCAATAAATATTAAAATACATACAAGGGAGGTTGGATTTTATAGAAAGATAATGTTCTCTAAAAAATATTTGTAATTTTGTTAATCATAATGAAGATGAGATTAATAATAATAAATTAAAATACATATTAAAATACTATAAATTTTAAAAATATCATTATGTGGAGAAATCCCAAAGAGGAATATATAAAGTAATATTATGAACATATCACTGGCATCAAAAGAGAAAAAAAATCTATTTCAAAGATTTATAATAGCATCAACTATGAAGTGGGAGAATTCTCGAAATAAATTAATGATTTTAAATCCAATGAAATATATAAATATTCAGATATATCCCAATATAAAAATAATTTTTGATTTATAGGAGGAGAGGATTTGAATGATAGAATCCAAATATAAGAATTCGTAAAAGGTGGAAATGTATCTAAAGAATATGAATATTATTAAGAAACATGATAATAAAGATTTATATTTATCATTAACTCTTAGATGTTATAAAAACTAAACATACTCCATTTTATTAACTAATTTAATATAATTATTTGAATGGATTTTAAGTTTTATTAACTGAATTTTTACTCCAGACAATTTTTTGTTGATTGTTTTCAATCATTTTAGGAACTATTACTAGTAACGTTTTAATTCCTCTAAAATTATTTTCTAAAATTGTAAAAGGGATAAAAGTTAAAGAACTCGTTAGTTTTTTAGGTAATGTGGAGTAAATTATAAGTGTTTTTATAATTATATTATGTGTTTTGTTTTGAGATTTTAAAAATGGGTGAGACTATTGTGTATAAATACCTCTTTCTAATCTTATATTTTAAAATTAAAATTCACTCTTACTTTGTTTCTAATGATTATATTTATTCTATATAAATTATAGAGTTTTTTACTAATTAATTTAGTTTTTCAAAACAAATAATTCTAATTCTCTTAGAAGAACATATATACAATATATCATCTGAACATATATATAGTACATTATAAAAATGTGTATAAAATACATCTGAAAAAATATACAAAGTACTTCAAATTAATGTATGAAAAGTATATCAAACAGAGGTATTCAAATTACATCATATGGAATATTTTAAATTCAATAAAATAGAGATTAAAAAAACCTACCAAATGGAGATCTAAAAAGTATACTGAATGAATTTTTTTTATTAGACAGAATAATTTAAAGAACTGAAATAATTATAAATTAGACAACCATCAAATAAAGTGTTGATATAAAGAAACATGAATATTATGTGTCTGATTTAATTGTAACTAAGCCTAATAAGTACATAATGAAACCCATATAATCTTAACTATAAATAAGACCACCTCATCATGGATTATAATTGACTGACTCCATATGATTTAAAGTTTGTTGTTGAAGTTTATTCAATGACTCGTGGTTGATTTCACTTCATATTTTAATATTCAGTGAGTTTTATTTAATGAATATATTTTTGGGGTTATCATAGTAAATGATTTAAGGTTTTTCTATTGTAATTATTGTTTGTATAATCCATTTGATCAACATCCCTATAGGATATAGAAACATAGGTTTATATAAAAAGGTATATTATGGGATCGAAGGAATAGGGAGATAGATCTTTATTTGGCCAGGTGTATTGAGGGATTCTAAGGATTGGAAGAAAAACCTTCTGATGGGTTGAAAATAAGGGATACCTGAATTTGGGTTCATAGATTTCTTTATCACTTTGGTTGAAAGGGAATACCTCACTTATTTGAGGCTTTGTAAACTTGGTTACACTCGTTTATAAAAGTTTATTATATTTTATTTTTTGTTATTGTACAAGTTTTATATTTTCATCGTGCATTTTATAAAATAATTATAATTACTAGTATTTACTTACTCTAATGTTATAAAATATACCAGAACAACTATTTTTTTGATATACTTTCTTATAAACAATGACTTGGGAAGATTTAATTTTAAATTTTTATACAATAATTCATCCCCCTGTAGTATTTTCAATACTTTTTAAATCCAACACCTTCATGAAAAAATCTCCTTGGATGGTTAAATATATAAACCAGCTCGCTCTTAGTCTATTTTATAATACCTCTCTTGCTATTTCAGCATCCATCATCTTCAAAATCACTTAGAAACTATTTTAGTTAGTGCATTCATCTTCCAATAACATTGAAAATTTAAAATCAATAATTAAATCATCACAACTAAATTTCATCTTCCATTAAACTAGTGAACCTTAAAACAATAAACATGGGTATATTTATCCCCTTATAATTTTCCATTTTTAATATAAGTAACTCAAGTAATCTTTTTTCTTTTCATCATCACCGAACACAATATATATTGACTTTACTCTATATTAATATATTAGTTAAAAATATAACTAATTCACCTTCATCGTCAAAATCCAATTGGTAACTTCAATCCCCCCTTTTGGATTTGTTGTTATCACCCACATTAGTTCATGATTCAATATTAATCTCTCATTATTGATAATAAATTAAATGTTGTATACTTAAGTGAAATTATAACTCGTTTTCATAATTATTGATGATTTTAAATATAATATTTCCATTTTTTTAAATTTTCATCACAATTCAACTAATAGACGGGTGGTATCACAATTCTCTTAGTAATGAGACATTAATTAACCAACTCTATGTCAATATGAGCTGACTCAATGTAGAAAACAAGAGTGGTAAAGTTGTAGATAACACTTCCCAACATGAAATACCAAATCAATTTTTCTCTTTTTAGGGGTTTTTAACATATTTTCAAATATAAAACTACAATAATATTCAATAAACTCATTATAAACATTAAATATGAAGAATTTCTCTCCCCCTTTTCAATTTAACATTCACTCACCCTTAATAAATAGATTTCACATAATATAAAAAATGATGTAAAATGTTTTTCCATTCCTTGATAGTAAGTTTTAAAAATCTTCATAGATTTTAGATTCATAATAATTTGTTTTCTTTCAGAAATATTCTTATCTAGGATCCCCCTCAAGGGATGAACTTCATTAATTTTCACCATGGTTGGTATTCTATAAATATAATTTCCAAGAATAATTTGATACTCCTTAAAATGTTCAAACGGAATATTATGCAATTCATGATTAATGACACTTCTCTTTATATATTGATTAAACCTTTCATTAAATTCTATTTTTAAATTCAATATATTCAATTCCTTATACATAAACACAAATTAATAGTTATGGGTTTAAGGTTATCCTTAAATTATATCCTCAATTATATAAATGGGGATGAAGTTTTACACTCAATATAGAAACACTTTTCTTATTAAATTCACCTTCTTGAGAACTCTTCATTCTAACACATTCTATGATTTTCCAAAAAAATGGGTCTTTCATAAACTTCTAAATGAGATAAATAGGGTAGTATGGGAACAAAGGGATTTTTCTTTTAGCATCTCAATGGGTGAAAATAGGTATTATATGCTTCTTGATTTTCATTTGATATGTCATCTAATGTAGAATTATCTTATTATCTTTTGAAAATAAATAACATGAATCTAATTTTTATTCAAAAATATTAATTTTTTCTTTTTTTCTTGGAATCCATGTAATATAGTCGTTTTTAGAGTGTCTTATTTTTTTCAACATCCACATTGGTTTTCAGAAACCATCAATATACCCTTCTTTGGAAACCTCTCATTTAGTTTGGATTTTTCATTTTCATGTGTAATAATATATTTTGTTTAGGATTTTCAGTCTCTTGTTCCTTCTCTATTTTCAATGTCAACTCCAACTATTCAAGATGAACTATCAAACATCTATTTTTAATATACGTAGCTTCAATGGATTTTCCACTTGGTATCTTCTCAATATTTAAGTTTCCATTTTCAGATAACTTATTAGTTTCTTTTTAAGAATTTTCCTCCACCAAAAAAATTATTTTGTTTTATTTTTTGATTGAATATAATCTTTGTTCTTGTTCACTACCTTTATCTTGGATTCTCATGGAAAATTTTTAATAGTATATGATGTTTCATTCTATAACACAATAGTATCATATTTCATTATCGATGTGACATCATGTTTAGGTTTGTTCTTTCACTTTTTGGTAGTAGTTTTCTCATCTCCCATTTTTAATTTACTCCTCAATATAGACTCATCTATATTTATTTATTTCTTCCTCTTTATTTGTTTTATTATTATCACTTCACTGTATGAACTATTCTTGAAATAAATAGACCAACATCTTTACTATTGTGACCACCATTGTTTTCATTTTCGCATAGGCTCTCTAATCATTCAAATTTGTAGATATATTCTTTATTTTTTATCTATACTTATATTTATCCATGATCCCTCCATGATTTAGTAATTATATAATCTACAATATTTGACATGTTGTTTCAAAAATCAATCATCATATATCCAAACCTCTAACATCACCAACAATATCCAATAAAACTTCTTCTTTTCACTTTAGTTCCAGTCTATCTACAATTTGTATCTTTCTATTTATTGTATTAAGGAATATTATTTTGGGAAAATTTTTAGGAACAAAATTTTCCACACTATCTTATATCCAATATAAATGGAGTGATGGGTACATTATCACATTTCTCTTTTCATTTTTGTATATATTTTGATTTATATCCTATATATACAAGAAAATATAATGAACACAAGTGTCAGTTTATGAAATAGATAGAACCTTATTCCTTATGATATCTATATATTGATCATTAAATGATCTATAAAAGTTTTTTCCTCAAAATAGATTATTTTTAGCACAAATATCATCCTTACAAAAATTCATGGTAGTATCTCCTTTCTCATCTTATTTTGAAGACCAAACTTGAACCACCTCCAAACTTGAAAATTTATCTTCAAGGTCAAGGCATTTTATATTGTGTATGGATTTCTAATCTTCCACTAACTTTATTCTATCTTTATATTCTTTTTTATCTTCAAAATTGTTTCCCCATGTATATTTCTACTTTTGGTAAAACAAATCAAGATTCTTCACCATTTTAGCTTTAATTTTAATTTTGGAATTATTGACGTCAATAAAGGAGATATTATTTTATTTTAATTCATTTATATATTCATAAGGTTCATTTTTCAATTTTATTTCTCTAAAAAATAAATTTTCAATTTTTTTTGTCTAGGGAATACTTTTCTTCATATAGTAATAAAGATTTTTCTCTTAATTCAACAAGTTTGTTGAGGATTTTTCATATTTGATATTTATTAGCCAATGATTTCTTAATATCATTATCTTTCATATATATATATGATTTTTCATCTCATAAACCCAATATAAACACAATTATATATATAAACTTTAATAGGGAAATTTTCCAAGTGATATTTTACATTACAATAAAAATCATCAAATGATAAAACCTCCTCAAACTCTTTATAGCCTGGCATAGTTTCTATATGGGGATGATTCTTAATAGATATATTAAAACAATTACCACATTGAATACCATAAAAAAGTTTCATAAATACTTTCTACATTGAATATTTAATTAACTTTCTTTCCTTTTTATTCTACTTGTTCTTTAGGGATTTTTGAAAACTTACAAATTTTCTTTAGTAGGTATGGAAATTATACTTTCCACCTCTCGTAATTCTAAACCTTATTAAAATTTTCAATTAACATAAGTATGGTAAAACTACTTGGGATTAGTATTATCCCTAATTATATGGAATCTTGATTATGTCTGAGAACAATTTAAATCCTTATTGGACATGCAATCATCTGAATGGGGAGTAGAGAACATGTGACCTTTTACAGAATCCTCTTTTACCTTTTAATTCTCTTCTCAATATTTAAACCACTATCGTTATTAATAAGTATGGATATATATATATATATATATGTTATCTCTCACTTACTAACATATACAATGAGGAAATTGAAAAATGAATAGTATCTCATTTGGTTTTTACAAGGTTATGCTATAATGGGAAATCTACTCTTTATTATATTTTACTCCCACCAAGTCACTCATTACCACTATTATATTGTAATGGTTAAATTTTGGATATAATGTCCCGCAAGGAATGGGAAGGTATCACTCACTTTCCATGTATTATTTTCTACTGTTTAGATGTAGTTGTGTATAATCCTAAACTGTTGAGTAAGCATCATCCACTTCCCAATACAGTATCTTCCTTCCAAAATATCTTCTGTCTCTAGATAGGAATGGTGTAATTTTTTATACTAGAATAATTAGTCTTAAAAAGTTCCTCATTCTTATCTTATAAATAGATATTAACTTTAACTCTAGATATCACACTATAAATAAAATAATATCTTCTTCCTCACTACTAGGACTTTGACTACCAAAGTGTAACCAATATTTCTCCATGCATTTCAACCTTTTTCATCTCTACTCAAACTCATAATGAGTAGCACATATAAATAATTGAATTCTCCATCTTTTCTTCCTCCTATATCCTCTTCTTTGATATGATATTTTCATAAGGATTCTTCTTCTTCTTCACTATATTATTCTTCAACACACTAGATCTGTTTTATTAAAACTATTATTAGATCCCTTATTTGATACTCAATATATCAATATCTTTACACAACACATGATACATAAAAAATCTCCCATAATTATTATATAATATTCTATATTCTTCATTTACTTTATACAATATCCAAGAAAATTATAGTATCAAATCTCTTTTACTTTCTTCTTGTTATTATATATGTATATATATATATTCTTGAAATAGTATGAATATCATCGATTTAATCTTCATAATTAGAATTTGTACGTATTTTTGTAATTTTAAAAACATTTAAACTAATATTATTTTTTCATATAATATCTCTTAAAGACTACACATTTTAAATCCATGCAATATTTGAATTATCTCTGCCTCGTTTTCGTCCCCAAAACCCCCTCGGAATTAAAATATTCCATGTCTACATCTCCTCACATAGTGTTTCAGATATCACGGACATGGTATCATTTGTTTTAGAAGTAAGTAATATTTACATCCCTTTATCAATCAAGAATTGTGGTATGAGTTCTTCAATGTGACGTGACTACTTGTAATGCAAAAAGATTTTACTATATTTTTCCCTTTAAAATATAATTAATCCAAAAACATGGTCCACATGCAACACTAAACCAAAACGATACCCAGAATATTATTAAACCATTAGAATATATTTGTTAAATTAGTGGGTAAAAAAACAGGCCACCAAATTATGAAATATATGTAGAAATAAAAAAAAAGTCATTTTTAATATTAATTCATTGAAAAAATTAATGTTTCTAAGCAACTAATATGACCATTTTAGACAAAATATATATTTTCTTTGAAAATTGTATTTTTATTCATGTTATGTTCAGAAACTAAATATATTATATATAAACTATATTTTTTATATTAATAATACATTAACGCTAATTTAATTAGTAATTTATAGGAAATAATAACAAGAATAGTTAATATCAACAAATACTTTTTCCTGTAAAAATGTTTTTTCATTATATTTTATATTTGAATTAAAAGTAAAATTTATAAATTATATAATTTTATTTGGATAAAAAAGAACTTATTTTTTATTTATATTTTCAATATTAGCTCAATATATTCTTTTATAAATTAACATATTTTTTGAATAATAGTGAAAAATGATGATTTTGCAAAAAAAATAGTCACTTTTATGATTTTATAATAATTCAATAATGACTTAAATATTTTGGAAAAAAATTTCTACAAAATTTATGTAATTAAAAATTGATGTAATTCATATAATAATATTATGTTTTATTTTTAAATCCCGTGTTTATATTTTTGTAAATTTAATTATTATATTACTTTAAAAAAAATTCTATTCACCTACATAAAAATTTTGTATTTATAACTTTTAGAACTTAAATATAAACAAAATAGATTCCATAATTTATATTAGAAGGTTTGTATTATTTAATAATTTTAATTTCACTTTTTGTCATAACAAATTAGTATGATTAATGTTAAATATTGTGATAACGGTAAGACTGTTATTTTCAAAGAATTATTTTGTTACCAGTGAGTACTTTTTATACAATAAAAAAATAATAACTTATAAAAAATGAATCTAATATAATTTTAAAACCTATATTTCAATATATTATCACTAATTTAATCATTAATTAATGTTATATAAGATTTATAACACTAAATGGTTAAAACATTGTTTTTCTACAAAAACAATGGTTTTCTTATATATTTTATATTATATTTTAAAATTTAATTTTCTATTTTTTAGAAATTGAATAGGATTAATTAAAGTATAAATTTATGTTCATCAAACCAATCTTCTATAAGATGGGTGATCTTATATTTTTAGTAAAAATATAAATTACTTAGTTGAGAACTAGTAGCCAAGGAAGAAACCAAAATTGAAAAATATAAAAAACTAATAGTAAAGGATTGAAAATGTGTTTACAAAATATTTCAAAATAAATTGTTTATAATTTCTGAAACCACACCACTCTCCACTCAATTATTTCCCACTTTTGGATCTATTAACCCTTAAATAATGTCATTCCATTATTGAAAAATATTGGGTGGTCAGAAAAGTTCCCTTTTATAAACTCATAAAAATAGATAAATTACAACCTCAAAATGCAACATTTTTCCTTAAAAACTCAAGAAACTAATCCAAATCTATATATCCTAGAATTCCCTTTCAGTTCTATAATCCCTTGGTCTCAAAAAGTTATTCAAATCCCTCCATTTTTGGGAAGTCGTTCAAGATAAAGTTAAATCTCTTCAAATGGGTAATACATACTACTTAAACTATTCTTATTATTCTTCCAATTAAAAATATAATATATCCATAAAATTATTAGGAGTTAATTATTATTTTTATGGTAATTATACTAATTTAATATGACTTCTCTACCTTCCTCAAAAACCAAACGAGAAATGAAGATGCTGTCATGCGTTTGTGCAGACTACCACCTCAATGAGTGGTGAGTTCGATTTTTAATAATATTTTTGTTGATATCCCAAAATAGTAATTTAATAAAAAGGTAAAATAGTTATAAAATTATTAGTATTATTAAATTATTATTATTTTATTTTTATACCCCCTCATTTTTTATAAAAATGATTGTATCATCCATGTTTGTGTGGACTACCACCTCCACGGAACGAAACATTTCATTTTCCATTTACACCTAATATAGATAGAATTTAAAATTTTATATAATGTATAAAAATGATATTAATTAATACATTAATAATATTTAATAATATTATTTTATAATCTCAAAATTAAAACTAATAATAAACGGTTTTTGAAAATTTAGTCTCCTTAAATGAACATATCAAGGAACCTATCTCAATTCAAATCCATTTTGGAAAACATATGAAAAAATATAAATTTTGTGAAAATGGAATAAAATAATACATAAAAATATAAAATTATAGAGAATATGAATATATTTATAATATGTTTGACCAATATAGTTATAGAAGAATTGACTGAACCACCTCAAGCAACTGACCTAAGAAAAAACTATTTAACAAATGAATCAAAAATGAAAGAAAATAGACCTTATAAAATCAAATATATATAAAAAATATTAATAATGTTTTTAACAAGCTTAATTTTATTTTCCATGATATTAGGAACATGCATAGAATAAATCTGAGATAAGTTAAGGGTTTCCACATCTCAACATTGATACATTGTGATATGATTTTTATTCTACATGTGTCTCCTTTTTATGATGTAAATATTTTCCATGAAAGTATTTTTATAATGATTTTATGAAATATAGGGTATTTATAAATCCATATCAAGTTATCTTTCTAAGGGTTTTCTATTAACATTATTTTACAGTCATAATGGATTTTGTTAACTCAAAGTTTAGTTTATTAGGTTATTTTCTTTCATCTTCAAACTATTATTTTTGTTATTCATTAATTAAACTATAATATATTATTTCATTGTACTTTCTTTTTATCTCTATGGAAAATAACTTTTTTATTCAAATCATCCACCTTGATGAATTTCTTTCCAATAAAATTATGACATTGATAAGAATAATTTTCACCCTTATCATGTAATCTCTTTATCATCCATGTACATGTTATCAATTCTTATAATTTTTCTCCTTTATATATAGAAACCTAGTTTTGTTTTATATCGTGTGGCCTTCACATTTCCTTTTTCCACTTTTAAAAATAAATTTTCATAAAAAAATTTCATGATGTGGGTTTCAATAAAGGTATTTTTTGACATAAAAAAGGGATCTTCTAAACCACCCACATTACATTTGGGTTGTTCATTATCTTTATTTTTCTCACTTTTACCCCAAGTTGTTCTCATTTATTTTATTTATATTTTTTATATATATACCTTAAATATATAACTAGTTACTTTAAATTTATTTGTATAGGATAATATATGTTTTATGTTCCCTTAACAATTCTCTCCTTAAAAGTGATTCAGATTTAATATGAATTATCAATTTCTTATTTCATATCAAGTATGACCCCCATAAAAAGTTTTTAAAACGTAAATAGATTTTTAAAACTCATGTTATTTTATAGAAAACATTCCTAGTACATTTATTTTCTAATATAAAATAATAATCTACTTTAATTATTTAAATGATCCTTTAGTTCATGGTGCCCTCCCATTGAAGGTACCCCTCCTGGGCCGATAATGAATGATGAAGGATAATGACCCTCAAGCCCCACCTTCAGTAGGCCTTGAGTTGGAAACAAGAACTGAGGGTATAAAAATATCACATAAATGGAAAGAATTAGCCTCTATAATATAAGATCCTGAGAGAGGATAAGTCAACAAAAACAAACTCCATGACATAATAAATAAAGTAAACCAAAAACCATCCCACAATGCATGTATCAAGTAAATAGATATAAGAGTATCCAAATAAATACCCAAAAGAAAAGTCATACAACAGTGACTCAATAGTACCTTTAAAAGTGTGAGCTAGTATTTTTTACCATGGTCCATTTATTCCTCCTCGAAACCTAAAATATTTTTTGAATATACATAGGGTTAGAATAAAAGTGTAAGAATCTGGATCCTCATTTCAGTTATGGATCTTTATTTCGAGTTGTTTTTTAGGAAAAATGAAGAATTGGGAAATTTTTTAGGTACACGTTATGTACACTTTATTACACATTGTATACATGTTTGTCGTGCGTAGTCATGTACTGGCCGTGTAACAGCCGAGTACATTGCCTTGTAGGTGACCTGGAAGACCATTAAAAGTGGGACCTAGTTGAGGCTAGTACACAGCATGTACAATTAACACAACATCTACTTTTCTTTTTTGTTTTATTAATCAGACCGAGGTCATGTCTCATCTCCAAAATGATCTTTTTCTCCCCTTGGTTCATACAAGAGAGCAATGAATGTATGATAAACTTCAACCTCCTCTCATTCCTCCATTTGAGCACAAATTGAGATGTTTTCAGGTGATTTGGATTCCCACCGATGAGTTCTCTCTTTCCCTAGAGCCACTCTTCCAGATTTATCCTCTCTCTTGAGTAATAGAAGGTTGATTGTTTTTCCCTTTTCATATATCTACATCATTCTAGGCTGATTCAAGGTCCGAAGGTCAAGATTGTTCATATTAAAACTTCATGGCAAGTGATTTGTGCCTTTCTTTGATTTCCTTTTAATTATATATTCCAAAAGGGTTGAATACCCATGTTTAGGGTATAGTATGTTTTTGAATTTTACCCTGATTAAGTCATGTTATGATGTGTTTGATTGAGAAAGGTTTATTCATTATGAATTAGGTTTATTACCTTGATTTATGGGTGTGATTCCCATGTTTGATTGGTTTTGGTCATTGAGTCCATAAATCTTGTTAGGATTTCTTTGTTTTCCATGCCCAGTGTTATTAGGATGGAGTTATTTGTTTATTTTAGATTCATGTGATTTTCATTTTGAATGTATGGCCAATGGGAATTTAATGTCAGAGCTTCCCAAGTTAGGGTCATTTATGTATAAATATTATTAATGATTACCAGAGGTATTGCCTATGAGAGCTACCATGGGGTCATTGACCAGAGAGTTTAGACTGTGGGAGCCAACCAGAGGGACATTATCAAATGAATGTTGGACCATAGGGCATTTACTGTGAGAGCTACCATGGGTCATTATATTTTATTGTTTCTATATATACCAAGGGGTATTGACTGTGAGAGCTACTTAGGTGATCATTTGTAAATGATTATTTCCATGTGGGAACAAAAGGGTTAGACTATGAGAGCTTTCCCATTGAGTCATTATTACTTATTGAATTGATGATATGTTAAACCGGAGGGGTTAGAAAGTGTGAACTTTCTCAGAGGGTTGATTGTGAATGATTGATTGATTGTCACGAGCCTGCCAAGCCAAAGCACAAGCTTGGACTCGATCACACTTGTTTATTAGATATACTTTTGAGTCATCTGTTTTATTATTACACCGGGGATACATATATTAGGATATATCCCAATGTTACATTATTCAATGGATTGAATAATTAATAAATATAAATTAATGTAATTGAAAACTATAGGATCATTTACTTTAGAGTACTTTTTAGTTTATTGCTTCATTTCTGCATATTACCTGTCACATATATATTCATTGACAGTTAGGCATAGATCTTTTGGTGGTTCCCTACTAGGATTCGTCTCACACCCTTTTTGGTTCATGCCTTTGGGCCCAAATATATTATATGTTTGCAGGTATAGATAAGGGAAAGTGGCCTTGTTCATTAGGTACATGATTGTTGTTGAAGCTGGAGAGAATGGGACCAAGCTGAGGCTTGCAATGCTGTGGAGTTTACTTTTTATGTACTTTGGTTTTAGTATTTTATTTTTAGCATTGTGACTTTTTTGGCTACTTTCCTAGATACTTGTGGCATGCATCATTTATTTATATGTGTGTTTGTGTGTTGCAGTTGTTTATACTATTGAACTTATGCTATTTACTTTTGTTGTATGGTATTACTACTTCCACTTTTGTTTCTTATTTTTCATTCTAGTATGTATAATCTTCTAATAAAGGCATAGTTTCGCCATTATCATAACTTGGCCCTCACTACTAGTCATCAGCCTCTGGCATTTGGAGAAAAGTGCTTGAGGTCATCTGACCAACCTGGTATGGGGAACCTTTGGGGTGCACTCGAAACCGGGATGTTACAAAGTGGTATCAGAGTTGGTTTTCCTTTCTAATTTTTCTTAATATTTGGAGCCTATAGATAGGGATAGGAAGTAATGGGAAGTTGGTAATAAGATGTGATCAGGAGTAGCTAACCCATGTATAGGGAAAATCCAAGTTACCTCGAATATTTCAATATTTCTGGTTTCACACTTTTTACAATTGATTTGATTTCACTATTGGGTGACGCACTTGTTTTATACTATTTTGATTTATATCACTGTGGTTATATTTCTGTTGCAACCTGAAGATTTGAGGGTATTCTATCTCATGAATCATATAGTCACTTACTATAGATCACATGTCATGCATTATTTTCATTCCATTTAGGATGCATTACTGATTTCATGTTGTTGTGATAGATTTTGTGCTAGATATTCATACTATTGTGATAGATGTCATGATATAATACATGCTATTTTTATAGGGTATAAGAATATGTAAATTTTCATTTGGATAGGCACAAAACTTTGGTCCCTGAGGTGTTATGGGCCCACTTGGATCGGAATTTGGTGGATCATGTTTGAACTTTAATTGAATTTTTTCAAGTTATGATGTGAAAAAGGTTTCTAAACTTTGATTCATGGGATTATGGGCTCTCACATGTTGGAATTTGTCATGCCTTGGAAAAAATTATAAGTTTTCAGGGGTTCTGAAGATGTTTTAGAGGCTTACTATCTAGAAACCCAAACCACACAGTGTGTGGTGTTATGAACACACTCCATGTGTTCTTTTATTCTGGGAAAAACAACTTTTCCTAAGTACATGTTATGTAGTCGAATTACACGTTGTGTAGTCTTTAACTGTGTGAATGACTATGTGAGTAGAGACATGGGTTTGGGAAACTTTTGGTAGAACACGTCGTGTACTGGGATTACATGATGTGCCATAAAGACTGTGTGTCCATCTGTGTGACCAACGACATGGGAGGATGAAACTTAGGTTTTACATGACACATCTCATTCAATCATGTTATGTACAGTCTACCATGTCTTCGACCGTGTGACTAATGACACGAGTAGTTGAAACATAATTAGTACATGATGTGTGTAGGGTGAACATGCCTTGTAGTGTTACCCTGGAGTGAACCCTGTAGTTCTATCCATGTAGAAGAACTTGGATAGGAGGAAAAATTCAAGTACCCATCATGTCCTAGGAGGAACATGATGTGTGTAGGGGTGTTACATGACCTGGTTTGGCAATGGTGCACGCCCATGTTAAAATGTAAGGGAACACATTGTGTAGTGGTTGTACACACCATGTAACCAGTTTTTGAAAAACATGAATTTTTTTCTTCTAATTTTCTGTTCTTGCACTTCTAAGTTGTTGTACTTGATAATCTTGAACTGACGTGTGCGGTTGACCTTGCAGAGTCATGCCACTAGGACTTGCTTCAGTTTTATGCTAGGTACAGGGTAATAAAAAGACACTGGAAAGGATATATTGGGGACTACCATCAGATTCTTCCATCGCTCCTATCTTCGAACCAGCTATTATACCAGACAAAGATGTTGATTCACAGTTCCATGAAAGCATTATAAGGATGATGCAGACATTCTAGGTGGAACCAAATCCTATCCCAGCCATGGAAGTGTTGACGATGGTATTCCAATAGTAGCGTCCTCCCACCTTTTCATGGGACAGAGGGCTATAGGCTACGAATTCATGGTTGGAGGCCATGCTTGCTATCTTTGAACTTCTATAGATTCCTCCATAGAGGAGGGTGGAGCAAGTGATGTACATGCTATGTGACTTTGCCAAGAGATGGTGGGAAGTTATCTCATATGTTGGACATCATTGAGATATGGATTGGGAAGAGTTTCAGAGGAAATTCTATGATTACTTGTATCCCAAGACATTTAGGGCCGATCGAGCCTGAGAGTTCATGCATTTGAAGGAGGGTTCTCTTACGGTTATGGAAAAATTTTCTTATTTTACATATCTTTAGCGCTTCACACCAGTTCTAGGAGGTAATGAATTATCTTGTGCTAGGAAATTTGTGGATGGTCTCAGGTATGACATCTGATCATAGGTAAAGATCTTCAGGCTAAATTCGGTGATAGCTATTGTGAACCAGGCATTGATTACTGAGTGCAATCTGAGGGAGTTGGGAGCTATGAGCCAGTTTGGTTTCGGATCCAGGGCTGGTACTCCTTTGAAAAATATAAGGAAACACCGCCAAGAGATTTCGCGTGATGTTTCTTCATGTAGCCAAGTGTTATGATACTAGTGTGGGCAGAGTGGGAATAAGAGACCACATTGCCCAAAATATCATATCGAGTGCTGATCTTGTGATAAGATGAGCCATCTCTAGTGTTTTTTTTCAGTTTTTCTCACCAATAGCTAGAGATAGGGGATCATTTATGACACCACATTCAGTAAAAGAACCAATTTTTTCTCATGAGTCAGGGAACTAGAGTTCGTCAGGTCATTCAGGACGAAAGAGTGATCATGGTCGTGGTAGCCACATGGAAGGTTTTCAGTGACAGTAGGGTGGATTAGACCAGGTTAGTCAGGAAGGGTCATAAGATCATGGTACAGGTCAATCATTTGCAGTGGAGAAAAACCAATAGGAGCAGGATCTCAGATCCTCTACGGTTAGAGGTATGATTTTAGTTTCCTCAGTTTTAGCTTCTGCTCTTTTGGATACTAGGGCTTCCCCTAGTTTTATATCTCTTGTCATTACAGAGAGCCTCAGGCTCTACATATTTACTTCTGTGGATGTTATGATGCTAGACACTTCGTTGGGGATTAGGATGTCTAGTGTGTGTCAGTGCAAGGATTTCCCTACTGATATTGGTGGGTTTCACTTATTATAAGACCACTATGTCTTAGAGATGAAAGGTTACGATTTCATACTCTGAATGGACTGGTTGGTCTCTTTTCAGAACATTGTTGAGTGCTATTGTTGAAGGGATAGTTTCACATCACCGTAGGGAGGGTATTTCATACAAAATGATGAATCAGATGTCAAGGCGAGAAGAGCTGGACCCAAGTATAATGCGATGGGAGGAATTACAGCCTAGATAGCTATTTCATATATAGATGACTAGGGGATATCACATATGGACTTTCCTCCAGTGGTGTATCATTTTAGATATGTATTTCTAGATGAATTATCAACTTTACCTCTTGAGTGTGAGGTTGATTTCTCTATTGAGCTTGTTCCAAGAGCGGAACTGGTGTCCATTACTCCTTATAAGATGGCTACACTAGAGTTACAGGAGCTCACGGCGCAGTTAGTGGAGTTGTAGGAAGAGGGTTTCATTTGACCCAGTACATCTTCTTGGGGTTCGCCTGTCCTTTTTACGAAGAAGGCGGATGGTACCCTCATACTTTTCATGAATTATCAGAAGTTGAACCATTTAACAGTTAAAAACCAATATCCCTTGTCAAGGATTGATGATCTCTTTTATCATCATCGAGGAGCCCAGGTGTTCTAGAATATTTACTTGAGATACTTTTATCAACATTTTCACCTTAGATCATCAGATATACCTTGTACAGCCTTTCAGAATAGGTATTCTCTATAAGAATATTTGGTTATATCGTTCGGTATTACGAATGCACCTGTAGTTTTCATGACACTAATTAACTAAGTGTCCTATCCTTACTTGGAATATTTTGTGGTTGTCTTCTTGAATGATATCTTGGTGTACTCTCACACTCAACACAGCCATGCCACCTATTTTGATACCATATTGAGTACACTGAGAGAGAATCAATTATATAATATGCTCCCAAAATTCTCATTTTGGATGGATCAGATTCACATCTTGGGTAATGTTATCTTAGAGACAGGAGATTCAGTTGGCCCCGAGAAAGTGAGAGAAATATTTACTTGGGAGAAGATGAATAACATCTTTGAGGTACGGAGTTTTTTGGGGTTGTATGGTTACTACAGGAACTTTATACAAGAATTTTCACACTTATTAGTACCACTGACAGGCCTAACTAATAAGGGTGATTGACTTCAGCATCAATACTAATTTTACTATAATTGGTAAGTTACATTGTTTACTATGATGTGTCAGGTATCGGGTTGGGAGTAGTGATTATGCAAGGGGAAGGAGTCATTGTGTATGGGTCTCGACCGTTGAGTCCACATGAGAGGAATTATCCAATGCATGATCTCGAGTAAGATGCAGTTGTGCATGCTTTACTTTGTTGGAGACACTATCTTTTGAGAGAGAATTTTTTTCATATATACTAAACACAAAATCCTTATATATATCTTTACTCAGTGAGATCTGAATTTTAGATAGAGAAGGTGGGTTGAGTACCTTCATTATTTTGACTTTTCTCTTGCCTACACACCTGGGAAAGGAAATGCAGTAAACGACGTGTTGAGTAGGAGGACTCAGATACTGGAAGTTTAGGAGGCCAGTAGTGAGTGGAAGCTTATGGCTCTGTTCTCTGAGATGCATTTGGAGGTGCATAATAGACAGTGGATAACATTTTTTTATTCTATATTTTTTAACTTTACTCTTTTGGATCGTGTGAGAAAAAGGCGACTATCAGATTCTAAAGCCCTTGTCTAATGGGAGAGTGTGTCAGGAGAGGACCCTAGTATTAGGGGGACCATAGGTGATAATGAGGTCTTGTGTTTTCATGGACGTGTATGGGTTTCAGCAGACATACATGAGGAGTTGATGTAGGATTTACATTCCTCAGTTTGGGAGATTCATCCCGGTGTCACCAAGATGTATTGAGATCTACACTAGCAGTATTGGTGTCCAGGTATGAAGAATGATGTTTCAGGTTTTGTTATGAGGTGTTACACCTATTAATAGGTTAAGGTAGATTATAAGAGACTAGCATGGCTTTTACAGTAGTTACCCATTCCTGGGTGGAAATGGAATGATGTCGCGTTGGATTTCATGAAAGGTTTATTGAGGTTGACCCGAGGGAATAATGTAGTTTGGGTTGTTGTTGACACACTCCCAAAGGTCTCACACTTCTTACCGATTAAGGAATCTTTCATTTTTGATGATCTTGGAAGTTTTAACATCTGAGAGATTTTATGTTTTCATGGGGTTCTTCACTCTTTCATTTCAGACAGAGATGCCTCGTTTACTTATTGTGTCTGACAGGGACTACATAGTGCTTTGGGTACATTGGAACTTCTGAGTATAACATACCATCCTCAAAAAAATGGCTAGTTCGAGTGTACGATTCATGTTTTGGAAGACATTCTTAGAGCATACGTCTTGGATTTTGTGGGCTTGTGGGATAGATACATACCCCTAGTAGAGTTTTTCAAAAAAAAAATAGTCTTTAAGAGACTATTCATATGGAACCTTATGAGGCTTTGTATGGTAGGCCATGCCGATAACCCCTATGTTAGCTGGAGGCAGGGGAGACAGTTATGTTGTGACCTCGTCTTGTCTAGGAGACCACTGAATAGGTGGATTTGATTTGGAATATGATGGATACTCACATTCTATCCATAAATCTTATGCTGATCAATGGAGGCAACCTTTGAAGTTCTAGGTTGGAGATTAGGTTTTCTTACTTGTCACAATGAGGTTGGGACATAGAAGGATTTTGAGATAGGGGAAGATTTCATTGAGATAAGTCAGGCCGTTTGAGGTTTTGGAGAGATTCAGGCCCATTGCCTATTGGTTGCAGTTACATTAGAGATATCGAGCTATGCACGACGACTTCCATGTTTTTCAGCTACAACGTTACTTTTCTGACCTGTATCAAATTTTTTAACCCAAGGAGGTTGAGTTGGAGCTGGATACATCATTTTAGGATCACCCTATTTAGATTGTGGATCGTATTAAGAAGGTTCTCTGTGGTCGGTCGGTTCCTCTAGTACGGGTGCTATGGCATCACGGGCGAGTACAGAGTGAGACTTGGGAGAGGGAGGTCGACGTACGATCATAGTGGCTAGAGTTGTTTGAAGTTTCTTCTTCTCCACACATGGAAAAGAAATTGTGGGATGAATTTCTTTAAGAGGGGAAGTTTTTAAGAACCCGGGTCTTCATTTCGGGTACAGATCTTCATTTTAGGTTTTTTTTTAATGAAACAGAAGGATTGGAAAAAAAATTAAGTACACACCATGTACTCTTGAGTACATTTCATGTACCCAGTCGTCTCGCATAGCCATTTATAAGATGGTTCACATCTGAGTACATGGCCATGTAGGTGACCTGGCAGGAAACCTAAAGTGGGAGCCGATTGAGGCAAGTACACGGTGTGTACATTAAATGAAAATACCATGTACTTTTCTTTTTATTTTATTAATCAGACCGAGGTCGCATCTCATCTCCAAAATGATCTTATTCTCCCCTTAGTTTGTATAGAAGAGCAATGAATGGCCAAGAAAATTTGAGCTCCCCCAGTTCCTCCATTCGAGATCAGGTTGAGATGCCACCAGGTGCATTGGATTCTAACCGGTGAGTTCTCACTGTCCCTAGAGCCTATCTTCTTGATTTATACTCTCTCTTGAGTTATCGAGGGTTGATATTTTCTACACTTTTCCTAGATATACTAAATTATAGGCCAATTCATGGTCCCATGTTCAAGAGTATTCATTGTACATCATCAATGTAGGTGGTTTGGGCCTTTATTTGATTTTCTTTGGATTATATATGCTAAAAGTCTTGAATACCCATGTGTAGGGTAGTGCGTGTTTTGTAATTTATCCTTGATTAAGACCTATTAGGATGTGTTTGATTGGGAAAGTGATATTTATTATGAATTTGGTTTATTTCATTGATTTATGGTTATGTTTCCCATGTTTGATTAGTTTTAGCCGTTGTCTCTATAAAGCATGTTAGGATTGATTTATTTTCCATTCCAAGTGTTCTTAGGATGGAGTTATTTGTTTATTTGAGATTAATGTGATTCACATTGTGAAATTATGGCCAAGGGGAATTGACAGAAAGAGCTTCCCAAGGTAGGGTCATTTATGTATAAATTTTGTTATTGTTTACCAGAGGTATTGACTGTGAGAGATGTCGTGGGGTCATTGACCAGAGGGGTTAGACCATGAGAGGTACCCAGAGGGTCATTATTAAATGTATTTAGGACTATAGGGCATTGACTATGAGAGCTGATAGAGGCCATTATATTTTGTTGTTTCTATATATACCAAGGGGGTATTGACCGTGAGAGCTACCGAGTTGGTCATTTGTAAATGAATAGTGTCATGTGGGACTAAAGGGGTCAGACTGTGAGAGCTTTTCCAGAGGGTCATTATTACTTATTGAATTGATGGTATGTTAAACTAGATGGGTTAGACTATGTGAACTTTACCTGATGGTTTCTTGTGAATGATTGATTGATTTTAATGAGCCTTCCAAGCCAAAGAACATGCTTGGACTCGGTCTCACTTGTTTTGTTATTACATAGGGAATACAGAGATTAGGCTAGATCCCAAGGTTAAATTATTCAACGTATTGAATAATTAATAAATGTAAATGAATGAAATTGAAAACTATAAGATTATTTTATTTTGATTAGTTCATAGTTTATTGCTTCATTTATGCATATTACTTGCTATATATATATATATTCACTGACAGTTAGGAACAAATATTTTGGTGGTTTTTTACGGGGATTCATCTCACACCCTATTTGGGATAGGCTTTTGGGCCCAAATATATTATACGGTTGTAGGTATAGATAAGGGAAAGCACTATTCTTAATCAGGTACTTAATTTTTGTTGGAGATGGAGAGCATGAGACCAAGCTAAGGCCTACGATGCTGTGGAGTTTACATTTTTGGAAATTTGGGTTTCAGTATTGTATTTCCAGTATTTTGACTTGTTCAGTTTCTTTCGTAGATACTAGTGACATGCATCATTTATTTATATATATATATATATGTTTCAGTTGTTTATAATATTAGTCTTCTGTTGTTTACTTATGTTGTATGGTATTACTACTTACGCTTTTTTTCTTATTTGTTATTCTGATGTGTATACTCTGTCGATGAGGGAATAGTTTTTCCATTATCATACCTTGGCCCTCACTACTTGTCATCAACCTCTGGTATTTGGGGAAATGCACTTGAGGTCATGTGACCAACTGGGTATGGGGAACCTTTTGGAAGCACCCGAAATCGGGATGTTACATCAAGTATACCTGTAAGGATCATACCCAAAGTATCTCATGAACAAGTTAAAAGAGAATACTAATACACCATTGATTAAATAGTAGAACCCAAAACACCAAAACTGGTAAATTAACCAATTAAACACTCACTAATGAATTCTAACCAAATAACGAATCCAAATATAGTAACATAATAAGATGCATATTGACAGAATGGTACCCTGCACCGCTTTCCCACTACTTTTCCGCTCTCAGAACCCAACATCATACATCCTTGTTCTCCCATGTATTCCATATATAAACCATAAAAAAGGCACCTAGGACATCCAGGCACATCAAATCACATTTTGACCAAAAACACCTGGGTCATCACATCACATATCGCCTACAGAAATCTAGGTCATCACATCACATCACATTACATCTCACCAGAAAACATCTGATATATCATGTAACATCTCCACCACATCCATGACCTAAATAGTAGGGTTTCTTGAACATGGAGGACGTCAACCTGGTGGCCTCCTTTTACCATTCACAACCCCCATTAGACGCCATCTTGTTAAACCTCAACACAATGCAACTTTGACTTCTAGCTATAATATCTTGTGCATAACAACGTCACATAGAATAGAGGGAGAGGAGGATCAAGCATCCATCCACCCATCCTCGTCACTATGATGTTGGGAAAAACACACCCAAACATTTGGTTATCAGTACAAAGGGCTCGACATGGGGGTGGTGTGTATATAAATGAAAAAGGAAATACAATGTGGATATATATATATATCACAACACAACAGCACAATATATGGGTTCACAATAAGAGTTTCACCACAAAAACAATACCAAAAGCCTCAAAACTGTCATCTCTTCAACTACAACTTCTAAATGAAAAACACTACACAAACAAGGCACACCACAACCATATTCATTTCTTTTCAAGTTAAGATAATTTCTAGATTTACCATTAATTTCCAATTCATTATTACATCCCATTCATTTCATTATTTCACCTCATTAATTTCATATTTAACAACAATTATTTATTCCACACTTCCCATTTTAATTTAAGAGTTCAAAAGCCAAACCAACCCATGCCATTTTAGTTTAATTATTAAAAAATTGCTACATAACTACTAGGGAACTAAAAAAACACCACACAGAACAAAAAACCCATATTTCTCATTCTAATAAAATCCAAATTTCTATCATTTCATTTCACAACCACTTCTCATCACAACTGCCGAATCACAACTACTTCCCATCACATCCACTGCAAATCATAACCACATATCATCACATTTTCCCCCATATCACAACCACACATCACAATACTTTTTACATCATTCAAACAACATTTTTTATATTTAGCAAGGGGGTTTTCTCCACTTTAACTTCTTAATTTCAAGGTTATTCTCACACACCATTTTTTCCATTTGAAAAAAATTATTAGCTTGTATAAATTCATAACCAATTACATTTAAAGAAAAATAAAATAATCACACAATAAGGTTTCAAAAAAACATCAACCATAACACAAAAAAATCCCCCAACATCCATGATTTTCAACAAGGAATCAAACCCATACAATATCAATATCAATATTATAAAAAGTGGTATAACTTTAATTTCATTCCCCTTCCCCTTCAATTTCAATTAAAAAAATCCTTATTTTTATTAGTCTAGCACACACTATCTTCCCAAAAGATAAAAATATCAGAACCCCTCATATATGATATAGATTGAATAGAAAGAAAGCATCCCCAACCTCAAATGAAGCTTTTTGACCACTATGTCGCATTCAGCCACTCCATGCCACAATTATGGTGGTTTTTTTAGTAACACTGAAAATATCCATATGTGCCTATATACCATAGTTGGAACATCCATATCATAGATTAACATCTTATGATTCATCCAAGACTCCATGTAATAGAATGCCTCTTATTCAAAATCTTATCACAACCTCTTCATTTTACCCTCTAACCCCTTGAAAACTACTCTAGACACCTCCACCACCAGAATTCAGGGAAATAAATAGGTTATAAGATCCTAACCATTAAATCATATACCTCTCATATTATTATTCTAATTGAGAAATAAAACTAACCCAAAAAGAAAAGAGGGAAAAAGTTCAAAACAACCATCCCATGAAATACCTCTCAAAGATCTCATTATATTTAAATGCTGCCACCAACAAGACACACCAATCCATGATGAAAATGATCACCAAACATCCCAAGAAACCACATATTTTACATCATCCAAAATTGACCACCACTCTACATAAACATTAGCAGCACACTCTCAATTTCCACAATGATCGGAACAATAACTACCACAACCAACACATAGCACTACCCCAAGCACACAAATCAAGGAATTTTACCCTCCACATCAACATTTTATCGTCTTTAGGAGGCACTGACTTGCCCATAGGGTTTCATATACCACTTAAACTATTATTATCCTTGGGTAAAAAACCATCCTATAAATTTTAGAGGGAAAAAGATCCAAAAAACCATCCAATGGGATACCTCTCAAGGATCTAGTTGTAATTGAACACTCTCACCAACCAGACACAACAAGACAAGAAAGAAACACTCACCAAACATCTAATAAAACCACATAGTTTACATCCTCCTAAAGTAACCAAATCTCCTCATAACCATGAATAGTTCTATATCAATTTATATATGGATCAATCCAAAAACTACTATAACCAAAAGATAGTTCTACCTCAAGCACAAAAAAATCAAGGAATTCCACCTTCCACATCAATATATTATCCTCTTTGTGACACACTGACTTTCCCACATGGTTTTAAAAATGTCATAGTATAACACATCTTTATTAGGAATTTTATTTTCCCCTCAATATATGATGGAATATTTAATATGCATCACATCAAGAAAATGGCTCATTTTATAATCCGACAAGATCTAAGTATCACATCAACATGAAAAATCAAGTAAGGGAAAAATAAAAACAAATTTAGGTACCTGACACACAACTATGTATCATGATCCAAATTACTTTCATTTAATCCACCATATCCCCATAGAATATGAATCAATGGAATGTTCCAATCACTTAGCAACTTCTCTCGATGATCCTGGATATCCACTGGTAACTCCAAGAACCTCGCATCATCCTTGAAATCCAACTCTCCCCAGTCAATGATAACAGAGTCATTATAAATAAACCAATGAAGATAAGAGATGTGGAAGACATCATAAATCTATTCCATTCATGTTGGGAGTTCCCACTGATAATCCACCTCACCAATATGCGCCAACACCACAAAATGTATGACAAATTAGGGAGAGAGCTTAATCCCCCTACTAAACATCCACTTCCCATGTTGAGGGGAGACCTCTAAAATATTGTGGTCCCCAACATCAAACTCAAAGGGTCTCATAATAAAATATATTTAATACTTACACCAATCCTTTTTTCCATTCATCTTCCTATGAAGATCCTAAACATTATTTGTTTCTCTCTACACCACATTAGGACCAAGAACTAAAAACTCCCTAAGCTCAAGTCAACACAATGGACAATGAAATAGCCACCTATACAAATCCTCAAATAAGGAAATATCAATGGATGATTGGTTTTTGTTGTTATAAACAAACTCATCCAATGGAAATTATTTTTCCCATGGTCTCCCTAAGTCCAGGATGAATGCTTTCAATATATCCTTTAGTGTATGGATGGTCCACTCCATATACCCATTCATATAAGGGTGGAAAGTACTATTTAGATGAATATGAGTTCTAAATCATGATAAAATATTCTCCAAACACATGAGGTAAAATGAGTATCCTGGTCCAAGAAAATACGGCTTGGAACTCCATACTGTCACAAAAACTTGTCCACCTACCTCTATTCAAAAACATCCTTGGTTCACAGCTCCTTGATCACTAGGAAGTGATTTGACTTCATTAACTGATCCATGATCACCCATATTGCATCAAAACCTTCCCGATCTCGAGTTAACCATCGGATGAATTCCATCAATATTTCATCCTATTTTCACTAGGTAGTATTCAAGGGATTCAAAAATACACTTGGTACACAATGTTCTACCCTTACTTGCTAGAAAACTAAACATCAAGCCACAAACTCTAGCATTTCATATTTTATCCTAGGCCACCATAACTAAATCCTCAAGCCATGATACATATTTTAACATCTTGAATACACTTCTAAATTTGGAATATGAAAATAATAAAGCACTCCCTCATAAATTTCATCTAGAACAAACAACCTCCACCAAAAAAACATCTATTTTTTCCATCCATCAACAATAACTTTGGAGTGTCACCATGGAAAACAAAATTGTGAACCACCTATGCCAATAAGTCTCCCTACTGAGACTCCTCCACCCACTATCTCAGATAAGATTGCACCATCATCTAAAACATGAATTGTTTTCCATCGACCACCCTCGCATATAAGTGCAGGGCTTCAAACTCCCCCATAACCCTTCAAGAATCTTCAGAATCCTAAAAATCATACATTCATGATTTACAACTTTGCACTTCATCCCTAATGACCCCAATTCTTAAGGTGTTTGAGATCTCAAAATCATAATCTCGAAAAAAACACTATCGACCTTCAATTTCAGTGATTCAAATCAAACAGAGAAATGATAAACCTCAAACTCTTATGATCAACAAAGACCACAAAATGTTCCCCAATGAGGTATTGTCTCTATAACTTCATCACAAACACAACCACTACCTGCTCCAGATCATGGGTGGCATAGTTAAACTCTTGGGGGTGTAATTTTCTAGAACAATAATAGATCACTTATTTCAACTACATACCGAGGTATCCCTGGACCAAAGTAGAAGCATGACAAAACTCCTAAAACATCACCCCTATAATGGTAACTAAAACACCATATCACTAGTTAATTCCACTTCCAGGCAGTTGAATGATACCTGGTATTAATTATTCTAGATAAGCATTTGTTCCTTCCTATTAGCAGATGTAAATTGAGACTAAATCCATGGTAAATATGATACAAGCCACTGGTAATAGCCTATAAGACCAAGGAAGCTATGAACCTCTACTATATTCATGGGTTATTACCAAGAAAAAACTATCTCAGTCATTGATGGGTCAATGGTCACACCGTATTTGGACACCACATGACTAAGGAACCACACATCTCATGTACAAAACTTACACTTAGATAATTTCTCATAGAGATGAAGATGTTGAAGAACTTGTAAGAAAACTCTATGGTGAATAGAATGATCCTCATATGGCTTAGAGTATATCAAGATATCATCTATGAACACAAATTTAAACTGCTCCATGAACTCTTGGAACATATATTTCAGGAGCCCCATGAACCTTTCTAGTGTATTTGTTATAATATATAGAATGACCAAAACTAGAAGTCCCCATACATACATTTGATGATATACTTCAGGATATCATCCTCTTTCACCCTCAACTAGTGATATTCAAACCATACATTGATATTATAAAACTAAATATCTCCCCTAAAATGGTTAAAAAGTCATGGATCCTCATAAGAAGATAATAATTCGTGATCATCAATTGATTCAACCTATGATAATCTATATACAGCCTTAGACTATCATCCACCCTCTTGTGAAATAACACTAGAGCAGCCCATAGTGACATAGTGGAATTAACAAATACCTTTTATATCATATCATCTTTCTGAATCATCAACTATTGCAACTTAGAGGTTTTAATCTGATAATGATCCATAAAAATAGAATAACCAATGGGATATATATAAATCCCAAACATGATATAATTTTAAGTGGATAGCATCACAACTTCCAAAAAATATCCAGAGACTCCCCGATTGTCCTGGGAACCTCCACCATTCCAATGTCTAATGATTCCACAGATTACTCATCCATCAAAGAAATAAAGGGATCCATACCTATACTACCCACATGACAACCCCAATCACCCAAAAAACAACACACTATCCATACACATACAAGAAAATTACTCTCCTTTGGAATTAGTTGATAAGAGATTGCATGAAATATAACCATTCGATGTCAATAATGAAATTATATGAGTGAATCGTTAGTGGGAAAATATCCCCACAATGACTTATGTGGATCCATCATCATTTTTTACTCCCAGAACATATCAAACAAAGTGTTCTTACCTATAATAGAGTATTCTACTCTAGGTCTACAGTAATCATCTCTATACCTAGTACCAAATCACATACTGTAGTGGGTGAAACAAATTGGTTTGAGGGTCCATAATTAAACAAGTCACAAAAAATGGTAGACAATAAGCATATCATAGATTGAATGATTGATATAGCTCTAGTGATGTCGCATTCATCACATTCATATTACCATACTCAACTCCTTTTCCTCTCTACTAATGGCCACCTCCATAAACACGTTGAGGTCGAAGTCCCTAAATATGAAGAACAACTTGAGACCTACCTCTACCCACCCCATATCATTTAAGATAAGTATATGCTAGCTTCCCATAAAACTGTAATAGCCTCACTAGAAGCTGATAATGAAGATAATTATAAATTCTACCACCTCCATTATAATTCACTCCATGAACCATGTGTAAGTTATTCTGAAAAGGGACATGGAACCCACAACCAAATCACTCTATCCTAAGGCCCCCAAGAAAATCATGGAATCCACTAGACCCAGATTTCTCAAAAGGAAGATGCTAAGGTTGAATCCTCACTAGTCAAAACTACAATGCCCCTAAAGCCTAAGATATTACAATTAAAGCGCTACTCTTTGAGGAAACATGTTGGTTCCCCTCTCACGGTAAACCACCTTGCGAGTTCATACACTCAATCACCACAACTTTTTTTTTATCCTCCAAATAAGTTATCATTGTAAAACAAGTGAATGAATGCTTGATATAAGGGTGGAGTTCCTCATAAAGAAACCATTAATGGGACTCCTCAATAGAAAAAAGTTTTGAGGGTAAATATAAAATATACTAGAACAGAATAAAAATCTCTCGCATAGACATTCTCTACTGATAAAGAGAGAACAACTCTTTCCTCTTCACTTCATTCATGGTTGATGGTAGGAAATCTACTCAGAACTCATTCTAAAAGTTGACCCATTAAACATATTCATCCTCCCACTCACTAATATAAATCACCTACAAATAACATGAAACTCCTTGTATCATACTAACTTCCAATGATACATAGTACTACATTGGGTCTTGGATCTAACTAAAGGTGATATTGAGGAACTCTAGCTATTTTTATATCTCCAGAATAGAGACGTTTCCATCATACTTTTCCAAATCCTACTGTTGAAAGGTTCACAATGTCTTTATAAAATTATCATCTTCCTCAATTGTATCAATACACCAATAATCAACCAGATTAGCTTTTTGAGACTCCACTATTTGAACGACATGTATATGATGACCAAGATCCATAGCTCAAAGTGAATTAAGGATTTTATATTCCATATGGTATGTAATTTCATTAATATTCATTTAATTCATTTTAACATTACATAAATCACCTAATTTAAGTACGAATAGAAGAAATCTCAATGCATGTACCTCCCCTAAGTCTCTAACATGAAATTCATTCCGCATCAATTGTCCATTTGATAGGCTCAAAGTCATTGCATCAGATCATAAGGGGCCCTAAAATCTCACTTCCTAGTTAGGATTACCTAGCCTATGTCATGCATAAAGATAAAATATTTTTTTCCCTACCAACCCATTCAATCCTCATTGTGCCTAACTGCTTACTACATTCTAACACTCAACTAAAACCTCTGATACCACTCTATCACGATCCCCTCCCTCAGAAGTTACCTCTACTAGACCAGTAATGAATGAAGAAGGAAATAATCCCCAATTCCTAACTTTAGTAGGCCTTAGGTTGGTGATATGAAATGAGGGTATAAAAACCTCAAATAAATAGATTTCATTACCCTGTATAATAAAGGATTGGGATATAGGATAAATCAACTACATGAAACTCTATTATTTAATATAAAAAATTAACCAAAAACTATCCCACATGCATGTATAAAGAAAAAGGATACACTAATCTCCAAATAAATACAATAATGAAAAGTTCTATAAGAGTGAATCAACAACATATCCGAAGGTATAAGCTAGTAATATATAGAATGGTCCATATAGTCCTCTTAGAAACCTAAAAATGGAATGTATATATGTAGGGTGAGAATACAAGTATAATAAATAGTGTTATACCCAAATTCTCTCATGGAAATATGAAAATAGAATACTAATGCACCAATAAGAAAATAGTATAACCAAATAAAATAAATAGGTTAACTAACTGATCCCATCTTCACTATGGGACGCTGAAAAAATAATGCATCCAAGTATAGTAACATAATAAGAAGTGTATCGATAGAAGGGTACCCCACATCACTTTCCCATTCATTTTACTCTCTTACACACCCAGCTTTATACATCCTGGTGCACCCATATCTTTCATATAAAAACATACCCAAAAACACATCGGTCATCACAACACATCACATCACATCTCGCATGTAGACACCTGGTCCATCACATCACTTATTTCCCTTAAAGACCTAGGAAATTACATCTCATCACATCACATATCACTCATAGTCACCTGGTAAAATACCTAACATATCATTTAGAGACACTTAGTCCATCACATCACATCTTATCCAAATCCACAGATAGAATAGTCGGGTATCATGAATAATTAAGAGATTGAACTCGTTCCCACCTCTTGCCATGTATGACCCCCATCATAATCCATATCATCAAAAATTACCATAATTAACTTTTTACATCGGACCATTATAGAATGTTCCTATGAACATTACTTATAAGAGAGAATCGAGTAGATATGGTATTCGACCATCCATTCTAACCATCAGGGTCTTAGGAAAAACACCTCCAAAACATTTCGATATCCGAATAAAGTAATCAACATGGGTGGGGTGCATATATAAATAAAAATGGAAATAAAATTTATATATATATATATATATCACAAAAAAAACACCAACCTATGGGTTATCAACAATATTTTCATCCTAGAAACATTACCATGTGCTTCAAATCCTTTATCACTATTGACTTTTCTTCTACATGAAAAACACCATAAAAACAAGACACGCTACAACCTTGTTCCTTTCCTTTCAAGATGTGAGAATTTCCATATTACTTCATACCAACCAATTAATTCTTCCAACCAATTAATTTCAATATTTCATCCAGGTTATTTCACATTTAACAATGAAAATTTAATCCATATATCACATTTTAATTTGAGAGTTCACTAGCCAGCCAACACATTCTATTTCAGTTTCATTATTAAAAAAATTATTCCATCACTAATAGGGAACCAACATAACACTACACAACACAGCACCAACCAATATTTCCCATACTAATAAACCCACATTTCCACCATTTCATATCATTACACTTATCAGGATAACCACCACATCACAACCACTTTACATCATATTTACCATAAATCTTAACCACATATCATCACATCCACCCCCACATCACAACACTTGTCATATCATATATAAATCATTTTTCAGATTTATTAAGAGTATTTTCATCACTTTCACTTCATTATTTTGATTACATCCTCACACAATCAATAATTTCCATGTGAAACCAATTTATTATATAAATATAAAATCTTTGAAATTTTTATTTAAAGTGATATCATAAAATCATACAACAAGTTTCCATAAAAGCATCAACCACAGTGCAAAAAAATCCCCCTACAACCATGAATTTTAGTAATTCATCAATCTCATACAAACTCAATATCACATTATATCATAAGTGGTAAAACATTCATGTAATTCCCCTTCTACTTAGATTTCAATTAACCAAATTCATTATATTCATTAGGCTTGTCCATACTATCATCAAAAAAAGATAAAAAGAGAATAAACCCTCCCACATGATACAATTATATGTGAAATTATAGATCTCATACCACAAATTAAGTTTTCATAACTATTATGCTAGTTTGTAAAAAGATGGAGACAACCAAATGGCAGCATGATAAAGGGAAACTACTTAATCAGCCTAAAAGAATCATCGTACAACACTAATTTATCGAAAATACATTAAAACAAATAATTACATGTTATAATACCTTCCTAGAAAAGGAATATGTAGAAAATAGTGGAAAGAGAAGAAGGAAACTTACCTAAAACCACTATAGATCGATCTACCAATGATGGGGTTGAAAGAAAATAAAAATGGATTGAAGTACCTTTGAAGGATGAATTTTTTTCCTAAGAGATGAAAATAAATATATAATAATGAGGTGTTTTATGGGTATCATGAATTTATAGGGAGTCTATAAAACAAAATACCATGGAACATCCCCCTTCACTATGCCACAGAACTGCTGAAAGGGTGGAATTACTACTCAATGACAAGGACCACACTATATTGAGGCTATTAAAATATACCGATAAAAATTAATTCTACATATATGATGAAAATAATAAAAAATAGGATAAGGGACCCTGATGCAGTGGAAAGGTCCACACCGTAGAACCAATCCAACATGAAGAAGCTACCAGACCCCTACTCTACGACACAGTTGTGCCTAAAAAGGTAGAACCACTGATTAAAAACTCCACCATATTCCATTACACCGCATTATACCTATTAATTCCATAGCTATAATGATTTTGGAAGTAGCACTAAAAATCTACTCTCAAGCCTTTATTCCATATCCAGAACTTCAATGCTACAGTATCCTCTCTTACGGTGTAGCCAAGGTTCCATGCCATAGAACTCCTCTAAGCTGAAATCTCATCTCCATCTCCTCCAACCCTTTAAAACCCTTGCTAAACTCCAAAAAAAACCACCACTATAATTCCTACAAATTAAACATTGAAATGTTCTATGACATTACACATTACCAATTTCATAATTCATCATCAATTTTTTTTGTTTTATACTTTCATTTCTAGTCAACCTCATGAATTTTTTTACATTGGAACTCCATGTTCAATACCTCTTCTTTGTTATTAAAATATTAATATCCAAAAATATTTAATTCCTTAATCACTTGGTAATAATCAAGATATATCCTTCATTTATTCTATGAGAAAATATTATGAAACCCACTTCTCTCTCATGGGTTTTATCATTCTTAGGATTTATATATGGTTACTTTTCCTCATGTGAAACACATATGCATGTATATTTTATTAATATAAAGGTTTTTCATTGATAATGCTTAAATTTATTAAGTAATGTTTTCATCTCATGATATAACATGTATGGTTCATGCATGTTTTCCCTAACCACACTATGTTATCTCATCTTGGTTTTTATCCTTATGTATGGTGTACGAGTTGTTATCCTAAGTATACTACATTATGTTTTAATAGAGGTGATCCTTGGATAATTCTTATGATTTCATGTTTTATATTGTTAAAAATATTTTTTATTCCATTATATTATGATATTATTACATTATTCCATATTTTCATGCTTACAATAATTCTATTTTAGAGATCCTATTATGCCTCATAGATTATATGTGTTATCTCACCATCATGCTTTACTCAGATTTTTCCTTTACTGAGTGTTTGATCTCACCTATCCCTTATGTTTGAATTCCCCAAGTTATGATGATAAATATAACTTATGATAAGTATATAAGTAGTATAGTGTGGATAAATTATGGATAAATGTTCACAAGTGTTGTAAAATATGTTACTTATGTAGTCAGTCCTCAAAGAGACTAAACATTCAATTCTTGGGATTATGATATTGTTTTGTGAGATGTAATGTCTAAATTATAGAAGTGATTTTAAATAATGATATATTTATATCAATTTTATAAATTTACTGTTAAATTAGGTTTTAGTTAGTTTTTTAGGATTATTTTAGTGATTTTATGGGATTATGAAAAGATAAAATTATTGAAAATTCTATAGATATGTCTAATTGTAGGATAACATCCAAAAATTTTAGTAATGTTTTGAGCAAGTGGTTTTCAAGTAAATTACATCCCTATCTAGATATTGGAAAGTGGATGCAATTGTGGCATAGATAAACCAATTGGTAATCAACCTGAAAAAAAGGATGGTTTAATATTATCTCAATTCTCACTTGGTGAACAATGAGTGGGGTTAAGACTGAAAACATGGATGCACACTGTCTGGGGATATGCTTTAGTTAGTCACATTCTATTTACAATATAATACTAATTATTTATTATGCTAAGAAACCATGTTATTGAGTGTAATATAACCGAACCTAAAGAAAACTAGATTAAAATAAAGGTGATTTAGGTTTAGCTAAAAGAAAGTGTGATGTTTTTAATGAGTAATGCATTTTAAGGATGAGTTTTCATGAGATAATTTATGATAATTCTCTTATGAAGTTATTTTTTCATCACTCACGTTAACCCATTTTGGTTTTAGTAATATAAGAATCCATAAGAAACCATGATAACAATCGATGCCATGGGAAATGAAGAGATTATCCCCATGAGAAATGTAATTAGATATTATTTAGAGTGAGAAATCATATGATTATGAAAAACCATCTACCATGGATTTTGTTTCAAAATGTGAACTCATTTGATTTTCTAAACACACTAAGGAATAAAATTATGGAGTATCATGAAAGTTTAGGTTATGAAAATGTTTAAGGAAAGAAGATTACATTTACTTCATGTCAAAAATGTGACAATATGCACCTAAGGTAATGTATCAAATGAATTGGAGGATATTTTATATTTTATAAGAGAGTACAATGAGAAAAAAAACCCATCTATGAAAAAAGGAAGAATCTAATTAACATTATGGGTAAATAATGTTGTCCCTAAGTGTCCAATAGAAATTAAATGTTTCGGATGTGAGGAACTCGGTCACTATACAAATCAGTGCACTAATCCATTGGATTAAAATGAAAATTGACACCAATAATATAACAACCCAACTCTTTATTACACGCTTAAACATGATTTATTACATAAAATTGCACTTTTGATAGCTTTAATAATTGATAGTTCTTGTGTCTTGGGAAATTATGAACATTACATAATAACTTAGAACATAAAACCCAACATCTTTATTGAAAACTTCTTTTACATAACCACAAAATTCATTCATACTTATCATTGAATGGGATAACTTGAGGACATGAATAAGAAAATGATGAACTATAAAGCCCATTAATGGAGTAAATAAGGAATAAAATGAAAAATATAGTACATGTTAGGAAATAAGCATATAAATGGATTAAAAGAGAAACATGAACATAAAGGCATGATATCACATGATTATCATAACATGGAAATGTGGCAACAACATTTAACGTGATATTAATATGATCCAAGGCTTATTGAACATGAATCAAGAGTAAAACATCATTGAAATTAATTATAATGAGTAAACCCTCATTGTAATTGATGTATCATGATACTAATATTTACCCAATGCATCGGAACGCTATTAGGGGTACCTTTTATAAACATTTCATTTCATCCATAAGTGTGCCACATGGATCATATAACATGGATTCATTAATCATAATCATTTATTACACAATTATTGAATGTGTAATTAATACATGATACTCTATAATCAATAAGTAAATGGTCATAAGTGTTAATACCCTTGATAGATAAATGGGCATGGTATTCACCACACAATGACCTTGGCTTGGAAAATTGCAGTACAATTTTGGCAGCATAACAGCGTGACATAAGAATTCATAAAAATAGTTGATGAAATAGAAAGGGGTTTCTAATAATATGTACATTAAAAGGAAATTAAGGGTATTATATAGATAAATTTCTCAACATATGTAATCTAATTTATATTCTTAATACAAAAGAATTATTTGAATGTAAATGAGGAGAGAGAAATCTCTTAAGGAATTTCAGCATGGTAGCGGGTGTACATGGGAGGCATTAATGAGAGATAAATGGGTCTATAATCATTCAAAAATAATTAGGTAATTCTAGGGGTGGTGAAAAATCATACCCCAACATTTTTAATTGAAAATACAATGGTATAACAATAAAAATAAGCTTGGATAAAAATGAGATAGGAAAAAATCCCTTAATTGGATGTGTGATCCAAAGGATTGGGAGAGGCTTATTGGGAGCTTGGGGAGACTTTGGAGGATACTAGGGATGGGAGGGAAGAGTATGGACGTGCTTCAATGGTTTTTAGTGAAGACAATTGGTAGATTGGGTGGGTTTATATAGGAAAAGAGAGGGAGTTCATTATTATTTAGGTTTTGGACACCACACATTAAACTAATCAAAACCACAAACCAAGCCAGGGTTTTTACCCATGGTTTTTTCCAATGTGGAGTGGAAAACATTATTTTATAATTACAATGGCCTATCTTCTTTAAATATTAGGCTTGGTTATGTGGAGGTGAGTCACACACTTTTGGTAATCATTTTAAAAGTTAAAGTGTTTTATAAGTTTTGGAGGGTCCAATAAGGCACCATAAAATTAATCAAACAAATCTAAAATCACATTATTTTAAAGTTAAAACATATATTGTAAGAAAATCTTTTTATTGTATTCTATTACATCACTATTGTGTCATTATGATGTCATAAAACATATTATATATTTAAATGGTATTTAATTTATACCCAAAAATTTGATAGTCTCAGAAAATAATGATAAATTCAGCATTGGATAATTTCGATGTCTTGATTCAAAAAATAATATTCATTTTATCAAAATAATTTTCTAAATATGTTAATTTTTACTTTAAAAAACGGACATTTATCAAAAAATCATGGGTTTTGATTAAAATAGCTTCCAAAACTTAATAAAAATTACAATTGTATTCATAAAAAATTATATGATCTTTTATATTTAATAAAAATTAATTTATTAATAATATTTTATTAAAATATTAATTAATTAAAAATCTATTAATTCATCAAAATATATTCCTTAATTGAATATTAACTAAAAATACTATTTTTTCTTTAAAATATTTTAACAATGTAAGAATAAAAAATGTATATTTTCTATACAAACATAATGCACATAATCATAGTTTTTGGGTCTTGTTACATAACCCCTTACAACACTTACATTAGACCTAAGGGTAAGGTGTACGATGGTGGCAGACTCTTAGGGTGGCTCAGATAACATTTCTTGGGTGGTAATCTCTATTAACTTTCACTTCTCCCTTAGGTAGTTCCTTTCAACCTTAACATGTTGATGCTCGGCTTGGGCTTGGTCAAGAGTGAAGCCCAGTGAAGCCACCTCCTTTATGATCTCTGAAAATGGGCTTCACATGGAGAAATTCTTTTGGATGTGGCCATCACTTCCTTTTTCTGAGTAAATTGGATTTGTTAAATCCCTATATTTACACTAATCATGTGATCACTATTCAATTTCAATATTAGCAATGGTAACAATTATAAATGTTATTTTGAAATCCAAAAACATAAAACTAAGTAATTTCATATTTTATATAAGCATTTTACATATTATAATTTTAATTAGATCAAGATTAATTTCCATTAATAAAAGTTTGGGTCATTACAATCTACAGCCCTTAAGAAATTTAAACCTATAAATTCCCTTTTCCCACACTAAAACAGATGTGGTTAACTCCTCTCCATCACTTCCTCTAGTTCCCACGTATCTTCTTAAAACATGTGATTTCTCCAAAACACTTTCAAAAGAGGAATTGTCTTATTTCATAGAACTTTTTCCCCAGGATCTAAGATCTTCACTAGCTTCTCTTAATATCATAGGTCAATCTTCAATGGTACCACCTCTAGATTAAGTACATGTGATGGTTCAGGTATGTACTACCTCAAGAGTGATACATGGAATAAATCATGTACTTGAGATAGGTTCGGTGGGAGTGTTATTTTATAGGTCACTTCTCTAATACGATCAAGTATCTCAAAATGAACGATGTAACTTAAACTAAGATTTCACCTCTTCCCAAATCTCATGACTCTCTTCCCCAGTGATATGTGAAGGATTACCATGTCTCCAACATCAATCTCTAGGTCTTGTCGATGATTATCATCCTAGTTATTTTGTCGAATCTAAGCAGGTTTAACGTGATGTCGTATGGTCTTAACCTTCTCCACCATTTCTTTTCCCATTTCTAAACCTTTGAGTTTTTTCTCCCCAAATTCCTCCCATGATGTTGGTGTTCTGCACCTCTTCTCATAAAGGGGTTCATAAGAATCCATTTGCATGCTTGAGTGTAAATTGTTATTATAATAGAACTCAACCAGAGGAAGATGTTGATCACATCCTCCTTTTAAGTTCATTGATCATGCTCTCAACATATCCTAAAGTGTTTGGATATTTTGCTCAGATTTTCCATCAGTTTGAGCATGATAAGTCATATTGATGTTCAGCTTAGTATTCAGATCATGTTGAATACTCTTCTAGAACTTAGATGTGAATCTTGGATATCTATCGGATAAAATAATTAGTGGTTCTCTATGCAGTCTTACCAAATCTCTTATATCTATCTGTGCTAGTTTATCCAATGAGAAATCCTCTCGAATTACAATGAAGTGTGTAGCCTTTGTAAGATGATCCACAAAAACCCAGTTAGCATTATTTCCTTTATATTTCTTTGGAAATACAATAACAAATTCCATGGTGATGTTCTCCTATTTCCATGCTAGTATGAGTAATGGTTGCATCATCACCTTATAATTCTACCTCTCAGCCTTCACTAGCTGACATACTAGGTACTTTGATTTATACTTAGTGATCTACTATTTCATGTTATCCCATCAATAAAACTCTCATATATCTCGATATATCTTTGTGTTTCCTAGGAAAATGGAGAAATTTGAGATATGTGAATCATCCAAAATTTCTTTCTATAACTCTAGATTTGATGGAACACATAATCTTGTCCCAAATCTCACTATTCCTTTTTCCTTAACATTGAACTCCAAAGATTTCCCTTTTCTAATAGTTTATGCTTTATTCTGAATTAGTACATTATCTTTTTGAGTAATCTTTAACTTTCAAAAAGAGATGGTTGAGAAATCATTTGTGAAATGATTTATTATGTTCCCTTATTTATGATTCTCATGTCAATATTTATCAAATATATGAAGATTGGATCCTTTTCGATTCACTTTAATGGTAGAATCACTGGATCCTTTCTACTTAAAGCTTCTTCCACATTGTTCGATTTCCTAGGGTGGTAATGGATTGAGCAGTTAAATTATTTGATCATCTCTAACCATCTTCATTGGAGTATGTTAAACTCTTTCTCTATGAATATATACTTGAGGCATTTATGATCCGTATATATTTCACACTTCTCCCCAAAGAGGTAATGCTGCCAAATTTTCAAAGCGAAGATTACTGTATCCAACTCCAAATCATGTATTGCATATTTTTTCTCTTTAACATTCAATTACCTTAAAGTATAGGCAATGACTATTTCATTTTACAACAACACACATCCCATTCCCTTATTCAAAGCATCACTAAATACCAAAAAAGTCCTCCACTTGTGGGTAGTGGGTGCACAGGCATAGTGATAACCCTTATTTTCAACTCCTTGAAGCTCTCTTCTCATTCATCACTCCATGAAAACATGAATCCCTTCTAAATTATCTTGGTAAGAGGGTTTGAAAATCGTGAGAATTTTCTCACAAGTCAGTGATAATATCACTCTAACCCTAGAAATCTTGGGATATTCATTACCAATATTGGCCTCATCGATCCTTCAATTTTAGTTGTCATGGAGGGACCCAAATATATCTCATTTCCTGCGATTATATGACCCAAGAATGAGACCTCCTTCCACCAGAACTCACACTTGTTGTAATTTTCAAAGAGATTCTCCTTTCGTGAGGTCTCTAGTACAATGCTTAGAGGTTCCAAATGCTCCTCCTTGGTTTTTGAGTATATTATAATATCATCTATAAAGACTACCACAAATTTATCTAGGTAATATATAGATACTCTATTCATCAAGTCCATGAATATTTCTAGAGCATTAGTGAGTCTGAAAATCATTAATATGAATTCATAGAGCCCGTATCTTATACAAAAATAAATCTTGGGGATATACTCCTTCTTCACCATTACATGGTAATATCTCAATCGCAAATCCACCTGGGAGATGTATTTTTATCCATGTAGCTGATCAAACAAGTCATCAATTCATTGTAGAGGTTTCTTGTCCTTTATCATTATTTTGTTGAGCTCTTGATAATCAATGCAAAGGCTCATTTACCCATCCTTATTCTTGATGAAGAGGATAGGTTCACCCCATGGTGAATCATTTGGGAATATAAACCCTTTATCCAGATTCTCCTATAGTTGTTTCTTTAGCTCATCAAGCTCTACAACAACCATTCTATATGGACTCTTGGATATTGGAAATGCCCTAGGTATAAGATCAATTGAGAATTTAACATCTATTCTAGGAGGAAGACCAAACAATTCCTTGGGAAACACTTCAGTGAATTCCCTCACAATAATCATGTCTTCATGGATGGTTGCTTCATTAGAATCAATCATCTGAGAAAGATACTCATGCTCATAAGGTAGTAATATCCATACTTAAGATGATGGGGCTAAAGAAGATTCATCTACCTACCTGAACTTGTACAAAATCGGGGGTTCGATTCTCCATATAGAGAGTGATTTCCCTCTAAATTTAATTTATGTTGGATCTATATAGGGAAAGACAATCCATGCCAATAATTACATCAAAATCAACTATAGGGAGTTTAACGAGGTTCATCGAGAAGTTCAATCCACAAATTATGATAGAGGGGGATTTATATTCATGGGATGCAATAATTTCCCCATTTTTTGTGTTCACTGACATCTTTACTTCCGTGATTTGTAGTGGTGTTGGTATTTTTCTACTAAACATTTGGTATATAAAAGAATGCATAGAAATAGAATCCAAAAGTTAATTCTCTATTCTAGAATGAATAACTTGTGTACCTATCACCACTTTGTTGTTGGGGTACGCTTCAGCGGTATAAATGTAAAAAAGCTCTCCCTTGCAACCTTGTAGGTTGTTGGTTTCCTCCAAAAACCCTTGTCTTAGGTAAGGGATTTAAAAATTTCTCTAGTTATTTTTAGTTGAATCAATAATCAGTGTTTTTGAGGGTTGAACGGTGTGTTCCTATCCTCTGTCGCAGCATAGGGTTGTTCTTGTCAGAAGTTAATGGCTAGGTTTCCCTCTCTTCCACACCTAAAGCATTTCCAATTCCCCTTGAATCAATTTTTGGGGTGCTTCTTTCCACACCTTTTTCATGTGGGATGTTAGGATTTCTTAGCACCATTGGATTTATCCACCAGACTCCCAGAATTAAAGTCCATCATATACTTCTTATCCCCATGATACCCATGAGATTCACTGATCTCTATTTTGACTTTGAGGGCCCATCAGACAATTTCCTCATAGCTCTCGAAGTCACAGATCGCTAGAGCTTTCTATAGTCTAGGTTTTATCCCACCAAAGAAGCGATGAACCTTGAATTTAGGGGTAACAACAATGACAGAGGCATATCGTGCATTCCTTGTGAATTTTTCCTCATACGCTCTGATGGATTCATCTAATTTTTTCTTGTGGGAAAGGAAGTCCCTTTCCATCTTTAGTTTAAGGGTGTGAGGAAAATATTAATCAAAAAATATTTTTCGAAAATCCTTCCATTCCAATTCCTAGATATCCTCCTTGGGCTTCATATTTTTTATCAATTTCGACCATTGATCATCTTAACCCTACATACAATAATCATCGAGAATAACCTTATCTTATTCATAAGATTGAAGTATGGAGAAGATATTTTCAATGGATTTTATCTATTGTTCAGAAATTGAGGGATCAGATGATCCATTAAAATTTGGAGGTATTTTTCACTTGAATATCTCAATTTTTCCTTGTTCTTTCTTAGGGGTTTGAATTTTCCCCTTTACTGATGTTTCTATTAAAAACATTAGTTAACTGGGAGAGTATCATGACAATGTTCGCAATTCCCACTCCCATCGGATTGGGAATCTCAGTAGAACAGTCATCACATTGATCTTCAAATTGGTTTTTAGCCTACACCCTCCTATTACCAGCCATTGGATGAAACAAAAGGAAAGTTATGGGTAACACATAAAGGGGAATCCAAGGAAAAAAATTGATAACTTATTAATTACATTTATTTCCATAACTTATCTATGTCATCCATGATCTATTTCCCAACATATATTCTTAGGGGAAATTTTTTTAATTCCCATAATAATGTTTTATACTAAGCTTATGAATCTACCAAATCATATCCCCTAGGAGTGTCGTAACCAAGAGTGCATCAAGGCCCATTGTCATGCACCGGTCCTCATTTGAGTCTAGATCAAAGAGGTATTTTCAGGTTTTACCCATAGATACATCTGTTCTAGAGAAACTTCTACCTGTTCGTATCTTGATAGGGATGTATCTTCTTGATAAACCACTTACTCAATAATCACAAAAATTTAGGAATCTTTTTTACTATACTTAGTTTTATCACTAAGGCTTTCACTAGGTTCTTTCTAATCATAATCCCAAAAATAACTACCCCTATCCTTTGATACCAACTTTATAAACCCTGGCCTTTATTACACACTTAAACATGATTTATTACATAAACATGCACTTAAGACAAATCTAAGGATTGAAAGGTCCATTTTCTGGGGAAAATAGAAACATTACATAACAACATAGATCAAAAAACCCAACATCTTTATTGAAAACACCTTTTGCATAACCACAATATTCCTTCGTAATTTTCATTTCGTTGGATAACCTGAGGACCTGCATAAAAAAAGGGTGATCTATAAAGCCTAGTAAAGGAGTAAACAAGGAATAACATGAAAAATATTGGATATGTTGGTAAATAGACATATCAATGGAGCAAAATATAAACATTAACATAAAGGCATGATATAGCATGATTATCATAACATAGAAATGTGGCAACAACATTTAACATGATATTAGCATGATCCAAGGCTCATTACACATGAATTATGAGTTAAACCTCATTACACATGAATTATCATGAGTAAACACTCATTGAACCTGATGTATCATGATACTAATCTTTACTCAATGCATTGGAGTGCTATCAGGGTGCACCTTTTATAGACATTTTATTTCATGCATAAGTGTGCCACATGGATCATATAACATAGATTAATTAAGAATCATAATTAATTCCATGATAAGGGATTGTTTAATTCATAAATTAAACTCTATAATAAATAATTAAATGTTTATAAAGTTGAATACCCTTAATTGAGAAAAGGGCATTGTATTCACTACACAATGACTTTGGCTTGGAAAATCGCGTTGCAATTTCTGCAACATAACGGCATGACATAAAAATTCATAAAAGTCGTTGATGGGAGAGAAAGGGGTGTCTCAAAATATTTAAATGAAATGTACATTAATTGGATCATATAGATACATGTCCCAACATATGTAATTGAATTTATATTCATAATACAAAAGAATTTCTTGAATGTAAATGAGGAGGGAGAAATCCTTTAAAAAAATTCGGCATGGTAACGGGTGTACATGGGAGGAATTAAAGAGAGATAAAGGGATATATCATCATGAAAACATAAGGAAGGAAGTATAGAGGAGGTTCCAAATCATACCCCAACATTTTCAATTGAAAATACAATTTTATAGCATCATAAAGAAACTAGAACAAAAAATGAGAGAGGAAGAAATCCCTTACTTGGAAGTGTGATCCAAAGCCTAGGGAGAGGCTTATTGGGAGATTGGGTCATCTTGGGGGGGATACTAGAGAGTGGAGGTAATACTAGGGACGTGATTTAAGGGTTTTGAGTTAAGATAAGTGAGATCTTGGATGGGTTTATATAGGAAAGGATATGAAATTCTTTATTATTTAGGTTTTGGACACCACACATTAAACTAATCAAAACCACAAACAAAACCATGGTTTTTCCCATGTTTTTTTCAAATAGAAGTGTAAAAAATTATTTTATAATTCCAATGGCTGAGATTCTTAAAATATTAGGCTTACATATGTGTAGGTGAGTCACACTCTCAAGGAAATCATTTTAAAAGTTAAAATGTTTTATAAGTTTTGGAGGGTTCACTAAGTCACAATAAAATTTATCAAACAAATATAAAATCACATTATTTTATAGGTAAAACATATATTTTATGAATATTATTTTTATAGTATTTTACTACATCACTATTGGGTCATTATGATGTCATATAACACATTATATATTTAAACGGTATTTAATTTTTACCCAAAAATTCTACTATCTCATAAAGTTATGAAAAATTCACTGTTGGATAATTTTGAAGTCCTCATCCAAAAAATAATATTCATTTTATCTAAATAATTTTATAAATATATGAATTTTCACTTTTAAAATAAAAACCGACTTTTATCAAAAATTCATGGGTTTTGATAAAAAACTGCTTTCAAACCTTAATAAAAACTACAATTTTATTCATAAAAAATTATATGATCATTTATATTAAACCAAGATTAATTTAGTAATAATATTTTATTAAAATATTATTTAATTCAAAAATCCATTAATTCATCCAAATAAATTTCAAAATTTAATATTAATGAAAAAAATAATATTTGTGCTTTAAAATCTATTTACAAAGTAACAATAATTAAATGAATGTATATTCTCTATAAAAAAAATAATGCACATAATCAAAATGTTAGGGTCTTGTTATGTAACCCCTTATAAAACCCATATAATACGTTCGGGTAAGGTTCGTGATGGTGATAGACTCTTAGGGTGGCTCGGATAACATCGCTCATGTTGTAATCTCTATTAACTTCTGCTTCTCCCGTAGGCAGTTCCATTCAAGCTTAATGTGTTGAAGCTCATCTTAGTCCTAGTCAAGAGAGAATCCCAGTGACACCACCTCCTTTCTAAGCTATGACAAATGGGCTTTGTATGGAGAGATTCTACTGGATGAGGTTATCGCTTCCTTTTTCAGAGTAAATTGGATTTGTTAAAGACCTATATTTGTACTAATCAACTGATAAATGTTCAATGGCTATATTAGAAATGGTTATAATTCATAATGGTATTTTGAAATCTAAAAACATAAAACCAAGTAAGTGAATATTTTATATAAAAATTTTACATAATAAGACATTTAATTAGATCAAGAGGAATTTTCATTAATAAAATTTTGGGTCGTTACAAATAATCTCTTAGGCCATGTGAGTAAGGAAAATACTATACAGTGACTACTATTAAAGTGGATTCAGATGATTAAGTGATTTTAGGTGTTCTTCACTCTATATTTTCATTGGACTATATCATATAATTTTTTTACCAACTATTAACTATTGATTTAAAAATAATATCTTCTAGTAATGTCATCATTGTTTCAATGGTATATGAATCCCCTTCATGGTTTTTGGAATTAGGTTCTGTGAAAGTCATATTATCCCTAATTTAGATCAGTTTTCTATGATTTTGGAAGTATATTATATATCTCCATAATTATTCTATAGTAACAAAATAGTGAGATCATATTCCATATCTCAAAACAACATATGATCACTTATCATTGCAACTTTGAAGATTAACTCTAATGCAAAATTGATTCCATTATATAGGCCATTACCCTAATCATGATGATCATTTTTGTTAAATGGTTAGAAAGAAACCCCATACTGTGATATGTCTATTATGAAGGAATAGATTATTTTCTTATACTTACCCAAGTTACTAAGGTTGATACGACTTTAGAAATAAAATCCCTAGTCAGGTCTATCTTTGGTATATTATTGCCTATTTTATTAGTGAGTCGTAATTAAAATTATGGGAATGCATTTTAATAATGGTGGTAGAATGTAACGCCCTATTATTTTATTATATCATTTTTGGATTTATAATTTAAATACTATCTTAAAATTATTTTTTATTATTTTTCTAAAGTAATTTTTTTTAGGTGAACAGTGAAAAATTGTTGATTTTACTAAAAACCTCACTTTTATGACATTATCATAATATAATAACAACTTAAATATATATAATTATTTATTAAAATAACTCATTTAAAAATACTATTATTGATTTACAAAACTCATGTTTCTCATTTTAGAAACTTAAGTAATATATTACTCTAAAAACTATTTTTATTTACTTATATTAAAAATTAGATTTCATCACTTATAGAAATTAAATAAAAAAAAATATTTTATATTATAATTTTAATATTATTTAATAAGTTTAATTTATTTTTTATTCAAAATAATAATAAAACAATGATTAAATTTAGTTATCGTGATAATGGTAAAACTTTTATTTTCGAACAATTATTTTATTAACATTGAGCAATTTTTATCGAATAAAATAAATTAAAATATTCTAAAAAATGAAACTAATTTAATTTTTAAACATATATATATATATATTATCACCCATTTAATTAGTAATTAATTTTATATAATATTTTAACCACTTGATAGTTAAAACGTCATTTTTTACAAAAAACTGTTTTTCTATATAATATATATTTCAATATAAAAATAATATTATATTTTTCAGAAATATAATTTATTAAATAAAGTATAATTTTATTTTCATCATGACCCAATTTTTTTATAGGTTTTATCTTAGTAAAAACTAGATACCAAGGTAAAAACCAAAATGGTAAAATATTAAAATTTAATGGTAAAAGAGTCAAAAAAATGTTTAGAACATGTGTAAAAGTATGTTTATGAGCCTATATATACCCACACCCATATAAAATCAAATATTTCTCACTTTTGGATCAATTTAAACTAGAATAGTGTCATGCCATTATTGAAAAATAATGGGTGTTCACAAAAGTTCCCTTTTCTCCACTTATAAATGGTTATCACTTCCACCATTTCAATGATACACTTACCCTTAGAAATTTTGTTAAACATATCCCTGATCTAAATATAATATAAGTTAATTTCACATTCATATTATATTTTTCTCTATAAGTTATTCAAATCCCTTCATTTCCAAAAATAATTTTAAGTGAAAGTTCAATCTCTCAACGTGAGTACTACTTACTCCGTAAACTCTTCTTCTAATAATTACACTTTAAAATTTAATATATCCATGAAATAATACTAACATTTTTATTATTAAAATTATTAAATATTATTATACTAATGGAATATCACTTTTCTACCTTTTTTCAAAACCATTCAAAAAATGAAGATGTTGTCATCCATTTTTATGAATTATTGCCCCTACAAAAAGTGGGTTCGAGTTTTCATAATCATTACATGGATGGTACAAAAGTGTTTTTTAATGATAAAATATAATTATTATAACATGTTTAATATTCTTAAATGGTTGTTATTTTATTTTTATACACCTCTAATTCTATGAAAAATGAGAGCATTGTCCACGTGCGGACTACCACCTCCATAGAACATCACATTTTATTTACCATTATCTTTTAACATGGATGACATTAAAAATGTTTCTAATATATAAAAATTATATTTATGATTCTATTAATATTATATAATAATAATATTCTATAATCTATAATTAATATTAATAATAAATGGATATAGAGAATTTACCCACCTTAAATAAACATATCAAGACTGTTTTCTTTATTCAAGTCCATTTTGGATGTTTTGAAACTATATAATATTCATTATAATAGAATAATAAAATATGTACACATATAAAATTATTGATTATATGAATCTATTTTATGAAAAAATTTACCACGGTCAAAATACCAAGAGAGATACAGAGAAATTGTTCGAACAATCTCAAGTAAACGCCAAAAGTGAACACTATTTAATAAATAAATAACAAATAGATATTGAAAAATAGAATATATATGGAATAAATTCTAAATAAATTCAATAAACTTAACATGGTCTTATAGGATTTTAGGTTCACATAAGTAATTAATGAGTGCCTATGGTATGAGTTTCAACATCTCCATTTTGATTCATTGAGACATGATTTGTATTCTCCACATACCCCCTTTTTTGATATAAATATTTCTTTTTGAAGTAATTTTATCATAAATTTATAGAAATATAATGTATTTACATACCCATATCATGTTTTATTTTAAAGGGTCTTTTATTCAATTGATTTTGGAGCTGTAAGAGATTTTGTTAACTCCAACTTCCATTCACTAAGTTATTAGTTTCATCTTCAACTTCTTATTTTTGTGATTTTTTTATTAAACCATAATATTTTATTTTATATTAATTTATATTTATATCTATTTAATAAAATTATTTTGATTAAATATATCTAACTTTATGAATTTATTCCCTATAAAATAATGTAATTTACAAAAATAATTCACATCCTTCCTAAGTAATTTATTTTTCTTTCATAAACATGTTGTTTATTCCCACAAATGTTATCCATTATATATGGAACCCCAATAATGTGACATATTATGTAAAATTATCATTTCAATTTTACTATTTTTAAAATAAAGTTTTATTAACCCCTCTAATTTATTGAATTTCAACAATTTTATTTTAGAACATAAAAAAGGATCTTCTAAACCACCCCTTCTGCATTTGGGTTACACATTTTATTTACTTTTTTTTCCAATTTCCACTAAGTTATTCTCATTTATTTCATTAATAATCTATATATATGTACCTTATATATATTCCTAGTTACTTTACTATTATTTATTGACGATAATACATGTTTTATGTTCACTTATCAATTTTATCCCTTAACTAAACCTGATTAAATATAACCTTCATATTTATAATTTCATATCAAGTACCACCCTCATAAAATATTTTTTAACCATGAATAAATTTGTAAAACCCTCATTAATTTTTGAAAACCCTTAGTAGTTTAGTTTGGGTATAAAGTAAAATAATAATCCTATTTCCTTTTTTAGAAGATCTTGTACCTATTTCATAAAGTATCTCCTAAGTGGTTTGTTTTTCTTCTTGATTTTCCAATCCTCCTCATTATTTTTTATACATCAATGGTCCATGTTCAAGACCATTGATTAATTATTAAAATTTTAATTTAAAAAAATATTTAATTATTTCTTCTCTTGGTAATATTGATGATATATCCCATGGTTATTCTTTGATATGAGATTATGAAACCTAATTCACTCTCATGGGTTTTATCGTGATCATAATTTATGTATGTTTACTTTTACTCATGTGAAAAACATATGAATGTGGCTTACATAGGGTGATTAATTCAAATTTTTTAAATTTTTTCTATAATAGATTGTTAATTTATTATGCGGTTTGAACTTGGTATGACATGTAATATTTTGGGGTTCTCACTTTCCCTCAAAAGTGATTTAAGAAATAAAATTTTTAAATTTTCATTCAGATACGATATGTGGTGTATGGAAAATTATCTTTATCATAATATGTTATGTTTTCTTAGTAGTGAGACTCATATATAGTTTATGTCTGGTTAACCTAATCACACTATGTTATGTTGTCTTGGCGGTGAACCTTGAATTATTCTTATGATGTCATTTTTCATGTGTTTTAAAATATTTTTTATTCCATTAACTTATGACATCATTCCATTATTCCATGCTTACATGCTTATGATCATTATATATTTGATATCATTTTATTCCTCATTAATTTTATATATTGCCTCACCATCATGAACTACTCTTATTTTTTCCTTACTAAGTGTTTTAACTCTCCCCTTTCTTATGTTTCCATTCCATATCTTATTATGATGACTATAACTTATGAGAAGTCTAAAAGATGTCTAGTCTGTATCAATTATGGATAAATGTTCAAAAGTGTTGTAAAATAAGTTATTCATGTATATAGACCTCAAAGATACTAAAAAATATATTCTTATGATAATTATATTATTTTTTTATATGTTATGTTTAAATTATATAAATGATTTAAAATAAGTATATCTTTAACTTGGGTTGCTATACAACTCTGTAAATCTCAGAACTAACTTGGGAGTTTATTTCATTGTCATCTTTATTTGTTTTGCGATTTTATTATTCATGGTATGATGGTATCTAATTTTAGAGATCAATATTTTTCCTTCCCTCATATCATCTTATATCAAAAAATACTTCATTTTAATTTTTATTTCCCTAAAGAATAATTATTTCATCATCTGATTTGTTTTATTCAGAATATTTCATTTTAAAAATTTATTCATTCTTCAAAATTCTCACAAGTTTTATAAATATTGTAAATTACATAAGATAAAGAGTTTTCTTACATATTATAATGTGATTTCTCCCTTTTTCCATAATTATCAGTGAGGAATGATTCAAACAATAGTATAAATATTTTATATGCATTATAGTACAATCTCCAGACATTTATCATTTATCTAATTGTGCCTAAAAAATATTCCTATTTATCTCAAAAATATCTTATGTGTAAATACATTTGTAAAATTATATTAATATGAGGAAGTTAATTATGTTACTCTTATAAGGAGAAATTTAATACATAGTTGATTTCCTTTGACCTCAAGGCAATTATCATATGTATCAATGATTTTTTCAATTTGCAACATCAACCTTAGAGTCCTTATATATAATAATAGACATAATATGTAATAATTATGTTTTAAAAACAAAATAAATATATCATAAATATGAACCAACATCATATGTATAAAATTAAATTTTAATAGTTAAACTCAATGTTTTCAAAATTCATCGAAAAAGGTCAAAATGTGACACCCCGAGATTTTATGAAAAATATTCTTTTTAATTTTATTAATGTCTTGTGTTGTACGCTACACCAAAAGGAGATTGCACTACACGCATCCCTGACTCTTCTTGCATTACACTCAATCGCGACCTTCCTCGATAGCGTGTGTTGTACGCAATACCGAGTTTCACTAAACAACGATATGCTATTAAAATATTATTAAAACTAGCTTTTATGAATAGTAATAACCACCTTTTAAAATTTTAGAAATTTTATCTCTCAAAATGGACTTTATTTTTTGATTCGGAGTATCGAATTTAGCCTAAGGTGAAATTTTGGTACTTTTCGGATAACTTTCATATTCTGATGAATAGTGAAAATTACTAAATTTTAATTAAAAACAACTTTTTTAATCAAAATAATTAATAGTGATAAATTATTAATTTCAGTGGTTTTAAAGTATATTTAGAATATATTTTTACAATTTAATACAATGTTGGTCATTGGATGTAATTTCACATTTAAACCAGTTATAAACAAGTGTCAATCTTTTGATAGTTATTATCTCTTAAAAACACGCCATTTGTTTTGACGACGGGAATTAATTTTTAAATTAGTTAATGTAACTAATATGTTTTGAATTTGGTATAATAGAAATCATTTTTGAGTTCATAATATCAAATATAGCTTAGCCCTAATTTTTTGTATTTTTCTAAAAACTTTCAATTTTTGATGAATAGTGAAACCACTAAGTGGTAGTTAAAAAAACTGAATTTTTCATAAAAATTAATTTTACCGCTTCTGTGAGTGGAATATCTAAAATCCGAGAGACGTGGTTAATATCAAGGACTACAATGTGGTTCAATGAGATGAAAATAATTTTTGGTGAATAGTAACTTTTTACTTTTTTTTACCACGGTTAAAAGTAAATAGGGTAATTAAGGGTAAAAATGTTATTATTATTACCTTAAAACATGTCCTAATTCTATTGTATAAGTGTAATTCGACCAAAAACAACCTTAGGAATAAAATACTATCATTTAGGCCCACTTGGATTAGATTAGGAGATTTATTATTAATTTATTTAAAGAAGGGTTAAAATAGTTAAAATCAAAGTTTAATAACTAAATAATTTTTAATATAGGGTTATACATAAGATAAATTCGACTATAAATATTAATTAGAAATCTAAATATATTTCCTACATAATGGTATTTTATTTATAATTTGTTGACATTAAATAAATTAATTTATTTATGACACAACGATGATGCAGTAATTATCTTATTAATGAAATATTGACATAATTGATGTTATAAATACCCAAATAAATGTAATTTGAGAATTTTTAGGAATTCCAATAATTTTCTAGGTTAATATGACATGTTAGTATTGATTTAATTAATTTCTTTCGAACTAATCATTCTGTTAATATTTTCACAAAAATCAATTACTAAATAGTGTCAAAATTGACATAAAATAGTTTTTAAAACAAATATTATATTATTAATTGTTATTTTATTCCTAAAAATATATGGTTCGGCCAAATGACTTAGATAAGGTTTTAAATATTAATAATAAACAACTTGGGGTTATTTTGGCTTGATTTAGTATGTTTATTAACCTTATAGTGTAAGAAAACAAGAAGACATGGTAAAAGTTAAATTATCTAACTTAAAGTTAAATCTAAATGATAAGGTTACAATTGATACCTAAACTTGTATAAATTCTATTGGATGAGAGGATTTCTACCCATCCCCACCTTAGCTTCGAAATAAATCAATTTGGAGCTATTTAAAACCGAATTTGACTTTATAATAAAATAATATTTTTAGTTATTCCAAAGGTGCCCCTCTCCTCCCTTGTAAAAGGGCACCTCCTCCCTCTCTTCCTCACACCAATTTGAGCCTTCACACTCGGCCAAACCCTGACAAATTATTTTCTCCACTTCCCTAGCAACATCCTAGAGGTTCTGGTCTTCCTCAAAGACCAATTTTAGTGCTCTAAAAGGAGATCTCAAAGAGGCGCTTCAAAGAAGAGGTAATGTCCGTTACCGATTCTTTTAAATTTATTTCCTCTTCCACTTCTTCTTCTTTAGTTGTTTCATTATGAAGTAATAACATCAGTATAACTCATATACTGATATGTTATTATAAGTATGAAACAACCCTATTTCACCATCTATCCATCCTATGGAAAACAAAATCACCACGCGTGCGTACGTACGGAATACTGTCTCCACGCCGTGGTGAAATTTGTTTTTCCACCAACACCTTACATGGATGGGTATAATGGTGTAAAGAATAACTATATATGGTTATTATAACATCATACTGATTCTGATATATTATACCATCCACTCCAATTCTATTCAATAATTATGGGAATGATATCATCGCTCGTGCGTACGTACGGACTACCATCTCCACGATGCGATGAGATTCATTCTCCATGTTAACCATACATGAATGATCATAAAGTATATATAATGAATAATAATGAAATATATAACATAATAATGATACTGGATTTATGTATATATATATTTATTTCATCTAATTAATTCCACTCAATTCAATAAAGAAATCAAAACAGCGTTCATGCGTACGTACGGTCTACCGTCTCCATGAACGGTGTATTTCTTTCCATTTATCTATCCATTATATATATGTATATTATGAATATATATTATATATAAATCCTGTTTTACATTCTGGATTTAAGTAATCATGATCTATGTAATCATATGAATAATTACAAGTTAAAACACGAACGACAAATGAGACGATTTTACCCAAAACGCTACTTTAACATGAATTCATAAGTGAACCATATATGATATAATAACAATGAATATGATTCTGGAATAAGTCAATGACATTATTTAAATCATCATACAGGAGGTTCGGACACTTACGAAGCAAATCGGACCTAAGGTAAGGGAAATATCACAATCTCATTTTTATCCGAGATTGTTTATACTTTGGTATTTACTGGGGTGTATTTTATCATCCACATCCATGTTTCTTCAATATGTAATTTTATTTCCATCCACCTACAATTTTTTAAATCCAATTTTACCCTTCGGTGAGTTTTTAGTAAAGGATATGAAAGGAATCTTTTGTCGTTTTTTCGTACGAGGTACTTTTTGACTTTCTGACAAAAGTACGAGAAGAATGTTTCTTTTAACTTATACGGAATGAATGGATTTTAAAAAGAAAATTATTTCCAAGAAGCTTCCCTTACAAGTTTTCAAGTTTATTTTTAATCAACTTCTTTTAGTTTAAAATTCTATGACATGTTAAGAAAGGAAAAGTGTTTTTGAAGCAGAAAGGATATTTTCCTCAAGAATGGAGTTCAAGTATTTTATCAAAAAAAAATTCCATCTAAGATAATATAGGGTTCTGTTTCTAACCCTATTATTACATGGATTTGATTATGTTGTGATGGAAATATTTTTATGAATTCCTTTATCTTATATGAATTGTTTTATGATGTCATGTTGTTTAAGAATCCCATTTTTATTACATGGGTTATGCAATGATGTATGATTTAAGATTTTGTGGCACACATAAGAATGGTATCATTATGAGATGGGTGGGACCTATATCTCCCTCCAATGCATTGGGTAAAGATTTTATATCTCATGAGATAGACATGGCTGGAACGGTAGGTTATACCAGTTCAGTGAAAAAGGACTGAAACGAGGGTGACTCGGTTCAGAAATGGACTTTGTCCACTAAGATAGTCTTGGCAATGAGTCTTGACTAATAAGATATGATTCTCTATGATTATGTGTGTATGCCACAAAGTTTCATGTTTTAAGTTATGATTATTGGGATTTCATTTCACTACTATGATTTATCCCATGTTATGAAATTATTCTGTCTTTTGCAGGTTAAGATTTCCAAAATGTTATGTTCTTATGAAAATGATGTGATTTATATTTCTTTTGTTTACCCTTACTGAGCATTTGAGCTCACCCTTTTATGTTTTCTTTTCCCCAGGATATAAAGAAAGGTTTTAGGTAAAAAAAGGAAGATCTTTATGGGAGATGTTGAAGATCTTTCACCACGATTAGAAGATTATATTCCGATTTTCCAAAGATAATAAACTATTACGATCCTTGTGTGTGTGTTTTTCTTATGTATTAAGTATTCTGCAAAAGTAATGTAATATTCATGTATGTCAAGATTCGGGTCTCTACAGTTGGTATCAGAGGAAAGGATTAGTCAACCTTTGAAAACTAGGATGTGAAAACGTTAGTGAGATCCCTAGAGATCTTTCTAAGGTATGTCTAGGGATGTCCCTAAGGATAAGTATACGTATAGGATACAGTCCTAGAACTACGGTAATGATCATAGAATTTAACCTAAGATGTTAGATATTGAGGATACCCCCCCTTTATTATGTTGTTTTCCCTAGCATGATTTTATCCTCTCACATTATTATTTTTGGGTTTTAGATGATGGATGGAACCTGAAGGAACCGTGTTGATCAATGTAATGGACAATGAAATGATTGTCCTCCTAAACAAACAAATGTTATGAGAGATGGAGTGAAAAATCTTATTGCTATACTTACACAAGATATGAATCATTCTAGACTTCCAAATGAGAAGAGAAGGGAACAATATTCTATTGAGTCCTTCATGAGGCAACGTCCACCTTATTTCAGTGGGTCTTCTGATCCACTTGTTTCTGAACAACGGATCAGTACCACTGAAAAGATATTTTCAGTTCTTCAATATTATGAACATGATAAAGTCATATTATCAGTATATCGTTTGGAAGGTGAAGCTGATCAATGGTGGAATCTTATTAATAATACGAGGCAAAGGGATGAAATTGAGTCCATGGAATGGGAAGAGTTCAAGAACTTATTTTTCAATAAGTACTTCCCTCGTATTCTTTGAAAAAAGATGGAGAAGGAGTTTCTTGAACTAAAGAAAAAGGATGATGAATTTGTTGGTATATACGAAGCGAATTTTACAAGGCTTTCCAGGTATGCATCTGGATTTATCATCCAACCTAAAAGTAAAGTTGATCAATTCTTCAGTGGATTAAAACCAAATCTTCGAAGGGCATTAGCTATAAGAGACTTCAGTAGCTATGAAGAAATTGTGTGTTGTGCTATCAAGGTAGAAATGGAAGTTGGTGTTACTTATCCATCTAGTAGTTTTGACAAGAAACGAAAGATGGAGTTCAAGGAGAAATCTCAGAATAATGCTGAAAAGAAGATGAATGTTTCCTTATGCTCAAAGTGTGGAAAGAATCATGGTGGAGATTGCCTTAAAGGGACAAGTAAATGTTTCAAATGTAGAAAGGAAGTTCATTGGGCCTTTGAATGCCGCAATGATGGGAAGAAGATGTCTAATGATGCAAAAAAAAGGAAGGGATACACAGAATGAACCTACTACACTTCAATGTTTCAAGTGCAAGGAGATGGGACATTATGCCAATAAATGCCCTAATCCAAGGGTTAGTGATGATCGACATGAGTAACCACTTAAGGCAAAGGACAAAGGGAAGTCACATGTGATTACCATTGGTGATGTTGAATATGACAATGATGTGGTGGAATGATTAAGTGTTTATGTAATGGGATTCCAAAATAATGTTGAGTATTGGAATATTTATGTATTGGTCTATTGTGGTTTTCAATAATTTTATGGTACTGGTAACCATGGAAAGTGATTGAAATATTTTTGGAAAAAAGATGATATGCGCATAAATAAGGGAAAATGAGAAAATGAAATATTTGATAGTATTCATGAGCTCATGATTGATATAAGGACTAAGTGATATCATGGTTTGAGTATATAGAATTTTGAGGATATGGAAAGTGTTAACTTTTAACTACATTAATTTTTTCACTAAGGTTCAATGGGTATTCATTTTTCAAGAGAATACATGATTAGGGCCTTCGAATGTTTGGAATGTGACCAACAAGACATATCTCATGATATACGAGGATCAACGATGGTATTAACATCCTTGTTATATGAACTCTTTGGTAATCGTTTTCACTATAATATGAGATTGGACAGCAGTATTATGGATAATTCTAAAGATTGGAATGGACTATGTTGAACATAAGTTAGTACTGTTTAAGGATAAAAGTTTTTTTCGATATTATTGATCGGATGTTATAGTAATGTAGTTTTAGAAAAAGGACAACCTGCAGGATGGGTGACAGCCCATCCCGTCGGACAAGGCTGTGGGAATCGAACCCACAACCGAAGTGCGACTGGCCTTTATCGCCTACCACTGGCCTACAGGAAGTCCCTGGTTAGTAGAAACTAGTTTTATTTTATTAAGCGGTATGATATATGAAGTATAAGTTCATTTTTGGAACCATATACGATTAATCTAACCATAAGATGGACTTATAACTTTTGCTAACCTTTTGTTTGAGACAGATGGAATGACCCATCATTCTATCACATGATCTGCTAACACATCGCGAATGACAAATTCAACTTCATTTCTTTATGATATTAAGTGGAAATTGTCCAAATAATGACAAACGGTGAGACTATACCAAAATCACGAAAGTATTTCTTCTAATTCCAATTTCGTCAACTTTAGGGAAATGATCTTGAAAACAAAAAATGTTGTCCTAGTGCTCTTATATCTGATGAATCAGATGGTACCTTAGATCATCACAAATTTATGGCTTTGTGATTGCTGACTTTTACATAGCCATGTTCTCTACCACTCTCCATCAGAACATGATCGTTATATTTTTCTTCCATATCCATATTTTCACCTATGTTCTCCGACGTGGAAACCCAGTGATGAGTTAATTTGGGTAACCGTCACATTTCATACTTTAGTTTTTAAAGCCAAGTTTTGGTATTCCTTTTTACGATGTGGGTTTCTATTAAAGAAACTTTCAAGTAGTAAACCATTTATAACCCCGACGAATTTCGAGGGCGAAATTCATTTTAAGGGGGGTAGAATGTGACACCCCGAGATTTTATGAAAAATATTCTTTTTAATTTTATTGATGTCTTGTGTAGTATGCTACACCAAAAGGAGCTTTCACTATATGCATCCCTGACTTGGATTGCATTACACGCAATCGCAACCTTCCTTGATAGTGTGTGTTGTACGCAATACCGAGTTTCACTAAATAATGATATGCTATTAAAATATTATTAAAACTAGCCGTTATGAATAGTAATAACCACCTTTTAAAATTTTAGAAATTTTATATCTCAAAATGGACTTTATTTTTTGATTCGGAGTATCGAATTTAGCCTAAGGTGAAGTTTTGGTACTTTTCGGATAACTTTCATATTCTGATGAATAGTGAAAATTACTAAATTTTAATTAAAAACAACTTTTTTAATCGAAATAATTAATAATGATAAATTATTAATTTTAGTGGTTTTAAAGTATATTTAAAATATATTTTTACAATTTAATACAACGTTGGCCATTGGATGTAATTTCACATTTAAACCAGTTATAAACAAGTGTCAATCTTTTGATAGTTATTATCTCTTAAAAACACGCCATCTGTTTTGACGACGGAAATTAATTTTTAAATTAGTTAATGTAACTGATATGTTTTGAATTTGGTAAAATAGACATCATTTTTGAGTTCATAATATCAAATATAGCTTAGGCCTAATTTTTGGTATTTTTCTGAAAACTTTCAATTTTTGATGAATAGTGAAACCACTAAGTGGTAGTTAAAAAACTGAATTTTTCATAAAAATTAATTTTACCGCTTCTGTGAGTGGAATATCGAAAATCCGAGAGACACGGTTAATATCAAGGACTAAAATGTGGTTCAATGAGATGAGAATAATTTTTGGTGAATAGTAACTTTTTACTTTTTTTTACCACGGTTAAAAGTAAATAGGGTAATTAAGGGTAAAAATGTTATTATTATTACCCTAACACATGTACTAATTCTATAGGATAAGTGAAATTCTACCAAAAACAACCTTAGGAATAAAATATGATCATTTAGGTTCACTTGGATTAGATTAGGAGATTTATTATTAATTTATTTAAAGAAGGGTTAAAATAGTTAAAATCAAAGTTTAATAACTAAATAATTTTTAATATAGGGTTATACATAAGATAAATTCGACTATAAATATTAATTAGAAAGATAAAACGATTACCTACATAATGGTATTTTATTTATAATTTTTAGACATTAAATAAATTAATTTATTTATGACACAATGATGATGCAGTAATTATCTTATTAATGAAATATTGACATAATTGATGTTATAAATACCCAAATAAATGTAATTTGAGACTTTTTATGAATTTTACTAATTTTATAGGTTAATATGACATGTTATTATTGATTTAATTAATTTTTTTCGAACTAATCATTCTTTTATGATTTTCAAAAAAATCAATTACTAAATAGTGTCAAAATTGACATAAAGTAGTTTTTAAAACAAATATTATATTATTAATTGTTATTTTATTCCTAAAAATCTTTGGTTAGTCCAAATGACTTAGATAAGGTTCTATATATTAATAATAAACAACTTGGGGTTCGTTTGGATTGATTTAGTATGTTTATTAACCTTATAGTGTAAGAAAACAAGAAGACACGATAAAAGTTAAATTATCTAACTTAAAGTTAAATCTAAATGATAAGGTTAAAATTGATACCTAAACTTGTCTAAATTCTATTGGATGACAGGATTTCGACCCATCCCCACCTTATCTTCGAAATAAATCAATTTGGAGCTATTTAAAACCGAATTTGGCTTTATAATAAAATAATAGTTTTAGTTATTCCAAATGTGCCCCTCCCCTCCCTTATAAAAGTGCACCTACTCCCTCTCTTCCTCACACCAATTTGAGCCTTCACGCTCATCCAACCCCTGCAAAATTCTTTTCTCCACTTCCCTAGAAACATCATAGAGGTTCTGGTCTTCCTCAAAGACCAATTTTAGTGCTCTAAAAGGAGATCTCAAAGAGGCGCTTCAAAGAAGAGGTAATGTCCGTTACCGATTCTTTTAACTTTATTTCTTCTTCCACTTCTTCTTTTTTAGTTGTTTCATTATGAAGTAATAACATCAGTATAAATCATATACTGATATGTTATTATAAGTATGAAACAACCCTATTTCACCATCTATCCATCCTACGGAAAATGAAATCACCACGCGTGCGTACGTACGGAATACCGTCTCCACGCCGTTGTGAAATCTGTTTTTCCACCAGCACCTTAGATGGATGGGTATAATGGTGTAAAGAATAACTATATATGGTTATTATAACTTCATACTGATTCTGATATATTATACCATCCACTCCAATTCTATTCAATCATTATGGGAATGATATCATAGCTCGTGCGTACGTACGGACTACCGTCTCCACGACGCGATGAGATTCATTCTCCATGTTAACCATACATGAATGATCATAAAGTATATATAATGAATTATAATGAAATATATGACATAATAATGATACTGGATTTATGTATATATTTATTTATGTCATCTACTTAATTCCACTCAATTCAATAAAGAAACGAAAACAGCGTTCATGCGTACGTACGGCCTACCGTCTCCATGAACGGTGTATTTCTTTCCATTTATTGATCCATTATATATATGTATATTATGAATATATATTATATATAAATAATGTTTTACATTCTAGATTTAATTAATCATGATCTATGTAATCATATGAATAATTACAAGTTAAAACACGAACGACAAATGAGACGATTTTACCCAAAACGCTACTTTAACATGAATTCATAAGTGAACCATATATGATATAATAACAATGAATATGATTCTGGAATAAGTCAATGACATTATTTAAATCATTATACAGGAGGTTAGGACACTTACGAAGCAAATCGGACCTAAGGTAAGGGAAATATCACAATCTCATTTTTATCCGAGATTGTTTATACTTTGGTATTTACTGGGGTGTATTTTATCATCCACATCCATGTTTCTTCAATATGAAATTTTATTTCAATCCACCTACATTTTTTTAAATCCAATTTTACCCTTAGGTGAGTTTTTAGTAAAGGATATGAAAGGAATCTTTTGTCGTTTTTTCGTATGAGGTACTTTTTTTCCGAAAAAAGTACGAGAAGAATGTTTCTTTTAACTTATACGGCATGAATGGATTTTAAAAAAAATTATTTCCAAGAAGCTTACATTAAAAATTTTCAAGTTTATTTTTAATCAACTTCTTTTAGTTTAAAATTCTATGACATGTTAAGAAAGGAAAAGTGTTTTTTAAGCTGAAAGGATATTTTCCTCAAGAATGGTGTTCAAGAATTTTATCAAAATTCTTTTCCATCTAAGATAATATAGGGTCTATTTCTAACCCTATTATTACATGGATTTGATTATGTTGTGATGGAAATATTTTTATAAATTCCTTTATCTTATATGAATTGTTTTATGATGTCATGTTGTTTAAGAATCCCATTTTTATTACATGGGTTATGCAATGATGTACGATTTAAGATTTTGTAGCACACATAAGAATGGTATCATTATGAGATGGGTGGGACCTATATCTCCCTCCAATGCATTGGGTAAAGATTTTATATCTCATGAGATAGACATGGCTGGAAAGGTAGGTTATACCAGTTCAGTAAAACAGGACTGAAACGAGGGTGACTCGGTTCAGAAATGGACTTTGTCCACTAAGATAGTCCTGGCAATGAGTCTTGACTAATAAGATATGATTCTCTATGATTATGTGTGTATGCCACAAAGTTTCATGTTTTATGTTATGATTATTGGGATTTCATTTCACTAGTATGATTTATCCCATGTTATGAAATTATGCTCTCTTTTGCAGGTTAAGATTTCCAAAATGTTATGTTCTTATGAAAATGATGTGATTTATATTTCTTTTCTTTACCCTTACTGAGCATTTGAGCTCACCCTTTTATGTTTTCTTTTCCCCAGGATATAAAGAAAGGTTTTAGGTAAAAAAAAGGAAGATCTTTATGGGAGATGTTTAAGATCTTTCACCACGATTAGAAGATTATATTCCGAGTTTCCAAAGACACTAAACTATTACAATCCTTGTGTGTGTGTTTTTTTATGTATTAAGTATTCCGCAAAAGTAATGTAATATTCATGTACGTCAAGATTCGGGTCTCTACAGTAAACTTACTCCAATTTTCACAAAGATATTTTAATCACACTAAAACATAATCCAAATGATATTATTCATCTGATATAGTGGTATTCAAGTTAAATATTCCAATTATAGTTTCTTATATAAATTGTCTAGCTCGTGGACTATTTAATTATAGCACTCCAGTTGTTTTTGTATAAATCTTCTTCCAAACTCACTTGGAAACTATTGAGGTCAACACATTAATTTTCAACCAGAATTATACATTGATATATATCAAAAAAAAATCTTAAAACATCATAATTAAATTTATTTTACAATGAAACAATTATCATTTGAACAAAAAAATATAAGTTTCTTTATCTCCTTCTTCTTTTCCATTTATAATTTTAGCGACTCAAGTAATAAGTGTGCTCTCCATTATCACCCAACACAACATATAATATAATAACTTCATATTAATATATTGAATACAAATATAACTATTGAATTACTATCATCACAGTACAATTCTTAAATTCATGGGTAATAAGGGATAAAATAAATTAAGTTATACTCAGGATTTTAAATTCTTACAATCTAATCATTTTTCACAAAAAACAAAAACATCTTATCTCATTATATTTCTAGATAAATGTTCATGAAAAGTATCCAAAGTTTTATAATCCCTAAAATGACCCATCAAACCCCAAAAATGTGTTTATTTTATCAAAAAATGTCAATTTTAAAAAATATTTAATGGAAAATTTATCTATTTTGAAAATAAACCCATCATTTTGACAGAAGTATTTAATGTTATTTTTGAAAAGATTTCTAAATTTCATAAGAAACACCATTAGTTTCATACATTCCCTTTAGTATATCAATTCCATGTAATCTATCATGAATAAGATTAAGATAATATTACCTTAAATAAAGTTAATCTAAATAAAATTGTTATCATTATTGTTCTTGATCACATAAGGGAATGTCTCAATGAATTCTAGCTAAGATGCATGCCTCATATTCAACAAAACTTGTGAGTTAAAATACTTAAGTATTTCATTATTATAATGAATAATATAATATTTTGGATATATGTAAAGTCTCCATGTTTATAGTTTTAATTTCAAAGAATAAATTTTTTATCATAATTTTAATAATTCTATGTCTCACACTTTTAGTTTCCCATAGAAATAAGTAATTAGACCTGAATCCTAAGTCAAAACAATACCAATAACAACATCTGATACTCACACTCAATTTTAAAATATTTCCTAAAATATGTTAGAAATAAAATTAAATCAATAATCATTTTTTATTTGAGTGTGTCAAAATATTTTTCTTTTTTAACCCCACATAAAAAACTCTTTTTTTACTAGTGAATTTAATGTTTTTGCAATGGATAAAAAATATTTAACAAACCCCCTATATAAAATCTCTAAATGATTAAAAATTTTAAAAAAATTATGTTATTTTACATGGGATTCTCTTAAATTACATTTTACTTTTATCCATATACACGAATCTCTTCATCCCTTATAAAAAATAAAAAATCAAAACAAAATACAAAATAATGGATGTTTTCAATATTTGAATATAATTTTTTTATTTAATAGTTTCACACAACAAAACCAAGTGTTTGACATAGTAATACATGGTTATAATATATACTAATATAACATCTAAATATTTAATGACGATTTTTTGAATGATTGGATAAATGAAATGGTCTATTATGCTGATGAATGTTCTTAGTGAATAATTTAAACCAAATATCACAACTAACCACTAATAAAATATAAAATTAGTTTAAAATTTAATTCTCCATTTAACTTCTTATTTCATTAAAATTTAGTGATAACCACTTTTAAGATCAATTTTTGAAAATAATGTATATGTATATAACTCATCGATAATTTTACAATGTTGAGGGATGGGATAAAAAATAGAATTTATTATTTTTTATGGATTAACAATCTATGAAAAATCAGCATGATCCTTATTTATTATACCCTAGTTTCACTTGAATAATTAATAGAACTATGAACTACATTATAATTCCTTTCCTCATGATTATTCAAATTTTCATTGGATATATTTTGATTCCAATGGTTTTCTCTATATTCTAGACTATTATGAATTACTAACTCTAGGAATTATGACACTTCTATTCTCAATGGATCTTAAATGAAGAAATTCATTTAGTGATTAATCAGTGATAAAGAACTATATTATTATAATAAAGACACAATAAAATCAACCAAATAGTGATTAATTTCATTAATTATGAGGTAATTCAGATTATTAATGAGTAAGAACACTTTTTCAATCAATAAATCTCTATTCACCATGTTTCTTTATAAAAAACACACTCACTTTTTGTTCTATATTGTTTTTCACTCTCTTAAATTTTATATTCCCTCATGTTATTTAATTTTTTTCATTCTCTTGTATTTATTATCAATTTAGCATAATCTTTTTTCTCACTATGATTTTTATTTTACCCATATTATTTTTCATACATTTCATTTATTTCCTCATATTATTTTTTTATCTTAAATTGATATTCATATTCTTGAATGATCCTTAATAGTGTGAATATGATCTTTTCCCACTAAAATAAAATGAGTAATGGTTAGTATAGCCATAATATATAACCCTCCTATAAGATTTTCATGTTCCCCTGAGTAAAATATGTTCTAACTATATCTGATAAACATTACAAAGCACCACATCAAGATATTTTCAAATTTAATGGCTAGTTTTGTTACTCACGCATTTTCACAATCATTTAACCACTGTAGATTACAGGTTCTAAGAGGAATAAAAGTGGGAAAAATAAAATTCTATACTGAAAAGGTAATAGATTCATTAGTAAAACTCCCACTATCAATTATCTTGTAACATTCATTCTATTTTAGGTGGCATATAGTATAAATAATTATTCCATACTTATCTTTATTAGGATTATCTTTTGGTTGAATATTTATTGTTAATCATCTCACTAATACATCTCTAAATATGGTTTCTTGAGCTTCAACATTTAAACCATACACTAAATATGGAATTTAATAATTAATAGATATCCCTAGAATAATTTCACTATTGTCCAATATAATCATCACCATTTTGTTAAGGATACGAGATTCAATATCCTCATGGACCTAAAAATTAAAAAACTAATATAATGTGTTGTGGAAAGGAAATTTTAATCACTTTTACCTTTTTAATAAAAAGTGAAAATTTTATTTTTTCCACTTCCTATTTATTTTAGAACAACTTTTGATTCCATTTGTATTGATTCATTCATTATTGGGGTAAATTTAGATTCTTCCGGGTCATCTTTTCAAAAAAAATTAAAACTTGTTAACTTATTTGAGGATGTGGTTTCTTTATTACCTTCACCACCTTATTAAAAAACTCTTCTATGTAAATTTATGTTTAAAGTTATAATAAATATCACATTTAAATATTCCTTATATTGATAAAAATTTTAATTATTTATTCTCAATTATCCTTTAAATTTTAATTATTCATTGATATTTCCATTTTCTTATGGTAATCCATGACACAAATGGAACCTTGAAGAATACATTGTAATTTTAAATATAAATATCTATTATAGTGACTAAAAATGTACCATTTCTGTATTATTATCTGCATGGATTCAAAATTTTGAATTTTTATATATCTATTCCAGTATTTAAGAAATTTTAGTTAAACCCCACAAATGCATACATAGAAAATAAATTTAATAACAATAAACTTCACTAAAATCTCTTTAGAGAAGTTTTTAAGTCCAAAAAAATATTCACCTTTCCTCTACCACTCTAGGTAGAACCTCGAACGATTTTTAAATTGAAATAAAGGAAGTGTTATCCTTTTCTCACTGAGATGATTTTTTATTAAGTGCCCTTGGAGGACTATTTTATGTAAGTATTCTTTAAATTTTGAAATTTAATTGTCCATTTCATCAAAATGATGTTTTTGAAAGGTTTATGGATCAGATTTAGCTTAAATTCATATAAAAATAAAACATTTCGTGAATAATTTAAGGTCCATCAAGAATTCATATCCTTAACTTTTCATTATTTTATACCTCTCAAAACTTTTCCCATTAGGACTCTTTCTATATATTTATTTATTATAAATTTGATCTCAAAAAATATTTTTAACTCTTTTCTTGAAATGAAAATTGGTCCCTGAAAATGATTTGAAATAGAATCAAGGGTTACTATATAAAAATGGGAAAAATTGTGACATATTTTATGGTCATTTATTGATGAAGTACATGAAATATGGGAGGTATAAAGGAGTGAAGGAAAATAAATTTGGTAATGGAGTGAAGAAGATAGAGGTTAATAAAATACTATCTGATTTGAGATTAAATTACAAAAATAAAATCTTAAAAGGATGTTTTTTTACCTTTTATTTTTTTTACTTCACTTTTTTATACTTTTTTTGAGTACTGAAATAAATAAATTAGTCGCAAATATTTTATGATTTTGGTGCTTCAGTTAAAAATAAATAAACATTTCAAAACGTACTAATATTATTAATTTGATTCAAAATGATTATTAAATATAAATTTCTAGAATTTTAGTGTGATTATATTCTATAAATATAAACTTTAGACTCAATCTCAATCTAGATTAGTGATAAAGATACTTCATAAGAGTAAATATATATAATGAATGGAATCATGTATATCTTCAAATTGATACATTGGTTTTCAGTGATTCTAAATCAAGAGAAAATATGATCTTTTGAACTATGAAATTGAAATATCATATATCCCAAAACATTAATAAAAAGTTACTAAAAGGATGAGTAAAATATATATATATAGAATATGTGATTTTTAGATACAATGAAATTCGTAGATGATGAAAGAAGTGGAAAATATGTATAACTTGATTTATCAAAGGAAACTCTGATTCTAATTTATGTGTTATTGTATGGGGTGTGGTATTTATTATCTTGATGGGTAAAATGAAATTATTGGATGATTAAAAGGTAATATGAAAAATAAAAAGTGTTAAAGGGAAATTAGAATTGAAGAGAATGATTAATTAGGGACCCAGGTAGATTTTCTAATTAAAACCCTACTTAAAAGTCACCTCAAAGGTTTATCAATCCATTGATAATTCAACCATATATTTATTTAATAATATAAGTAACATAAGGATATAAATGAAATAAAAAAATCAAATTTATAGTAAACAAATAGAGTAAGAATAATGTGTCTATTAATGGAGATATTCCAAAAATCTATAAATCCTATGATGTATTTCGGATTCATAATTTTTTAAGATATATATGTTGTAGTATGTGACATAATTAAAACAAAGGAATATCATATTCCTTTGTAAAGGATATAATTTGGTGCAACTTTGAGATTTTTCATGACTACCTTTAAATATGTCATAGTGTATGATATAGAAAAATCATAAAGGTTATGATATTGGTTAACTAATCATATGATTAACTTGGGTAGTGGAATGTTAAAGGTTAACATTTGATCGTAATCCATATAAATATATTATTGGTTGTGAGTGTTTCATATAATAAATTATGTGGTATGAATATAGAATTCATTTAACAATTAAATAAATTGTGGCCAAGTCTTTAAAAATCATCTGTTGATTGATTTCATTACTTAAATGTGTCATAATGTTTTAGTAAATTTTATAGACTCTTAAAAATAATCCTTGAGGTAAATATAAATAGGTAAAAGTCTATGATGATGGTGTGTGTGGATCTTATGGGTTCTCCCAAGTTGAATCTCTTTTTATCTTTCTTCCATTACCCTGAGATATACTTGAATATCAGGGTGTGAAGTGGAATCCAACCCAAACATTAGGCGAGTTATGTTGGCTTGTGGAAACACCACGGATAAAGTATCCCATTAGTTAATTCTTGGTGATATCTATTAAATTCATGAGTTAAGACAAAATTTATATCCAACATTGGTGAATAGTACAAGATAAATGGAAAAAATTCTGAATTTTAAACTGATTTTTAGTTCTTAAATTCGACTATATTTTCATTAATTAAGAGTAATCAACCAATTTTTTATACTTTTTAATAATTTAAAATTAATATTAAAAATAATTAATAGATTTCTTTAAATTTATTTATTTATTTATTTATTTAATTAGAATAAAATATTATATTTATTTTTGGTTGTTTTATGATTTATAGGTGAAAGGGTAGGTTTTATAGACTAAAATAGAAATTTATAAGGGTGGCGAATGCTTAAAATGGTTTTATGGTGGATAAATAATATTAAATGAAACAATTTTCATTTTTCATGTGACTAAATCATAATTCCCATATGTTTTTATGATTAGATTAGTTGGGATATCCTTGAATGTAATTAAATTAAAGGGAATGAATCTTTGGTCAAAATAACTACCCCATCCTATACACTATGTAAAGAGAGCACCATATGATCCATAATTGCATGAGGTTGAGATCCGAAAATGTAGATCTTGGTTCAGATTCAATAGGCCATGCATCATCCCACATATGATTAAATCTCATGCCCCACATTTATGTCAAATTAAATGCAACCCATGTTAGATTAAATTTGATATTTCAAGACTTGTATAAGAATATTAGGGATTCTATGTCATATTAATCCACTAGTTCTCAAACCCATAAAAGGTAAAGTAAAAAAATGGAATATGAATTCCCTTTCATCCTATATGACCCATATAAATGTTTCATGTAATTTTAAATCACGGATTTGGTGGTTTGTGGGATTACAACTAGAATTTAGATAAACAAATTAGGGCTCAACCAAAAATCAAATTCAAAAATATTTTTTTTCTAATCCAACAGTTAAATCACCATATGAAGATCCACTATGAAATCCAGTAATAAAAGAGATCATATAGTTATTTTATGTTAATTTTACCCACCAATGAAGATTTAAGAGTGTCAATATGTGGAAATATCACCCCATGTCCATTCCATGTAGAATCAAATCCATGGAGAAAAATTGTAAAATCATTGCACTAAAATTATTTCACATGAATAAGAAGTACCTAATTTCCAATAAAACAATTTAACCACTCATTTATAAAGATTCCAACCTATGATGTTTTTACTTTCATAAGATTAGTTTGAAATTTTGAAATTTTATTTTTTATTTTAAATCTATTTTCTTTCTTATTCTTCATGTTTTTCAATTCCTTTTTTTATTTCTCCCGCCCTTGGTGTTCTGATCTCATACCTTTATTTTAATGGATGTATAACTAAGATATACATGTCTGATAACTCTATGAATTTCCAAAACTACCAATAAATTTATTCTATCATATTTTCATTCTTAGATTTCAGGTAGTTTGGGGGGATTTAGTTAGGTGATAGTGCCTCTTCACCCTTTTTTTTATTATTTTCTTCCTCATAATAATAAATAATTATTGTCTTTCCTCTATCAATATTATTGATTTCATGGGTTTTTTGAATGGATTTGGTAGTATACTAAGGAATTGATTGAGGTACTTTTCATTTAACAATTATTTTGTTCATTTACCCATAGAATGGGTGAGTGGGAGATGTTCTTTGAAGGTTTTTTTGTGCCTTACATAATGATACACAACTGATGATAGGATGTGTATTTGTAAGGTCTTAGGTATACATTGGGTTAGTGTAGGATACACAATATGATGTTGTGATAGTATTAATAAGTATATTACCAAGTTATAACTCTTTCTAGTTAACAGTTATTATTTTTCCCTTCTTACTTTACCTTTCTTTTGTTCTATATTTATAATTTATTTCCACTTTGTTTTATGTTTTCATTTTAATTAAAAATTAAAAAAAATTGACAACATTTGAGAGCAATGTGTCCTTGGAAAATTTTCTCAAGAGATAACTTATATCAGCAACTAGGATATACCTTGAAATTTAAAATTCTATTTAAATATCGTCATAATAACCGTCTTTCAAATATAGAACCCTTATCTGGGGGTAAAGCTTGTATTCATTTTCTATTCTCACATATTGTATAGATTATTATTTATTTAATTTGTTTTTATTTTTATATTATTTATTTTAATATTTTATTCCAAATAGGATAATAATTATAGTGTGTTCATTCTTCAATAATGTATAACAACATTTAGACCCAATATAGGGAGATTAGAAAACTCACTATCAAGGTTATGGATTCATAACTGACCAAGAAAATTAAAACTGACCATCTAATATTCCAATAATAGCTTAAGGAATGAAATATGTATCCATAATAAGAGAAACTATTGGTTTATAACAATGTATGGGTGAAAGACTACTTCTACACCAATGGAAAAAATCATTATCATCTTTTAAATCCCCCATGCCAACAATCTACACATAAAATAACATAGAAGGAAGTTGAAAAGGTTGTAACTATCCTCTTATTTATTTTACAAAAGGTAAAATAAAAACAATTCAAGATAGATGAGATGAAGTAAATTATGGTTATGGTGAATACTACTATCCAAGATTATATAGAGAAAATTTCACCTCAATGAGAGTAAGAGTAAGAAGAAATCGAAGAAATCCCTATGGAATTTTCTCTAAAAGAGATTGAGGAGGAAGAAACAACACTTGAAAGGAATTCCCTCACATGAAATTTATATTTCCTCCCAAAGGAACACTAATAAGCACCCGAGACCAATTATAAACAACTTAAGTGAGTTTAACATTCACTATATTCTCTTTTATTTAAATTATCACCACTTAAAATTAAATTTAACTACCTTTTTTAAATTTATTGATATGAAAGAGCCAATCACAGTCCTGGAAAGTTATGAATATAAAGAATATCCCACCAAATATAATAATATTCTGATGTAATTTTAAAATAAATAATATTCAATAGTTTTGTAAGATAAAATAGATCATAAATCCAATATAAATAATATATAACATGTAGATTTAAATTCATTATAATTTAAAAAAATTCAAAGATATATTTTCATTGATTTACCTTTTTGTAATGTATATATGGTTCTTATAAAGGAAACCGTTTTTTCAATAAAATGCCATCTAATATGTGGATGAATAAGAAGAATAAACCTTAAAAACTATGTGATATTAACCATTTCCTCAACACTAAACTAAACATCTCATGTACAGAGATACAAATTACGGGAAGTGGCATTTTATTTTATTCCCACAACTTATTCATTACTTTTCTAATCATTTGGGGAGTGGGTTATTGAATTATATTAATGGGTTACTCCATGTCTAGTGTCCACTAATGAAAACATGAAAACAACTCATGTGGTGGTTTCTATCAAAGAAATTTATCCTTCAATTTGATTAGGGTTAAACCAAAGTAACTATCCAATTAAAGGTAGTTCAAACACAGAACACACTTGGTGAATGTTCAAATAGTTTCAATCCTTACCACTTTCTTATTCTATTTTTAATTTGAATAAATTATTTTGTTTAATTTTTTGTTTACTCATGGGATTATGGAAGATAGTGTTGGGATATTAACTCTAGTCTTCCCCGACCTAATAATTAGTTTGTTTTTATCTTTTTTATTACCCAAATATCTAAATTATTTTGATCATAAAACTATCTAAAATAAAGGATTGTTAAGTTTGAGTTTTGGGGTGTGAATATAAATCAACTTAGATAGAAAATTAAATTCTTTGTTTCTATTTTTTATTTTAGTTTATTTTTGTAAATATACAATTAACATCTTCTTAAAATACTTCACACCTTATTGCAATACTTTACCAGTTTTAAGGATTTAATTAGTTTTGAAATTTTTGGTTTCAAATTATTAATGATTTGAGATACTCTTTTATTTTATGGAATTAAACTCATGTAATTAAGTTGTAAATTAATATCCATGCAATGAATTGACTATCCAAAACTTTCTATCTCCAACCTAAGAGACATATTAGGCCTATTTTTCTGTATTATTCCTCGTAATAAGTTTTGTAGAAGTCTTGGTACTTATTTGGAACTATAACATGCATTTAATATTATTTGATACTATAGAATTTAGGTGTAACAAGAATAATTGAGGCCAATATGCATTGAAAAATCCACTATAAAATCTATTTTTATAGCCACCTTTACATTTAACCGTCTTTAATCCTTAGAAACAACAACAACCTATTAGGTAAACAGAATTTAAAGATGAATAATACCTAACTATCCATCTCTTAGTTCATTTAATGTTATATTTTCATCTAATTATGGGTAATAGGGTGTGTTCATGGTGAATATTAAGAATAAATTCAATATTTCTGAGATGAGTGTGACATATGTTTATATCTTTTTTGGAAACGTGGTCAGAGCTGGAATTATTTATTGTAATATTTTCTCATCGTATTTGAAGTAATTAAATGGATTTAGGATGTTGAGATTATATTTTTTAAATATAATTATTTGAAGGAAAGTAAATGTGTGATACTATTTGGTGATGTAGAAGATCCCAATGTATGAAGATCATGAAGTTATAGATCTCACCCCGATTCACTGTTTCATTATCACCCTTACATCACTATGCGAAACTAGTTTTGTATTGAAAATTATAAAAATAATAAAAAAATCACTTAATTTTTATTCAATTATTTTTTTATTACTATCAAAAATGTAAATGATACATTTTTTATAATTTTATTGATGGTGGAGGTGATTTGGAAGCCCCATGATGATGTCTAAGAAAAATGGGAAAAACTGTACAGGATCCATGTACACCAGTGAACTCAACCACCTAATTCGACTAAATAATGCATCCTAATGGGATAAAATTTTGTGTTATGGTCAAAAATTCAATGGGATAAATTTCATATAATGAAACCCAAATCTAATTCTATCAACTGGTGGCCCATCCGGACTTATCTGTCCAGACCATCGAATCTACACGAAGCCCAAATAGGTGTTCTATGTTCTGTCAATATCTCGTGATATATTTGTCCAAATGGTGCCAAAAATTCTTTGTATATATTAAATAATTGGGGAAACATGTTTATAGTTTTTTTCAAAGTGATATTCGGCAGTCTAGTGGTCGAAAACCACGGGCCAAGTGGTTTTACACAATCTGTGTGCCCAAAACATCCTTCCACATTTCCTATAAAATGGAAGCTTGAGATTACCATTTGTAAGTTCGAACCAGGAGCCAAGATATGACATTTTTTATTCCTATAGTATTATCCCCATAATTATATAAGTTTTTTATGACCCTATCCTCATAGGGGGATCAAGAAGGAAGAAGAGGTTCCACCTAAGATTCCTCTTCCTCCCGATGTTGATCTAAAAGGTGGGAATTCTTTATGAGGGAGATACACACATGTCAAGGGAGTTTTGATTCATATATTAGCTACTTTTTTGGATTAATTTTGGTTATAAAACATTTCATTCAATTTATCTTACATGATTTCATATTTTAATTCTTTTTTTGATACATGTGATCGTTATGCTCTTAATTTCTAACCGATCGGTGTGTGGTTTTGAGTGCGTGATTTGTGTTGTTCTAATTGGAAAAAACAAGAATAATTTTCATACCAAACTTCTTGAGATTTTAATATGATTTTGAAGCTCTTTTTCCATCCATAAGTTTTGGACCTTGAAAATATGATTGTTACGTCAAGGTTTCGTTCTTTAAGCATTGAAAAAAAATTAGGAAATAATCAGGATTCTAATTAATTTCAACCAAATAATTACTCCAATAATAAATTATTCACCAAGAATAATTAACTTTAAAGTTATTTGTGAACTCAAAATTAACCCTTTTATCTCATATTTCTCAAAAACCATTAGTTTTTTCAGCTTTTAAGCTTTCAATTATTTCTTTTCATCCTAAAACTATTTTAAAAACCACCTCGTATTTTAGTACTACTTTTTAAAAATGCACACTCTAAACCCACCAGTTATCTTTGAGAGATGACCTAGGATCTTCCCAATACAAAAAAAATCATCTTTAAATGACTATAAATTTTATTTTTCAAGACAACTCGGTCGAATTTTTGCACCGTTTTCGGGAAGTGCTTTGGTTTTTAGTGCGCACTGTTTATAAGATTTTTGTAATTTTTGTGAATATTTATTTGTTTTCTCTCCTATATTTTCAATACTTTTTTGATATGATATATTTCTTATGTAGTTTTGGTGAATTAAGCATTCTACTCCAAGATATTTATCACCTTTTTAACCCAAACCAGAGATGATCCAATGTTAATGACACTGAGACACACAAGACAATGCATTGAATGAGAACACACCACACATTGAAACAATTATTCACCCTTCATATTCTTCTTGAACCAAATTAGAAACTAAAATTAACATTTATAATATTAATGAAAAAACATATTTTCTTTCCCCGGATCCCCTTTTTAATTTTTCATCCTTGATAGAAATTATAGGCAATGAATCATGCATTGAATGTTGTAGTGGTCTAGAAAAATGTCAAGCATGTCTGTTAATTAATGATTTCTTGACCACTGGGGATCCCAAGACAATCGATGATACTGCTAAGCTTGTAAAATCTCATTCCTCATATGGGGATGTTATCATTAAGCAATTAGATGAGAACTGCGACCTCTCAATTTTACATTCACTCCCTGAATATATTGAACATTTATTTAAGGGAGTATAAGAGGAGATCAAAGTGTCCTACCTAAATGAGAACCAAGATTCCTACATTGAATGGGAAGACATTAATATTGATTCTTCATGTTTTAATTTTATTAAAATATAATTAAACTATTAAGTTACCTTATACATAATTAATGTAACATATTGAAAGAAAGTAATGGAGAATGAAGAATAGGTTGTGCAAGTGGAAACCAAGAAAGATCTGGACCCATTATTTGTCCCACCCCCACCATGTAAGTTGTATATCATTATAATGGGGTAGGATTCAGAACACTATATTCATGAATTACTCAACAATAAATATGAAGCGAAATCTGGAAAAAAAAGTGTTGGTGGTTCCTATTAAAGAAACTCCACCCACCATCAGATTGGGGATAACATACTGGAACTTCCTATCTGGAGGTAGTCAAAACCCAGGGCCCACTTGGGGGATTACTCCAATATCAATCCATTTTTTATTCTCCTTTCATGTTCTATTTATCTTTTATTTTCTTTTAATAAATTTGTTGTGTTATATTCTCTACTTTTTTCATGTAGGTTTTTTTGTGAGAAACATCTAGTAGATTACCTCAATGTTATAATGCTAACAAGTCAGGTCGTACCACTTAATTAAACTTACTTGATTATTTTGATTCAATTATAAATCAACTTAAATGTTATATCTACTTGAAAACAGTAAGGAAACATTTCACTTTAGGTGTGGGGGATGGGTACATTCTAGGGTGAGTTATGAATTTTCATCGTTTTTTCTATTCACACTTGTTGAAAAGTATTTCCACTTTCCCTCCTATTTTATCACTTACTTTTGTGACGGAATATTAATTTTATCATGGAAAAAGATTACCTCTTTAAAATAATTCTGAATCATTTTTCAATCTTGATTTGATTTTGTGGAAAATTCCATTGTTTTGGCCACCTTGACATTTTACCCTTCTTAAGCCTTAGAGACCCTGAAATGCATGTTAGGTAGACGCATTACAAGCTTATTTATCTCTACCTACCAATCTCTTGTGTAAATTCTTGTTTTACTTTCATCAAGTGTGTGGGAGAGTGTGTTTACATGGGAATTATCATGAATGAATCATTGTTATGGGTTAATAGAATGGGTGCCTACATTTTCCTTGGGTAGTGGGTTCACAAGCCATATTATATCATTGTTTAACAAATTTTCCCTCTTTATCTCCAATGAAGATTGTAAAAAAATAGTTATGTAAAAAAAATAAAAAAACTAATGGATAAAAGAGGAAGTTTATTCATTATTATTCACTGATTGGTTGTGACCCACACAAATAAACAATGAAGATAGTGAGTTGGAAGAGATACACTTTTTGAGGGGATGAGTGTGTAAATTCATTGTGAACACTTTCTGAATTTTGACATGTTTTGTACTTAAGATATTAAACACTCCTCCTCTGCCTCAAATTTTTTATACATTAAATCCTACCAACCCTTGAACCTTAGAACAACCTCTTAGAAGTCCTCTTGAGTAGCACATTAGTTTCTGCCGATAGAGAGATTGGAATCTTATAAAGCATATGGTAAGATTATAGAAACTCTAGTAAAAGATAATAACCCCAATTTCATATGTTCTTTGAGATAATAGAAAAAATTTATAGGTAATGTAAGTTGAAACATGTTTCATGGGTGAACAAATGAAGTCGAACAAATTTGAATGTGAGAGAAGAAAAATAATAGGAAAATTGATTTCATAAACGAGACATGATGAATTTAATTTCAGAATAATGTTGTAAGTTTTGTCACATTTGATTTAGGAATGAAACTTGGTTAGGATATATGACCTTTATCAGGAGTGAAAATGTTTTGGTGTGGGGGTGTGATCCCACAATGATTCACTATTTCATTTTCACCATTAAACCACAGTGTTAAACAAGTTTTGTATTGAAAATTTTAAAAAAATAACAAATTGAAATTCATGTTTGATTCAATTATTTTGTTTTTATTATTGTTAAAAAGTTAAATGGTACTTGTTTTAATAATTTTATTGAAGGTGGAAGTGATTTGGAGGGCCCATAATTATGTCCAAGAAAAATGGGCCAAACTACGCCGGATTCATACACACCAGTGTACTCAACCGCCTACTTTTACAAAACCGTGAATTTAAATGGGATGAATTTTTGTGGTATGGTCCAAAATTAAATGGGATACATTTCATATGAATACAAAAAAAGCTAATTAGTTCATCATATGGCCCACCCAGACTGATATGTTCAAACCATCGAATCTGCACGAAGTCAAATGCGGTGTGATGTGTTCTATTAATATCTATGGATATAGTCATCCGAATGGTAGCGAACATTCTTTTTAGATATTTGATATGTGTTTAATTATTTTTCTAGTTTTTTAAAAGTGAAATTAAACTGTATATTGGTTTAAAACCATGGTCCTAGTGGTTTTACACAATCTATGTTCCCAAAACCACCTTCCACTTTGCCTGTAAAATGGAAGCTTGAGCTCCCAATTTGGAAGTTCAAACCAGGAGACATGATCTGACATTTTTGAGTCCTAGAGGGGTTTCCTCATCATGATATAAGTTCTGGAGGCCCATATCATTAAAATGGAATCAATAATAAAGAAGGAGTTTCACTCGAGCTTCTTCCTCCTCCCGATGTTGAGCTAAACGGTGGGTGTTCATTGTGAGGGAGCTACAAACATGTCAAGGGATTTCGGATACATATAATTGCTATTGGTTTGGGTTAATTTTGGTGTTAAAACATTTAATTCCATGTATCTTACATTATTTCATATTTGAATGCTTGTTTTGATACATGTGAACGTTATGCTCTTAATTTCAAACTGATCGGTGTGAGGTTTTGAGTGCATGATTTGTGTTGTTCCAATTGAACATCACAAGAATACTTTTCATACCCACCTTATAAATATTTAAATCTAATTTGGAAGCTATAATTCCATCCCTTAGTTTTATACCTCGATAATAATACTTTTATGTCAAGGTTTTGTACTTTAAGCATTGAAATAAAAACTTAGGAATTAATCAGGATTCAAATTAAATTTGACTAAAGAATTACTATAATACTAAATTAATCACCAATAATTATGAACCTAAAAGTGTGTAGTGAACTAAAAAGTAACCATTTTATGTCATATTTTTTAAAATTCATTTGGTATCTCAACATTTAATCTTTCAAATAATTCATTTCATCCTAAAAATACTTTCAAGACCACCTCCTATTTTAGTACTTATTATTAAAAGTACACACTCTAAACCCATAAATGATCCTTGAGAGAAAACCTAGGTTCTTCCCAATACAAGAAAATATTCTTAGATCACTATCAATTTGATGTGTCATGACAGCACGATCAGTTACCCAAGGATGATTAAGTGTGTTATGGAAAAGAAGAAATTTACTAATGAAGTATCTACCATCGAAAAACTATTGGGAGTAATATATGATTTGGAAATGAGGTTTATAATTAAAATAATCTAATTTTAAATAATCATATTTATATTTAATGTTTATTGATCTAGTTTAATATATATGAATTCTTAGTTCTGATAGAAGTTAAATGAACTAACTAAAATGGTTTCTAAGTCAATTTCGAATAATTTGGCTTCTGGAATAGTTTGATATATATTATAAAATTTTAATTATTTGGATAGTTTAAAGAATAATTCATCCAATGGGAAATTATCTTTAATATTTTTGTACCAAATGAATAATATTATTTAGATAATTTCTTGATGTGATTAAATATACCTTGAAAGGATAAAAGTATGTTTTGAGTTTATTTGAAGTAGGTATTTACTAGTGGAAAAAATTATTGATTCTATGTAAAAAATATTTTGGCCCTATCTAGATATAATTTCAAGGATCTTCCACCTTGCGGAATTGACCAAGCTCAACTGAAAAACTCTGGGGTGGCTAAGGATGATAAGATAGCTAGCACAGGTAAACTCTATCATGATAATAGAGATGGTTTTGAATTAAGTAGAGGAGAACTAGTGGTTTTAGTTTGGGGGAAGAACCATGGTAATTAAATGATTATACTTATATCATTCATGGTAATAAAAAAGTTATTTCATAAAGTTAAGTCTGATGTGGAATGAAAAATATGCAAGCATTACTCATAATTTATAAAATGCACACTCATGTGTGAAATGGAACCATTAGAGGCATATCCCTCAAGATAATCGGTTTCTTCATGCCCTAAATGGTCATCACCTTGTTAATATATGTCATAGGTATTCTTCCTCTCACCAGCTATAGTTGTGGATACTAGTTCACACCACTTTAACTAGTTTTGTACAATGACTATCATGAGTGAAATGCCAGGGAAGAAACTTACAACACCATAAAACATTCAATGAATGAAGTTAATATTTAGTGAATGAATATGATTATTCTATTCCTAAAATTAAATATATAAATAGAAATATTGTTTTATTATCATGAAACTATCTAAGTTGAGCTATTTTTATTGGGAATTATAGTAGTTCATGAGGCAATTGGATTATTTAATGTTTCGGAGGATGAAGATTCATAGGCCTGTAAAAGTTATTATGATCAAGAATATATAAAAATTTCATGCATATAAGAGACAAGTTGATCAAAATTTTTTAGCATGATTTTAAAGATGGATTTCATAGATGTAAGGCATATAAGATATTGTAAAAAAGAATGATACATTTAAAAAAGCATGATTTATTATTTCTTGGAGTCATATGAGATTCAATGGAAGCCATATTTTCTAAAGGAACTAAAGGATAAGAGGCATTTAACTTTTCCTCTAAATATCCCTTAATAGAATCAATAGAATAGATGAAGAAGAGACAAAATCTGTGAGGAGATTAAATGGAAGATAAAGTGATTTTTTCTCACCTATGTTTTATATTAATGAACTACAAGAAATAATTAATTAAGATATTTACAATTATAATAAGAAAAGTATGTGACATTATGTGTGAGAATTAATCTTATTTGTACTAATAGTTTCACAAAAGTATGTGAATCCAAACTATTCATTTTTTTATGGCCAAAGTGTTGAAGGACCATAGGAAGATATTACAGTAACTAAGATTTCACAAGCATTGTTTGTTTTAAGTAATATTTAGGATACTTGAAATAAAGTTTCTAGAGTTATAGTGAATTCCATGAAATGTATTACTATTACATTAAGATATTTTTGTGAATGAATAGTTACATGAATCACTTACATGAAAACTATTTGTAGAGAGACAGACTCAAAAATTAGGTTTTTCATGAAGTGGTATTGAGAAAGGGTTTTAGTAAAAGTTGTTTGATGATTTTAAGAAATGTAATTATATAAGTGTGGGAATTTTTCTCTCCTAAAATGATGGGTTCCAAAAAATAAAAAATAATGATTTTATAAGTTAAATAACTAGACATTTAAGTCGTGATCAAGACCAACATTTTATTTTGGTGTGGTTATATTTTAAATGATGAAGTTATTAAAAAATTTAGAACACCATATTATAAGCTTTCAAAAGATACAGACCAAGTCCAGTTATCCCAATAATTTATAAGGTTAGAAGGTTTGGTTAATTGGAAGAAATTGAGATGAATGGTAAGTTACATTGTCTGGTTATAAATTTATTTTAATAAATAATTATATCATCTCATCATTCATAATATAACTTTGTTACCATACATGTAGAAGAAGTTTTTTATTTAGTTTCAGTAAAAATCTCATAGTTTAGAAACAATAATTTATAGTTTATGTAAATACATCTTAAATATAAGAGAATATATTTTCCAATATTTTTGTTAAAATAACTATTGTATACAAGGGGATACAATTATAATTAAATCACATACCATTTAAGAGACTAAAACCTATCTTGGGGTAGTAATAATATATCTACATTTGAGTGATATAGTGATGATTTGGGAAATGAATATAGACCTTGGATGACCCACTTATAAAAATTATTGATATTTGTATAGAATTTGTGTCTTGGACTTTACTCGAATATGGAAAGGATGTTTTAACCCACCTTGGGGGAGAAACTTATAAAAATTCCATCTGTTTTCACCGATTACTTTATTTATTACATGTGGTGTGAATATGTTTGAGAACATAAAATATATAATCATCCTAATATGTTTTGAGGTTTGAATAAGATAGAGGGTAAAAACTAAAAAATAAAAGTGTAAGAACCCATTTTTTATGAGGTATGGATCCTATAATATTTTGTCTAACTATTTGGTTTTGACCTAATATGGATGCCTAGTGAGGATATAGAGAAAAAAATGGTATTTGGGGCTTGTTCAGAGCTAAAAACCCTAGCTGGTGGAAGAGAACATTGGGCATCATGGTTAGTGGAAACCCTACCACCCATCCCACACAGTTTCTCCTAACTGTATACGACATTTCTGTGAGCAGAAGAGGTCGCATAGTTTTCCCTAACCGTACGACCCAGGGTGCATGCCCATGTGGGGACTCTTTAGTTTTTTACAAAGGTAAATAGCATGGTTTGTATATGATTTCCCAAACTAGGCACGTGAACCTTAAGATTTGGGTATTTAGGTTGTGCATGGAACTCGGCTGGCGCAATTTTTTTCCAACCGTGCGGTTAAATCATTCGACTCCTATTTTTTGCCTAAAATTAATATTTATCCCCAAATTTTATATTAACTCAAAAAACCACTATCTTTTTCATTTCCATCCTAAAAAAAGTACATTTTCCTCCCTTAATAGATCCACCTCCCATAAAGCTATGTTATTTCATAATTCCTATATCCTAACCCCAATTTTACTTTTGATCATCTTGTTAGATGTGCATTGATGTGTTTTTTAACCAGTTTGTGCATTTCATAATTTTTCTTCCTATCGACATAGTTTTTTAGGTGTAGGATCATATTCCCTATTTTAAGGTTATTCTTCTTTTTTTTCTTTTCTTCCAATAATGACAAAACTAGAGGTTGATACTGGATGAGTGTTCCTCGACTGGCATAAGGTAGGTGGTTTAGTACTTATCCCTCAAGACTTTTTGTATTTTATTATATGTTTTGATGTTACACACTTGATTAATTGTGTATTGAATGAAAATATGTAAACCATATTTAATTAAATATCCAAGATATAATTATCTTATAATCCCTTAATATGTATTCGAATAGGACCCCTTCAATTTTTTCCACCCCTTGAGGTGAGCCGATGTGTAAAGACCCGGATTTTCCATGTAATTTTTTTTTAATTATATGCAATTATTACAAGTCTACAAAAATTAACAGCACGTGAATCCGAGGACTAGTGTGCCTGGAATGAATTTCTGATCTTTTTTGGGTACATTTAGTAAACGCATGAGTGGAATTTTATAACTTTTGTACCGGTGCTTAGAATTGAACTCTGAGAGTACCGTTGAACTTGCAGCACTGGGATTCAGTTAAGGGAGGTTTAACCTCGGCCGTAGTGGGTCGAGAGAAGAATTTGGTTTTTTCGTTTTTTATAAAGGATTAAATAAAATAAATAAAATATATTTTAAAAATGGAATCTCCCACCTCTCCTTTGAAATTTTGGTAGCGAGGACCACATGAGGAAGTTCAGACATTAAATTTTGGGCATTAAATACCCGGTTACACAAAATGTGTAACCACAATTTTCTTTTACTTAATAGGATTCATTAATTCTAAATTAATGAATCAACTTGTTAATTAAGAGTTATATTAACTATTCTAGAGGGGATTGGGGGGTTGGTTTTCCATTGGTGAAAGGGAGAGGAGGATCTTGAGGCTCCTAACGAAGAATGGATACACCAAGAAAGGACAGAGGATCATCGTTCGAGTGGCGTCATTGGTGGACTGTTGTGGGGATGATGAACACTGACACCACCTCTAATCGCGAGCGTTCTCCAAAGATCAAACAAGGTAGGGAAATTGTTCATATCATTATTCGTAATTAATCATTGTTTCCAATCTATGAAACGTATGTTATCGATTTAACACAGAGGGTGTGGTCCAAATGAAGACGTCTTAATCCCTCTACTACTTCTTTGTTGATGTGTTCTTCAAGGTTGGATCGACATATTGAGCAGAACCCGACCACGACGTTGGTGACCAATGCCGGAAAGGTACAAGGCGGCAGCCGGCACACCGTCCGGTCGTGTTGGTAGCGGCGGTGCAACTGTTCTACCGAAAGAGGTTGTGCCCCATCAGTCACGGTTGTGGAAGGGGGAGGACGGTACCCTGGCCGGCCATGTGGAACCAGGGTAGCAAGCGTCTGCGCCATCGGTAGAAAAGGAGGACGCAGCCCGTCCACCGCAACAGTGGAAGGTGGATGCCAACACCCTGGCCGTCTGAAAGGAACCGAGGTGGTGCATGTCTACGCCTCTGGTAGAGGAGGAGGTCGTGGATGCTGAGCCGCGATGGAAACCCTAGAGGGCGGCCGACATCCAGTCGGCTGTGGAGGTAGCGGTGGAACACGCCAGCACCGCTAGAGTGGGGGAGTCGGCCGGAACCATGGCCGGCCACGTCATGCTATGAAGGACCCACTCTGGTGGGTCCCACGTGCCCACAATCAGTGCCACACGGTGCCGCCGGGTTGGCCAGAACCGAATGACCCTTGGTCTGTTTGGGAATTCGAGGGGCGCCTCCCACAGGTGGTGTCTAGGGCGGGCCCCGCCACGGCGGGCCACACCAGCCATGGTCCAGCGACACGTGCCTAGTGGGTCGTGCCTATCACGGGCAGGGCCACACCAAGGGGGCCAAGATGCCCCCTTTGTGGGTTTGGCCGGACCGTGGGCCAGCCCATCCGGGTTGGACTGGACCCGGACCCATTTGGAACCAGTTACGCCTTTTTTCCATATCTTGAGAACTGATAATCCATTTGAAAAACCATCTACGGCACTAGAATACCTGGATAAAGACGGTCTGTTTGGTATACTCCACTTGATATTTAGATAAATTTGGAGTATGGATGGGTCGGATCGAACCTGAATCCAACCAGGAACCCGGAACAGAAATGCTAATAAGTTACAGACCAAGTGTTTGATTGATAGGACATTAGTCACTTTGGGTCCCTATTAACATGATGGACCTTCATCATACTTCTTCATGGGAAATATTGGTAGTTTAAGTATTGACCAATGGCTTAAGGAGTGGATCCTCCTAGAATCAATATTGCTTAGTGCGAGAACAGTGTGGAAGGATGTATTTGATGAATCTTTAGATCCTGTGTTGGTCATTTACAAATCCTATGTGGATCATCTTTAGATCCTATCTCTGTCAACTTCAAATCATGTGTGGGTCATCTTCGATCCTTTACGGGTCAACAACAGAGCTTCTCGATGAATTAAGATGATCTATAAAAACAACTAATAATCTATACTTCTGTAATTAAGTTATACCTGGTGTGAGCTGAGTCTTTAACTTTGTGGGTCACTTCAGCATGGTGATACCTTCGTGGTATTCTTCTGTGTGTTGTTACCTTGGTTGTAATTACCTTCGTGGTGTTACTTTTGTGGTAATGTTTCCTTCGTGGAACAGTTTTTCTTTTGGATAAAGGGTTGGGCATGGTGTTTCCTCAAAAACGAGATGGGTTTACTTAATAACTTAGGAATATGTATGGGCACATACCTAAGTAGGGTTTATTGTTGCTTTGTGCTTTGTAATTGTGGTCTTTCTTTTTGGTTTATCCTTTTTGGATTCTCAGATACCTTTGGGGGTCTCGGGGTCCCTACTACGTATTGTTATTCTCAACCCTTCACGGGATACACCCACACCTTGCTGTGTTTTGTGTAGATGAAGAAAAACATTGATCGAGGTTGAGGGTGCCAGGAATGGACGCTACTCTGAGGTGGACCATAGATGAGACATACCGCAGATATGATCGTTCAAGAGCTATACCTACCCTTCAGGTAGAATCCTTGGTGGGTGTTCATAGGAGTTTATTTTTCAAGTTTACTTGTACTTTCCAGTTGGGCTTGTATTCTAGCCCCCATTACTTTCTATACTCACTCAATTTACTATATAGGTTACCTTGTGCTTGTATCTTACTGTGTGCTTGGTTTGTGTGATTTTGAAAGTTTGAAAGGAAATGGTTTCCCAGTTTTAGGGATATGAATTTCTGATGCTAGTCTCTAGCCCCTGTCCTAGGGAAGTGGGCTTGGGGTAGTCACAACACGTGCCTCGGGGGGTGGGTCGTGAAAAATTGGTATCAGACGGTGTCAGTTCTATCGAAGAACTTGGACTCTAATCTTTTAATCGGCAATAGTGATAAGTGTTATGAGTGTGGTTATAAGTTTGGGGAATCCCGTGTTGGTGCGGCAGTCGACGTATCCAAACACCAGGACCCTGAATTTTGATTTCTGACTCAGTGCAAGAAAACACTGATTGCATGTGTGTTTTTAGAAAAGTTTTCTTTGTGATCACTTTGAGTCATCTCCCCATGTATAACTTATTGACTATGGTTCACCTGTTCCTTTTCAGGATGCATCCACGTAGACAACCAGGTAGGGTTCGAGGAAGAGTACACGATGACAGTCCCCCGAGTGATGAGGCTTCAGTGCAGGGCCCCCTATCTATAGTTGTACCATCGAGTGGTGTAACAGCAGCACCACTACCCATTGGGAATCTGATTCCACCAACCCCTACAGCAGATGGGGCATGTTGATTGACCATGTTGCATGAGTTCCAATGCTAGAGGCTACTGAGGTTCTTGGGTGAGATGAATCCACAGGCAGCTGAGGACTAGCTAGAGGTCGTGGTTAGAGTTTTTCAACTAGTAGGGACACTTGCTGATCTCATGGTGATCCTTGTCGTTAGTCTTCTTTAGGAAGTAGTGGACAGATAGTGGAGCGTGATTCTCTAGGTTCAAAATTAGGTGACACTCATCTAGGAAGCCTTCAAGAGCATTTTTAGGGCAGAGTTCATCACAGCGACCTTATGCTCTGTGTTTATACAGAAGCTTCTCCACTTGCAGCAGGGTAGCATGACATGGCTCAGTATTCAGCAAGGTTCACTGACCTCTCGCACTACTCCACTGATATTTTGTGGGACCCTTTCTTCAGGGCATGGACCTTCGAGCAGGGGATCAGAGAGAATATTAGATCTTTGATGATTCCTCTCAGCATCCTGACGCAGGAAGGGGTGTTAGAATGAGCACTCTTAGTGGAGAGATTAATTGCTAAGGAGTCACTAGCAGCAAGACCCACCACTGGACATTATGTAGCAGAGTCATCCACAGCATATAGTAGACAGATGATGCAGAGGTCCAAGAAGACCAAACCTATAGGTGGACAACCGCATGATATAGGGTCGGTCGTACAGGGCTCACGACACAGAGCAGGATAGGTGAGGAGCAGGTAGTGTTACTCATGCGGTGGGCAGGGTAACATGGCTCATGACTGCTCGACCCGCCATACAGACAACCAACAGACGGTCGAAAGACCTCCTGGGCAGAGGTGAAGATTCAATCGAGGAGGACTGCAGGCATCAGGAAATTGTGGCATATGATATAGTCGTGAAATAGGTGGTGGGAAATTATTTGAGGTTCTACCACCACCACCTCTAGGTGGTCCATCCCGACCACAGGGAGCAGGTGGATAGGGACGAGCTCAGCTTCAGCCAACTGAGGAATATGATCACAACACTCTAGATATGATTCCAGGTATGATATGTATCTACTCCACCTTAGCTGCAGTACTTATAGACACAAGTTTCAGTCAGTATTTTATTGTCACGGCCCTCGTTCGGAGTTCGGAGATTCTAGTGTAGCCATTGGCTCAATCCTTATAGATAGATACTTCTATGGGAGAGTACTCAATGACTACACACTAGAGCCAGCAGTGCGAGCTTACTCTAGGAGGAGGGATATTCGACTAGGATCTTCTAGTAGTGACGTTGAAGCCTTATGATATCATCTTGGGTATGGATTTTTTATCTACAGTCCATGCTCAGGTCGACTATATTAGGTGCAAAGTGCAGTGTGTCTGCGAGGATGGGATAGGGTTTTCCTTCATTGGCAAGAAGGGATCCTTTTCAACACAGGATGGACTCACCTGGAGGAGGGTGTAGCCAATCACACATCATTTGACTAGACTTACCCTCAGAGCGATTGATATTGATATTCTGATCTATACTGTAGTGGTGGACCAATACGCTGATGTTTTCCCTAATGATGTTCTGAGTCTACCTCCTCGTAGAGTGGTGAACTTTTATATCAACTTTTACCCTAGGATGACACCAATATCTTCACCAGCATATTGGATGGATCTCACAGAGCTTTGAGAGCTGCGATTATAGCTAGAGGACTTGCAGAGCAAGGGGTTCATTAGGTCCAGTATTTCTCCTTGGGCATCCCCGATTTTGTTCTCCAAGATGGCGGATGGGAGTTTCAGACTCTCTGTGCACTATCGGCACCTGAACCAAGTGACCATGAAGAACAGGTACCTACTATCGAGGTTTGAAGATTTTTTTATTAGATGAAGGGAGAATAGTTTTTTTTTGAAGATAGACCTTAGATCAAGTTGTCACCAGCTCAGGGTATAAGATAAGGATGTGCAGAAGACGGCCTTCATATGTTGGTATGGCCATTATGAGTTCTTGGTTAGGCCATTCAGTGTGACCAATGCCCCAGAAATGTTCATGGAAATCATGAACAGAATATTCCATCCATACCTCGATCGCTTTGTGGTAGTCTTCATCGATGACATCCTGATATACTCATCTACAGAGGGGAAGCATGCATATCATCTGCAGATAGTTCTAGACACAATCTTAGAGCACCAGCTTTATGTTAATCTCTCAAAGTTCCAGTTCTGGATCTGAGAGGTTCAATTCCTGGGACACGTCATCTCAGAGGATAGAATTTTAGTGGATCTAGAGAAGACTGAGGCTGTACATGCTTGGGATCCACCTAGAAGTGTGTTGGATTTGCAGAGTTTCCTGGATTTGGCTGGTTACTACCGGTGATTTGTGCCTGACTTTTCTAGAGTTTGGAAACCCTTATCAGCATTTACGAAGAAAGGGAAATCCTTCGTATAGTCAGAGAGATGCCAGTGGACTTTCCATATGATGAGGCAGAGACTGACGAGTTCCTCCATCTTGAGGCTACCAGAGGAGGGTGTTGGGTACGTAGTCTACTGCAACGCATCTGGGACCGGGCTCGGATGAGTCATGATGTAGGAGTGAGCAGTGATCCCGTATGGTTCTTGACAGCTAAGACATCATTAGTAGAACTACACTACCAATTACCTGGAGTTAGCAGCAATGGTCTTCTCTTTGAAGATGTGGTGATAATACTTGATGGGAGAACATTTTACAGTATACTCTGATCACAAGAGTCTCAGGTACATCTTCTCTCAGAAGGACCTGAACTTGAGACTGTGGTATTTTCTTGATTTCCTCCAGGACTATGACTTTGTGATAGTATATACTTCTTGGAAGGGGAATGTTGTAGCAAATTCACTCAGAAGGAAATTCGGTATACAATTGTTAAGTGAGGTGATAGAGCAGCTATCTGCTTTGCAGATATCCTATGTGGATCCCGATAGAGTAGCTTATCTTCAGTCTCTGACAGTCACTTCTCCACTTCTTCAGTGATTGAGAGAGGCATAGCTTGGGGACGCTGACTACGAGGCACGATGAGCTCAAATATTCATAGGACAGGCACCTGATGGATTTTCTGAAGGTAGCGAACACATCATCCTCTTTAGAGGGTGTATTATGGTACCAGTGGTGCTACTAGAGGAAGTGTTTATGGAGTTCCATATGTCCCCTCTAGCGGTACATCCAGGAGTGGTGAATATGTTCTAGGACCTCTGGTGTCATCACTACTGGTAAAGAATGATGAAAGTAGTGGCAGAGTTTGACTCAGGGCGTCTCACTTGTCAGCAAGTGAGGGCAGAGCATCAGGTTCTAGAAGGCTTAATTCATCCATTAGAGGGTCCAGAGTGGAAGTGGGATGGAATTTCCATGTACTTCATGACAGGACTTCCATGCAAATACAAGGGGCATGATTTCATCTGAGTGATCATTGATCGACTCACCAAGTCAGCAAACTTCCTACCTATCAAAGATCAGGGATCAGTAGAGGGCTTGGGACACCTCTACGTTTAGGAGATTGTATGGCTTCGTGGAGTGAACTTGATGATTGTATCTAATTTTGACGCACATTTTACTTCCCGGCTATGGAAGGGGTTGCAGAAGATGTTCAGGGCTCAGCTTCGATTAAGCACTGACTTTCATCCTTAGACATATGGTCAAATAGAGCGGACCATTTAGACCCTGTAAGACATGCTACGTGCTTGCGTCTTTGATTTTGGCTGAAACTGGGAGGATCACTTTCCCTTGGTGGATTTCACGTACAACAACAACTATCACTCCACCATCGGTATGGCACCAATTGAGGCATTGTACGGTCGAACTTACAAATCACCTCTGTGCTGGACTGATCGATGGGAGTCTGACCTCATGGGACCAGAGATGGTGCGAGCTACCACAGAGAAAGTGCAAATCATCCTAGAGTGGATGAAGACTGCACATAGTAGGCAAAAGTCACATGCTGACAAGAGACGGAGACCTCTAGAGTTTGTGGATGGCGACCATGTCTTCCTACGAGTCTCACCTAGATGAGATTTGTAGAGATTTTGACATGGTGGAAAGTTATCTATGAGGTTCATCGGACCCTTCCAGGTCCTCAGCAGAGTTGGCGAGGTGGCATACCGCTTAGCCCTTTCCCCTCAGTTGCACCAAGTGAATGAAGCTTTCCATGTATCCCAGCTGAGGGGATACGTACATGATCCTTCACACATTATTGACTGGGACGAGCTGGACATTGACGATGGAGTGACATTTTTGGAGGTTCCAGTGAAGATTGAGGATCGACAAGAGTGGGTCCTTCATGGGCGGTTGATACCTCTGGTGCGCGTACGTTGGCAGCATGGGAACCTTTAGGAGAGCACATGGGAGGAGGAGGCTCAGATTCATGCTCACTAGCCCCACTTGTTTCCCTATTTTGTGTTGTGGCTTTCGGGGACACAAATCCCTGAGGTGGGGCAATGTGAAGACCTCAATTTTCCATGTAATTTTTTTAATTGTATGGAATTATTACGAGTCTATGAAAATTAATGGCACGTGATTCTGAGGCCCGGTGTGCCCGGGATGAATTACTGAACTTTTTTTTGGGCACATTCATTAAATGCGTGGGTGGAATTTTTTAACTTTTGTACTGGTGCTCAGAATTTAAATCTGAGGGTACCATTGAACTCGTAGGGCCGAGATTCACTTAAGGGGGGTTTAACCTCGACCATAGTGGGTCGAGAGAAGAAGTTGGTTTTTTCATTTTTCGTAGAATATTAAATAAAATAAATGTAATTTAATTTAAAAATGTTTCCTACCACCTATCCTTTGAAAGTTTGGTAGAAGGGATCACATGAGGAATGTCAGACATTTAATGTGGGGCATTAAATGCCCGGTTACACAAAATATGTAACCATAATTTCCTTTAATTAGTAGGATTCATTAATTCAAAATTAATGAATCAAATATTCAATTAAGAGTTATATTAACTCTTCTTGAGGGGATTGGGGGGTTAATTTTCTATTGGAAAAAGGGAGAGGAGGATATGGAGGCTCCTAATGAAGAACAGATCCACCAACCAAGGTTCGAGGATCGTCATTCGAGCAGCATCATTGGTGGCTTGTTGCAGGGATGACCAACACCGACACCACATCCAATCACGAGCATTCTCCAACGATCAAACAAGGTAGGGAAATTGTTCATATCATTCTTCGTGATTAATCATTGTTTCTAATCTATGGACTGTCTGCTATAGATTTAACATGGAGGTTGCGGGCCAAATGAACATGGCATGATCCCTCCGCTACTTCTTTGTTGACGTGTTCTCTGCGGGGCAGATCGATGGATTTCATGGAACCGGACCATGACACCAGTGACCGATGTTGGAAAGGTACAAGTTGGAGGTCGGCACACCGTCCGGGTGCGATGGTAGTGGCGGCATAACTGCGCCACTGAAGCAGGTAGCAGCCCGTCGGTCACAGCGGTGGAAGGAGACAGCCAGTACCCTAGCTGGTCGTGTGGAATAGGGGTGGTGTGTGTCCATGGTGCTGGTAGAAAAGGATGCCATGGCCTGTCGACTGCGGCGGTGGAAGGTGGTGGCCAGCACCCCGGCCAGCCACGTGGAACCGGGGTGGCCCGTGTCTGCGCCACCGGTAGAGGAGGAGACCGCGGCTGCTGAGGTGTGGTGGTGCACCAGGAGGGTGGCCAGCACCCAACCTGCCGCGGAGGCAGTAGAGGCATACACCGGTGCCGCTGGAGGGGGGGAGCCGACTGGAGCCCCGACCGGCAGTGTCACACCGATTAGGACCCGCTCTGGTGGCTCTCACATGACAGCAGGCAGCGCCATGTGGCACTGCTAGGTTGGCCAGAAGAGAACATCCATTGTGCCATTTGAAAATCCAGGGGGCGCCTCCCCCAGGTGGTGGCTAGGGCGGGCCACATAGAGGGCCACACCACGAGCCACCCAGTGGGTCATGCCCAGCGGGTTGGGCCACCCCCTTTGTGGGTAGGGCTGGACCACGGCCCGGCGGGCCAGGCCTGTCACATCCCAGCCCATTCAGGTCGGACCTGGGCCAGGCCATGTCGGACCGGACCCAGACCCATCTGGACCCAGTTATGACATTTTGGACATATCTTGAGAATCAAGCGTCCTTTTGATGAACTGTCTACGATTCAATAATCCTTGGATTGACATGGTCCTTTTGGTATACTACACTTGAGTTTTGGATAAAGATGGAATATGGCCGAGTTGGATCAAACCTAAATCCAACCAGGCCCTAAGAACAGAAACGCTAATAACTTACAGACTAGGCATCAGATTGACATATCGCCAATCGTGTTGGGTCCCTATTGACACGGTGGACCTTAGTGATAATTCTTCATGGGAATTTGTGGTAGTTGAAGTATCGACTGATGGATTTAAGAGAAGATCCTTCTAGAATCAAGAATTCTTAGTGCAAGAAACATGTGGATGGTTGTACTTGAAGAATCTTTAGATCCTATGTAAGTCATCTTCAGATCCTATGTGGATCAGCATATACCGATCCTATGTGGACCATTTATAGATCCTGTGTGGGTCATCTTTAGATCTTGTGTGGGTCACCTTTAGATCCTGTGTGGTTCATCTTCGATCGTATGTGGGTTAATAGTAGATCTTTTCAATGAAGTAAGATGATCTAGCAATACAACTAATCTTCAATACTTATTTACTTAAGTTATACATGGTGTGAGTTGAGTCTTTACCATTGTGGTGCACTTCTGTGTGGTGATACCTTCATGTTATTCATCTATGTGGTGTTACCTTTGTGGAACTTACCTTCATGGTGTTACCATTGTGGTAATCATTCCTTCGTGGAATAGTTGTGCTTTTGGCTAAAGGTTTGGGCCTTGTGTTTCCTCAAGAACGAGATGGGTTTACTTGATAACTTTGGTATATGTATGGGAATATACCTATGTTGGTTTGATTGTTGCTATGTGATTTTTAATTGTGGTCTTGCTTTTTGATTTATCCTTTTTGGATTTTGAGAGACCTTCAGGGGTCTCAGGGTCCCTACTGGGTATTGTTATACTCACCCATGCACAGGCTATGCCCGCACCTTGTTGTGTCTTGTGTAGATGACAAACAACGTTGATTGAGGCTGAGGGTGTTAGGACTGAAGGCTGCTCGGAGGTGGACCATTAGATGAGACATATCATAGAGACGACCATTCGAGATCTATACCTACCCTTCAGGTAGGATCCTTGGCAGGTGTTCACAGGATCTGACTTTCAGTTTTACTTGTACTTTCAAGTTGGGCTTGTATTTCAGCCCCCATTACTTAATGTACTCACTGTATTTACTATATAGGTTACCTACTTGTATCTTGTTGTGTGTTTGGTTTTTTTTTGAGTTCACAAGTTTAAAAGTCAATGCCTTCTTGGTTTTAGAGATATGCCTTTCTGGTGTTAGTCGCCAGCCTCAGGCCTATAGACGGAGGGCTTGGGGTAGTCACGGCACGGGCCTCGGGGGACGGGTCATGACACGTTGAATTGAAAATGTTATTATCTATGTATAATTTACCAAGCCATATTTTATATGGTTTTTGAGTATCTCCTAAGTGATATATTTATTGAAAATTGAATTAAAGGTTAGTGGTATGGCCACATAACCTTTTTAAAATTAAACAATGGTTATGCCCTTGTTTAAGAATAATTTCAATGAACTATGAATTACCAATTGGGTCTTATCAAAGCCTTAATTACTTATCATTATTGTTCTAATTTGGAACTACGACACCTATGATTCATGTTGTACATGGGAATGAAATCCCATTCCTATTTTTATACATGGGCACCATGTCCCATCTACTATTACTATACACGGGAATGGTGTCCCATACACTGTAGTGATATATGGGTATGGTGAACTTCATTAATGGTGATATACAAGCTTATAGACCCACATGAATTATGATAAAAATTCTAAGAGATCCTCATTCAGGGTGATATACGGGTATGGTGACCCTCATTAATTATGGTACATGGGCATGACAAACCAACAACTGTGATATGGGCATGGTGACCCTACATGTATGATACGAGCATGAAGAAATTATTACTACGACATGTCCATGATGACCCTTATTTTTATATATAGTTATGGAGATCCCATTTTTGTGATTTTGGCATGGCGAAACTACTACTGTGATATCGGTCATGGAATCCCTTGACACTTGTGAATATCATGTTACAGCCCATGGATGTCTGAGTTACACCTCGAGTATAGGCTAGTAGCAGTATCAATATATATTATTGTATATGTCACTATGTATATAGTCCATATATATAAATATGGTTACTAGTTTAGAAAGTTTTCCAGCATGGGTTAAAGAAGGTACGGTCAGCCTAGTGTCCTTCATGAACTAGATCCAACCCTTTATAGATATTTTTTACTATATACCATTATCATCTTCACACATACATTTTATATTAATTGTCTGGATATTTATATACACTATTTTTGGTGTCCTGCTGAGTTTATCTCACACCCTATCTGGCCCATCGATGGTACCTGGGAAGATTATGTGGATGCAGTTAGGGATAGGGGAAGGTAGCCAGTGGTTGATACTTTATTTTATTATAGCATGGTAGTGAAGAAGAATAGGGCCAAAATATGACTCATGATGATCTTGGAGATAGAAGTTTTGGTATTTTTTCCTTTTTATACATGTATTGTATTCCATGAAATTCTATTAATTTTTATAGACACCTGACAATACATCATTTTATATATGATTCTTGTTATAGTTGTTGTGTTTTATTTATTACATTTGGATGTTTTACCTTCCATTATCAAATATTTATTATGCTTTCATTGTTTATATATTCTTTTAACCATTTTGATACTCTAATCATGAGTGTATTGTCTCCACATTATACCATATTGCACCTTCACTCCTAGCCAGTAGACTATGGAATATTGGGAGGCATGCTTCAAGTCTTGTAGCCCACCAGCTTAGGGAACCATTTAGTGGAATCCAGGTCAGGATGTTATAAAGTGGTAGTAATGTATTTTATTTTATTTTTTCTTATAATTTGAGAATATTAGACAGAATATTAGGAATGTGTCAAAAAAAATTAATGAGTTGTGCATGGGACCAGCTAACCTTTGTATATTCTAAAAATTAAATTTTTATTATTTCAAACACTTAGAAGGAAAAAGTGAGAAACCATGCGTTCATCCCCAAAAGGAGATAACATATCCATTAGAAGAAAATTTAAGTCTACCAAAATTAATCATCGTAAAAAAATTCAAGGATATAGTGGTTACCATAGTTTTTTGTTCATCCATTATCAGATCTTCAAATTTAAATTCCATCTTGTCCTAGGACTGGTTGCACTCCTCTAGGATTATCTTCCCATTGTTGAATCCCCCAACAAGAATTAGGTCCTTATTGTCGATATAGGTGTATTTCTCCTCATTGAGAGTCACCCTCAGTGACCACCTGATCATTTTAGTAGCTTCCTCTTCAGTACAATTGAGTGGCAGGACCTGTTCAACTAGTTCTTCTTCTAAACTCAAAAGAAAGTCCAAGTATTGTTCACACACACCACCTGACTTCCACTGGAAAATGGCCTCACTGTCTATCTTCTTGGAGTTAAAATTCATTAACGACCGAGTCTCCATTGGAGGTCGTAAAAAGGTGTAATCCTTCCCTTTACGGATACCCCTCTTCCTTATATTACTCCTCAAGATTGAAGGATCACCTATATAAAAACAATTATCATCTTCACAGGACCCATTCTCACAGACCCTGTCATTGTCCTGGAACGACTCTGGTTGATCTATATTCAATCCTTCCACTTCTAGGCATTCAAATATGTTTCTTAGTTGAACCGGAGTCTGGTTTACTGGGATATAACCCCCTGTATTTCTAAAATTGGTTTAATTAGCCATGTCATGGATAGTCTCTTGCATTCTATAGAGACCCGAAGCCTGAGGTACATGGACATTACATTACTTTTGCGGAATAATTAGTACATAACAAAAACACACACACAAGGACCGTAATAGTTTAGTGTCTTTGGAAACTCGGAATATAATCTTCTAATAATGGTGAAAGATCTTCAACATCTCCCATAAAGATCTCCTTTTTTTAAACTTAATTCCTTTCTTTATGTCCTGGAAAAAAACATAAAAGGATGAGCTCAAATGCTCAGTAAGGATAAACAAAAGAAATATCAATCACTTCATATTCATAAGAACATATCTTTTGGAAATCTTAACCAGAAAAAGAGATCATAATTTCATAACATGGGATAAATCTTAGTAGTGAAATGTAATCCCAATAATCACAAATTAAAACATGAAACTTTGTGGCATACACACATAATCATAGAGAATCATTTCTTATTAGTCAAGACTCATTTCCAAGACTATATTAGTGGAAAAAGTCCCTTTCTGAACCGAGTTCACTCCTCGTTTCAGTCCTGTTTCACTGAACCGGTATAACCTACCGTTCCAGACATGTTTATCTCATGAGATATAAAATCTTTAACCAATTAATTGGAGGGAGATATAGCTCCCACCCATCTCATAATGATACCATTCTTATGTGTGCCACAAAATCATAAACCATACATCATAGCATAACCCATGTAATAAAAATGGGATTCTTAAACAACATGACATAATAAAACAATTCATATAAGATAAAGGAATTCACAAAAATATTTCCATCACAATATAATCAAATCCATGTAATAATAGGGATAGAAATAGAACCCTTTATTATCTTAGATGGAAAATAATTTTGATAAAACACTTGAACTCCATTCTTGAGGAAAATATCCTTTCTACTTCAAAAACATTTTCCTTTCTAAACATGTCTTACAATTTTAAACTAAAATAATTTTATTAAAAATAAACTTGAAAACTTGTAAAGGAAGCTTCTTGGAAATAATGTTTTAAAAATCCATTCATGTCGTATAAGTTAAAAATCATTCTTCTCATACTTTTGTCGGAAAAGTCAAAAAAGTACCTCGTACGAAAAACGACAAAATATTCCTTTCATATCTTTTACTAAAAACTCACCGAAGGGTAAAATAGGATTTAAAAAATTGTAGGTGAATGGAAATAATATTACATATTGAGGAAACATGGATGTGGATGATAAAATACACCCCAGTAAATACTAAAGTATAAACAATCTCGGATAAAAATGAGATTGTGATATTTCCCTTACCTTATGTCTGATATGATTTGTACGTATCCGAACCTCCTGTATAATGATTTAAATAATGTAATTAACTTATTACAGAATCATATTCATTGTTATGATATCATATATGGTTCACTTATGACTTTATATTACCCGTTCTTTTGTAAATTCCATGTTAAAGAAGCGTTTTGGGTAAAATCGTTTCATTTATCGTAGGTGTTTGGACTTGTTGTTCTTGACATTATTATTACTTATATCATGATTTACTTACTTTCAGAATATAAAATATTATTTATATATCATATATATTTATTATATATATATATAATAGATAGATAAATGAAATGAAATACACCGTTCATGGAGACGGTAGTCCGCACGTACACGTGAACGCTATTTTCCTTTCCTTATTGTCTTGAATGGAAGTAAGTAGATGACATATATATATATATACATAAATCCATTAGATTTACCATGTCATATATTTCATTATTATTCATTATATATACTTTATAATCATTCTGTAATGGTTAACATGGATAATGAATCTCATCGCGTCGTGGAGACGGTAGTCTGTACGTACGCACGAGCGATGATATCATTCCCATGGTCATGGAATTGTGTTTAAGTGTATGTATACTATTTAAGTATCAATATCACTTTATAATAATCATATATAGTTACTCATTACACCATTATACCCATCCAATTAAGGTGGTGGCGTAAAATAGATTACACCACGGCATGGAGACGGTATTTCGTACGTACGCACGCGCGGTGATTTCCTTTTTCCGTAGGATGGATAGAAGGTTAATAAGAGTTGTTTCATATTTATAATAACATATCAGTATATAAGAAATACTTATGTTATTAATTTATCAGGAAAAAACTAAAGAATAAGAAGTTGAAGAAGAAGGAAATTGAAAAAGATCGGTAATGGATATTACCTCTTTTTGACGCGCCTTCACTTAACCTCCACTTAAGGAACTAAGGATGGTCTTTGAAGAAGACCAGGACCTCTAGGATGATACTAGATAAGTGGAGAAGAGATTTTGGCAGGGTTTGGACGAGATTTAATGCTCAAATTGGTGTGAGGAGGAGAGGGAGGAGGTGCCCTTTTATAAGGGAGGAGAGGGGCACCTTAGGAAAATCTCAAAATATTATTTTAAATTAAGGTCAAATTCGGTTTATAATGGTTCAAAAGGGTATTATTTAAAATAAAAAGTGGGGATTGGTTGAAATAATCTCATCCAATAGGATTTAGACAAGTTTAGGTTATTATTTTAACCTTATCAAATAGATTTAACTCTAAGTTAAATAATTTAACTTTTACCGCGTCTTTTTGTTTTCTTACACTATATGGTTAATAAACATACCATAACAAGACAAACGAACCCCAAGTTGTTTATTATTAATATATCTATCCTTATATAGGTCATTTGGCTGAACCTTAGATTTTTAGGAATTAAATAACAATTAATAATATAATATTTGTTTTAAAAACTAATTTATGTCAATTTTGACACTATTTGGTACATGATTTTTATGAAATTCATAACAGAATGATAAGTTAAAAAAAAGTTACTTTTATTAACAATAACATGTCATAGTAACCTAGAAAATTAATGTAAGTCATAAAAAGTCTCAAATTACATTTATTTGGGCATTTATAACATCAATTATGTCAATATTTCATTAATAAGACAATTACTACATCATCTTTGTGTCATAATAAATGATAATTATTTAATCCCTAAAATTTCTAAATAAATTCCTATGATTTAGATAATTGTATTAGATTTCTGTAGACTATTCATGTTCTAGGTTTCATGAAGTTTATCACTAAATAAAATTATTATACTTATAAGATTTAAGAAAGTGACATGTTGTCACATTCTTTGGTTTTAATAATAATTAAATTATTTTCATGGAAAAAAGTCCATAAAATGAATCTAATCCGACCCTTAGGTTATATGGGTCTACTTTTATCCATCCAATAGGATTTTTTCAAGTGTTTGGGTAATTTTATAATCTTATATTTACCCTTAATTACCCGATTTACCTTTAACTATAGTAAATAAAATTTACCGTAGTTACTATTCACAATGCCCAAAAATAAAAAGTATCTTTTTAACATAATCTGGACCCACTGATTCCAATTATGGAATCCATTTTTCCAAATTCAATACACGAAATAAGCAGAAATTAAATTAAAATCAATCCCATTGTCGAAAGAAAACGGGTTTTTCTTTAAAACATTGCAAAAGATTGAATTGATTTAACCTACGAATTCAAGGTAAAATCAATGCTAATGACATACATTATATTAAATGGTAAAAATATATTCTATTTATACTTTAAAACCATTCAATATTATAATTTAACCACATAAGATATTACGATGAAAAAAGTTGTTTTTAATTAAAATATAGCGTGTTTTTACTATTCATTAAAATATGAAAGTTATCAGAAAAATATCAAAACTTTATCTAATGTAAATTTTTATATCCTGATTCAAAAGAAGAATTTTATTTTTTTTCAAATTGAACTTATAAACATGTCAAAAACTAGATTTAAAGTGGGTGCGCCATCAAAAGGCGGCAAAACTGCATTTTTTGAAAAATACTTATTTTACCCGAAAAAATTATTTTGTTCTTATACCATGTTATAGAAATGTGTAAGATGAATAATAATGTTATAAAATTAAAAATTTAGTTAACACTATTCATAACAGCTAGTTCATAACAATATTATAATAATATATCGTTGTTTAGTAAAACCCAGTATTGCGTACAACACACGCTATCGAGGAAGGTCGTGATTGCGTGTAATGCAAGCCAAGTCAGGGTTGCGTGTAGTGCACAACTCCTTTGTTGTTGAGTATAACATAATCCAACCATATTTTATTTATACATTGAATATATATATATATACACTCAATGTTGCGTAGAATAACTTCTATCAAACGAACTTGAAATTGTGTGTAACAAGAGCCAAGAAAAGTGTTGCGTATACTGCAAGCTAATACAGTGTTGCGTATAGTTCAAGATAATCTTGGTGTGTTGTACAATAGAAGATATGAATGAAATTAAAAAGAATGTATCTTATAAAATCTCGGGTTGTTACATTCTACCCCCCTTAAAATGAATTTCGCCCTCGAAATTCGTCGGGGTTATAAACCGTTTACTATTCATAAAAACCCACATCGTAAAAAGAAATACCAAAACTGAACATTAAAAACTAAAGTATGAAATATAACGGTTACCCAAATGAACTCATCACTGGGTTTCCATATAGGAGAAAATATGGAAATGGAAGAGAAATCTAACTGTCATGTTCTGATGGAGAGTGGTAGAGAACATGGCTATGAAAAAGCCAACAATCACAAAGCTATTGATTTGTGGTGATCTAAGGTACCATCTGATTCATCGGATATAAGGGCAGTAGGACAACATTTTTAGTTTTTCAAGATCATTTCCCTAAAGTTGATGAAATTGTAATTAGAAGAAATACTTTCGTGATTTTGGTATAGTCTCACCGTTTGTCATTCTTTGGACAATTTCCAATTCATCTCTTAAAGAAATGAAGTTGAATTTGTCATTCGTGATGTGTTAGTAGATCATGTGATAGAATGATGGGTCATTCCATCTGCCTCAAACAAAAGGTTATAAAAGCTATCAAAAAAATACATAAGTCCATCTATAGTGAGATTAATCTTATATAGTTCCTAAAATGGACTTATACTACTTAATATAATAAAACTAGTTTCTACTAAACAGGGACTTCCTGTAGGCCAGTGGTAGGCGAAAAAGGCCAGTCGCACATCGGTTGTGGTTTCGATTCCCATAGCCTTGTCTGACGTGATGGGCTGTCGCCCGTCCTGTAGGTTTTCCTTTTTCTAAAACTACATTACTATAAAATCCCATCCATAATATCGAAAAAAGTTCTATCCTTAAAAAATACTTAGCATATGTCCAACATAATCCATTCCAATATTTAGGCTTATCTAAAATACTTCGGTCCAAGCTCATAGTATAAAGAAAACGATTACTTGAAATGTCATCAACCAAGCATGTGAATACCATCATTTATCCCCCATATATATATACTGTTGGTCACATTCCAATCATGTGAATACCTTAATCATGTATTCTCTTGAAAAAATGAATACCCATTGAACCATAGTGAAAACATGAATGCAGTTAAAAGTTAACACTTTCCACATACCAAAATCCTCAAAATTCTATATACTCAAACCATGATATCACTTAGTCCTTATATCAATCATGAGCTCATGAATACTTTCAGACATTTCAATTTCTCCTTATCCCTTCATTATGCGCATATCATCTGCTTTCAAAAATATTTGAATCACTTTTCATGGTTACCGGTACCTTAAAATTATTTAAAACCACAATAGAATAATACAAAAATATTCTAATACACAGTAAAAGTACCCCAACAACATTATTCTTGAATACCAATACATAAACACTTCAATCCATCCTCTTCAATTATTGTCCTGGAATAAGTCCTTTCATTGATTTAGAAGTAACTTTTTAGGTCAGGGCATTGAGTTGGATAATGCCCATGTTCTCCACAAATAATACATTGAACTCCATAATAGTCTGTCACTCTATGACCCTTTTCTTCACATAGATAACATCGGTCCCTCCATTTGCGGTATTCCTCAAGGTTCTTCTCCCCTTCTTTAGAAATCTCAATATTCCTTTCTTTATGCTCCTCAACATGCGAACATGCATAATATTCTATCTTCCTCTTCTTTGATGAATTAGGCATACCACTAAATTTCACCTTGTTAATCATATATCGCAATGACTGATTCGGCATAATCACAATATCTTTCTCTCTAGGCATTACAAAAAAAATTTTCTCATAGTCACCAATTTGTCTATTGGATTCAATGTTAATCGAATTCCTTCTGGTTCCCTCCATTAACTAAAACACAAAAATAATTCTATGAGAGGAAAAAATCATGCTAGAGAAAACAACATAGTAAAGGGGGAGTACCCTCAATATCTAACATCTTAGGTTAAATTCTAAGATCGTTAGCGTAATTCTAGGACTATAACCTATACGTATACTTAACCTTAGAGGCATCCCTAGACATACCTTAGAAATATCTCTAGGGATCTCACTAAAGTTCTCGCATCCTAGTTTCCAAAAGTTGACTAAACCTTTCCTCTGATACCAAATGTAGAGACCTGAAGCCTGACGTACATGGACATTACATTACTTTTGCGTAATACTTAGTACATAACAAAAACACACACACAAGGACCGTAATAGTTTAGTGTCTTTGGAAACTCGGAATATAATCTTCTAATCGTGGTGAAAGATCTTCAAAATCTCCCATAAATATATCCTTTTTTTAAACCTAATTCCTTTCTTTATGTACTAGGAAAAAAACATAAAAGGGTGAGCTCAAATTCTCAGTAAGGGTAAACAAAAGAAATATCAATCACGTCATATTCATAAGAACATATCTTTTGGAAATCTTAACCTGCAAAAGAGATCATAATTTCATAACACGGGATAAATCATAGTAGTGAAATGTAATCCCAATAATCACGACTTAAAACATGAAACTTTGTGTCATACACACACAATCATAGAGAATCATTTCTTATTAGTCAAGACTCATTGCCAAGACTATATTAGTGGACAAAGTCCCTTTCTGAACCGAGTTCACTCCTCGTTTCAGTCCTGTTTCACCGAACCGGTATAACCTACCGTTATAGTCATGTATATCTCATGAGATATAAAATCTTTACCCAATGCAATGGAGGTAGATATAGGTCCCACCCATCTCATAATGATACCATTATTATGTGTGCCACAAAATCATAAACCATACATCATAGCATAACCCATGTAATAAAAATGGGATTCTTAAACAACATGACATCATAAAACAATTCATATAAGATAAAGGAATTCACAAAAATATTTCCATCACTACATAATCAAATCCATGTAATAATAAGGATAGAAATAGAACCCTTAATTATTTTAGATGGAAAATAATTTTGATAAAACACTTGAACTCCATTCTTGAGGAAAATATCCTTTCTACTTCAAAAACATTTTCCTTTCTTACCATGTCTTACAATTTTAAACTAAAAGAATTTTATTAAAAATAAACTTGAAAAATTTTAAAGGAAGCTTCTTGTAAATAATGTTTTAAAAATCCATTCATGCCGTATAAGTTAAAAAAAACATTCTTCTCGTACTTTTGTCGGAAAAGTCAAAAAAGTACCTCGTACGAAAAACGAAAAAAGATTCCTTTCATATATTTTACTAAAAACTCACCGAAGGGTAAAATAGGATTTAAAAAATTGTAGGTGAATGGAAATAATATTACATATTGAGGAAACATGGATGTGGATGATAAAATACACCCCAGTAAATACTAAAGTATAAACAATCTCGGATAAAAATGAGATTGTGATATTTCCCTTACCTTATGTCTAATATGGTTTTTACGTATCCGAACCTCCTGTATAATGATTTAAATAATGTCATTAACTTATTACAGAATCATATTCATTGTTATGATATCATATATGGTTCACTTATGACTTTATATTACCCGTTCTTTTGTAAATTCCATGTTAAAGAAGCGTTTTGGGTAAAATCGTTTCATTTATCGTAGGTGTTTGGACTTGTTGTTCTTGACATTATTATTACTTATATCATGATTTAATTACTTCCAGAATATAAAATATTATTTATATATCATATATATTCAGTATATATATATATATATATAATAGATAGATAAATGAAATGAAACACACCGTTCATGGAGACGGTAGTCCGTACGTACGCATGAACGTTGTTTTCCTTTCCTTATTGTCTGGAATGGAAGTAAGTAGATGACATATATATATACATAAATCCAGTAGATTTACCATGTCATATATTTCATTATTATTCACTATATATACTTTATAATCATTCTGGAATGGTTAACATGGATAATGAATCTCATCGCGTCGTGGAGACGGTAGTCCGTACGTACGCACGAGCGATGATATCATTCTCATGGTCGTGGAATTGTGTTGAAGTGTATGTATACTATTTTAGTATCAATATCACTTTATAATAATCATATATAGTTACTCATTACACCATTATACCCATCCAATTAAGGAGGTGACAGAAAATAGATTACACCACGGCGTGGAGACGGTATTTCGTACGTACGCACGCGCGGTGATTTCCATTTTCCGTAGGATGGATAGAATGTTAATTATAGTTGTTTCATATTTATAATAACATATCAGTATATAAGAAATAATGATGTTATTACTTTATCATGAAACAACTAAAGAAGAAGAAGTTGAAGAAGAAGGAAATTGAAAAAGATCGGTAATGGATATTACCTCTTTTTGATGCGCCTTCACTTAACCTCCACTTAAAGAACTAAGGATGGTCTTTGAAGAAGACCAGGACCTCTAGGATGATACTAGGGAAGTGGAGAAACGATTTTTGCAGGGTTTTTCTGAGCTTGAATGCTCAAATTGGTGTGAGGAGGAGAGGGAGGATGTGCCCTTTTATAAGGGAGGAGAGGGGCACCTTAGGAAAATCTCAAAATATTAATTTATATTAAGGTAAAATTCGGTTTATAATGGTTCCAAAGGGTCTTATTTATAAGATAAAGTGGGTATGGGTCGAAATACTCTCATCCAATAGGATTTAGACAAGTTTAGGTTGTTAGTTTAACCTTATCAATTAGATTTAACTCTAAGTTAAATAATTTAACTTTTACCGTGTCTTTTTGTTTTCTTACACTATATGGTTAATAAACTTACCATAACAAGACAAAAAAACCCCAAGTTGTTTATTATTAATATATCTATCCTTATCTAAGTCATTTGGCCGAACCTTAGATTTTTATGAATTAAATAACAATTAATAATATAATATTTGTTTTAAAAACTAATTTATGTTAATTTTGACACTATTTGGTACATGATTTTTATGAAATTCATAACAGAATGATAAGTTCGAACCAAGTTACTTTTATCAACAATAACATGTCATAGTAACCTATAAAATTAATGTAAATCATAAAAAGTCTCAAATTACATTTATTTGGGCATTTATAACAACAATTATGTCAATATTTCATCAATAGGACAATTACTGCATCATCTTTGTGTCATAATAAATGATAATTATTTAATCCCTAAAAACTCTAAATAAATTCCTATGATGTAGATAATTGTATTAGCTTTCTGGAGACTATTCATGTTCGAAGTTTCATGAAGTTTATCACTAAATTAAAATTATTATACTTATAAGATTTAAGAAAGTGACATGTTGTCACATTCTTTGGTTTTAATAATAATTAAATTATTTTCATGGAAAAAAGTCCATAAAATGAATCTAATCCGACCCTTAGGTTATATTGGTATACTTATAGCCATCCAATAGGATTTTTCCAAGTGTTAGGGTAATTTTATAATCTTATATTTACTCTTAATTACCCGATTTACCTTTAACTATAGTAAATAAAATTTACCGTAGTTACTATTCACAATGCCCAAAAATAAAAAGTAGCTTATTAACATAATTTGGACTCACTGATTCCAAATATGGAATCCATTTTTCCAAATTCAATACACAAAATATGCAGAAATTAAATTAAAATAAATCCCGTTTTCGAAAGAAACGGGTTTTCTTTAAAACATTGCAAAAGATTGAATTGATTTAACCTACGAATTCAAGGTAAAATCAATGATAATGACATACATTATATTAAATGGTAAAAATATATTCTATTTATACTTTAAAACCATTAAATATTATAATTTAACCACATAATATATTACGATGAAAAAAGTTGTTTTTAATTAAAATATAGCGTGTTTCTACTATTCATTAAAATATAAAAGTTATCGGAAAAATATCAAAACTTTATCTAATGTAAATTTTTATATCCTGATTCAAAAGAAGAATTTTATTTTTTCAAATTGAACTTATAAACATGTCAAAAACTATATTTAAAGTGGGTGCTCCATCAAAAGGCGGCAAAACTACATTTTTTGAAAAATACTTATTTTACCCAAAAAATTAATTTGGTTCTTATACCATGTTCTAGAAATGTGTAAGATGAATAATAATGTTATAAAATTCAAAATTTAGTTAACACTATTCATAACCGCTAGTTCATAACAATATTATAATAATATATCGTTGTTTAGTAAAACCCGGTATTGCGTACAACACACGCTATCGAGGAAGGTCGTGATTGCGTGTAATGCAAGCCAAGTCAGGGTTGCGTGTAGTGCGCAACTCCTTTGTTGTTGCGTATAACAGAATCCAACCATATTTTATCTATACATTGAATATATATATATATATACACTTAATGTTGCGTAGAATAAATTCTATCAAACGAACTTGAAATTGTGTGTAACAAGAGCCAAGAAAAGTGTTGTGTATACAGCAAGCTAATACAGTGTTGCGTATAGCGCAAGATAATCTTGGTGTGTCGTACAATAGAAGATATGAATGAAATTAAAAAGAATTTATCTTATAAAATCTCGGTTTGTTACACATTCCCTCCTTGATTAAGGAATCACTACCTGATCTTAAGACCTAATCAAATGAAGTAGTAATGGTTGAGGAAGGGTGACCCAAAATTTATATCACCCCCTCTCCAGTAACATGTCCATCACATCCTGCCACCCATTCCACTGCATCATTACTCACACTAAGATGTACCTCACTCCTAGAAACCTTATTCTAGAAAGAGCTAGCATACACTCTAATACTATGAGTTCTGTTTTGTGCATTATGATCTGAAGGACTAACCAGGTCCTATATCAACCTGTTAAAAATATCAAAGACCTTCTAGTTATAATGGGACACCACTACCTATTTATTGTCCATTTCATCATTTGAATTACTCATACCAGTGGCCTTTCCATCATTTTGAACCATACATTCCCAAACCTCAGTTGAAACATTGTAATCCACATTCAATATCATACCGACATAAGGATAAAATGATAATAAATACTAAAATTAAATGGTCACCATTAAATGGGGATATCAATTTCAATTTAAAGTGTGTTTTCTTCTTTAAATTATAATTGACACTCTATATATTGGTACCCATATATATAAACACAAAGCATGACTTAGGACCAACCTTAGTGGTGGGCAGTAGGTAGCATCTCTTATGTTCTATATAATTATTCCTGTCACCTAAACCTTTATCTTTAAGCAGGAATATGGGTGTTAAAATTATATATGAAGGCTTGTACCTATCCTTATCGTGTATCTGTAACATTATCAATCCTAAATTAGGTGTGTTCTCAGAAATTTTAGATATATGCCACCACAAAATCCTCTATTCATGAACTATGAGGGTGGTGGAAACCATGATCCAGATCCCTTAGGCCTTTAGCCACTAGTGATACCTCCAATAGTTCCATATATAGCACTTCCTATTATATAGTTGTCTTTGTGGCCTAACCCTTCTATGAGAGAGTTGATATAGAAGTTTCAACTATAGGATTAACCAATTTTTTCAGGGGATGGTGTCCCCCTGGCTAAAAATTTATGGTTGTATATTGTCTTATATATTTTTGATCACCTAGATACACCTTCTGAGAGGATATTGAATATCACTACTTATATTCTTCATGGATCCACAAAATGTTGGTTGGATATTCCGAACCAGTAATGTCAATATTGGGAAGTAATTTGGTGGGAATTCAAATTGAGCTACTATGAAAATTTCTTCACTGAGACCCTAAGGGATGATCATGCCTAGGATTTAATGAAATTGTGGCATGGTTCTATGAATGTTATGGGCTACTCATCTCATTTTATAGATATTCAGTTCTTTACACCTATCGATAATGTTGATGTTCCAAAGAAAGAGAGGCAATTTGAGGTTGGGATTAGGCATCCTACTCAATCTTAAGTGAATATATTCTGGTTTGCTACCATGTACGATATAGTGAACTAGGATATCATCACTGAGCAGAACCTGAGAGAGGAATATGGTGTGGCCTAGGGTGGTTCAGAGCTGAGATACATTAGTTATTCGGCTAGTAGTTAGAAGCAGTGCTTTAATACTTCACACATACATAGTGGAATCCAGGTGACCCCCAATAAGTGTTATGTGGTTTTTCATCAATTTGGGAAGCCTAGGCATAAGAAGCTCCAATGTCCTAGAGACCCCATTGAGTGGCAGTGGAAGGTTGAGGCATCTTCATTGTTATTACAAGACCTTCACATATGTTCCAAGTGGTAGACGATCCATATCAACTCCAAATTTAGGAGTGGGATTAGTAACTCCTCACCAGGAAGGTAGCTGGAGAACTACCTTCAGTACATGTAGGGTAGGAGGTCATGGTCATGGTATCTTGGCTTTAGATAAATAGTTCTAGTAGAGAAGACCAAATCAAGGTATTCAGGTTATAGTACAGGGCCATAGATCATGCCATATTTATTCAGTGTAGCCTATACTAGAGGAGAAGGGTTTTGGGACATCTAATTTTTGTGGTTCTATTCTAGTACCCTCTAATATAGTATCTTCCTTATTTGATATAGGTGAATCTCACTACTTTATCTTTGTGGATATTCTGAAAGGCCTTGGGCTTGATATTGAGTACCATTATTGCATGATGACACTTTATAATTCATTGGGTATACATTTAGAGATTGTAATCCAATGCAATTAATTCCCCCATGATGTAGGAATCCATCATTTCTTATGGGACCTATTCATCCTTGAGATGATGTGCTTTGATGTAATTCCCAAGATGGACTAGTTAGTTCCCTATCAATCCTATATAGATTGTTATCACATAAGGGTGTCATTTACATCATTAAATGGTGGTACATATACTCACTAGGGTGATTGGAATTTTCAGGTGGGTAGATCTAGACCAAATCATCTTGGGCTAGGAAGAGTAATCACCAAGATTTCTAACCTTTTTATGGATGATCAGGGACTACATCGGGCTGATTTACCACCTGTAGTTGATCATTTTAGGTATATTTTCCCCAAAGAGTTTTCTGGACTACACAATGAAATATAAAAGAGTTTACTATCAATCTAGTTCCTAGAGTTTCACAGTATCCATACCTATTTATAGGATGGATACTACTAAGTTATAGGAGCTTAAGAGTTATCTATAGGATTTAGAGGACAAGGGTTTTATATAGACTAGTACTTCACCCTGGGGTTCACCGATCCTTTTTTCCAATATGGTGGATAGGACCATTAGGTTTTGTGTGGATTACCGGAAGTTTAATTAGCATACTAAGAAGAATCGATATCCCATAAATCATATAGATAATCTCTTTGACCATTTGAGATGAGAGAGGGTAGTCATAATGATATATTTTATAACAGGCTATCATCATGTGCATGTTAGACCATTATATATACCATGTATATATTTTTATAGTTTTTATTGTTTATATGAATATCTAGTTATGTCGTTTGGTCTCATAAACACTCCAGTAATTTTCATTGCTATGATGAATTGGTTTTTCCAGCCCTATTTGGATTCCTTTGTTGTGGTTTCCATGGATGACATCTTAGTGTATTCTTATACTTAGAGTGACCAGGCCAAACATCTTGAGATAGTTTTGAATATACTAATAGAGCACCATCTGTACACTAAGATCAATAAATGTCACTTTTATATTGATAAAGAGAACTTCTTGAATCGTATTATCTTAGAGGTAGGAGTATCAGTTGACCTATATAAGGTGAGAGATATAGTTACCAGGTAGAATCCCAAGAACGTCTTTGATATATGGAGTTTCTTGAGAATTTTTAATTATTAAAAGCATTTCATATATGACTTCTCACACTTAGAATCACCACTATGGGATTTACAAAGAAGGGTGTGAAGTTTATATAGGCATAAGCCTGTGAGACAACCTTTTAGGAGCTAAAAGGGAGACTAAATTTAGTGACAATCCCGATTCTACCATATTCAAGAAAAAACTATATAATATATTTTGATGCCTCAGCTATTGAGCTTGGATAGGTTCTGATACAGGGAGATAAGTTTGGTTATTAGGGGTTATAGAAGCTGAAGTCTCATGGGAAAAATTACCCAATTCATGATCTCGATTTGGTAACTATTTTTCATGTCTAGCATAGTTGGAGGAATTACAGTATGGGATAGAGTTTATTGGTGTTCACAGACCAAAAAATCCTCAGTTATATTTTCACATTGTGTTATTTAAACCTCATATAGTGAATATGGGTTAAATACCAAAAGTATTTTAACTATGAGATTTATTATACACCTAGGAAAGGCAATGTTGTCATCCATGATCTAAGAATGAGGACTCAGACATAGGTAGTTCAAGAGGCTAGTAGCAAGTGGAAACATATGGCCTTGTTTTCTAAGATGAAAAAAAAGTTTAAGACCATCATAGATTGTATTTACTAGAAACACTATCAGTTAACTCTTCACTCCTAGAGAGAGTGAATATGAGGCAGTTTTCATATCCAGAAGGCTTCGTCCTACAGGAAGGCATTTTTGGTGAGGACCCAACTCCAGATTGGTCTATTGATGGGGATGACATCCTACATATACATGGTTGTATCTAAGTTACTACATAAATGAGATAGGATTTTATACAAGAGTCACATGCTTCTCAGTGGGCAGTGCACCCATGTATCTCCAAGATGTATCGTGATATGCGTTGTCAGTATTGGTGGCTAGGGATGAAACTTCATATATCAGTTTTATCACTATGTGATCTACCTATCAGTAGGTGAAGGTTGAGTACTTGAGACCTTCTAGATTTTTCATATCCATTACCGATCCAATAATTTAATTGGTAGTATTTCGTTATGTATTTTGTAGTTTTATTACTAAGGTCATTGTGATGTAGCGATGTATTTTGGGTAGTCACGGATCGACAAATGAAGGTGTCGCACTTATTTCCTATCTGAGAGACTTTCTCAGCTAATGATCTAGGAAAACTATATGTATGGGAGATTATATAGCTACACAGGGTCTCTTTTACAATCGATTTAGATTGATATGATTGTTTTTCATCAAGGTTGTAGAAGGGTTTATAGAGAGCTATGGGTACACAAGTGATTTAGAGCATAGCATTTCACCCTTAGACTAAAGGCCAATCAGAATAGACTATAAAAGTGTTGGAGGATATGTTCTGATAATGCGTCCTTAATTTGGTGGTTCTTGAGAGAAGCATATCCCTCTCATCATGTTCTACAACAATAACAGCTATAAGTGGATGGTTGGGATAGTTCATTATGAGGCCTTTTATGGTAGGAAATATTTTTCACCCTTGTGTTGGTTAGAGGTAGGAGAGGTAGTGCTACTTGATCCTCACCTCATGAAGGAGAATTTAGAGATGGTGTAGATAATAAAGAAGCAAAATTATACTGCTTAGTCTATATAGAAATTGTTTGTCAATCGCTATCTATGACCTCTAGAGTTCGACATTGGGGATTGTGTTTTCTTATGGATATCACCTAGACTTTGGTATATATGGATAAGGAGTAAAGGTAATATCTTACCATGTTTTTCTAGGAATTTTGAGATATTATAGAGAGTCGGTCCGGAAGCCTATAAGTTTCTACTACCTCAGACGTAATAATCCATGCATGAAATCTTCCAAATTTCACAACTTCACTATTATAATGTCGACCCATCTCATAATTTTGATCCTGATGATGTTGAGTTAGATTAATATTATTCTTTTAAATATAATTCTATAAGCATCATTTATCGATTAATTAAGGGTCGTTGGGGAAATTCTATCCCTTTAGTACGAGTGTTATGGATGCATGGCCGAGTACAGGATGAGACTTTGGAGCAGGAGGTCGACATATGTTCTCATTGTATGGAGTTTTTCTCAGAAATTGTTTTATCAACCTTTGAATGGAAACTTAGGAATGAGTTCCATTAAGGGGAAATATTGTAAGAACTCAGTTTTTATATGAGGTTTTGATACTCTAATTTTTGTTCTAATTATTTGGTTTTTACCTAATCTGGATGCCTACTGAGGATATGGAGGAAACGAGGGTGTTTGGGGATTTTTTGGAGCCGAGAACTGCAGTTGTTGGAAGAGAACATTGAGTTGCACGGTTAGTAGAAATCGTGCATCCCATATCACATGGTTTCTCCTAACTATGTGGGCGAATTTAGTGAGTAGAAGAGGGTGCACAGTTTTCCCTAACCATGGGACCTAGGGTGCACGCCCATGCGGGGGATATACAGTTTTGAAGAGAGGAAAAGAGAATTCTTTGTACATAGTTTTTCAAGTTGTGTACATAAACCGTGAAAGGGAGGTATTGAGGTAGTGCATGGCACATAGTTGTTGCACAGTTTGGCCAAATATTCATCCAAACCATGAAACCCCTATTTTTTGAGTAAAATTACTATTTTTCCAATATTTTTATTTTAACTCAACCCAAATATTTCTTTCTCATTTCTAGCATATAGGAGGTCCATTTTCCTCCATTGAGAGCTCATCCACCCATCAAGATAGGTTCTATGATAATGCATTCATCCAGAATCTGATTCAACTTCTGATCAACTTGTTAGATCTATGACAGTGTGTTATCTATTCACCATATGCCTTCAGTCATATTTCTTTCTCTCAATGAAGTTATTTAGGTTCAGGCTCACATGCCCAATTTTTATGGTGTTCATTTTTTTTTTGTTTTCTTCTGATATGGACCAACCCAGAGGCCGATACAAGAAAAAATATCCATGATATAAACAAGGTAGGTGGTTTAGTGTTTATCCCTCAAGTTTTGTTGAATTTTATTATGATTTGTGATTTTTCACATAATATTCTTCATGTGGTTCCTTAAAATACATAAACCATGTTTTATTAAATATCCAATATACAATTATCCAATCACCCCCCTTCAATTTTTCCATCCCTTGAGGTGAGATGATGAATTTCTAATGTAATTAAAAATTTATAATTTAAAAAATCATATTTTATATGGTTTTGGAATGTCTACTATGTGAGATATTTATCATGAATTTAACTTAAGGTGAGTGTTATAACCAAATCACCTATTTAAAATTGAATAATGGTTACACCCTTATTAAATAATAATGTCAATGACCAATGAATTACCTATGGTCTCTTACCAAAACCTTTGATTTCTTATCACTATTATGATAAGTGGGCATAGAGAACCCTATTTTTAATGTAATCATGGACATGAAGTCCCTTTCCTATTTTTATACATGGGAAATATGTCCTTCCTACTTTTTTATACACAGGTATGGCGTACCATACACTGTTGTGATATATGAGCATGGAAATACTCATTAATAGTGATATACAAGCATGAAGACCCTCATTAATTATGATTCATGGGAATGGATATCCTCATTAAGGGTGATATATGGGCATGGAGACCCTAATTAATTATGATACAAGGTCAGGACAACCCTAAAATAATGATACATGCATGGAAACCCAGCTGATATGATATAGACATGGTGACCCTATTGTTATGATCCAGGCATGATTATCCTTAAAGTTATATATGGGCATGATGAATCGACTATAGGGATTGGAGCATAGTGTCACAACTACTGTGATACTGGGCATGGAATCCCTTCATACTCATGAGACTCATGTTATAGCCCATGGATTATTGAGTTATTCCATGGTCACAGGCTATTAGAAGTATCCATATATATGGTTGAATACACCACTATGTATACAATCAATATATATGTATACATATAGTTACTTTTTAAAAGTTTCCTAGAATGTTCCAAAGAAAGTACAGCATGTCGTGTGTCCTTCAGGAACGAGTTTTGACCCTTTACATATTTTTTTACCACTTACCATTATTATCTGCACACTTCCATATTATATGCATTGACTACACATTTATAGACACCATTGGTGGTGACCTACTGATTTTACCTCACACCTATTATGGGCCATTGATGGTACCTAGGAAGATTATGTGGATTCATGTAGGGACAAGGATAAGTTCATATTTTTCGATACTTTATATGATTATAGAAAGGGGCAGTGAAGCACATAAATGATCTATGGATCATGATGCTTTTAGACATATAATTTTTGATCATTTATCCCTTTTTATACATGTATTTTATTACATTTCTATCTATTTCTTTTTTATTGACACATGAAATTACATCATTTTATATATGATACTAGTTATGGTTTGGGTTTGTTAATTATTATATTTTTATTCTTTACCTTCCATTATAAATTATTTACTATGGGTCCTATATTTATCAATTATTTTCACTAATGTGATACTCTGATCATGAGTATATAGTCTCCCCACTATACCACCATGGTCCCTTAATGATAGTTGGAGGCCTCTGGCATACAGGGAGGTGTGCTTGTGGCCATGTGGCCCATCGGCTTAAGGAATTGTTTTGTGGAATCTAGGTTTGGACGTCACACAAATAATTCAATAAAACTTTTGTAAACCTATCCATGCCATACCCCTTTTATTTCACCTGCATGATCCACTAGGATTCTCATTTGGTATAAGAGCATAAAGTTCCACCTATGATTGTATCTATTTTCTTTCCCAATTATGTTTATAAAAAATTATTAAGTTTATATTTGAATAATTTAAGAGTTACCACATATGGAAAATATAGTTCACATATATATTAGCTCCAACCTAGAGGTTTTATCAAAAACCATTAAGAATATATAGAATAAAGAGTAAAGTAAGTTGATGAATTATTTAAAGTAAAAAGGAGTACATGTCACTAGTTGAAAGTAGAGAAGGTGGGAATGTATCAGTTATCTATGTTGATAACTATCCTCTTGAAGATTCTAGTATAAGATAAGTAGAGAATGTGAACATTAAATCAATTATTGTTTTTTATTCTAAATTAAAGGATTGTTTAAAAAATATTCCTAATGAAGTTATCATGTGAATAATTGTAAGCATTAAGGGACTATAAGTTTAAAATCCCAAATAGGTTTGGAATTTGATGCAATGGAAGAATCTATGGCTAAAATTTTTCATAAATGCAATACTCTCACTAAAATTATTGAATCAAAAGAATAATCTATGTTAATTTGTAATTAAATCTTCATATATATTAATAAATAAATATAAAAATATATTTTTGAGAAATTTTGTTTTTTGAGAAACGTTTTGCAGAAGTGATCCATGTATTAGAAAAACTATACAAAACCTCTATGAATTTCAAAGTTTCTCAGCTGAGATAAAAGTGTAAAGGAGATTTAAATTTATTTAAAAGAGGAGAAAAGGATTATTTAATGTCATATTTTAAAGGAAACTAAATAATGTGAATATATATTAAGATCATTTGAGTTTTAGAATAATATTATCAACTTTAAGTGTCTGGAGATAGGAAAAAAATTAGAAATTAGGATGTGAAACAACCTAAAATTTCCCAAGCTATTAAGAATATAAATGATTCCTTTTATACTTATGATAACAATCATTCGTCTAAAAATACTCAAACTTTTGTAAATAAGATCTTTAGATCATCGAATTATATATCTACTATAATCTCATGGAGGAAGGTAACCCTTGTCCAAAAAAACTTTTTCTGTACTAATACTATTTTAATGACTATTTAAGGTTATAAAAGGAATTATAGAAATATATGGGTTGATAAAAATTATAAGAAACCCATAGCATCAATGGTGGATGTAAACAAAATAAGGATTTATTATTCCGGATAAGAATAAAAAAATAAACTTTGTTCTATCCAAAAACAGTAAGGTGTCAGATCAGCTATAATGTTTCACAAAAGAAGAAATAAATATTTTTTGTCATTGTTTTTTCTATGGATGGTTTGGAAGCAAGGACATTGATTATTGGAATAATTTTTAATCATTGGAAGATAAATAATTTCTATATCAAGGGGGCACATATTCTATAAATATAAATCCTACAAAAAAGAGGTATAGTATACAAAATAGGAGAAATATATCCATCAATATAATATTTTAAATCTTAGAGAAATTCTATATAAATTGAAACCAATGTGTATGTTATGATGAAGAGTGTTGGTACTAATCTATCATGAATTATTTTCATGTTATTAATAAGATAAGGATGAAAATGATAAAGAAGAATAAAATGAAGATCAATCTTCCTACAAAAGCAGACTGTCAACAAGATTATTAATAAATTTACACCAAAGAAAAATGTTGAAAAGGATATCAAAAAAATAAAATATAATTTTAATATGGTAGAAATTTTGAAATCATAGTTCATTTAAAATCTCTATGAAAATCAAATTTGAAGTAAAAAATCAATATCTAGAAAAGAATAAATCTAAGAAAGAAATTAAACGATTGGTTTGGTGGAAGACATCCTTGGAGAGAAATCAAAGATGTTTCCAAATAAGGGTAATCTAAAATATACTAAAGAGTTTTGTAGAAAGTGAAAAAGGATTAGGTACATAGCTAAAAAATTAATTAAATGGATACCTATATTAGAGTAATTATTGAGTAAAAAATTGAAAACACTAGTGACTTATTTTCCTAAAAATACTATAAATTAGTTGTCCATATATAAAAGAAAATTTTAGAATGTTCTAGTACAATGATTAAATATATGTCCAGTATGGTTGGAAATGGATAAAAAGTTATAATAGGCATAGAAGAATATAATTATATTTTAGAAATTATTATAATGCCTATTCCACATAAGAATACATTGAAAATAAATAGGACCATGCTTCCCATGAATGCTCAAATCTGGACAGTCAAAGAATAAGTAAGTGTGAAGATATATCATAAATATGGAGATGAATTGAAAATGATTACTGGATTGAGAAAATAATCACTTTCAGGATTCTATAACTAATAATAAAATTATAAACCACCTTGTTACCATGTATATATTGTGTTTTTTCTATGTATGGAAATGAAGGTGAGCCCTATATTCATGGGGATACTTAAATAAATGAATGGTGTGAAATTTATATTGTATCTATAAATATATTCATCATATAGTATTTACATCTAATTGTTATCTTATATCCTTCTTAAAACACTTTAATTATTATTAAAATTATACTTGGAGTTTTTTCTTGAAGATAAACCATCCATGATGAAGATTATTAAAGATCATCTCTTAAAGGGGAACTATAATGTTAAATATTCTGTCAGTAATTTATTATTCCTTGAAAAAAAATTAGAAAACACTTGAATAAGGTAGATATTGGGGTATGATAATAAATTTCCTATTATATCTCTAATTATATTTAATTTGGTTCATTAGGGTTATTGATTGTTATACCGTAAAAAAGCATAGATTCATTTTTTACCATGGATTTTTTTTCAATGTTTTTATTGATGATAAGAATAGATTTTTATTTGTAATACTATTTAAACCCCCATAAAGAAATATTTAAGAGTTAGTATCACATGTTTAATGGTTTATTCGATATATTTGTTTTCTAGATTCATCGACCTCAATTCTTATATAGATAATTTCTCACATAGAATTAGATTTTATTATTTATGGATCATTACTAAGTAAAATATTTGTTCATCCTTACCTAAAGAAAATAAATTGGTAATTCTCTCAAGTGATATTTCTCAATAAAGTGAGAGAATAAATATAGGGAGAGAAAAAATTAAAGGGTAGAAGATTAAAATTTCATTTGTGGTAAAATGAGATGATAAGAACCTTTTCTGCCAATATAGCTTTAAATTTTTTATCAATAAGGGTAAGAATAATAAAATTTAATTTATTATTAAATTGTGTATTGAAAAAAAATATAAAGGGGGTATTGAAGAACCTAAATAGATTGAGGATGTTGAGGTTGTATTTATTGTGAATTTTTTTATGTGAAGAAAATTCAATGTGTGTTAAATGTGGATGATATAGAATAGCCTAATTTATGAAGATGTTAATGTTCCCCATGGATTAGGAAGAGTATCATAAAAAAGGGAAAATTGTTTAATGAATTTTCTACCATTGGAATATACTTGATAATCATATATGAATTGAAAAAGAGGTTTATAATTAAATAGAAGCAACTTTGTGGGAATAATCCTTATATCTAATGACATTTAAGACACATAGAAATTTATCAATGTATAGTCTTTATAGAAGTTAAATGAACTAAATAAAATAGTTTCTAAATGATACTGGAAGAATTGGACTACTAAAATAGCTTGAGATCTATTATTTAATAGACTAAGAGTTGGCTTGTTTATAAAATAAATCATCCAATGTTCACTAAGCATGAGAAATTTTTTACTATGTGAATAACAATATTTTTATGATTTTTAGGTGTGATTAAAAATTAATTGAGCATATTGGATTAATTTCTAAGTTTATTTGAAGCTAATATTTGATAAAGTAAAATAATATATATTCTAAGTAAAAAAATATTACATGCCTAAATAACCACATGAACAAGGCTCTACAACCATGAGGAGGTGCAAAACCTCAAACCTAGCTATCCTAGGTGGATAAATATGATTAGAGATATGGTGTAGGTTGGCACCAGCATGATAAGAGAGGGAAAATTTTGGGAAGTAGATGAGGACCATTACAAATATTTCATAGTGACACCATAATAATTAAAAAGAAAAAATTAGAGAATTAATGGTAATAAACAAGGACTTTACCAAATTTATGTCTGATATGGGATGAAAAATACATGTTCATTATTAACAATTTAAAATGTGTGTGCCCATGGGCCAAATGGCGTGATCAGTTTATTATCCCTCTTTTTAGGGTTTTCATGTGGGAGTTTCTAACCACACTAACTAGTTTCTTATCATGCCTATAATAGGTATCACCTAGAGAATATAAATCTTGGGTATTCATACTTGTACTAGTTAAGGTTGTGGAGTATATTTCATGACATTCTCACTAGCTTCACACTATAACTGTTGCGAGTGTCGGAAGACACTTGTAATACCTTATGAAATTCAATATATGAAGTTGATACTTTGTGTATGAATATAATTGTTCTATGTTAAACCATTAAATATCAATATCCCAATTTTTTTATTATCATTATCCTAGTCAATTTAAACTATTTTTATTAGGATTTATCATGATTCATATTGTAATTAGATATAGTAATGTTTTGGTGGATGAAGATGTACAAACATAAAGAAGTTATTATGATTTGAAGACAAAATAAGTGAAACGATGAAACATTTTATGTTGATCAGAGTATTTTAGTTCCATGAAGTTAAATATAGAGAAAATGTATGTAAGTCACAGAGGAACTTTTCTAAAAGAAAAATACATTTTTGAAATCATGGTCACATATTTCTTGGAGTCCCATGAGATTCAATGGTCAGCCGTGTTTTTTGAAAACTCTAAGGGGTGAGTGGAATTTCAATTTGCCTATAAATATACCTTAACAACATCATTACAAGATAATAAAGAAGTAAAATATTATAAGATTATATTAACCATAATATAAATTTCTCTAATCTCATATCATTTTTATGTGATGGAATTCCTTGTAATAAATAATGTAAGTGATTATCAGTCTTGTTAAGAAACTTATGTGACATTATTTTTGTGAATTAATTTTTTGTAAACTAAAAATTTCACACAATAAGTGATATTAAATGATTAATTTCATGTGTTTAATGGGTCAATGTGTCAAAGTATAAGATACAATGATTCTAGTAAAATATATTCCTTGAACATTAGTCACATGAAGTGGAATTGAGGAGATAATAAGTAAAGGTTATGGAATTTGAGCGTAGTCTATGAAATTTATTATAATTTCATGATGATTAATTATTGTCTAAGAGTTGTGTGCTACACTTACATGAATCCTATTTGTAGAGAGATAGTCCCACAAACTAGGTTTTTCACAAATCAGAATTGAGAAAAGGTTATAATAGTTGTTGTGTAAAGCTTTAGAGTATAGTAATAATATTGGTGTTGGAAGTTTATATTAATAAATGTAATGGTTTTAGAAGATAAAAATTAAAGAATATAGAAATTAAATATCCATATGCTAAATCAATGAGAAACACCAATGTATTAATTTAGTGTGGTAATATTTCAAATGTTGTAGTGCTTGAAAATTGAGATATCAAGATGATAAAGATCTAAAAGTTTCAAATCAAGGTAAACTATACCAATCCAGTATAATTTTTAAAATTTAATCTACTAGGAATAAACTGAGAAGAATCAAAAGTTACATAATCCAATTATAAAGTGATCTGAATAATTAATAATATTTTTTATTATTAAAAAGAGAACTACTCCAACTTTTATGTAATTAATTTTTTTTATTAAGTAGTAGTTAAAGACCTGTAGTTTAGGAACATAATTTTATAGATGATTTAGAGTTAACCTAGAGTTTAAAGAATATCATGTGTATGAAATATATGAAAATAATTTTTGTATATTGTAGGTTTCTAGTATAATCCAAGACTATAGTAGTCTGGAGGCTGAAGACTATTTGGAGGTAGTATAAATATTTCTTCACTTGTGTGATATAGTGAAGATTTGGGATGTGGATGTATACCCAACCCAACTGACTTTTACTCATTTTTATATTATTATACAATCTATGTCTCAAACTCAACTCAAACAATGTAAATATATAGTAACCAAACTTGGGGGAAAATCTTTTACAAATACTATGTTTTTTCTTCATTTTATTTCTGTATTGAATGAGGTGTGAATGTGTTTGACAAAATATGAGAACCATTCATCCTAATAAGTGCATAATTTAGACTATAAAGTTGGGTAAAGGGTAAAAAGAAAAATAATTCAATAAAACTTGTGTACACTGATTCACCCCATACACCAGTGTGTCTTCATGATCCATTGAGCATCTCATTATTCTCAAAGAAAAAAATAAGTATATAAATAATAGAATAAAGAAAATTATATTCAAAAGAAATGGAGATAAGAGTATGGTTTTATCATTGATATTTACTGTTTTTTTATTACCCACAAAGAGGTAAAATGGTAAGAAAATGTATTATGAATGTTATATTTGGAAGGAGATAGGTTAAGTTATATTCACGGTGTAACACTAGTTGAAATTTAACTTGTATTGTGTTTTAGAGATTAATACTTCTATTCTATATCCATGTTTTTATATTTAATACTAATAGTCATTAACCCTAGAAAAACTTTTGGAAGTCCTCATCAGTAACACTCTTGATCTACTAGTAGAGAAATCAATATCTTAGAAAGAATATGGTAGATCACAAGCATTCTAGGAATGAGTATAACTCCACTTAATATGTTCCTAGCGAGATAAAGGTATAATTTCATCTCAATTAAGTCGTTAATGGGATGGAGAGGATTTAAATATTCAAAAAATGATGATATGAAGTGATTTATTTATAGAGAACCTGTTTTTGACTTCAAAGAAAATAGTATATGTCTAGAAATATTTTCAAAGCTAGGAGTTAAGATAGTGTGTAATTATGAGTCTCAATGTGGCCAGGATTAATTTCATAAAAATAATAATTATATTTTATGTTACAAGAAAAAAATTTCCTAAATAAAATAGTATCACTCTTAAATAGGGTCTCATATCAAAAATATGAGACCATTTTTGAATATAGAATACAATTTTTACCCTAGATAAAACCTAAAATAGGTCTGTGCATGGTGTTCAAATAAAACGACCATTGGTAGTATGTTCAGTTGGATAATTAAATAAATAATTTATTTAATTTATTAATTTAAATTATTTAAATTATTCTATAAATACATCATAATGACTACTCTCAAGGTTTATCCACATAAACCCGAGGAGAATTGAGAGGATTTCCATCCACCACTCATTGGAAGATTAGAATCAGATGATAATGAGACACTGAATCAAGGAATATCAACTCATAGCAAATGAAACAATTCTTTTTGCTCATTATAGAGCATGTTATTCATCGATAAAGGATCCGATTCTATGTAAGTCTTTTTAATTTCTGAATTTATTCCCTATTGAATAAATTTTTTATCATGATTTATTATATTTCTTTATCGGCATCAATTGAAACCCTTTGAATGCACATGTGTACCAGTTTTAATGTATTATTTAGTTTTTATCAACCTGGATATCCCAATTTTTTCATTTTCTAGGAAAACATTTCAATGATGGTTAAACCTTTGTTTTGATGACTTTATCTCAAAAATTCTTTGTGTTATTCGTCGTTGGACCATGGGGTCACGATTCAACATTGCTGAGTGGGACCGAGCCTAATTGAACCCCCTGATTTGTGACAGGTTCACGTGCAATAAATGGATAGGATAAAAGGTGATGGATTTTAAGGATTCACTGGTTGAGGATGCTTTCTTTGTCGATCAAGGATCTAAATTGGGATTTGGAATAGCACGGGTGATGCACGAGGCATGTGGGGCATACCGTGAATGCACTAATAGTTTGGAAATCCGTTTTCCATCAAATAAATGGCCATAAAGGGTTGTTCAAAGGACTCCCCTTCTATTTTTGGAAAGAAATAGGCATTGATCAATGCAGTGTAGAAAAATATGGAAAATTAAAACAAATAGGGAAATTCTGTAAGAAATCTAACTACACACCATGTATTTCAATGAACACAGGCCATACAGTTCCCCTTTTTCTGTGATTCCAATGTTTTGATAAAGTTAAGGATTTAACACCATATAGTTTTGACATGCACCGTGTATCCCTCCTAGGGTAGAAAAGTTGGGAGGTGGAGTACACGAGAAGGACCTCATGTGGGAGAACATGGCTAGGAACGGGCCATGTACCGATGTACACATTCGCAGACAAGAATAAGGGTGGAATCCCATGGGGAAGGACACTCCATGTACCAAAGTACACAGACACTGGCAGAGTTACATAGAAATTTCCAATAGCATGGGTAGGACACCAGGTAGCTCAGGCATTCCATGTAGTTAACCTATACGTCTTTTAGTTCTACATGATTAGTGAGCCATGTACAAGAAGGGACATGTTCAAGAGGAAGAGTGTGACCACACACCATTTGGGACCCTTATATGCCATGTACCCATTCTTTACTTTTGATAAAAATTAAAAATCTTGTATCTCCTTTATTTGGACTCTAATTTTGGCCCATGAGTAACCTATCATAATTTTTTCACATAGAACATGATGGGGTCCCCTTAGTGGATTTTGAGATACTATGAAAGATTTTGTAGACATAATTATTATTTAAGTAGTGCTTGAAAACAAAAGTGATCAAAAAGTATCATTAGAGTGGTACCCCTATGGAATTAGGGTGTGGATCCTTTATCTACTAAGTGGTCCCCCTATCGGATAGGGTGTGGGTCCTCTATCAATTGAGTGGTACCCCCTATTGGATAGGGTGAGGGTCCTATATACAATAAGTGGTACCCTCCTACTAGACAGGGCACAGGTCCTCTACCTATGGAGTGGTACCCCCCGAAAATTGGATAGGCTATGGGTCCTCTATTTATTGATTATAGAACCTTTAATTATAAGGGTGTGGTTCCTCTATCAACTGGGTGGTGCACCTATCAGATAGGGATTGGTTCATCCTTACACATAACAGCTCCCCCATAAAGAATTAGGGTGAAATTTTTCCATCTACTAAGTGGTACCCTCGGACGTACCAAGGTACAAGCCCTATATATTTTGAGTTATACCCCCTATCGAATAGGTCGTAGGTCCTCCTTACATAGATTGGTATCCCAATGATACACTAGGGTGCAGGTTTTATTTATGGGGATTTTTCCCTATTAATTTTCTTTCAAAGTGGCAAGGCATGGGCCCTCCATATAGTTACTTATTTAGAAATATGCTTCAAATGTTGGGCATCATTGATGGACCTTCCTAAACTGATGGCACACTTTTCCTAGGTTATCCTCTGAGATAGAGATCCAATTTTCTCTCTCGTTTGGGTTTATGTGGTTTTAACATATATATATTAATCAATGTCTTTGGTTTTCTTACTCTCTTTCTCTAGGTTGATATTTCTATCTATTCTTATCATGTCTCTTACTACTTCCCCTTTATCATTTAGGGATTTTTACTATGTATGTATATACTCACCACTTTGTATTATTTTCTTACAAATGTCATCTCTTATGAAGATGATGGATAGGTTAGCAGTGATTACAGAAGAGCATAGGGATACCAGGTCCATTTTTCGGTATACAGTGGTTGGGGATTGGAGAATCCGAGGTGGGCTCTCTAAACATTTACGTTTCCAGTTTTTTCAGGTTGGAAAAACGTTTTGATTGGGTGTGTATTTTTTCCCTTTACTATTTAGTTTTCACTAAAGTGATCTTTGTATTTACTAGAGGTTTAATGTATGGTTATTACTCGAGATGTTTCATCTATTTCTTTATTACTATTCACTTTTTCATTGATATGGTCAGGTGTGTGTGTGTGTAGGTACACTAGTAAAAGGTATCTCATGTCAGTTATTCATTTAAAAACATATCACTGGCCCCTGTCTTATAGAGGTGGGATTGGGGTAGTTACAGATTAAGATGCATTGGATCGGTTCATGATATATTTGTATAAGAAGTGGTTCTATCCTTGGATTTTGTTTGGAGTAGTCCCTTTAAGATGATTTTTTGGATTAAGATAAATTGTGCCAAAGTTTCTTGAGTGTGGATTTTAATCCAAGGATCCTAATGTTGGTGTGGTAGCTGACATATCCATTCAATGGGACTCTAACTACTTTCTTGTCAACTTGGAATACTGAGACATTGGTTTTAGGGGTCAATGGTAAATGCATCATATACGATTGAATTTTTCATTTTCCTTCTTAAGTCAGCTACCAATTGTGTGTGTGTGTCTGTGTGTGTCTATGTTCATCTGACTTTGGAACATCTTGATTAAATTTTTATTATTACTCTGCGCTGATAACTATCCAGGTTACCAGTTATCGATTGTAATGATGATCCAATGACCGATGAGGAATCAGTTCGGGGTTCATCCCATGAGATCCCACCTTCAGGAGGATAGGTAGTTGCACAACCACCTGTTGAGCAGTATATTATACCAGTATAGATGGCTGAGGATACCTGTTGAGTAGTATATTATACCAGTAGAGATGGCTAAGGATGTTAGAAATCTTAGTGCACTCCGCAATTTCAAGTGCCAGAGGCCGCTGGGGATTTATGGAGATATATATCCCCAGTTATAAGAGGATTGGATAGAGTGTATGGTCCTTGTTTTCAATTTTATCCAGACACCAATGAATTAGGTGGTTTCATTGGCTTCTATCCTTTTCCATAGACTAGTTGGGTGCTGGTGGAGTCCTGTTACACAATACATGGTGAGTTGACACTCTCATTACCTGGATTCTGGTAGCTATTACATGAGGAGTAATACCCCTCCATCTTGAGATCTATTTGGATTCAATAGCATATAGAGATGTAGTAGGGAGGGATGGCAGTGGTTGAGTACATAATGAGGTTCTCATACCTTATGAGGTACTCTATAGATATGATTTGGGATGGCTAATTCAAATAATGGATGTTTGAGTAGGGTCTCTGCAAAGATATTTTCACCAGTGTAGTACCCTAGTGAATTCCCACCTATATCAGGGTGTTTTAGTGATAAATGGTGACGAAGGTCCTCCTATTATAGGGATTCTAGGTAGATGGTTATGGTAGAGGTAATTATAGGGTTGGTCTCCTATATTATCTAGAATATATCAGTTGATATAATCTTGGCATAGGATACATACTCACGAATAGACTCAGGCATGTGGTCATGTGGTATAGGGACCATGAAGAGGACCAGGGAATCCCAAAGAGTGGTGTTGTTATACATGTAATGGTTGAGGTCACATATCATGTTATTTCAAACCCCGATATGCTTATGAGGGAGGGATGATAGCAAATATCCCACCAATACATAGGTAGCATCGTGATCAGGGATATCACAGGTGGGGGTAGGGTGGCCCTTAGTGAGGCAGAGATAGTAGAGGATCGAGTGGAGATCTAGGACGAGGAGTTGTGGGTGGTGAATAGCACTATGATATCCTTCCACCACCCCCACTAGGAGGCCCACGTCAGGCTCAAGGAGATAGAAGTTTCGGGTGTTGACAAATCCAGGCTATGGATTATTATGACCCAGTGGAGTATGAGTGATTATAGGTATGATCTTTTTTTATTATACTATTTATTTATTATTAGTAAACACTTGTGTGAGCCATTACTTCATATATTTACACTTAATGTGAGATATGGGGATGCTAGTTGACACTTTATCCCAGCATCTTTGCCTTGAGGTTCCTAATGGGAACACTTCTTTATATTGTTTATCAACCAATAGTGTAAGATATCTCTTGCTTCAGAGAGTTTCTTTTGGGATATTTTATTCATCATGATAGAAAAATTTGAAATCATCTTGGTTTTGGATTGGTTGTCTTCATTCTAAGCTCATTTATTTGTCATCACTGATGCATTAGATTCCTTCTCATAGATGGAACAAGATTCTCCTTCATGAATGAGATAGATCACATGGAAGGATGAGTGGGTTTTGTGAGCATGAATTTGCCACCCACCAGTTTGTGAGTTTGTCCCTTGTTTCAATAGTCTCTTCAAGCATCTGAAATCCTTCAGTCATGAGGGATTATAAGGATGTCTTCCAAGAGGACATTAGGAGGCTATCTCTGAGGTGGGAGATGGATTTTTGTATTGACTTTCATCCTGGTAATGCTCGGATATATTATGTGGCATATCGGGTGGCCCCTACCGAGTTCTGGGAGTTATGGTTATAGTTAGAGGAACTTTATGAGAAGAATTTTATCAGGCCCAGTGTGTCCCTTGGGTATCTCCAGTATTGTTTCTGAAAAATAAGGGTGGGATCTTGTGTATTTTTTTAGATTATCATCACCAAAATCAGGCCATGATAAAGAACAAGTACCCCTTTCTGAGGATTGATGACCTATTTGATCAGTTGTGGGGTTCAAATTGGTTCTTGAAGATCCATCTCAGGTCTAGTGACCAACAGTTGAGAGTTTTTGAGGATGATATTCTAAATATAGAATTCTAATGTTGCTATAGATATTATGAGTTCCTCATGATTCCCTTTGGTATGATGAATTCCCCCTCTAAGTGTTATGAATTTGATGAGCTAGATCTTCTGGTCGTACTTGGACCATTTTTTGGTTGTCTTCATTAAAAAAATACTAATATACTCTTTGTAAGAATATGATCATCAAAAACACTTAATGATAGTCCTAGATTTTCTTCGGGATAACCATCTTTATAGAAATATCTCGAGGTGCTAGTTCAGGATTCATTATATTCACATCCCGGGGCATGTCATCTCTGGGTATGGATTGGTTGTGGGCCTAGTGAATATTGATACAATGATTTGGGAACCACCCAATATCATGTCAGTGGTGTGGAGTTTTCTTGGATTAGAAGGGTACTATCAGATATTTTTGGCAAAATTCTCTAAGATTGAAGCCCCTTTGACCGCCCTAAAATGGGAAGGGAAGTTGTTTACATAGACTAATCAATTTCGTATAGCCTTTGAGGGGTTGAGTATGAGGATAATGAGTTATCTTGTTTTGAGACTAATAGATGAGTGTGTGGAGTATTTAGTTTTTTTTTGCTGCCCTGGGAGTTTGGCTTTCCTATGTGTTAATGCAGATATAGGAAGTTATCACATAAGGGTTGAGGAAGTTGACACCCCACAAGAAGAACTACATGTCTCATGAACTAGAGATAATAGTGGTAGTCCTCACTCTAAGTATGTGTAGTAAGTATATTTAGGGAGGGAAATTTTTTGTTTACTCAGACCATTAGAGTAATAGGTACATCTTCACACAGATAGACTTGAACTTGAGACAGAGGTGGTGGTTGGAGTTCTTGAAAGACTATGAATTAGACATCATATATACTCCTAGTAAGGGAAACATGGTAGTACATTCCCTTATTAAAAAGGCTTAGGATTTTTTGTTTTAGTAGATGTCTGAGTAGTTGGCTTCCTTGAAGCTAACCCTGGTAGAGAAGGAGGGTGATTCTTTTCTTTAGATGATGGTGTTGAGTCCTCTACTTATCAAGTGTGAGAGAGAGTCACAGTTGGGAGGCATCAACTATGAGTTATTGTGTGACTAGTTATCCTCAAAAGATTCACCTAACATATTTTCTAAATTATGGAATCATGTCATCCTTTTCTAGGTAAAAACTATGTTCCCAGTCATAGTGAGGGAGGAGATGATGAGAGAGTTACACACTTATCCTTTGTTTGTATATCCCGGTGTAAGGAATGTGTATAGATACTTTTATTGGTAGTTTTGGTGGGCCTTCATGAGATGGATCATGTCCATGTACGTCTCTTGATGCCTCACCTATCAGTAGGTGAAGGCTCTGGCCCAGGTTCCATCAAGTTTGTTGCAGCCCCTTGAGATCTCAAAGTGGAAATGGGATGGAATATCCATGTACATTGTGAAAGATATTTTGCAGATAGTAAGAGGCCATGAAATCATATGGGTAATAGTTAAATGACTCACAAAGTCAAATCACTTCCTTACTATTAAGGGGTAGATTTTGGTGGAGATTTTAGGGTAATTTTATGTATGGAATATTGTTCACCATCATGTGGTTTCCTTGACTATTGTCTTTGATCATGATATGCATTTCATTTCACAGTTGTGAATAGGCCTGAAGGATTTATTTGGGTCCTAGATGAGGATGATTACATCCTTCCACCCCCTAGAAATATAGGGATACTGAGCACACTATCCAGGTGTTGGAGGTTATTTTGAGGACTTGTGGGTTAAAAATTTTCCAGAGCTGGGAGGATCACTTCCCCTTGGTAGAATTTTCAAAAAACAATATAAAACACTTGACTATAAACATGGAACATTTTGAGGCCATGTATGGGAAAAAATTCTATTCAACCTTTTGTTGTACAAATTTTATCAAGGCATCTCTTATTGTGCCAAATATGGTGTAGTCGATGACAGAGAAGGTCTAGGTAATCCATGAATGGATGGGGATATCCAAGAGAATGTATAAACCATATGCATGTTAATGTCATAGGCCCTTGGAGAGTGTTTTGAGGCTTCTTACCACCTTGTCCTACCCCCATAGTTGTATTAGGTGCATGAATTCTTCCATGTTTTGTATTTGAAGATATACATGCATGACCCCATGCACGTTATTAATTGGGATGATTTGGACATCGAATATGGAGAAATTTTTGTGGAGTACCCGGTGGTGATCGAGGATCAATGGGAGAGGACCCTACGTTGACGGACCATCCCCTTAGTTTGTATTCTATGGCAGTATGAGATCATATAGTAGAGAACCTAGGAGAAATATAGATAGATTTGGGCTCAGTGTCCCATGATTATTTTTTTCTAATTTTTACTTTTCATAACCACGCACATAGACGGTGTGCACTTCGAAGGCCCGGTGTGCCCAAAATTAATTTTATAAAAATAATAATTATATTTTATATAACACATGAACATATTCTTAAAAAAAGTAAAACTCTTAAATGGATTCTCGAATCGAAAATACAATACAACAGTTTAATCTAGAACTGTAGGATTACCCTAGGTGCAAACTAAAATATGCCAGCGTGGGGAATTCAGATAAAACGGCCATTCGATTTTTGTTAAGTGGGATAATTAAAAATTTATTAAATTCCTTTATTATTTTTTCTAACTCAAATTCATCTATAAATACATCATTATAATGATTTTATAGGATTTTCTTCATAAACAATGGGATAGTTGAGAATATTCCCTTACACCACTCATTAGAGGATCAGAATCAGATGATGATGAGACTTCGGATCCAGGAAGATAAACGTGCAGTGAATGAAATGACTCTTCTTCCTCATTGGTGATCATGTTCTTCATCAAAGAATGATCTGATTCTTGGTATGACTCTTAAATTTTAGATTCCTCCCCTAATGATTTAATTTTTGAACATGATCGATTCTATTTCTTAATCTCCATCAATTGTAAACCTTTACATGAACCAGTTTACTGGTTGTAATTGATTATTCAGTTTCTCTCACCATGAATATCCATGTTTTTGTTTGTTTTCCAAGAACACATGGAAAATATTTTTAAACCTTTTTATGATTCATTTATCTCAATAATTATTTTTTTAGTAATCGTTGGACCCTCAGGTCATGATTTGACATTGTCGGGTGGGACCAAGCCCAATCGGACCCTCGGATTTAAAAAGGTTTCACATGTGACGAATAGATTGGTGAATCAATGATGGATTTGAAGGATTTGGGGGTTTCGGGTTTTTTATTTTTGGATCCAAGATCTAAAGTGAAATTTGGAATGGAACAAGCAACGGACGATGCATGTGGGGCATATGGAGAACCCATGGATGATTTGGAAATCATTTTTACAGCCAACAGATGGTTTTAAAATGGTGTTTTAAGGCTTCCACTTTGATTTTGAGAGAGTAATAGGCATGGATTGATGTGGAGGAGTTGGATATTGAACACCAAATAAGATCTAGTAATTATGTGGGAAACCCAACTACACATTGTGTGGTTTGAAGAACACACGCCATGTAGTGGTACTTTGTATGTGATGTTAGGGTCTTGAGAAAGTTAAGGATAACATGTTGTGTGGCTAGTCCACACACCGTGTAGCCCTCCTCGGGTAGAAAAGCCATGTGGTGGAGCACACTAACAGCACCCCATATAGGATAACATGGCTAGGCATAAGCCAAGTACCAATGTATATAGACTTGGCTAGGGAAACGAGAAGAATCCTATGTGGAAAGACACACCATGTACTAAAGTACCTGAACTTGGGAAGACTTAGAGAGGCTTTCATAGAAGCATGAGTAGGACCCTGGTGGTTGAGTCATCTCATAAAGTCTACCTACACATTTTGTAGTTCCATATGGTTAGTGAATTTTCTACCAATAGGGACACGGTCATAAATCGGAGTGGGACCACACGTTGTGTGGGAGAAATACACATTATGTACCACTTATTTCATTTTGGGGAAACTTCAACCTCATTTATATCCTTTGTTTAGACTTTTATTTTTGTCCATGAGTAGCCTATCTTGATTTTTTTCCATGTAGAACATTATGGTGTCCTCTATAGTGGTTTTTGAGATATGATGATAAATGTTCCGGGTGTGATTCTTATTTATGCAGTGCGCAATGATGGAAGTGATTAGGCAGGATCATTAGAGTGGTGTTCCCCTATAGTGTTAGTGTGAAGGTCCTTTATCTAATTATTGGTACCCCTTATTGGATAGGGTGAGGGTCCTTTATCTACTAAGTGGTTACCCCTATTGGATAGGGTGTGGGTCCCCAATCTACTAATTGGTACCCCGCTATCAGATATAGTGTGTGTCCTCTATCTATTGAGTGGTACCCCATATCCAATAGGTTGTGGGTCCTATATCTACTGATTGGTACCCCATGACATATTAAGGAATGGGACCACTATCTACTGAGTGGTACTCCTCAATCAAATAGGGTGTGATTCCTCTTTACAATGAGTGGTACCCCCTATGGAATTGGGGTTTGGTTCCTCTATCTACTACATGGTACCCCCCCCCCACCCTAATGTACCAAGGCATGGATCCTCTATCTATCAAGTTTTACCCCTATTAGATAGGGAGAGGGCCATCCTAACATATGTTGGTATCCACCTGATTCCCTAGGGCTTGGGTCCTCTTCTTGTAGATTGTTCCCCTATATTGTGCGGCATAATGGTGAGGTATTGGCCCTCTACATAGCTATATCTTTGGATATAAATGCGAGATGTTGGGAATCATTAATGGACCTTTTGGAACTGATGGAACTCTTTTCCTAGTATGGGATGTGAGATGGCTATCTCCTTTTCTCTCTTGTTTGGGTTTCTTTGGTTTGAGCATATATATGTATATATCTGCATCCATTTTGTTGGATTTTGTACTCTATTGCTTTGTGTTGAGCTGTCTATCTATTCCTACCAATTCACATACCGTCCCCCCTTCAAATTTAGAAGCATCCTACAGGGTATGTACATACTCACCCCTACAAGGGTATTACCAATACGTATTGTGTCCTATGGAGATGACGGACAGGTCGACAGTGATTATAGAGGAGCATTACGATACCTTGTGAATTTGGGCTCATACGGTGGTTTGGTCTTGGATATTCAAAGTTGGGCTCTCTCGGGATTTAATTTTCCATTTTTCAATTTGGTACATCTTTCTATTTGGGCATGTATTTTACCCACTTAATTTTTAGTTTACACTTCAGTACTCTTTGTAATCCTTATAGGTTTTTCATGTATGGTTATTACTCTATATGATTTTTATTTTTTTTATTCCAATTCAATTTTTCATTGATATGGTTGGGTGTGTGTGTGTGTGTAGGTACACTAGACAATGGTCTCTCATGTTTGTTATGACTTTTGATGCTTTTCACCAACCCCTGGCCTATGTTGGTGGGATTCAGATAGTTGTGGCTCGAGCCTCATTGGGTAGGGTCATAAAAGTAGTGAGAATAACTCATAAAAGAGGCATAATAATTTTCATTAGTGAATGAATTGGTTTTTTTATTGATTGGACGATGCATTTGAACCTGGTAAGATTAACTTTTTACTTGAATTATTTGAAATTTCTTAATAGTATAATAGAATAAGTATAGGAATGTGATAAAAGGAAAAAATTGTAAATTTTTAATTGATTTATATTTATTAAATAAACCTATATTTTCATTAATTAAGGATAATTAACACATTTATTATGCTTTGGAATAATATGAAAATAATTAATAAAATTCATAAATTATTTATTTTAATTGATTTATTTATTAATTGAATTAATTAGAACAAAAGGAAACATTTATCTTTAGGTTTTTAATGATTTAAAAGTGAAAATGAAGCTTTCATAGCATTAAATGAAAATTTATTAGGGTTGTGGATGATCAAAAATGGATTTCTTAGTGACTATATAATATTAAATGGGATTTGTTTCATCTTTTTGGGATTAAATAACAATTCCCAAGGGTCATATATGATTAAATTGGCTGGGAAAGCCTTACATGTGATTAAATTAAATAGAAAGAAGCTCGCATCTGATTAACTAGACCATCCCAGACAATATATAAAGATAAAAACCTATGATCTATCACTTAATAGGACTAAACCCTTAGTGACATCTCCTTTATTCCAGATTTAATGGAATCCAAAATAGCTCATATAAAATTAAATCACATACCCCACTCTTACACTAGATTAAATCTTCCCATGTAAAATTAAACGTGGAATTTCAATCCTTACTTAAGATTAATAAGGATTCCATGTCATATTAATCTACAAGTTCTCATACCTATATATGATGAAATCTAAAGGGGAGCCATGCACCCTATCGTCTAAAGAAACCCCAGACCATCACTCCTGAATCTAGTGCTAAAAATGTACTCTTTACGTACTTTTTTTATACTAACTAAGATTACCCAAATTTAACCATCCATGATTAAAATATCTATATCCAATGCTGATTCACTTACACACCAAATACCATTTAGGTTTATAATTTTAGAGAGAGGAACAAATATTATATAAAAAACACCATCTCTTTCCATTCAAATTTTTTTTCCACTATACAAAGAATTTTATTTTACCATAAATCTTCAATATCTCTCAAAAAATTCTTCAAAAATGATAGTGTTTTTTACATATCTTACATATATAACCTTGGCAAATGGGAACATAAGAAGGGTGAGTTAAAACACTCTATAAGGGTAAGAATAGGCATTAATATTCTAAAATCAAAAGTGAGAATAATATGAGCATGTGGGTAGGAAAATATAATCAAATGGAAATGGAATAACATAATTATTTCAAACCCAATAATACATGGATCATGAATCAAAAATCATAACATAAATATTTTCTCATAAAATATAAGTCATATGATAGAAATCTTGATCTACGAGAACATAACATAGGAATCAAAATATGTCATAAGAGTGTATAAAAAACATAATAATAAAAAACATAACATATGTAAAGGACAAATATAAATACATTAATTATATAATATTAAAGGATAGACTCCTTCCCAAAGTATAATAGTTTTGGGCTAACCGCTTGTGTGCCTTTTTCGACTTAGGCTATTCATCATTTTACCCTTTGGTTTTGTATAATAACCTATGTAAACTTTGATATTAGGATATATTAAACATTATCCAATTAATTGTAGGGTATAATAAAACCACCCAATGATAGACTACCTCTAATACATATTATTTTTCATTTTCATAATTACTCGAATGACAAGTGGGAACATTTATAGAAAAAACAACATGATCCAGGTCATAGTAAAGACTAAACCACACAAAAGCCTATATTTGATCAAAATAAAAGGGTAATAAAACTAGAGGAATAAAAAATAGGGTCATTCCATCCCAAATCTATCCCACCGCTACTACAAGACACGGTCAGACAGAGTCAACACCTCGAGCACCACACTTATATCACAATACACCATTATCATCATCGCTAATGTCACTGCCTTGAGCTTTGAGTTTCCAAATAGAATAAGGTTTTTCCTCCCAAATTTATAGTCATCCACCACTTCTCCATGATGTTACCACAATTTTTTTCATAAACACTAACCCATCAGAACAAACATACACCAAGAAATAAAAAAAAATAAACATCAGCAAAACCAGAATCTCAAAATGTTAATGTAAACATATAGGATGAATCACCAAGAAAAAACACTAAGTAACAAAACTCTAGAAACTAAAAAAATTATGGAATGGAAATAAAAACTCCACACTATCAAAGATCAACACCCCAATAGAATAAACCTCAAAACAATAAGTAAACTTGAATAATAATGAAACCTAAGTCACCCTCCATGCCATCATCAAAACATTTTCCAAATGGAAACCCATAACCAGGACCACCATCAATACACCAAAGATATATCTCCACCATTGCAACTCTAAATAGAGAAATTTCTGAGTCTATCATCTCTAGGAACTAGATTGAGTCAATTATACTTAGGGATGGAATACTTGTTCATATAAAAATGAGACACCACAAAATATGGGACCCTCATTAGTCGGAGTTTGAGGTTTGTCTATAGTCTAGAATCCGAACAAGCCAATGTTTGGGAAGAACCATTTTCAAGGGAAAAATAATAAATAAACACATGAAATAGAAAGATAAATGAAAATAAATAAAAGGTACCAATGAAGGTTAGTGAAAGTGGAAATTCTGGGAGAGAGAAACCTTGTCAAAGATGTAGAAGAATCAAGATGGGAATGAAGGAAGGTGGGATCAAACCCACATACCTCCATGTGGTAAGGGAGGATAAAAAGGGAACTATGAAGAGGAATATATATATGAGGGTTGATGGAGGGAAGAATCAAAATTATAAGAGTAGGGAGAGGGGCAGACGATGTTGGAGAGGTAGTGTTCAAGTCTCCCCCCTCTAATATTCCACCGATGGGAAACCCTAGATGAGAGAGTGATAGAGTAGAGGAACTTCTCATAGGCTCTACATCCAATGATAAATTATTTGCATAAATACCATAATTACAAAATATCATTCATCATTTATTCATAGCTTAATTAACCTGTGTAAAATAAATGGAATTCTGGAAAATTTCCTTAAAACATCATCATAATCCTTCTAGAGAAAGAAGGTGTATGGAATCATTATAACATATACCAAATGAATACTAAAAAATTATAGGATGTATATATAAATAAAAAATGGTTTTATTAAATCATTATAAATTTGATTTAAAAAAAATATCCATTTCATTTAGTAACCATAAAAAAATTCCTAGAAAAACAGGAAAGTAAATTTCTTTGAAAACCAATGGAAAACTAAAAATAAAGATAATTAAAAAGAAAAAAAATATTTTTAAGAAAATTTAATCAAGTGTTAAATGTTAAAAAAATTTATTTCCATACATTTATAAATAAAGTTAAAAATATACCATATAGAAAATGTTAAAAATATTCCTTTTTAGAAAAACATTATTAAATTTCAGATATAGTTCAAATAAACCCTAAGAAATCATTAAAATATAAATAATAAAATTTTTAAATAATATAATGAACATGGATAATAAATTTAAATACATTGGTAAAATAATAAAGAACTTTTAAAGTAATTATTTTAAATAAAATCCCTCACAAATTTTAAAATCAAAACCTCATTAAAGAGGGAACATTAGTTATATTTTTAAATTCTAATAATTCCATGAAAATTTCAATATATTAAATTCATGGTATGTATATACACCATAGAAAATAAATAATGTGTTTAACATACAACATATCTCAAGGAAGTGAAATTGAGATCAAAAAAGCCCTTACAAATTTTATAACACTTCAATCAAAATCCATTGAAATAAATAAATTCATTTAGATTTTAAAATCCCGTAAGTTACATGAAAAAAATAATATAATATATTCAATGGGAATTGAATAAAAATTAACTATATAAATATAAACATGGTATGAAAAATGAAACATATCTCAAGTAATTGAAATTGAGACAAAAACCCCTACCTCAAACTTCCTCTTAGTCAGATGCACTCCAAATTCCCTGTATAATAAATTTAGTACTATTATTAAAATAAATAATAACCTCATTCATAGTCATTTAAATTTATACTATCCATTTATAATTCTATGTTACCCATATATTAGCTTTTTATTATTAAAATTATTATTTGAGTGTTAACCATTCTATGTCCCTTATATGCTTTGGGTTTTTTGTTCTCGTCCTTGAGTCCTTTACATGGGTTAATAAACTAAAAAAAATTAATTCTATGTTAATAAATGTGTTTGATATAGTTATAGATAATAATTTCCATATCATGTAACTTCTGTTGATGGTTTTTACGGAACGCTAAAAAATTTCATTTTCCAGTGATTATTGAATTAATAAAAGAATTGAATTTATAGGTAAATATACTTTTGAATATTACCATTAATGAATTATGAAAATATCATAAAGTAATCATTATTATAAATTATTATAAATATATAAGTTTTATTATACTTTCATGAGATAAAAATTATAATAATTTTCATGTAGGTGGTAAAACTAATCAAAACGAGAACATGTTATAATAGTTGAATGAGTAAGAACATGTTATTGTATGGTGATAATATAACTTTTATAGAGCATTTATGGTTTAAAAACATATTTTTAAAGTGATAAATAAAATTCATAAAAATTTATATAAATAATATATATAATAAGAATTCATCATAAGATATCATTTACAGTGAGAGCTTGAATCACCTATTGAAGGGGATCTTGAAATTGAGTGGTTTATGAATTCTTCTTGGGACTAGAGATTACAAAACATGAGAGATTATTATTATGAGATAATTTGGGTATGGTTTCTAGAAAAATTTAAATGAAATGTGTGTAATGAGTTAGGAGTAGGAGAGGTATTTTATGGGTTAGAGGAGTGTAATTTTTGTCATATTAATTTCTAATTAAAAAAATTCATTATCATGTATAGTGAATCCAAAATTGATAATAATTGAAAAGGGATAACATGAGCTAACCATGCCTCTATCCAAACTTATAAAAGATAATTTTTTTGTGATATTCGATGACCTTATCCATATTTTACCTTTACCAAGGTGACTAACATTAGTATGGTAAAATATTTTTATGAGAAAAAATGAAATGGAACTTATTAAATTATATGAATATTATATTTATAAATTTTATAAATGGTTTAAAAAATTAAATTTATAAAGTTGACAAAAAAATTAATTTTAATATAACTATTCATAACTCAAAAAAAAGTTTTTAGAAAAATTTCTTTTTAAGTAATGAAATAAATTTATATACATTAATAATCACATAGTAATCATTAAATGATTGATAATTTTTTTAATGTAAATATAGGTGATTCATTTTATTTAACACATAATTAAAATATTATTAGTTAAACTTTTAAATAGAAACATATTATATACAATAAAACAATGTTTTTAAGAAAAACATTTTTGTTTTTACATGAAAAAAGAATATAATACTATTTATAATTACTTAATTATTTATATATAGATACTAATTAATTTTAATAATAATTAATTTAATTTCACCAATTAGTTTTATAGGTAATATTCTTCAAAAGTAAAAAATTTAATATAAATGTTTAATTTATTAAAACAGCTTTTATAAAATCAAAGGTATTTTCCTAGGATAATTAGAAACCATATATTTTATTAAATAATTTATTTTACTAATTATATTAAATTTAATTATATTTTATTGTGTTTCATTTTATATTATAATAAAAAAAATTATTCCCATTAGTTCATTGTTGTGTGTATCATAGGTTATTGAACACACTGAATTTTATAAATAAAACTTCATACAAAAATTGTGAGGTGTTACACATACTCTCTAATCCATTTAAAGGTTATGTGTTATATTAAATGAAGGATCTATTGCCTTTGAGGGATTAAAATAGGAAATTTTATAAAAAACCATAGATCAAAAAAAATCAACAATTTACATCCGATTCTAATTCAATAAATCACTCTACGAAGCTCCCATACGATATCCAGTAATTAAATGGAGTGTAAAGTGAATGTAGGGAAATTTCCCACACTATAGAAGATGTAACATCCCTATTTCTACCATTTATGACTCTATAATATATTGTTAAATATTATAGAGCTAGGAACTAATATAGTATGAGATTCTGAGGCCAGGTGAGCCTCGGTGTTGATATAATAAAAATATTAAAAATATCATATCATGTTCACACATTTTCTCTAAAATAATGAAATAAATCATGAACTATGAATTTTATGAGAAATTAGAGATCTATTTTGAGTCTATAATGATGTTTTTAACCTAGTTGTGATATAATCTTTGTCGATGTCGGGTGTTTGGGTTAAGCACCACCATGGGAGAAATAATTAAATAAATTAAAAATATTTTTTAAAAATTTATCAATTAAAATCCCATCCTAATCATCCTCTATGTAGACACAGTTGTTCCAAATCCAGATAGTGATCCTCATAACCTTGGGATTGATAGATATTCCATTATAGGAGATCTTAGGGAATAATAATGGACTGAGGATCATAATCGATTTCCAAAGGATCATTTCCACCAACAGAGCTCATGGATCTCTCCATAGTATAGTTATTCATCATAAATCAGTCTAAATATGTGGTAGGGATTTTTTTGGATTCATAAAATTTTTTATCCCATGTTTAATGTTAAACAATTTTCCTATAAAACATTAGTTCACTGGCCGATGGTTGATTTCGGATGATAATTTATCTTCCTATAGTTTGGTAATTAATTTATTTGATTATTGTTGGTTCTCTGTTCATAGTTCTAATGTAAATGAATCGAGGCCATTAAAAAATTCTAAGGTTAATTCTAGTTTGTGATTTGTGCATTTATTCCCTATTTCATTCCTTGTTCATCGTCAGCAACTCTTTTGGATGATGCTTCAAAAAATGCCTAGTATTCAATCATTTCACAAACATTCATCGATGAAAAAGTTCAATACTATTGGAAAAATTCATTATAGCGAGAGAGATCAAGGTTTGATGATGGTGGTGGATGACTGAATTTGAATTAGGATCAAATTAGCATTCCTTGTTTCCTAGTTTGGAAAGAAAAATGAAATAGTGTGAACATGGATGTTTTCTGAGTGGATTGAGTGGTCGAAATACAACCAATAATGACGGAAAGGAATGCTCATATCAATATCCATGATTATTGGTGTGATTGGCAGTGAATCTGGTGGCTATAGTGGTGCAAGAAATATTCATAGAAAATTCTATATTTTCTAGAAAAATCCTGACTGAACTATGAGTATTCCAAACAATAAACATTGTGTAGTCCCCTCCTATAGTGATAGATTTTTTGTGTATAGAAAAATTTCACACACTGTGTGACACGAATCACATGAAATGTGACCCGTTTTTGGTGGATCAACATGTACCTTAGAGGGTACATGGGCATAAAAACATCCAGAGAAATGGGCTTGACAAGAGTACATAGGCACAACCTAATAATCAGACATGGTTAGGTATATGCGCAAGGACCAAAGAAATGGGAACATCCTAAAGTACACAAGCATGAACAAATGTACATGAGCATGGGCTATCATCATGTTGGGTGTAATATCAACCTATATGAGTCATGTACCTCTGAATTAATTTTTGTGTATGTGTAGGATAAAATTATGTGTGATATAATGGGGAACATGAAGAACTTGGGCAGGACATACATGTTGTGTACTCACAATACATGACATATAGTTTCTCTAGGACAATTTTAATCCCTCTATATCTTTATTTTTGACCAGTTTTAGTTGAGTTTGATCTCTTTTTCCATCCCTATGAGGGTACAATGTGGCATTACACATTCATCATAGGCTTGTAATCCCCTATATGGGTTTTTTCTCAAATAGAGTTTTTGGTATCCCTTCGTGATACTGGGGTGGGATCCTATATCATTTTTCCATCTTCCCTAGGTGGGGTTTGAGGAATCTTCCTAACCAAATTACATGGGCGTATAATCCCCCACATAGTGGGTTATTCCATATTGGGTTTGTGATATCCCCCAAAGGTCTTGGATGTGATCCCTTATCTATGTAATGAGACTTATAAAGTTTTTTTAGGTACTTCTTCATGGTGAGGAAAAATGAACATGACCTCTCAGATGAGTGCCATCAATGATAATATGTCTCTTTAAGTGAGTTATTTTGGAAAATCATTACCTTTAAGTCTCAAAAATAATATTATGGCTGGTATTATGGTTGATACCACTTTGAGACTTAGGGTCTATTATTAAAATATCTAGGTTTATTATTGTTATGTCCCAAGTTCTATTTACATGAACTCAAGATAAGGACCTGAATACTCTCTTGATGATTTATGTTTGGTGATTTAAAGGTGTCCTGATGGGTATTGTTATACTCGCCCCTACATGGGATCTTCCCACAAATGTTGTGTATTATATAGATGATACTCCATTTGATGGTGCCTTAGGAGGAACAAGATTAAGTGGTGCATAGTGATCTAGGTTAACTGTGGTTAGACCAAGTGTTGCATTTAATAGTAGTCACCTCTTATTTAGAAATTTGGACTCTTTTATCATCTTATATGTGGGATTTTATTTGACTTTTTATGATTTCTATTTATTTATTAATACTCTAATTATGGTATAGATGTTATGAATATATTATGGAATCCGTTCTACTTTACTTTTCAAAATTGATTTGGTATTTCCAAAATTGTGTAAAATAAAATTAACTTAGGCTAAGGTCACCCATGTGTATGATATGCCTACTCAGTGTTGGTTTCGAAACCTTGGCCTATTAGAGGCAAGCATGGGGATTCAAACTTGAATTATCACTAGTTAGGAGAATCTCGGTGATCCATGTAGTGAAAAATTGGTATCAAAGTGAGTTTTCATCCTAGGAATACAGTTTGGAGATTTTCTAGCTATGAGGTTTGGTTTTGGATTTGGGGAAATCATGCTTAAGTTTTTTGAATTTATCTCTCGAGCTAAGGTCCCTAGTGCTGGTGTGGTGGCAGATGTATCCATTCACCAAGACTTTGATATCCTTATTTTAGAATGAGTATATGTAGGCATTGATTTCAAGGAAAAAATTTCTATATAAATCATATAGAAATGAGTTGTGGTTTCCATGTCCTTTTCGAGTTATATCCCCATATATACTCTTTGACTATGGTATATCATGATTATTTTTAGTATACCCCCATGAAGATAGATAACAAAAGTTCCATAGCAAGATAGTGAAAATGATCAACCTTATAGTAAGGTTTATGTTTAGGGTCCTACACATGGGTTGGTACCTTTGGGTAGTTTTCCAATCATATCACTTACCATTTAGAATTATATTGTGTCGATAGTACCAAATGAGGATGTCTATAGAAAGATCACACTATATGAGTTTTAGTGGAAGTGACATCTCAGTTTTTTGGTTGTGCTAGACCCCAATGCAGCTAAGGACTGGCTAGAGTCAATCACTCATGTTTTATTCCATGTGAGGACACCTCCAAAATATATGGTTTTCTTAGAATTAAGTCTTCTTTAGGGATACTATGGGTGATGGTGGATTCCGGTGACTTAAAAACATGATTATATAGATATCTCATGGATGAATTTCAAGTGTCTCTTAAGGGAGTATTTTTATCCAGAAACATTGTGATTCGTTTGCATATAGGAGTTTCTACAGTTTCAATAGGATATCATGATCATGTCCAAGTATTCTTCTAGGTTCACCCACCTCTCGAGACACTCTCTATATATCATTCAAGATTCACTATTTAGAGTATGGACCTTTTAGAATGGAATAAATAAATATATCAGGAATTTTGTGATCTATATTTTCATTTATACCAATGTTTGGGTGCTTGAGTATGCCTTATTTATAGATATATTTTTGGAAGAGTAGACCCCAATAGTTGGTATCGATAGTGGGTATGCAGGAGCTAAGAACTCGAAGGCTGGTAACTGATATAAAACATAGGGATCCTGGTGTGAAAGAAAATGTAATAGATGATCCCAAGATATAGGTTCTATAGTTCAGGGCTCTCAAGATGTATCAAGTCATCCAAGAGAGTGTTGGTGTTTCTCTTGTGGTGTTTGGGGATATATCATATGGCATTGTCTAACCCACCATGTTGTTGATGGAGAGATGATCAATGGGCCACCTAGGAAGAGACATTAATTGGATGAGGGATATATGAAGGGTAGTGAATGTGGAGGTGGATCAGGTATAGCATCTAGGGGTGGAGGATGGTTAGACATATTTCCACCACCACCCACAGATGGTCCATGCTAGGCTTATGGTGCTGGTTGTCAGAGATAATGAAAGATACAGGTAGTGGAGGTCTATGACCTAGAGGAAATTGGGATTATTTGAGAAAGTATATGTGTCTTATCAACTTTACTTTAATTATTTATAGAAATAGGTTTGATCAATTCTTTTCTTTCCACTTCTCTTATTCGATAATTAAACATTCTGGTTAACCCCTTGGCTCGATCCTTGCATTTTTTTGGCTCCAACTATAGGGGATTCAATGATTTCACACTATTATTAATAGTGTGACCTAACTATTAGAAGAGATAGATTCATATGGGATCTCTTTGTTGTAGTGATGAGGAATTATGACTTCATATTAGTTATAGACTAGATATTCGTAGTTCATCCCCAGATTGAATATTTTACGTAGAGGATGTGGTGTGTCCATGTTGATGGGATGTGGTTTTACTTCATGGGTGAGAAGGAAACCCATACATAGTATGATGGGATCATACATATGAGGATGCAGTAAATTACTCATCTATTGGATACCATTACCCTTGGAATAGTGGATGATATAGACTTCCAGCTTCCTATAATGGCAGAAAAGTATGAGGATGTGTTTCCTAAGGACCTATAAAGTTTACCTCCCAACCAATAGATATAATTCTACATATAATTTTACCTAGGTACTTACCTGATATCTGTACCAGCATTTCGGATGGCTCTCGTAACGCCTTATAAGTGGAAGGTGAGGTTTAAGGACTTATAGAGGAAGGGATTTATTAGACCCAATTTGTCACCATAAGCATCCCTAGTGTTGTTTTACAAGAAGGTAGATGTGATTTTTAGGTTGTGTGTGTATTACCTTCACCATAAAAAGGTGACATTGAATAATAAGTTTCCACTACCTAGGATCAGAGACATCTTCAACTAGTTGAGAGGGGTGAGGTAGTTCTCAAAGATTGACATTGGATCGGGCTATCACCATCTTTGAGTATAAGATATGTATATACCAAATATATAATTCTAATGTCACTATAGTCATTATAAGTACTTTTTGGTTCCTTTAATCATGATGAAAACTCCATAAGTGTTCACGAGATTAATGAAATATATATTTTATCCTTTATTATACTATATTGTAGTGGTATTCATCTATGGAATTATAGTGTACTTGAAATATAAGTATAAGCATGTTAGACACCTGAGGATGATCTGAGACATACTTCAAGAGCACTAGATTTATGGGAATCCCTCGAAGTGTTAATTATATATTTGAGAGGTCCACTTTCTACGAAATTTCATCTCAGTAATGGCTTTAGTAGTGGACCCAGGCAAGGTTGAGGCATTGTTATCCTTGGATCCACCCAAGATTGTGATAGAGGTGAAAATATTCATTGGGTTTCTAGGATAATACAAGATATTCATGCCCAATTTATGACAATCCATGTCTTTAATAAACTTTATTTCATGATTTATTACCTAAAGGTGCACATTATACAATCCTAAAAGATCATAAAACCTTTTTTATTTTGGAAATTAGGTATATATAATATCAACATGATACATTGATAAAACAACATTATTATAAATTTTCTTAACATGCTCCTAAAATTCCATTGCTCTTTTAAAATTGTATAGGATAACCTAGGGACATGCATAAGAAATGGGTGAGATACAAGGCCTAGTAAGGGAATAAATAAATCTTATCATAAGTCAAAGTAATTCATGTGAGATAATATCTATATCAAGGTAACATAAGAGGTGTTAGCATCATAATATTGGATAATAAGGCATGATATAACTTGATAGCATAAAGGCAACATGGGAATATGGCGACAACATTAAACATGAAATGATAACCATAGATCAAGGATAAAAACCAATACATCATATCATGGTAGAAAATGACCTATAATGTATTATGTTTACTCTCCAATCCCACACATGATGTATCATGCCACTAAAACATTACTCGATGCATTGTAGTCCTATCAAGGCGCACCAACCATTTTCATATCATGTACATGCATAAGTGTGCCACATGAATCATAAAACATAAAGATAAATTTAAAAAATTGTAAACCGCGGATAAATTATTTTTGGGTTATATAAATATAATTACACAATAAATTAAGTATAGGAATATCTATTTGAATATTATTAAGTGTAAATAAGGATGGGTATTCACAAAAAAATTATTGTCATGGAAAAATTGTAGGATAATTCCAGCAGCGTAATAGAGGTGTGTAAATGTTATTGTGAGGGATTAATGAGAGTGTAAGGTGTCACTTAACACATTTTAATCTTAAGGGTGGAAAGGGGATGTTTTAAATCATATCCCAACATGAAAAATTGGAAACAAAATGGAATAATACAAAGGAGGTTCTTCAAAAAAGAGGAGAAGGATAGGGTCCCTTACCTTGAGATAGTGCTTCTAAAACCTTGTGAGGAGATTCTTAAGAGCTTGGGGAACCTTAGGAGGACTCTAGGTAGGAAGTGAAATAGTAATTTCATGATCCTGGGGTTTTTTGTGAATAATAATGGGAGTTTGGGTGGGTCTATATAGAAAAATAGATGAGAATTCATTATTAATTTCTAACCATAGTTTTTGGACTCTATATAATAAATTATTCAAATATACACACCTTTCCATGATTATTTCCCATTATTTATACAAAATTAAAGCATTTTTAATCATTTTACTAGTTTAATAACCGATATTATTAAAATAATACCATTTGGGATGTGGAAGTGTGTCATATTTAAAAATAATTTATTTTAAAACATTAAAATATAATATAGGTTTTTAAGGATTCATTAATGGTTTATAAATTAATTAGTTAACCAAAAACAAATTATTTTAAATTGGATATAAATATATATATATATATTTATATATTGTAGTAATACCTTTTATAGAACAAATTACATCACTTTCGGGTCATTATTATGTCACAATACACACCATATATTTATATTATATTTAATTTTGACCTAAACATTCAACAGTCTTCAAAAATTATGAAAAAATATAAGTTGACTAATTTCAATATTTTTATTTCATAACTAATATTTATTTTATGAAAATAATTCTCTAAGTTTGAGAATTTACACCTTAAAATCAAAAATTCAAATTTGTTGAAAAATACCAACTTTTTTACATTAAAAGTTTTTTACCCTTATAAATTTTTTTTTTCACTTTATAAAATTATATTGTCATTTATATTTGATAATAATTATATAGTAACAAAATTTTATTAAAATTTAATTTATTTTGAAATATCTTGAATTAATTAAAATAAAATTCCTTGACTGAAACTATATATTTCCCAAAAATACAATTTTTGTTTCATCGTATCAGAATCTAATTTTTATCAAACTCATAATAAAATAATTTAAAAATTAAAATTAAAAATAAAGGATAAGTATAATCGTTATTTTATTAAAAAAATATAAATACAAAAAAAATAATTTTAAGGTTTAGATACATAATCCTTTAGTACACCAGTGAAATCCCTAAGGGTAAGGTGTTTAATGGTGAGATTTTATTAGGGTGATTCAACGTACATGTTATGGGTTGTGATCTCAATGAGCTTCAACCTATCCTGTAAATGGTTTCATTTATGCTTCAATTTTTGAATCTTGTCTTACTCTTGATCAAGGAAAAATCCCAATGATTTTATCTCCCCTGGAAGCTCTGATAAATTAGATTTATAATGTATAATACTACTGGTCAAGGCCATATCTTATTTTGCCTGTATCAATTTGAATTTATCATAAACCTTAATACACTAATCGTAATGGTAATTTTACAATGGATATATTATCAATGGTTATGATGCATCATGATGTTTTAAATTTAACTGACCATATAATTATTCAAAATAGCCAAAAGTAGTTCATGTGTTTTCTATAACTTCATTACATGATAGTGAATTAAATTTAATCACAAATTGATCTTTATTTATAAAAGTTTGGTTCATTATATTTTACCCCCTTTAGAAATTTCAGCCTCAAAATATTCATTTCATACACTAAAATAGATAAGGTTACTTTTTTTCTTCACCTCTTCTAGTTCCCAAGTCACACCCTTAAACTTTTTGTTTTGCCACAACACTTTGACCAGGTGAGTTGTCTTGTTTCGAATAACCCTATCTCTATGATCTAATATCTTCATTGTGTTCTCCTTATATTAAATATCATTATATAGTAGTAACACCTATAGATTTGGTACATGTGAGGGGCCTGGTATACACTTCCTAAAGAGGGATACATGGAACACATCATGGATATGGGATAGGATAAATGGTAGTTCTAGTCAATAGGCCACCACTATGATGTGATAAAGGATCTCATATGGGTCCATGTATCTTGGAATAAGATTTCCCTTAATCATAAAAATCATTAATTTCTTTCTTAGTGATATATGAAGGAACACGTTATCTCTAACCTCAAACTCTATATCATTTTGATGATTGTTAACATATATTTTCTATCAAATTTGTGTCGATTTCATGTGACAATGAATGTTTTGAACCTTATCTATCACATATTAGATAAGATCAGGTCTCATCAACTTATACTCTCTAACTTTATCCTAGCATGTCAGATTCCAGGACCTCTTCCCATATAGAGCCTCATAAGATTCCATTTGAATTATATAATGGAAATTGTCATTATATGATAACTCTACTAGGGGGAGGTGTTGATCCCAACATCCTTGTAAATCCATTGAACATGATCTCTTGATATCCTCTAGAGTTTGGATGGTCCATTCAGAGTGACCATCCATATAAGGGTGATAAGAAGTGTGAAAACTTAGTTATATATCCAATTCTTACTAAAGTATTATCCAAAGCATTTAGGTAATCCTTATATCTCAATTAGATACAATAGAGAGTGGAAATCCATATAGTCCTACCACATATATTATGTATATATTGGAAAGGTGGTCAAAAGAAAAATCTTCCTTGAAAGTAATGAAATGTAGCAACTTGGTAAGGCGATCGACTACCACCCATATGGAATTATTGCCTTTAGGTTTCCAAGGGATTCAAATGATGAAATCCATGGTTATGTTTTCCCATTTTAATATTGTCATAGAAAATTGTTGTATCATAACCTTAGAATTTTTTCAGTATACCTTAAATTTTTGTCATACCAAGCATCGAGATACAAACTCCACAATCACCAACTTCATGTTATCCCACCAGAGGTTTTCTTTAATACATTTATACATCTTAGGGATTCCTAGATTAATAGATAATGATGATATATTCACATCATTCACAAGTTCCTTCTTTATATATGGTTTCAAGGAGACTCATATCCAGGTTCCAAAACTTATGACTCCATATTTAGTAAAGATGGACACTAGAATATTCACAACCTTATTCTATAGAAACTCATCATCCTTCTGAGCCTCCTTGATCCTCTCAATAATGGATGGTTATGTAGTTATTTGAGTATGTTAGTATTAATATCCTATTATTATTCCCATTTCCATCCTTTCCATGTCCAAGAATATTGGATCCCTTATAATCCTCATTATGTATAGAGTTGTTGTATCATTTTGACTTAGAGCATATATTGCTTTGGTTACCATCCCATAATGGTAATGTATTGAATAATCATAATCCTTAATCATCTTTAACCACACTCATTGGCACATATTAATCTTATGTTGTGTGAATATATACTTGAGGCTTCTATGATCTGTATATATGTCACACTTTCTCCATAGAGGTAATGTATTAAAATCTTTAATGATAAGACCACTTCTTTCGATTCAATACCATGATATGAGTAGTTCTTCTCTTGGATCTTTAATTGACTGGAGACATAGGCTATCATTTTCTCAACTTAAATACATACATAACTCATTACCTTATTCTATGCTACATTGTTGATCAAAAATTTTTCCTCACTGGTGGGTAATGTGAGTACAGGTGAAGTGATCATCCTCTTCTTCAATTATTTAAATCTCTCTTCACATTAATCATTCCAGAAAAACAAGACTCCTTTCCAAGTTAACTTGGTTAGGAGGATTGAGAATCATTATAAGTTTCTAAAAAAATTGATGATAGTACCCAGTTAATCCAAAAAAACTATGTATATCCATCATAGAGGTTGATCTAATATATCCTTCAATTGCATATATTTTTTAAGGTCCAAAAATATCCTTTTCTGGTGATAACATGACCCGTAAATTCTACTTTCTCCAACCAGAATTCACATTTACTATAATTTGCATACATCTTTTCTTTCTATAAGGTCCTCAGTATAGTATTTAAATAATCCTAAAGTTTTTTCATGATTTTTGAGTTGATGAGAATATAATATATGATAAAACCCACAATTTTTTCAATTTAACACATAAATACTATATTCAACACGTACATGATGATTGTTCGAGCATTAATGAGTCTAAGTGGAATCACTATGAACTTTTAGTACTTGTACCATGTACGAAAAGTAGTCTTAGGGATATCCTCCTTCTTTAAATTTACTTGATAATATCCCAAAAAAAGAACCACCTTAGAGAAATACTGATCTCCACATAGCTAATAGAATAATTCATCAATCAATGATAAAGGATACTTATTCTTTACCATGATCTGTTTGAGATCATGAAAATAAATGAAAAGGTGTATTGACCCATCCTTCTTCTTGATGAAGAAGACAAATAGACCTCATAGTGAATAAATTGGGTGTACAAACCCTTTATATGTAATTTCTTGTAGTTTCTTATTCATCCTCCTTAAGTTCATGAAAATCCATTTGATAGGTATTTTTGGATATTGGTAAAGCTCCAAGTATTTTCATGACTAAAAATTTAACCTCTCTTCTTAGAGAAAGACCATGCACTTCTTTAAGAAACACATCAGTGTATTTCTTCACAATGGTTATTTCTTCATGGAGGATATTTTATTTAGTTTTTGTCATTTGAGCCATCAAGTAAATAATATATATGCTTTAGATATTGTTACCAAAGAATATTCATCCCTCTCCTTACACATGTACAGAATCTGAGTGATTTTCATGATATGGAGGGGGATTTCCTTCTCTTTATAATTTATTTTGGATCTATATATGGAAATCCAATTCATGCCTATAATTGAATCAAATTCCACCAAATATAGTATCACGTGGATTTATGGAAAATTCAACCCAAAAATATAGATAGGGGAGGAGTTATATACTTAGGATGTAACAATTTCCTCATTTTTTATTTTCACTGATATCTCTACTTCCATTTTTTTGGTTTTGGAATAGTTCTAATAAACTTGTGTGATATGAAATAATGCATAGAATCAGAATAAAAAATTATGTTCACTATTATTTAATAAATAATAGGTGTACATATCACCACTTTTCTTATAGGATCCACCTCAGCAGTTATGATGAAATAAACTCTCTAGGTCTACATTGGAGGTTGTTAGAATTTATTGTCTCTAGAAAAAACTTAGCTTAGGGAATTAGATTTTATAATTTATGCATTCCGGTAAATTGAAACATTATACTATTGTATGAGGGTTTACTAGAAAATTCCTTTCTTCCATCATATCGGTGGATTTTTCCCATCGGCAATCTTTAACTGGGTTCCCTTCCTTCCTATGCCAAAATTATTTTCTCATCCCCTTCAAGTAAATTCTAGGACGCTTCTTCTCACACTTTTGAAAAGGGTGGGGGTGATAGAATTTCTTTCTACTATTATATTTATTCATCATACCATCCAAATTAAACTCCATTTTTAACGTATTATCCCCATGAAAACCATGATATTCATTGATATCCATTTTGAATTGGATGGAACATTATATAACTTCCTCGTGATTTTCAGAGTCTCAAATGGATATGGTTTTTCATAAAATTAAAAAATCCCCATTGAAGAAGGGTTTAACTTTACATTCAATGGAGATAAAAAATAAGGAGTTGTATTGTACTAGTCTTGTGAAGTTTTCCTCATATACCTCAATGGATTCAGCATCCTTTTTATTGAGTTTAAGGAAATCCCTCTTCATCTTCAGTTGAATAGTGTGTGGAAAATAATTTTCAAAAACCATTTTCCAAAATTACATCCACTACATCACTTAGATATCCTCCTTGGGATTCATATTTTTTACCAACATCCTCCATTGATTAGGTTCTCCTTCCATATGATAAATAGACAATATTCCCTTCTCTTACTCAAAGTATTAAAGGACAGAGAATATCTTCTCAAATAAGTTGATCCATTTTTCAGCGATTAAGGGATCAGAAGATCCACTAAAAGTCTGATCCCATTGTCACATAAATATCTCAATTGAAACATTCTATTTATTATGGGGATATTAGAATTCCTTAAAATTTAGGATTTTGTTCAAAACATGAGTTAATTGATAAATTATTATCATGAAGTTCATGACTCCTTCTCCTATCAGGTTAGGCATCTCATTTGGGTAGCCATTTCATTTCTCATCACATTGGTCATTGACTTGGTTTATCCTATTTCCATCCATTTGGCTAAAAAGATAAAATTAGGGATAAGTATTTTTAAACTATTAAACACATAAATAGGTAACTATGAACATTAAATGGATGACTCATAAATGAAATGTATTCTTTAACTTATATATTTCTAGGTTTCAGACTATGTTATCCATGATCTATTTCCAAATGTAAAATTTTATGGGCATTTTTATTCCCTTGATAATGGTTCATAAGGATCTTCTATATTGAACAATTCATACCACTTGAGAGTGTCATATTATGTGTGTATCAAGGCTTGTTTTCATGCATCCAGTAATGATCGAGTCCAGCTCAATGTTCCATTTTAGGGGGTTTTACCCCAATGTACATCTTTGGTAAAGACACACCCACTTGTAGTATCCATATAGGGATGTATTTTCTTAGAAACAACATACTCTATACTTAAAAAATTAGGTATTGTTTCCTATGTTTAGTCTTCTCCCTAAGTATTTTACTAGGATTTTATAATAAAAATCTCAAAAATAACTATACTTTACTCTAATACCAACTATGATAACTCATGTCTTTAATACACTTTATTTCACGATTTTCTACATAATGGTAGACATTATACTATCCCAAAAGACAATTAAGCCTAACGTCTATGGGAAACTAGATAAATATCACATCAACTAGTTACATGGATAAAATAATATTATATAAAATTTCATTAACATGCTCTTTTAAATTTCATTATACATTTAAAACTACACAGGATAACATGGGTACATATTTAAGAAACAAGTGAGATATAAAGCCCAGTTAGAGAATAAAAAAGAATAGAATAAGTTAAATTAGTTCAAGTGATCCAAGAGGAATATCAAGGGAACAAAATAGTTGTTATATTCATTATATTGGTAAATAAGTCAGGATATAACATGATATCATAATGGAAACATGGGAATGTGGCGACAACATTAAACATGACATCATAAACATAGGTCAAGGATAACTTCCAAGACACATAAAATGGTGTAAAAAGTCACATAATGGATTACATTTACTCCCTAATCCCATGCATGATATCTCACGAGACTAAAAAAATACCTAATGCATTGAAGAGCTATCTGGGAACACCCATAATTTTCTTGTCATGTACATTCATAAGTGTCCCACATGAATCATGAAACATAAATATTCCTTTCAAAAAATTTAATCCCATGATCAAGGAGTGTGGGTTTTATAAATGGAATTCCTTAATAAATGAAGTATATATGTGTAACGACCAAAACTTTTATTAATGAAAATTCCTCTTGATCTAATTAAATGTATTATCATATAAGATGGTTATATAAAGTATGCACTTCCTTGGTTTTATGTTTTTGGATTTCAAAATACCGTTAATAATTGTGATCATTGCAAATATATCTGTTTAATAGTGATCACATGATTAGTATAAATATAGGGCTTTAACAAATCAATTTTACTAAGACAAAGGAATCGATGGCCTTATCTAGTAGACTTGCCCCATACAAAGCCCATTTTTCAGAGCTCATAAAGAAGGTGGCACCATTGGGCTTTGCTCTTTACCAAGCCCAAGCCGAGCTTCGACATGTTAAGCTTGAATGAAACCGCCTACGAGAGAAGTGGATGTCGATAGAGATTACCACCATAGTGATGTTATCCGAGCCACACTAGCAGTATGTCACCATCGCACACCTTACCCTTCAATATTATGCGAGTGTTATAATGGGTTATGTAACAAGACATTAGCACTATGATTATGTGAATTATTTTTATATATAATAAAGAATATATATTTATTTTATTATTGTAACTTTGTAAATAGTTTTTAAAGCACAAATAGTTTTTTTAGTTAATATTCAACTAAGGAATCTATTTTGATAAATTAATGGAATTTTGAATTAATTAATATTTCAATTAAATATTATTATTATTAAATTACTTTTTATGAAGTATAAATTACTATATAATTTTTATGAATATAATTGTAATTTTTATTAAGGTTTAAAAGCTGTTTTTTTCAAAACCCAACAATTTTTTATAAATGTCGGTTTTTATTTTCAAAGTAAAAATTCACATATTTAGAAAATTATTCAGATAAAATTAATATTATTTCTGGAATTAGGACGTCGAAATTATCCAATGGTGAATTTTTAATAATTTTCTGAGATAGTTGAATTTTTGGGTAAAAATTAAATAATGTTTAAATATATAATGTGTTTTATGACATCATAATGACCCAATAGTGATGTAATAAAATAATATAAAAATTATATTTTTCCAATATATGTTTTACCATTAAAATAATTTGATTTTAGGTATTTTTTATTTATTTTACAAAGCCTTAGTGGACCTTCCAAGACTTATAAAACATTTTAGATTTTTAAATTGATTTCCTTGAGAGTGTGACTCACCTCCACATAATAAATCCTATTATTTTAAGATTTTAGGAAATTTTCCTTATAAAATATTATTTTCCACTCCACTTTTTCAAAAACCATAGGCAAAAATCATGGGCTGGTTTGTGGTTTTTATTTTTTTAATGTGTGGTGTCTCAAACCTAAATAATAAATAATTTCAACTCATTTCCTATATAAACCCACCCAAACCCCCACTTCCTCTTAATTCAAAGCATTTTGAGTTCGCCCAAACTCTACCCTAATCTCTCTAGAATCCTCCCAAGGTGCCTCAAGCTCCCAATAATCCTCTCTCAAGCCTTCAGGATCACACTTCCAAGTAAGGGAATTCTTCCTTTCTAAATTTTGTCCAAGTTTCTTTATATAGTTATATCATTTTTTTCAATTAAAAATGTTGGGGTATGATTTAGAGCCTCCCCCATATTTCCCTCCTTATGTTTTAATTAATGATAGACCTCTTTCTATCTCATTAATTCCTCCCATTTACACCTGTTACCATGCCAAAATTCTGTAAGGAATTTCTCTCTCCTCATTTACATTCAAGAAATTCTTTTGTATTATGAATCCAAATTCCATTACATATTTTGGTACATGTATCTATATAACCCCCCGTACTATCCATTTCATTTACATATGATGAGACACCTCTTTCTCTCTCATCATCCATTTTTATTAATTCTTATGTAACGCCGTTATGCGGCTGAAATTACACCACATTTTTCCAAGCCAAAGTCATTGTGTAGTGAATACCATGCCCATTTCTCTATCAAGGGTATTAACCTTTATGAATATTTACCTATTTATTATTGATTTTCTTGTATTAACTCCCCATTCCTTTATCTTGGAATAAATTTTGATGTTTAATGAATCCATGTTCTATGATCTATGTGGCATACTTATGCATGAAATGAAATTATTAAGAAGGGTGAGCCCTGGTAGCGCTCCAGTGCATTGGGTAAATTTTAGAATCATGATACATCTATTGGGATCAAGTTGTATGGAGATAGAAGTTTGAAGAGTTTATTTTTACAGAGTGTTGTCTTTTGTTTTCAAAGAGGATAAATCAATTCACTTTGTAAAATCCTTGAAAAATATAATGATACTTTACTGATATGTATTTCAAAAATATTATAAGTTTGGAGAACTTTTGATGAAAACCTTATGAAGGATAACGGTAGTAAAGAAGTGTTTTTGGAAAAGGAAATAAAGTGGCATGAAAGTGTGGTGTGCAAGTGTACATTGTGCGCAAGTCATATTTCAACATCATATCAAAATATGAAAAAGGAAAGAAAGTGGCGTGAAAGTGATGGAGTGGCACGGAAGTCATGGAGTGGTGTGAAATTGATGGAGCGACATGCGAGTAGGAAGGGCGTGCAAGTGGATGTTCCACATAGAGTCCCAAAAATGACTATAAATATATGCCTACCCTCCTAATTTTCAAAAGCTCAACACTTGATAGAAAATTTGTGTTATGATCACACAAGTAGTATAGAGTGGCGCATGAGCTGATGTGGCGCACAAGTTGGGTGTTATTTATCAGGCGTGCAAATAGGGAGGTGCGCAAGAAGAGTGGCACACAAGCAGGAGTGGGGCACAAGTTGTAAGAGGCCATCAAGCAGGGATTTGTGGTCAAGAATTGTATTGTGTTAAAGCTAAATGTGGTGTGCATGTTGTGATCTTTTCACAATAGAGGAAGACAAGTAGTTTGTGGCGCGCAAGATGGTAGGCGTGCAAGATGAGTGGCGTGCAAGTTGGTGGCACTCAAGCAAGGTGGTGTGCAAGCAGGGTGAGGCGCGCCAGTTGTCTGCACCAGGAGGTTCTTACCAGCTTCTGGGTAGGAAAGTGAAGAATTGTTTTGAAAGATTTGATTTTTGAATGTTCATCAAGAAGCACAGAAACAATTATTTACCCTATTTTTTCTAAGAGGGAGCACAAAAACTGTTGGATTGTTTTCAAAGTTCTACATGAGTGTAAGGTAATATCCTAATCATTGAATTCCACGTCAAAGGATTGTTTTCTAGTGAACTGTGTGGTATTGGATTGTTTCCATACCATACCAAGGACGTAGCTACTCTTGTTGAGTAGTGAACCTTGTAAATATTGTGTTGTTGTGGTTGTCTGTGTTCAGCAGGGAAGAAAAACTTTAACAGGAGGTGAAGGTTGTTTCAAAAATAAGGAAACATAAAAAGAAAAAGATATCACTAATTCACCCCCACCCCCTCTTAGTGATACTTGGATCCTGACTGGGAACTACAATTGGTATTAGATCTAGGTTACCTTCATTTGTTCTTTGATGATGTTTTGAAGAGAAGTTGTGAAGTAGAATCTTAATTGCATGAACATTAAGTGGATTCAGATATTTGATGGGAATAATTATCATATCTGGAAAGATATAATGGTGCCTTATCTTATGTCTCTTGGGTATGAAGTTCTTGAAACTATAACTGATGTATTTCCTCCTATTGATGATAATGTTCCTCTTACACCTACTGATAAGAAGAATCCTGAGAATGATGGAAGATCTAAAAATGCATTACTCTCATCTCTTTCTGAGAGTGAGTTTTTAAGAGTTAAAGGTGTCACTATAGCTAAAGGCATCTGGGATAAGTTGAAGTACATATATGAAGGAAATACAAAATTGAAGAAGAAAAAACTCCAAATTTGGAGGCTGAAGTGTGCAGACTTCAAAATTGGAGAATCTGAATCTATTTAGGACTTCTTTAATAGGGTAAATGATGTTGTCAGTACAATCAGATTTCTTGGTGAAAAGTTGGAGGATTCTACAGTTGTTTAAAATATCTTGAGAATTCTACCTGATAAGTTTGATGCTAAAGTGTCTTCATTAGAAGATAGAGACCCTAAAATGTTATCTCTGGATGCTTTTCCTATAAATATCATTACTTATTAAATGAGAAGTGAGAAGACTATTAAGATCTAAAAAAGGCTGGTAGAGAAATGTCATTCAAGGCTACAAAGAGAGAGAAGTCAAAAATGACTCTTATTGAAGATAATGCTAATGAATCTGATTCTAAAGATGAGGTATGTATAAATTTTGATGAAATTTTATCCTTTTTTTCTAAGAATGTGAAACGTGTTTCATGGATATAGAAGGAGAAACATACCTTGAAATGTTTTGAGTGTTGAGTCATTATTCACTTTGTGGAAAACTGTCCTCAAAAGAATAAAGAAGAAGATAGTGATGATGATGATGACAGAAGGCCAAGAAGATCATGGAAGAAAAAAGATGACTAATATAAATATTTTTCAAAGAGAAAGGATAAAAAGTTCTCCAAATCAAAAAGAAGAATATTTTTATCGAAAGATAAAGAAGAAGAAGAAGATAGTGAAGATAAATCTGAGAAATCATTTTCTGTGAAATCTATAGAGAATACCTTTATTATATCAGAGAATAATGAATATTACAGGATAAACAATTCTAAATAAGAAGAAACTCAACTTGAATATCATCTGAAAGAAGATTTAAATAATGTTTAAGGAAGATCAGAAGGATTGAGAAGGAAAACATGAAGTTGATAAATGAAAATTCAACATTAAACAATCAAGAAGGTTTTCTTGATGAGAAAATCATGATGGAAAATGAGATTGATGATCTGAAGAATACTCTTGAGAATGCAAAGAATTGTAATGATCATCTTGAAGTGAAGTTGAAGGAAAAATAATAAGATTTAGAACTTTTCCAATAGAAATTTTCTAAAGATAATGAAATGAATATCATTTTCAATCAATCTACCTCATAATTTAGTGAATGTTCTAGTAAAAATGAACCAAATAAGGATCCATAATTGTTACCTTCAAAGGTTGAGAAGAAAGATGGAAGTGGTTAGGATAATAACAAAGATGGAAATTCTATGTATGTTGTCAAAGATAGCAATTCTGAAAACATGTATTGGTTCAAAGCATTTCTGGTATTGATAAGTATGAACAAAAATCTGAGCTGAAGAAGAAAGTTAATATTGAAAACTAGAAGGTTTGCTGTTAGAAGAATTCTATTCAGAAGGTTGTTGAGAATCATGTTCACAACTCTGGTCAGTATATAAGTTCTAGAGGGAAATATTCATTCTATGGTTACTGCTGGTATTGTGATGGATTCGGACACACTACAAACATGTGTTGGTTTAATCAACAAAATTTCTACTATTTCACAAGTTATGGAATACAAGGTTTGAGGGGGAGTCAATCCTCTCAAAAAGGGAAGTATGAGAAGGAAGTTTAGAAGAAATATAAGAAGGCAGGTGTGAAAGTTGAAAATAGGTTTCAACCATTGGAAACTATTTCTGAAAGATGTGAACAACCTAGACATATTGCTAAGGGATGTCTTGTTTTGTTTCCAGCATAACAAAAGGTTCTTAACAAATCTCAGAAGATAGTGGTGAAGAATGAAAAGGGAGAATAGAAAGATCTTATTGTTTGAACTACCTTGAAAGATTCTAAAGGTAAATGTCCATGGATTCTTGATAGTGGGTGTTCTTCTCATATGACACGAGACTTAAAATTGCAGAAGAATGTGAAATAATTCAAAGAATTAATAGTTACATTTGGAAAGGATGAGTCTCTGAGGATTAAAGGTGTTGGATCATCCATCATCAGGAAAGAAAAAATAAAATCTAGGAAAACATTATATGTTCATGGGATGAAACATAATTTGTTGAGTGTTTCACAACTCTATGATGAGGGAAAAAATTTATCTTCAAAAAATATGGGTTTGTGGTGAAAAGTCAAATTGATGGAAAGGTAGTTATAAGAGGCCAGCATACTAAAGGGAACTTGTTCCAAGTTGGTGAAGTGCAGAACTCTTGTTACATGGGGATGGTGGATTAAAATTAGTTATGGCATAAAAGGCTAGGACATATGTGTCAGAGAAACATGTGCAAGTTATCAATGAGAGAGAGTGTCTGAGATATGCCTGATTTATCAAGAAGAAGATATTGGTGTTGCACTATTTGTTAAAAAGGAAAGATTACAAATTCTATGCATAAGAGAGTTGACATTCGTTCAAAAAAACCCTTGAAACTTATACATTCTGATATCTGTGGACCAATGAGAAAGAAATCAACAAATGGATATACGTACTTCATTACTTTCATTGATGACTTTACTCGCATTACTTGTGTTACTTACATGAGACATAAGTCATATTATCTGAAAATATTTAAGACTTTTAGGACGAAATAAAAGAAGGAATGCGGGTATTCAGTAAAGAAGTTGAGAACTGATAATAATGGAGAGTATAAGAATGAATAGTTTTAAAGTTACCTTGAGAAGCATAGAATTCGGTATGATTTCAGTTCACCATAAACACCTTAACAAAATGGGGTTGCTGAAAGGAAGAATAAAATTCTGGTTAAAGTGGGGCAAACTATGTTACTTGTACATGGTCTCTCTAGTTATTATTTGAGGAAAGCAATGAGTATTTCAGTATATATTCAGAACCGATGTTTCTAGAAGCCACATTTAGATATGACTCCATATGAATTTTTTTATAAAAAAACACCAAGTTTGAAACACTTAAGAGTTTTTTGGAGTTCATGCATCATAAAGAAAAAGAGTGGAAACATTGTAAAGTTTGAACAAAGAGAATATGATGGAATTTTTCTTGGCTATGCTCTAGAAGGAAGAGGATACAGATGTTTCAACAAATAAACAGGAAGAAGATTTGATTCTACTGATGTAATAGTTTTTGAAAATGTTAGAAAGAAAAGCATATTTTTGGCAATATAGAAGTTGAGAATTATATAGAAAGTATTGTAAAAGATTTTGATAATGATACAAAAATGGTAATACAACTCAATAAGAAGAATCATACTCATAAATTTCCAGTGATGTGTATGAAATTCGAACAGCTAATCCTAGGATGAGGATGAAAGTGGAGGCTCAGAACATTATTAGTGATCTGCATTAGAGGTTTCAAACAAGAAGAACAAAAAATGTTGTTACACATAATTCTTTGTATTAAAAAGTGGAAGAAAATGATGTGAATGAAGCTTTTGAGCATCTAGAATGGATTCAAGCTATGAATGAAGATCTTGATCAAATATAAACGAATGATACTTGGAAAATCGTACCCAATTTGGATGACAAAAATTTTATTGGTACAAAATGCATTTTTTGGAACAAGCTAAATGGAGAAGGCATAGTGATAAGAAACTAGGAAAGATTAGTGTGAAAATGTTACTCACAAACTGAACGTGTTGATTTTGAACAGACTTTTACTCCAGTGTCTAGATTGGAAACAATCAGAATATTTCTTGTTTTTTCTGCATAATGAGGTTACAAAATTTTTCAAATGGATGTGAAGTCTTCATTTCTTAATGGAAATATTGGTGAAGAAGTTTACATTGAACAACCTTGTGGCTTTATTTTTGGGAAATATGAAAGCTATGTGTGTGAGATGAAGAAATCCTTGTATAGAATAAAAAAATCTCCAAGGGGATGTTATTCCAAATTAGATACATGATTAAGGAAAATGAGTTTTAAGAAAGAAAGATTTGACAGAAATCTTTACATCAAAGAATGTCAGGAGTCTTCTCTCATTGTAATTTTTTATGTTGATGAAATTAACTTTGTTGGAAATGATGAAAGATCTTGTGAAAGATTTTCTGAAGAGATTAAGAGGTTTTTTGGGATTTCCATGCTGGGAAAAATGAAATTCTTTCTTAGGTTACACATCTTACAGAAGAAGAACCACATTTTTCTTTCTCAAGATAAGTATGCTAAGGAACTTCTAAAAAAGTTTGTAATGGAAAATTCAAAACCAGTTTTCACACCAGTTTCAGTGGGAACCAAGTTCTCTAAAGATGGAGAAGGAAAGGAAGTTGATCCAAAAGAGTTTCAAAAGATGATTGGAAGTTTATTATTTTTGACTGCCTCAAGACCCGACATTGTCTATGTTGTTACCTTATATTCCAGGCCTGGGAGTGCTCATAAAGAATCACATTTAATTTCTAGAAAGATGATTCTCAGATATATCAAAGGCATAAAAAATTTTGGAATCAAGTATGATGGTGCAGAAAATATTGATTTTTTATGGTATTTATATGCTAATGGGGTAGGAAATGTTGATAATAGAAGATCCACATCTGGTGTAGTTTTCTTTCTGGGTAAAAGTTGTGTTAGTTGGCGTATAAAGAAACAGAATTCAGTATCTCTTAGTATGGCTAAACCTGAGTATGTTTCTCCTACTCATAATGCTACCCAACTTATGTGGATGGAGACTCAGTAAGAAGATCTACTTGTTGAAGTGAAGCTACCTTTACTCTTGGGATATGATAATCAGAGTGCAATCAATCTTACAAGGAACCCGGTACAGCATTATCGTTCAAAACATATTGACATAAAGTACCACTTCATCAAATAGAAGGTGGAGAAGAATGAATTGAATCTGGAGTACGTTCTTACATCAGAACAAGTTGCTGACATATTTACAAACCCATTATCGACAGAACCATTTTCTAAATTGAGGTTGAACATGGGTGTCCAACATCATTCTCATAAAGGTTGAGGTACATGTGTTTTTCCCCACTCTTATCTTACCTTTGGATAGTGCTGTCAAGGGGGATAATTGTTTCATAAATCTGTCCTTATGGAATCATGCATAAAGGGTGAGTTTTGGGTAAGCTATGAATCCAACATGTATGAGTGTGAACTATTATAACTGTTTCTTGGAGTGGTTTTAGGAAACAATGTTTTTGTATTCCAGGAAAATTGAAGAAGTGAATAATGCTGAGGTAGAAGCTTGTAAGTTGTTCTGAAGAAGTTTGAGGAGATATGATCATGAAATTTCATAGTCACTGCTTTTTGACAGCATGGTTTTGGTTTTCAATAATTCTTGTTTCCTACAATGAGTTAGCTTACATAGTCTTAGAATTGTTGATAAGTAATCCTTTGTTTAAGGTTAGAAAGTTTAGTGATTTATGAATCATGGTTGGCCACAAAATCCAAAGGGGGTGATTTTTGGGACCAAGTTGGATGGAGAAGGAAGTTTGAAGATTTTTTTTATAGAGTGTTGCCTTTTGTTGTCAAAGAGGATAAATTAATTCACTTTATGAAATCCTTGAAAAATCTGAAGATAACTTTCTTATTTTTATTTTAAAAATATCATAAGTTTGGAGAAATTGTGATGCAAACCTTATGAATGATAGGGGTAGTAAAGAAGTGTTTTTTTCAAAGGAAAGAAAGTGGTGTGCAATTCAAAAAGTGGCATGCAAGTGTGGCACGTAAGTATAAGTAGCGCACAAGTGTGGAGAACTAGTGTATGTTACGTGCAATTCATCTTTCAACATCAACATATCAAAATATGACAAGGAAAGAAAGTGGTGCGCAAGTGATGGAATGGAGCTCAAGTGATGGAGCGGAGTGCAAGTGATGGAGTAGCGTGCAAGTAAGAAAGGAGCGTAAGTGTATGTGGCACACAGGTTCCCCAAATGCCTATAAATAGATGCATATCCTCCTAATTTTCTAAAGATAAACACTTAAGATAAAATTTGAGCTATGATCGAGCAAGTAGTAGAGAGTGGCGCTCAATCAGAGTGGCACGCAAGCAGGAGTGGCGCATAAGTTGTAAGAGGCGCGCAAGCAGGGAGTTGTGTTCAAGAAGTGAGTTGTTTATAAGCCAATGGTGGCGCGCAAGTTGTGAGTTGTTCACAATAGTGGTATGCAAGTAGTTTGTGGCACGCAAGAAGGTAGGCGGGCAAGCTGAGTGTATCACAAGTTGGTGACACGCAAGCAGGGGAGGTGTGAAACTTGGGTGAGGCCCACAAGTTGTTTGCACCAAGAGGTTTTTTCCAGCTTCTCGGTAGGAAAGTGAAGAATTGTTTTGAAAGATTTTATTTGTGAAAGTTCATCAAGAAGCATAGAAACATTAATTTACCCTATTTTTTCTAAGAGGGAGCACACACACTATTGGATTGTTTTCAAAGTGCTACATGATTGTAAGGGAATATCCTACTCATTGTATTCCACATCAAAGGATTTTTTTTCTGGTGGATTGTGTGGTATTTGATTGTTTCTGTATCATACCAAGAATGTAGCTACTCTTGTTGAGTACTGAACCTTTTAAATCTTCTTTTCATGTGTTTGTGTGTGTTCAGCAGGGAAGAAACTCTTTAACAGGAGTCAAAGGTTGTTCCAAAAAGAAGGAAACATAAAAATAAAAAGATATCACTGATTCACCCCCTTCCCCTCTCAGTGATACTTGGATCTTGACTGAGAACTACAACATCAAGTGCAATGAGGATTTAGTCATGATAATTCAAGTTCAATAAGGATTTACTCATTCTAATTCAAGTGAAATGAGGGTTTACTCATACTCCATGTGCAATGAGTCTTGGCTCATGCTAATTCCATGTTCAGTGGTGTTGTCACATTTTAATGTTATGATAATCATGCTATATCATGCATTTATGTGCATGTTCTTTTATGATCCATTGATATGCCTATATCCTAACAGGTATGTTATTCTTCATGTTATTCCTTTTTACTCCCTTATTGGGCTTTACATCTCACCCTTTTCACATGTATTTCCTCAGGTTATCCCATTCAATGATAAGTACGAGGGAATTTCGTGGTTATGTAAAGGAAGTTTTCAATAAAGATATTGTGTGTTTTATGTTATAAGTTATTATGTAATGTTCCTAATCCCCAAATACATTATACCTATCGATCTTCTATATTGTATCAAGTGAATTTTATGTAATAAACCAGATTAAGTGTGCAATAAAGAGCCGGGTTTTTATAGTTGGTATCAGAGGATAGGTTTAGTTATTTTGGGGATTAGGATTTGAAAACCCTAGTGAAATCCTTAGGGATAAGACTAAGTATAATAAAAACATCCATAAATTTTGGTGAGTAATGAGTAAGTGGTTTAACAAGAAAATGCATCCCTGTCTGGATACGATCAGGTAGAGGTAGCTCTGGCACAGATGTACCTAAGAGTGAAAACTCCAACAAGGAGTTTCGAACTTGACCCAAGGTATCCTGGTACACAAAAATGGGCCTTGCTTCACTCTTGGTTACGACACTCTCGGAGGATATGCTTTGTTAAATTTACAATCTTAGTATGAACCATTATTAAGGGAATTAAAAAAATTCCCCTAAAAATATAATTTAGAGATTAGATCATGTATAACATAGATTGAAACCTATATGTTCATAAGTTAAGGAAATAAAATTAATTTATAATTCATCTATTTTTTCCTTGATTTACACTTTATGTGTTACCCCTAACTTTCCTTTTATTCTAGCCAATGGTCAGTAATAGGAGAACTTGAGCTAACAACAGAAGCGAAGACCGATGTGATGATTGTTCTAATGAGATGCCCAATCTAATGGGATCAGGAATAGTGAACTTTGTCACGATACTCTCTCAGTTAACTCGGGCTTTGAATAGAAACATGGGTCAAGAGGAACATTCAACCCACCCTAAGAAAGAATAAGTCGCTATCAAGAGCTTCATGAGACAAAGGCCTCCTAATTTTAATGGATCATCCTATCCCTCAATTACCGAACAATGGATCAACTCCATTGAAAAGATATTCTCCATCCTTCAATGTTCCAAATAAGAGAAGGTTCTTGTGGATGTATATCATATGGAGGGTGAATCTAATCAATGGTGGACATTGATCAAAAATATGAATCATGAGAAGGACATCGAGGTGTTGGAATGGAAGGGTTTCTGGAAAATGTTTTTCGATAAATATTTTCCTTGCACCCTATGACTTAAGATGGAAAGGTACTTCCTTGCCCTCAAGAAAAAAGAAGACAAATCCATCAGAGATTACGAGTAAAAATTTACAAGGATTGAAAGATACGCCTCTGGCTTGTTCATTACCCCTGAATTCAAGGTTGAACTCTTCTTTGGGGGGATAAAACCTAGCCTACGGAAAGCCCTAGAAATCCGTGACTTCGACAGCTATGAGGAAATTGTTTGATGTTCCCTCAAGGTTGAAATGGAGATCGAAGAATCTTAGGGGTATTATGAGGATAAGAAGCATAAGATGGAATTCAATTCTGGTATTCGGATGGATAAATCCAATACTGCTAAGAAAATCCAACACCCCACTTTCCAAAGGTTTGAAAAGAAGCACCCTAGAAATAGCTCAAAGGGGTTAAGGAAATTATTTACGTATGGAAGATAATGGCACCTAGCTATTAACTACCGACAAGAAAAACCCACAGCTGCAACATAGGATAGGAACACTCCATTCAAACTTCAAGACATTGTACATTGCTTCAACTACAAAGAACGAAGGTACCTTGAAAATCAGTTCCCTAAGCCAAGGGTTTTTTAAGGTATCCAACAACCTCCAAGGTGGAAAGGGTGAGATTTTACCATCACTACCGTTGAAGTGAACCCCGAAAATGAAGTGGTGATAGGTACGCTAGTTATTCATTCAAGAATAGAAAACAAACTTTTTTATTATGTTTCTACGCATTCTTTTATATCTCAAAAGTTTAGTAGAACAATCCCAACACCACCAAAAATCATGTAAGTAGAGATTTCGATGAGTATGGAAAATGGGGAAATCATTTCATCCCATGAATATAACTCCTCCCCTATCATAATTGTTGGATTGAACTTCTCGGCGAACCTCATCATACTCCCTCTTGTAGAATTTGATGCAATTCCTGTCATGGATTGACTTTCTTTATATAGAGACAACATAAATTTCCATGAGAGGGAAATCACTCTCCATATGGAGAATCGACCCTCGATTATATACAATTACAAGGAGGAAGATGAATCTTCTTTAGTACCATCATCTCAAGCATGGATATTATTTCTCTATGAGCACACATATCTAGCTCAAATTCTTGAGTCTAAGGAAGTAACCATCCTTGAAGACATGCATATTGTGAGGGAATTTGCTGAAGTGTTTCTTGAGGAATTTTCTGGTCTTCCTCCTAGAAGATATGTTGAATTCTAAATTATCCTAACACCTAGAGAATTTCCAATATCCAAGACTCGGTATATAATGGTTGTTGTGGAGCATGAGGAGATGAAGAAACAACTACAGGAGAATCTGGATAAAGGTTTTATACTCCAAAGTGCTTCACCCTATGGTGCTTCAGTCCTCTTTGTAAAGAAGAAGGATGGGTCAATATGCCTTTGCATTGATTATTGTGAGCTCAACAAAATCATGATAAAGAAAAATTATCCTTTGCCTCAAATTGATGACTTGTTTGATCAGTTGTGTGGATCACAATACTTCTCTAATGTAGATTTATGGTCAGGATATTATCAAGTAAGGTAAAGAAGGATGATATCCACAAGACTGCATTTCATAGGAGATTGGGGCACTATGAATTTTTAGTAAGGCCTTTTGGACTCACTAATTCTCTAGCAATATTCATGGACTTGATTAATAGAGTCTTTATATATTACCTTGACAAATTTGTGGCAGTATTTATAGATGATATTCTAATATGCTCCAAAACCAAGGAGTATCATGAGGAGCATCTAAGAACTATACTAGAGACCTTGTGGTGGAAGAAGCTCTATGAAAAGTATATAAAGTGTGATTTCTGGTTGAAGTAGGTCTCATTCTTGGGTTATATCATCACAAGCAACGAGATATCTGTGGATCCCTCCAAGAAAATTGCAATTGAGGGGTGGCTGAGGCCAATATCAGTAACGAATATCCGTAGCTTATTGGGGTTAGCTGGATATTATCGATGATTTGTGAGAAATTTATCATGATTGTCCAACCCTATTACCAAGATAACTCGGAAGGGAGTAATTTTTTCTTGGAGTAATGAATGTGAAGATAGCTTCAAGGAGTTAAAAAGGAGTCTTATCACTACACCTGTGCTCACATTACCCATGAGTGGTTAATTTTTTGTGTTATTTAGTGATGCTTAGAAGAAGGGTCTGGGTTTTGTGTTGATGCAGAATGATAAATTGATAGCCTACGCCTCAAGGAAGTTGAAAATCCATGAGAAAAACGATCTCACACATGATCTGGAGTTGGCAGCTTGATCTTTGTGTTGAAAATCTTACGACATTATCTCTACAGGGAGAAGTTTGAGATATATACTGATCCCAAGAGCCTAAAATATATATTCACACAAAAAGAACTTAATATTCACCAATGAAGAAGGATAGAACTCATCAAGGATTATGAATTCTCAATCCAATACCATTATGGTAAGGCAAACAAGGTAGTGGATGCACTAAGTAGAAAGGATCCTACATCTTTATCAATGATGAAAATTGAAAAGGATCCAATATTATTATATTTAAAAAGGATGGACATGGGAATAATTAAGGGAGGACCATCATCAATCCTTTTTCAAATGATTTCTCAACCGTCCCTTACAGAGAAAAAAAAGGATGCTCAAAGAAAGGATGTATAAATTCTGAAAAGGGTGGAAGCTATCATAAATGGGAAATCCTCAGAGTTCGTGGTTAAAAAGGATGGAATTGTGAGATTTGGGTCATGATTATGTATACCATCTGATCCATATATAAATAATGATATTCAGGATGAGGCGCAAAGCTCAACCTTCTCTATTCACCCAGGGAGCACAAAGATGTATCAATATCTCAGAGATGACTTTTTCTGAGATAATATGAAAAGGGAGATTACTAAATATATATATCAAAGTTCCTAGTATTTTAGAAAGTGAAGGCTGAGAGACAAAAGTCTAAGGGGATAAAACAACCACTACCCATACCAATATAGAAGTGGGGAAACATTACCATGGGCTTGGTCACTGGACTTCCAAGTACATCCAGAGGAAACAATGCTATATGGGTCATTGTGGATCATCTTACGAAGACAACTCACTTTATCACGATTCGATAGGACTTATCATTGGATCAACTTACACAGATTTACATCAAAGAAGTGGTAAGTCTACATGTAGTACCACTATCTATTGTATATGATTGTGATCCTAGATTCACCTCAAAGTTCTAGAAAATTCTCCAATATACTCTAAGCACTGAACTAAACTTCAGTATGGCCTATCATCCTCACACTCATATCCAATCTGGGCGAACTATTCAGACACCAGAATATATGTTAAGATCATGTTCTATGGACTTTAGAGTATGAGACCAACATCTTCCACTGGTTGAATTCTCCTATAAAAACAGTTTCCACTCGAGCATCTGAATGGCACCATATGAATCCCTTTATGGGAAAAGGTGCAGAACATCGACATGTTGGGATGAAGTCTATGAGCATAAGATTCTAGGACCTGAAATGGTCTAAGAAATGGTGTAGAATGTGAAAACCATTCAGCATCTTATCAAGGCAGTCCAAAGTCGACAGAAGAGTTATGCATATAACCATTGATGAGACCTTGAGTTCAAAGTTGGAGAAATGGTATTTCTATGAATATCTCCATGGAATAAGGTCATGAGGTTTGGAAAGAAAGGGATGTTAAGTTCTAGGTACATCGTCCCCTTTGAGATTCATGATTGTGTCGGGGTTATGGCCTATCGACTAGCACTTCCATCCACCATGGCTAAAGTACATGATGTATTTCATGTATCCCTCTTAAGGAGTACATACCAGACCCTTCACATATACTCTCTTTAGAGGTAGTATATTTAGAGGATGATCTTTCTTACGAGGAGAAACCAGTGAAAATTTTAGATCGTAGAGAAAAATTTCTACGAAATAAGACAATGCCCCTTGTCAAGGTGTGGTGGTGAAACCACAAGTTTAAAGAAGAAACATGCGAATCGGAGGAAGTGATGAAGAAGAGTTACCCACATCTGTTTTTTTGTGGGAAAATGAAATTTTGAGGATGAAATTTCTTAAGGGGGTAGATTGTAATGACCCAAACTTTTATTAATGAAAATTCCTCTTGATCTAATTAAATGTCTTACTATGTAAGATGGTTATATAACGTATGCACTTCCTCAATTTCATGTTTTTGGATTTTAAAATATCATTAACAATTAATATTGTGTCTAATATAGTCATTTAAAATTGATCACATTATTAGTATAAATATAGGTCTTTAACAAATCCAATTTACTCAGACAAAGGAAGTGATAGCCTCATCTAGTAGACTTTCCTCGTACGAAGCCCATTTGTTGGAGCACGGAAAGGACATGGCGTTATTGGGCTTCACTCTTGACCAAGCCCAAGATGAGCTGCAACATGTTAAGATCGAACAGAACCACCTACGGGAGAAGTGAAAGTTGATAGAGATTACCACCTGAGCGATGTTATCCGAGCCACCCGAGGAGTCTGTCATCATCGTACACCTTACCCTTCGGTCTTATACGGGTGTTATAAGAGGTTATGTAACAAGACCTTATCAATATGATTATGTGAATTATTTTTGTATATAATAAATAATATACATTCATTTTATTATTTTTACATTGTAAATAGTTTTTGAAGCACAAATAGTATTTTTAGTTAATATTCAACTAAAGAAATTATTTTGATAAATTAATGGATTTTTGAATTAAATAATATTTTAATAAAATATTATTATTATTAAATTACATTTTATTAAGTATAAATGATCATATAATTTTTATGAATATAATTGTAATTTTTATTAAGGTTTGAAAGCTGTTTTTGTCAAAACCCGTGAATTTTTTATAAATGTCAGCTTTTATTTTAACAGTGAAAATTCAAATTTTTAAAAATTATTTGGATAAAATTAATATTATTTTTGGAATTAGTACATCGAAATTATCCAACGGTGAATTTTTCATAATTTTCTGAGACAGTCGAATTTTTGGGTAAAAATTAAATACCGTTTAAAAATATAATGTTTTTTATGACATCATAATGACCCAATAAAGATGTAATAAAATAATTTAAACATTATTTTCGGCCAATATATTTTTTACCATTAAAATAATTTGATTAGAGGTATGTTTGATTTATTTTACAAAGCCTTAGTGGACCCTCCAAGACCTATAAAACATTTTAACTTTTTAAATTGATTTCCTTGAGAGTGTGACTCACCTCCACATAAGAAACCCTATTATTTTAATAATTTAGGCCATTAGACTTATAAAATATTGTTTTCCAATCCTATTTGGAAAAAACCATGGGCCAAAACTATGGTCGTGTTTGTGGTTTTGGTTTTTTTAATGTGTGGTGTCCCAAACCTAAATAATAAACAATTCCCTCTCTTTTCCAATATAAACCCACCCAAACTCCCACTTCCTCTTCACTCAAATCCTTTTTAGTTCGTCCAACCTCTTACATCTTCTCTCTAGAATCCTCCAAAGGCACCTCAGTCTCCCAAGAAGCCTCTCTCAAGCCTCTCCCAAGCCTTTGGGATCACAATTCTAAGTAAGGGATTTCTTCCTTTCTAAATTTTGTCCAAGTTTCTTTATATAGTTATATCCTTTTTCTTTCAATTAAAAATGTTGGGGTATGATTTCTCACCTCCCCATACTGCTCCCATTATGTTTGAATTGATGAGAGACATCTTTCTCTCTCATTAATGTCTCCCATGCACACCTGTTACCATGCTGAAATTTCGTAAGGAATTTCTCTCTCCTCATTTACATTCAAGAAATTATTTTGTATTATGAATCCAAATTCCATTACTTATGTTGGGACATGTATCTATATGACCCCCTTACTTTCCAATTCATGTACATATAATTATACACCCATTTCTTTCTCATCAACCATTTTTATTAATTCTTATGTCACATCGTTATGCTGCCGAAATTGCACAGTGTTTTTCAAACCCAAGGTCATTGTGTTGTGAATACCATGATCATTTCACTATCAAGTGTATTCACCTTTATATTAATTTACCTATTTATTATTGAGTTTTATGTATTAATTCCTCATTACTTTATCATGGAATAAATTCTGATGTTTAATGAATACATGTTGTATGATCTATGTGGCACACTTATGCATGAAATGAAATAATTAAGAAGGGTGCACCCTGATAGAACTCCAATGCATTGGGTAAAGTTTAGTATCATGATACATCAAGTGAAATGAGCATATAGTCATCATAATTCAAGTGAAATGAGGATTTACCCATGCTAATTCAAGTTCAATGAGGGTTTACTCATGCTTCATGTGCAATGAGCCTTGCCTCATGCTAATTCCATGTTAATTGTTGTTTCCACATTTCCATGTTATGATTATCATTATATATCATGCCTTTATGTTCATGTTCTTTTATGCTCCATTTATATGTCTATTTTATAACATGTATTATATTATTCATGTTATGCCTTGTTTACTCCCTTAAAAGGCTTTATATCTCACCCGTTTCACATGTATGTCCTCAGGTTAACCCATGAAATTATAAGTACAAGGGAATTTCATGGTTATTTAAAGGATTATTTCAATAAATATGTTGTGTTTTTTCTGTTCTAAGTTGTTTTGTAATGTTCTTAATCCCCAAAGACACTAGACATCTGGATCTTCTATGTTGTATCAAGTGAATTTTATATAATAAACCAGTTTAAGTGTGTGATAAAGAGTAGATTTTTTATAATATGCATCTAAGTGAATTTTATTGAGAGGAAATAAGTATGGGTATTCACACAAAAAAATTGGTATGAAAAAATCATAGGATAATTATGGCAGCAAAACAGGGGTGTGTAAAGGTTCATTGGAGGGATTAATGGGAGTGTAAGGGGTATCTAATCACATGTAAATAATAATGAAAGTAAGATGGGTTTTTCAAATCATTTCCCAACATGAAAAATTGGATAAAAATGACATAAAATAAATGTGGTTCTTGAATAAAGAGAAGAAGGATAGAATCCCTTACCTTGAGAGGGTGATTCTAAAAGCTTGGGAGGAGATTATTAATGTAACACCCTAAGTTTTTATGAGTTTTATTGTTTGAATATATATAATTTATTTTATGTATTTAGTTGGATAATACACAAATATAAACATTAATTATGTACTACACTAAGTTAAACTTTTGTTACACACAACATTGGCTTAGCTTGTGTTACACACAACACTGAGTTTCTATAAAACAATGCTTTATTATTATAATTGTTTAAACAATAATCTTATAGATTGGCCATTAAAATTAGTAATAAATAATTTTTAGATATTATTTGTAATGGTTTTATATAAATAAAACATGTTGAAAAAAAAGCATATTTTTTGTAATATCTTTATATGTTTGAAAATACTATTTTATTAAAATAACTACTTTTTATGTCCATCTATGAACAATAATAAAATTAAATTTCGAAACTTTTAGAAATTTAATCTGATAAAATAAAATTATTTTTTAATTTATAGTGTTAATTTTATCTTTGGGTGAGTTTTAGGTATTTTTCTATAACAATTTATTTTTTGATGAATAGTGAAAATGATGAATTTTATTTAAAAAACTTCTTTTTCGGCTAATTTATTTATATAGTTAAATTATATTATAATTTTTGTTTAAATTATAATTATTTAAATTATACACCAATAAATCCAATTTAGGTCAATAGATTCAATTTCAAATTGAAATTGGATATAGAAGCATTTTAAACTTTTGAACTATTATCCTTAAAAACCCATTCGCTTACAGCGTCTGTGGGATTAACTTTAAATTAATTTTAGCCACTTTTTTGAATTGAATTTGGAAAAACATATATATAAATATTTTTAATCAGTATACAATTTTTGATCTAATAATATCAACTTATTTTTATAACCAAAATGACTAGTGAAATTAATAAAAATTATATATAGTGATTAAGGTAAAAACAAGCTTACTTAATGATTAAACATAGAATATAAGGTGTATAAATGACAAAACACACTTCCCACGCCCTTTTTATTAACATATTTAAAACATAACCACTAGAGGATAAAATTTTATGAGTTATTGGTATAATATTTCTTGAAATTTACCTATATAATAAGCTAAGCAAGGAAAATGACAAAAAAATAAACCTTCCTTGCCTTTAACACTTATAAAGATTTGGAGTATGGAAGTAGCTACATATGTTTGGTTATAAATATTTTTTTGGAAGGTAAAAGATTTATTGTTATCATAATAATTTATATGTAATTTTTAGAGATGATATAATTATAGTAAATTCTTAAGAAATGCCAAGGCATGGAATGTTTAGATAATAATAAAATAAAATAAATGATTTTTCTTAAATGATTTAAATTTAATAAATATATTATATTAATAAAAGTGATTTTAAGAGTAAATAAATATCAAATATGTTCCATTTAGTTTCCAGTTTCTCTTTTATAAAGAACGTATTGACACATAAATAGAAAAAAAAAATTATTATTATAGTTAGGATTAAAGTAGTGTTTTTGTGAGTTACATGAATTTATATTAAAATTAATTTCCAACACATATAGTATTTTTTATAAATTAGATTAAATATTATATATTCAGTGGGTATAAATTTTATTATAATTTTCACTTTAATTTGGAATTAATGGATGAATTTCGTAGGTTGTAAGACTAGCTACCAAAATGAAAAAAAAAAGAAAACTTAAAGAATAAGGAAAAAATGATAAAAATGATTTTATTTTTTTGTGTGGTGTGAGTTTGTAATGACCATAATTCCCCCTTTAATATATTATTTTTTATTTTTAAGCACATTAGGTAAGTCATACCACCCAATATTGTTTACCTTTTTAGGTTTACAAGAATGTCACTCCCACTCCACTATAAAACTACATTCACCCTTCCCATCTAATGATGCCTATCAAGACCTTTTTCTTATCCAAACCCTTAAAAAATAATCTCCCTACATCCCTCCACTCACCCTACACTCCTAACTTGGGTTATAAATCCAACAAATAATTCCCTTTGGTGAAAACCAAAAGGGGTTTCCTGAAAAAGAGGTAACATTCTTCAACATCCATTTATGTTTTATTTCTTTATCCACCAATTAAATTATTATTATTTCATGATTATAAAATAAAATAAGTTTCATAAATATACTTATATGTTTTTATTCTAATTTTTAAAACTATACCTACACACAATTCTGTCAAATGGGTAACGAAATTACCATTCATGTACATTGAACTGCCGCCTTGAGAAATGATGTCATTTGTTTTTCTTTTACCTCATATCAGGGTAGGGAATTATGATGGACAAATAGTTTTTATATTATATATATTATATTTATGATTTATTTATTATTATTTAATTATTATATAAAATATACCTTCAAGTTTTCCTTTCTGTGTAAATATGATAACTTCGTTTGTGGATGTGTGGACTACCGCCTCCTCAAAGAGATGTGATTCGTTCACAATTTGCATAGAATGTATTCAGTATGAGTTAAGTAAATTTATTTGATATGTATGAAATAATAATTCTACTATAATTATTATATATATATAAACATGTATATTTTATTTACTTTATTTCTTTCAATGCGACAAGAAGATGGAAACAGTTTTCATGCGTATGTACGGTCTACCATCTCCATAAACGGTGTATTCCATTTCATATTTATATATTTTATAGATTATTATAAATATTTATATAATGAATATATATTATGTTTATATAATTTTTTACACTATTTAAATAATTAAATCAATTTATAATTAAGTGGGCCAAGAATAATAAGTCAAAACATACACGAAAAAACATAACGGTTATTACTTGAAACATAACATCAAATTGGAATTGTTAATAAATTGGTAATATAAAGTCATAATCAAATAATATATGGTATTATTTATAATAATATGGTTCTTTGGTAGATTTATAATAATATTTTATTTATCATACATCATTTTTAATGTGTATAAAGAAATTCAAGACTGATGGTAAAGATTTTCTCATCTCACTTTTATTTATGTGAGATATATGATATACTCCCCACTTATTATTGTTGTATGGTGTATATAATTCCCTATTAAATTTTATATCATGAATTTTTTTTATTTTTTGGAAATTGAAATTTTAAATTTATTTTATTATTCCATGCTTTTTATGCTTCAAAAGTTACCAAATAGGTAATGTAATTCTGTCTCAATTTTCCTTCTTTAAGACGCTTGTTATGTTATGAACCTATAGTATTTTATGAGGTGTATACACTGGACTATGACATTTTATATAATTAATTTCCTTTATTTAATGATATTAAAAGTTTTAATTGATGCTATTATTTCATTAGGATCATGATTTAAAAGTTTCTCATGTAGTAAGGGGATTTCTAGTCAAACTTTTATTTCTACAAGTCTTATTCCATATTCACTACTCGTTTCTTTTGTGTGGTGTATGTACAGCCCATGAATTTATTATATGATTATAATTTTAAAATTTATGGTAAATTACATATCTTTTCTATTATATTTGTTTCATAGGGTTTAAGGTTCATAATTTACCAAATCAGTAAAGTAATTTCGTCTAAATTTTCCGTCATTGAGATACATGCCATGTTATGAACCAATATTCTTATATGATGCGTATATACTGAATTTTGAAAATTTATATGATTAATGTACTTATTTTGTGATATTATAAGCTTCATGTAATGTTATTATTTCATAGGGATTATGATTCAAATGTTTCAATGTGGTATAGGACACTTTGAAATGTTTCAAGATTATTTTTCTCAAGAAGTATTTTAAATGATCCTTTAAAAAACTGTTTTCCATCTAAGATGAAATCCTTGGATATATTTTATTCTTTATAGGGGATAGGATCCAAGTACACTATTATTATTTTTTCTTTTAATGGTTTATGTTTATTATGTCAAGTTTCTTATGAAACTCATTTCTTTTCTATGGGTAATGCCCTGATAAAATGATTATAAAACCTATTTCTTTTAATGGGTTATTCTATGATAAATTACTATGAAGCCTATATATTTTCAATATGTTATAAGTGGATGAGGTTTTTATAATATTCATTTTATTTCATGGGTTATGATGTGATATTTACGAAACCTATCTATTTTTATGGGTCATGATATGATGAATGTTTTATTATTTTGTGGCACATGGTTGTATTGTTTTTATATATGATGGGTGGGACCTATATATCCCTATAATTAATTGGGTAAATATCAATATCTCATGAGTATGAAAGTTTTGAATGATTAGTATACTCAGTTCAGTATAACAGGGATGGAATGAGGTGTGGACTCGATTCAGTATGACATGGTTGGAAAGATGAGTGAAATTGGTTCGGTATGACTGGGCTAGAATGAGGAGTGAACTTAGTTCAATAATAAAGGGACGGAATGGGATGTGAACATAGTTAAGTAATATAGGGATGGAATAGGAAGTGAACCTAGTTCATTAATACAGGGGTGGAATAGGAATTGAACTCGGTTTAGTAATACAGTTCCAGAATATGGAGTGAACCTAATTCCGTAATGGGATTTTCCACGAATATGGAATTGGCAGTAAGCCTTAACTAATATGGAAATAATTTTATATATTTATGCGACTAAAAAAATTTCATATATTATTCCCATGTTATGAATTCATTGCTTATTCTCTTTATTTCTTTAGGATTCATGTCTTACGAACTTCTAATATTTATTTTATGACTCATGTGTATGTTCTTTGATATGCAGGGTATAATATTCTAATGCTATTATCATGTTATCATACCCATATTTTCATGATTATGCTTATGTATCTTTTTTTTTGTACCCTTAATATGTATTTTATCTCACCCCTTTATTATGTTTTATTTCCTTAGGTTATGAAGAACAGTTGTAAGTAGGAGTACAAAAGGAGAATATCTTTATGGGAGATGTTGAAGATATTTCACAAAATTAGAAATATGTGTTCCATGTTTCCAAAGACACCAAACTATTACAATCCTCAAGAATGTATTTTTTTAATGTGATAAATATTCATCTAAAATGAAGTAATATCCTTTTATTTTAATCTTGGGTCACTATAGATCCTATCAAAGGAAAGGTATAGTCAACCTTTGGAAACTAGGATGAGAAAACATTAGTGAGAAACCTAAGGATATTTCCAAGGGTCCATCTAGGGATGTATCTAAGGATAAGACTAAGGTATCACAGATTTAAAAGTAGGTATCATGATTTAGACATCCTATAAGTAATTTTCACTTATTATTTGTTTCCTTCTATGATAAGTTTTTCTCATGCTATGCTTTATAGTCTTAATCAATAGTGAGAACTAGAAGGAATTGGGTTAAAATTGAATGTTTTAGAAGTGGAAAGTATGAGAATTATACAGATTGATTTCCCAAGTGTAAATCTCATAAAGAGAATCCTGAAGGTTGTATGAAGTATGGTTTATACTACTAAATATAAAGAGACAACAAATGAAGTGTAAAAGGTATGGGATGTTTTAATGTCCTATATTTTCCTTTTATTATTTTTTAATATTATATAGAATTATTTCAGGACTAAGCGCTAATATGGCGTGTGATTCCAAGTCCTGTTGTTCCTGTAATAATGTATTGAAAAATATTAAAATATTAAATAACACACATTCACAATGTTCCTAAAAAAGTAGAATAACTTATAAATAGGTTCCCAGGTTAGAAATATGAGGGAATCATTGCGTTCAGAGTAGCAACTTTAACTTATGTAGTACCAAACATCAATTGGAGGGGGTAAAATGTGGAAATTAGTTTTTGTCATTTTAATAAATAAATTAAATGGTGAATTTATTTTATTTTTAATGTTTCACTAACTTAGTGAAATTATTTTTAAATAATCCTTGTAGATAGGGTGCCATGGTTAAGCACATAACCCTAGAATTTCCTAAAATCTCAAGAGAGAACTTGTAGAACTCTCTCGATGACGAACGATGATGGGATTTTGGATCGAAGATCGGAAGATGATATTTTTGACAGATCTCACCAACAGTAGCGACGCAACGATCGATTCTCTTTAGCGAATGATCCAACATCGAGGTAGGTCATTGTTTGTTGATTTTTGTTCCCCATTTCTAGAATCAACAATGAATAAAGATCAACCAAAGAACAGGTTGACCCTCAGATCAATCGTTCTTATGGGATGAGCATATTTATGGGAAATCATTGGGGGATTTAATTATATATCCTTGTTTCTTCATTCTTCATTTCAACGAGAATGGATTGAGTCTGACATGAACAAAGTGTAAGATTCATTCCTTAGTGAGTTATTTTTTCTTTTCTTAACCCCGTTCTTGGCGTTCATCACCATTTAACTTTCGTGGTTGTGGCTCGACCTTCTGAGAGGCTCTGAATGTGATCAAACCCCCGAATTGCAGTAAAATTGACTAGAGAGGCCAGAGAAGGGTAGATCGAGTCATAAAGAACTCGGATCTATGATCACACCAAATTATGAGCATCGGAGGATCCCCAGTGGTCCATAGAAGGGACCATCGGAGTGTCAGAACTGACTATGGTAGCCAAATGCAGGTGGCGGCATGTGGTGATGGTGTCACGCATGGGTGCGGCTGGCATCAGTCATGGAAATTGCATCGCCCAATGGGGTGGGATCGAACAGGGGACTCAACGGGGGCGCAGTAGGGCTACAAGGGGGACACGGTGATGTGGCCACGTACGCAGTGGGGCAGCCGCGTAGAGTCCATATTAGTGGCGAGGTCGTGGGGAAGGTGTACATGGTGGGATGACCACATGGAACACGGTGAAGTATCACATGGAGCATAGGGGAATATTGTTGGGGATAGCCATGTGGGGCGAACCAGACTGGCCCACATGCATGCGGGTCGGACTAGAGGATTTAAAAAACTCTAGAGGAGTCGGATGAATCCAATGGACTAGTAGGTTGTGGTCCAGTAGGTTCAGTAGTCTTGGGTGGACCAGGCCAGACCAAGCTAGGATGGGTTGTCTGATGGGTCAGATCGGACCAGGACTAGACCCGGGTCAGACGTTTTTTTCAAAAATAGACATAACTTTCAAACTGTGTGCCTGTTGGTTGAGTAATTTTTGGAATTTGGTCCCTTGAGATGAGATAGTCCTTTTGATATATTCTAAGTGGGTTTTTTTGGAAGTTTAAATATGACTTAATGGCATGAGGAGTAGGTTCTCCTTGAATGAATGCTCTATAAGAGGAATCCTACAGCTAGTTGTGACTTTGAGACAACGTGAATTTCTGAGACTACGTGGCATACCAAGACTAAGTTTCTTACCGATGCTACATGTCTTACTGAGACTATGTATCTTATCAGGATTGAGTGTCTCATCGGGACTACGTAACTTATCGATTTTGAGTGTTTTATGGATTATGTATGATAATCCTATTTTTTGTAATATATACTTATACCTGTGTGAGATGACTTTACTATTTTCTATAAGGACTCGGCCTTAAACATTTCATAATATTTAATTAAATGAATAATTCACATTGAGGATCTTTTCAGGTTTAGAGTTTTAGATAATTAGGAAATAACTATTAAATCTCAAAAGATTAAAAAGTAGACACTTCTACTCTGTTTCCATTTTTTTCATAAAATAAAAACTCTTGAAAAAAAGAGTCATGTCTAGTTCCATGTTTCAGATAGCATGACATTTCTTTGATCCCATCCTTGACCCTATTCATCTTTAAGTCCTGTGAAAACATTTCAAAACTTGGGATGAGCATAAAAATCTTAGTAAGGGTTATAAAAAAATAAAGAAAACATTAGTTCATAAATACATACAAAACATAAACTCTTTTACTTACCTCATGAAAACATAAGATTTATGAATAACACATAGTAATCACAAATAATAAAAATACTTGTGGCATTCATATCATACTTACATTGTTGCTATCACAGCAACATGAGGAGTTACGTTGGAATATCCATATCAGTATATTCTTTGAATCTCTTAGGAGAAACATTCATGTTTTCCTCCGTCACGTTACCCAATGCATTAGAGAGTTATCTCAGGCTCACCCGCCCTAGTTTTATCACGGAACCACCCATATATGTAAACAATGACCAAGAATCATAACATATGAATAACACATAAAACAAACAAAAAGGTAAGATACAATATATCATTAAAATATATTGACATAATAAATCCATTATAAAACCATTTTCAATAACAAAATACGTAAAAAGTATATGGTATTTATTTATTTATTTTTTAAACACTAAGTCCTATTAAGGAAGCCAAAGATCAAATAATACTCACGGTGGCGGAAAAAGTCTGTTGTCACCACTTACGTTAAAAAACATTCCTTTTTGTCATTTAGTAAAAAATTTCGTATAAAAATATTCCCTTTGAATGAAATGAAAATTCAAAGGTGTTTATAAAGCGTATAAAAGAAAGTTATGTAATAGAACAAAATATGCCTCAATGAAAGTAGATTGAGACGATGTCCCATACCTCGTGTCTAACATGACCCGTTCGTTCTTTAATCTCCTGAATAATAAACTAAAGCTAATTTCTACTTTCTTAAGAAACTTTTTCAAGTTTATTATTCTTTTTATATCACTTATTACCATGTTATAAACATTATTTTATCATTTAATTTAATAATGTTCTTTTTGTTGATATTTGGTACTTGAGTCAATAATGAGCACCTTATATTTACAAGTTGTCCATGCAGTCAATAGTCCATTATATCCAGAATGATATTAATTATTTAGATATAATATATATCATTTATATCCAGTATATATATTTATTTATTTATTTATTTATTTATAACAATACATATCATTTGGAGGTAATAATTGAAATGCACCGTTCATAGAGACGGTAAGCCGTACGTACTCATGAACGCTACTTTCATTTCTATTTCTTATTTTAACGGAATTAAAACATAATGATACATAGGTATATTATACTTCCAGTATAATATAATATATAATATCATTAACTCCATCCTTTATACGTCCCACATATGACATTAACGAGACATATCACTTTGAGAGGGCAGTATTCCGCACTTCCTCAAATGAAATTATCGCATTTATCCATAATGGAAACCATAAAGGTATGCTATAAAATAAAAATACATAAGAATAAATAAAACATAAACATAACATATATAATATATAAATATAGTTTCATCTTAATGGACACCATGATAGGTGGTAGGATATAATCGAACAATCATCGTCTCGTGAGACGTTAGTTTTCCATCCACAGAAACAGTATGTTCTTCATCCATTAGATGGATATGTGTGTAAGTGTAGTTTGAATCCTTCTCATAAAAACATACTAGTATATTTAGGATACTGGTGTTATAAACTAAAGTAATAAAAAGAGTTTAGGGTTTGGATAAGTAAAAGAAAAGAAAAGAAGTTAATAGAAACAGTTACCTTTAATTTGGGTAACTTCATTTGGTTTGAACCAAAAGGACTTCTTGAAGTGCCTTATGCCTAAGGTAAGGCTTCTAGGAGGAGTAGAGGGATGTAGGGAGCTTAATTGGGCAGATGTTGGACGAGCCAAAAGGCTTTAGAGGTGTGAGGAATTGGGTAGAAGTGAGGGATTTTTATAAGGGGGAGGAGGGGCTCTTTAGGAAAGTGTGATAATATTATTTTATTATATAATGATATTCGGTTTATAAAGGTCCACAACTAATTAAAGTAGAATATAGAATGCATCATGGTCAAAATAAAATCATCCCATAATAATTGGACAGGTTTTGGATATTGTTTTAATATTTATAATCTTATTTATTTAAATCTTTTATTGATGAGGTAAATACTGCATCAATATTGTGTCGTAAATAATTTAATTTATTTGATGTCTAAAAATTTTAAAAAAATACCATGATGTAGGAACTACTATTAGATTTCAAATTAATATTTATATTAGAAAAGATAATTTATATAACCCCTTGTAAAATTTAATTTACAAAAAGATATTTTTTTTGTTATTTTTTCCTTTACTTTAAGTTAATTAATCTAAAGTGTCATTATCACTCCAAAGTGGCTCAATGGGGTCCCAAAATCGGCTAAAATATGCCCATGGTCGTAAATAAATCAATAAATAAGTTTTGTACTGGTGTTAAGGTAATTTTGAATTATTATAATATTCTTTTTACCTTGAATTACCCTATTTACCTTTAACCGCGGTAAATAAAAGTCAAAAGTTACTATTCACCAAAAAATATTTTCATCTTATTGAACCACATTTTACTTACTAATAACAACCATGTATGTCAGATTTTTTAAATTCAATTTACATAAGTAGTTAAATTTTATTTAAATGAAAAAGTCGGTTTTTTTAACTACTACTAAGTGGTTTCACTATTCAACAAAAATTGATGTTTTTCAGAAAACTACCAAAAACTCAGCCTAAGCTATATTTGATATTATGAATTCAAAAATGATGTCTATTTTTCCAAATTCAAAACATATAAGTGGAATTAATTAATTTAAAATTAATTCCCATTGTTAAAATAAATAGCGCGTTTTTAAGAAACAATAACTATCAAAAGATTGACACTTGTTTATGTCCAATTTCAAAGTGAAATTAATTACAATGACCAACATTGGATTAAATGGAAAAAATATATTCTAATTTCAATTCAAAACCAATTAAAAATATAATCTTACAATATAAATAAATTATATTAAAACACAGTTTTGAATTAAAATACAATATTTTCACTATTCATTAAAAAATGAACTTTTTCAGAAAAATTCCAAAAATTTACACAATGTAAATTTTGATGTCACCATTATAAATAATGATTTTATTTGGTCAAATAGAATGTATTAAATTGATCAAAACTATATTTAAAGAGGGTTCTCTATTAAAATGTGGTAAATCGACCTTTTAATGTCAATTATGCTTAAAATTAGATTCATTCACATTTTAAGCCTCTAAATTTTTTTTGGATAAATGTAAATACATTTTACAAATATCAATATTAATAATATTATTAGTTTTTTTTCATTCCCGCCAATACAACGGCTAGGATTTAACTACCATTTAAAATAACAATATTATATTATTAGTGTGCAATGTAAGATTTCAAAGAAACTCGTTGTTGCGTATCAGGTATGCTATCGAACATAGAAACCCCTTTAAAGTAAAATTAATATTTAATTCAAAAATTTTAATAAATATGAAATATGTCTTACTCTTTATTTACCTAGGATATTACATCCTTCCCTCCTTTTGGGAATTTCATCCTCACAATTTTACTTCTCAAAATAAGTGGGGGTATTTATCCCGCATTGAATTTTCAGATTCTCGCATTGACTCCTCAACCATATGGTTTTTCCACAAAACCTTTACCTGGTGAATTACCATATTCCGCAACACTTTCTCTCTTCGGTCAAGAATCTGGACTTTTTTTTCCTCATTAGAGATATTCTCTTCCAACTGAACTACTTATGGGCTCAAAACATGAGATGGATCTGGCATATACTTTCTCAACATCAAAACATGAAAAAAAATGTGTACCTAGGATAAGCATGGAGGCAAAGCCACTCTGTACGCAACTGATCCAACTTTCTCCAGAATATCATAAGGTCCAATAAACCTCAGACTCAAATTTCACTTCTTACCAAAATGAATCACACTTTTCCATAGAGAAACTTTGAGAAAGACATGATCACCTACCTCAAAAGAAAGATCCTTACTCTAATTATCTGCATAACTTTTCTGTCTGCTTTGATCTATTCTCATGTGCTTCTGAACCAACTAAACTTTCTCTGCCATCTATTCTACCAATTATGGTCCCATCAACTTCCCTTCACCTACTTCATCCCAAAAAGCTAGAGTTCGACAACGCTTTCCATATAATGCCTCAAATTGAGCCATCTATATACTGGAATAAAAACTGTTATTATGTGAAAATTCAACCAAAGAATGATGTTGGTCCCAAATTCCCTGATAATCCAATGAGCAAGCACGTAACATATCCTCCAATGTCTAAATTGTTCGTTCTAATTTCCCATCTGATTGAGGATGAAAAGCTCTACTAAAATTTAATTCAGTACCCAACGACTTTTGAAGTCCTTTCCAAAAGTTAGAAGTAAACATGGGATCACGATTAGATACAATAGAGAGGGGAAATCCATGAAACCTGACTATCTCTTTAACATACAACCGGGAAAGTTGATCTAGAGACAATTTATCTTGAATAAGAAGGAAATGAGCAAATTTAGTCAATCGATCAACAGTAACCCAGATTGCATTATTACCTTAATAAGTCTTCAGTAATCCCACAACGAAGTCCATGGATATATTTTCTCATATCAACTCTAGCACTGGTAAAGGCTGAAGAATCCCTTTCGGTAATTATCTCTCTACTTTAACTTGCTGGAAAGTCAAACACTTCTTAGTAAAATCAGTAATATCTCTTTTCATTACATCCCACCAGTAATACTCTTGAAGATCTTTGTACATCTTAGTACTGCCATGATGAACTGAAAATGGGGAACTATAAGCATCACATAACAACTCATTCTTCAACTGTGAATCATAAGGCACACATAATCTCTTTCCAAATTTCAAAACACCATCATTATCAATGTTAAATTCATGAAACTTACCCTTCTGAACTAACTCTACCTTTTTCTGTAACTTACTATCTTTCTTCTGTACTTACTTAATTCTATCTGATAGAGATGATCTCACTGACACCTAATACAAAACAGAAGAATTTTCTTCACCAACAACTTCTATGCCAAAGTTTATAAAATCAAAAAATAAAGGATCTTGTTCCATACGTAACATGGTTAATGAAGCATTACTTTTTCGACTCAAAGCATCAGCCAATTTATTTGATTTTCCCGGATGGTAATGGATCGTGCAATCATAATCCTTGATTAATTCCAACCATCTCCTCTGTCCCATGTTCAATTCTTTTTGAGTGAATATATACTTTAAAATTTTTTTATCAGTATATATTTCACATTTTAGTCTATACAAATGATGCCTCCAAATTTTTATATAAAAAACAACAACAGCTGATTCCAAATCTTGTGTAGGGTAATTTAACTCATGTGGTTTCAACTAACATGAAGCATAATCAATTACCTGATCATTCTACATTAGTACACAACCAAGTCCTTTAAACGAAGCATCACTATAGATAACAAACTCACCATTTCTTTATGGAAGGGCCAAAAATGGATCATTCACCAATCTTCTTATCAATTCCTGAAAACAATCATCACATTCTTTTGTCCAGTTGAACTTAACACATTTTCGAGTTAACTTAGTCATTGAACTAGATAACCATGCAAAATTTTCAACAAACCTCTGGTAATAACCTATCAAACCAATAAAACTATGAATCTCAGTTATATTTATGGGTCTTGGCCATTCTTCAACAACTTTTGTTTTAGAAGGATCAATTGTTATGCCATTTTTTGAAATAATGTGACCAAGGAAAGAAATTTGTTGCAACCAAAACTTACACTTACTGAATTTCCAATACAGTTTCTTTTCTTTTATGGTTTTCAAGATAACCCTTAAATTAATTTCATGATCCTATTTACTTTTGGAATAAACCAAAATATCCTCAATGAACACAACCACAAACTTATCCAAGAACTAATGGAAATTATATTAATAAGATCCATGAATACAGCTGGTGCATTGGTTAAACCAAAAGGCATAACAACCAATTCCTAATGGCCATATATAGTATGAAATATGGTCTTAGGAATTTCTACTTCCTTTACTTTCAACTGATGGTACCCCGACCACAGATCAATATTTGAAAAATATTGAGCTCCTTGGAGCTGATCAAACAAATCATCAATAGGAGGCAAAGGATACTTGTTCGTAATAGTGATGTTATTTGATGCTCTATAATCAATATAAAGTCTAATTAAACCATCAATATTTTTAACAAATAAGACAAGAGAACCCCATGGTGATGTGCTATGTCGAATGAAACTGTTATCTAATAACTCCTGCAATTGCTTTTTTAACTCTAAAAGTTCAATTTGAGCCATTCGATAAGGGGGTTTTGAAATTGTCTTAGCATTAGGAACTAAGTCAACAGTAAATTCAACTTCCTAATCAGGTATAATACCATGCAACTCATCAGAAAAAACATAAAGGTAATCATTTACCACTGACATGTCATTAATATGAATAGTTCCTTTGTTTTCAACAATATGTGCAAGGTAACATTCATTTCCATCTTTTAATAGTTTCTCATCTTCCTGATATATTATCAAATGTAAGGGTTCATTCTTGTATAAAAACAGAAAATCATTTTGAAAAGAAACCTCTTTAGCTCTGCAGTCAGTCTTATCATGATAAACAGAAAGCCAATCCATACCCAAAATGACATAAAACTCTACTATAGGCAAAACAATAAGGTTTGTTGGTAGATTCTTTCTGCACACAAGGATAGTAATGTTCTTATTTTCTCTTTTTGTCTCAACATTTCCTCCAGGTGTTTTTACCGTAAGTTTTATATTCATATATTCAGATGGAATTCCCAATTTACTAGAAAAATTTTAATAAATGAAAGAGTGTGTAGACCCTGAATCAAACAACACATTGGCATAATCTGAACAAACAAACAGTGTACGAGATACTACTTCATTTGATGGCCCAACATCTGTTGAAGTAGTTGCAAAGGATTTCACCACCCATTTCTACTTGTAGTATGGTTACTTTCCCTCAGTTGAGTTCTTTTTTGGACACTCGTTTGCATAATGACCAATTTCATTGCACTTAAAACATTTTACTGACTGTAAATCAGATTTTGTATTACCATTACCCGGATCTTTTTTAGTGAAATTATGAGCCTTATGTCCTATTTTACCACATCGTTATCACTTACCAGAATTCAAAAGGCATTCCCCAACAACCTTTTTACCACAATTTTCACAAATTGTAAAATTAAGTTTCTTACCATCAGACTTTTTTGAAGAGTTATTCCCTTTCACCTGCCACTTCGACCTCTTATTTTGTTGTTTTTAGAAGAACACCTGATCATCAGAAAACTCTATTTCCACCTTCTCCGCACAACGAACAAGTTTTTCATAACTTTTTAACTCACGAGATGCTAAATCCCTTTGATACATTGGCTTTAATCCACAGTAAAAATGGTTGATTTTATTATCAAGATCTCGTATGAAATTTGGACCATACCTTGCTAGTAAAGTGAATTTTGCTTCATAGGTAGACACTGAGTCATTCTCCTGCCTCAATTCCAAGAATTTTTTTCCATTCTAAGATGAACCACCTTAGGAAAATATTTCTCAGGAAACATACCTTTGAAATCATCCCAATAGAGAGCATCAATCTCCTCACTATCCCTGATATTCTTCACCATCGACCACCACTGATCAGTGTCACCTTCAAAACGGTAAATAGTGAGACTAAACTTTTGATGTTCTGAACAACCCATGACATCGAAAATCTTTTATATTGCTTTAATCCACCCTTCTGCTATCACCGGGTTAGAGGATCCTCTGAATGATGGGGGATGTTGCCTCATGAAATGCTCCACAGGTGACATGTTTCTCCGTGGTTGATCTGGTTGATCTCATACATGGATACCACCACCATTTATAGCATGAGTCAACTGAACCATCACTATAACAAATTGTTCAGTTCCGATTCCTACCATCTTAGGTTGCTGATTTGGAAAGTTGTATTCCTCCTGATGTTGTCAAAATATAGCTGCCCTGTTTCCTCTGCAGAAAACCATTCTGAACACAGAAATATCTTAGGCAAAGAAACATGGTAATCTGTAAATGCTATATGATTTCAATATTAACATAAATTACATTATAGATATTAATTTAACAATACCCAAACTCTTAAATTTATCTAAACTGACCTCTGATACCAACTATAAGGACTCGGCCTTAAACATTACATAATATTGAATTAAATAAATAATTCACATTGAGGATATTTTCAGGTTTAGAGTTTTAGAGAATTAGGACATAACTATTACATCTCAAAATATTACAAAGTAGACACTTTTACTCAGTTTCCATTTTTTCAGAAAATAAAAACTCTTGAAAAAAGAGTCAATTCTAGTTCCTTGTTTTAGATAGAATGACTTTTCCTTGATCCCATCCTTAACCCTATTCATCATTAAGTCCTGTGAAAAAATTTCAAAACATGGGATGAGCATAAAAATATCAGTAAAGGTTATAAAACAAATAAAGAAAAAAAAATTCTTAAATACATACAAAATATAAACTCTTTTACTTACCACATGAAAACATAAGATTTATGAATAACACATAGTAATCACAAATCATAAAAATACTTATGGAATTCATATCATACTTACATTGAAACTATCACAGCTATATAGGTAGTTACGTTGGAATACCCATATCATTATATTCCCTAAATCTCATAGGATAAATAATCAGGTTTCCTCCATCACATCACCCAATGAATTGGAGAGCTATCTCGGGCTCACTCACCCTTGGTTTATCACGGAACCACCCATATACGTAAACAATGCCTAAGAACCATAACATATTCATAACACATAAAACAAACATAAAGGAAAGATAAAATATATCATTAAAATATATTGACATAATAAATCCATTACAAAAACCATTTTTAATACCAAAATACGTTAAAAGTATATGGTATTTATTTTCTTTTTTTAAACACTATGGCTTGTTAAGGAAGCCAAAGATCAAATAATACTCGCGGCGGCGGAAAAAGGACGTTTTCACCGCTTACATTAAAAAAACATTCCTTTTTTTCCTTTAGTAAAACGCTTCATATAAAAAGATTCCCTTTGAATGAAATAAAAAGTCAAAGGTGTTTATACAGCGTATAAAATAAAGTCGTGTATTAGAACAAAATATTCCTCAATGAAAGGAGATTGAGATGAAGTCCCTTACCTCATGTCTAACTTGACCTGTTCATTCTTTAATCTCCTAAATAATAAACTAAAGTTAATTTATACATGCTTAAGAACCTTTTTCAAGTTTATTATTCCTTTTATATCATGTATTACTGTGTTATAAACATTATGTCATCATTTAAGTTAATAAAGTTTGTTTTGTCAATATTTGGTACTTGAGTCAAAAATGAACACATTATATTTACAAGTTGTTCATGCTGTCAATAGTCCATTATATCCAGAATTATATTAATTATTTAGATATCATATATATCATATATATCCTGTATATATATTTTTATAACTGTACATATCATTTGGAGGTAAAAATGAAATGCACCGTTCATGGAGACGGTAAGTCGTACGTACACATAAACGCTACTTTCATTTCTATTTCTTATTTTAATGGAATTAAAATATAATGATATATAGATATATTATACTTATAGTATAATATCATATATAATATCATCAACTCCATCCTTTATACATCCCACATATGGCATTAATGAGTCATATCACTTTGAGGGGCGGTAGTCCGCACTTCCTCAAATGAAATTATCGTGTTTACCCATAATGGAAACCATAAAGGTATGATATAAAAGAAAAATAAAGAAGAATAAAGAAAAAATAAACATAACAGATATTATATATAAATATATTTTCATCTTAATGGCCACCATGATAGGCGGTAGGAGATAATCAAACAATCATCGTCTGGTGAGTCGTTAGTTTTCCATCCACAGAAACATTATGTTCTTCACCCATTAGATGGAGGTGTATGTAATTTTAGTTCTAATACTTATCACAAAAACATCCTAGTATATTGAGGATACTGGTTTTCTTATAAAATAAAGGAATGAAAAGAGTTTAGGGGTTGGAGAAGTAAAATAAAAGAAAAAAGTTAAGAGAAAATGTTACCATTAATTTGGGTAACTTCCTTTGGTTTGAACCAAAAGGACTTTTGGAAGTGCCTTATGCCTAAGGTAGGGCTTCTAGGAAGAATAGAGGGATTTTGGGAGATTAATTGGGCAGAGGTTGGATGAGCCAAAAGTCTTTAGAGGTGTGAGTAATTGGTTAGAAGCGAGGGATTTTTATAAGGGGAGAGGGGCTCTTTAGGAAAGTGTGATAATATTATTTTATTATGTAATGATATTCAGTTTATAAAGTTTAAAAACTAATTAAAGTCAAATATAGGATGAATAATGGCATAAATAAAGTCATCCAATAATAATTGGATAGGTTTTGGATATTTTTTTAATATTTATAATCTTATTTATTTAAATCTTTTATTAATGAGGTAAATACTGCATCATTATTGTGTCATAAATAATTTAATTTATTTGATGTCTAAAATTTTTTAAAAAAAATACCATAATGTAGGAAATTTTTTTATCTTTCCAATGAATATTTATAGTCGAAAATATAATTTATATAACTCCTTGTAAAAATTAATTTACTAAAAGATATTTGTTTTTTTCATTTTTGTCTTTACTTTAAGTTAAGTAATCTAAAGTGTCATTATCACTCCCAAGTGGCTCAATGGGGTCCCAAAATCGACCCAAAGATTACCATGGTCGTAAATGACTCAACCAATAAGTTTTGGACAAGTGTTAAGATAATTTTGAATTATTATAATATTCTTTTTATCTTGAATTACCCTATTTACATTTAACCGCGGTAAATAAAAGTCAAAAGTTACTATTCACCAAAAATTATTTTCATATTATTGAACCATATTTTTCTTAATAATAACAACCATGTATGTCGAATTTTTGAAATTAAATTCACAGAATTTGTAAAATTTTATTTAAATGAAAAAGTCAGTTTTTTTAACTAAAACTAAGTGGTTTCAGTATTCAACAAAAATTGATATTTTTAAGAAAACTACCAAAAATTCAGCCTAAGTTATATTTTATATTACAAATTCAAAAATGATTTCAATTTTTTCAAATTCAAAAAATAGAATTGGCATAATTAATTTTAAATTAATTCCCATTGTTAAAGAAAATAGCGTGTTTTCAAGAAACAATAACTATCAAACAATTGACACTTGTTTATGTCCAATTTCATAGTGAAATTAATTCTAGTGACCAAAATTGGATTAAATGGTAAAAATATATTCTAATTACACTTTAAAACCAATTAAAAAGATAATATAACCATATAAATAAATTAGATTAAAATAGAGTTTTTAATTAAAATATAATATTTTTCACTATTCATTAAAAAATGAACTTTATCGGAAAAAATAAAAAAAATTACACAAAGTAAATTTGGATGTCCCCATTATAAAGAAGAATTTTATTTGGTCAAATACCATTTATTAAGGTGAGAAAAACTATATTTAAATAGGGTTCTCCATTAAAAGGCGGTAAATCGACCTTTTAATGTAAATTATGCTTAAAATTAGATTCATTCACATTTTAAGCCTCTAAATTTTTATTGGATAAATGTAAATAAATTTAAAAAACATGTATAATCATATTTAAGTTAGTTTTTTTCATTCTATCCAATACAATGGAAAGGTGTTAACTACCATTTAAAATAATAATATTATATTATTAGTGTGCAACGTAAGATTTCAAAGAAACCCATTGTTGCGTATCGGGTATGCAATCGAACATATCAACCCATTTAAAGTAAAATTAATATTTAATTCACATATTTTAATAAAAATGAAATATGTCTTATTATTTATTTACCTGGGATGTTACAATTTCATTGTGGTATACTTTATTTGTTTGTTTTTGGTATACTTCATTTATTTCTTTTTGGTATAATTGATGTGTTTATCAGTGGTATTTTTTTGTACTTTTAGGAGGTCCTAATAAGTATTGTTTTACTCACCTCTGTATGGGCTTTGATTGCACGTGTTGTTTCTTGTGCAGAAGATCGATGCTTTGACAGATTCCTAGTCGGACCAGGACAATGTGGTTCTTAGAGAGACCAGACAGTTGAGTTGTGATCCTACGGCTTCATAAATCTATCTAGTACCTTTCCCTTCAGGTATGTTTTTCTGCAAATGAGTTTCAGGAACTTGTGCATTCACTTTTACAGACTCTTTCTTTTGGTGAGATTGTATTCTGGCCTTGTTTACCTTTGATTTTTCTATTATCATACTCTGTGATTGGTATCATAGTGTATGCATGAATTGTTTACTTAGTATTTTTATATTTAATCATTTTGGTCTTGGATAGGTGTGCATGTGTATAGGTACTTAGGAAAATTCCATCCATTTATGGGATATTCCTACTCAATGCTAGTCACCAGCCCTAGGCTTATTAGAGGCGGGCATGGGGTAGTCTGGACATGATCCCCTCTGGTATGGTTCATGATATATGTTCTAAGATTATTTATTACATTAAACATAAGATTCATGATTAAATTTAGGTTGAGGAACTTTAATACGTGGTTCATATTTCATATTCCATAAAAGGGGTATTAAGGAATAATTTGATTAAGCTTAAGTAATGGTTTAAGAATAAATTTGTATGATTAAAGTGTATATGTATTAGAAATCACGAATTATATCATATGAATCATTAAGTATATGTTTTACATTAAGTATTTAAAAAAATATTTTAAATGGTGTTGATGACTTAGAAAAGTGATTTAATGGAAAATTGATATTTGGATTAAGGGAAATTAACCCATAATGTGTTCCTAATGATGATAACATTATGTTTATCTTAGATAAAGAGATTTTGAATATAAATAATTAAATCAGATAGTAATGAATATTGTGGAACTTATTACTGATTTATTGAGAAGTGCTCTATGTTTTCATAGGTGAAGTTTATATTTTTTGTATTTAAGGGATTTATTCAATAAACTTTGGAATAAGTAAATGTGAATGTTTTCAGTAATTATTTATGGTAATTTGTGTTATTACGATGTTTCAAACAAATACATGATGAAGATATTCACATGTTTGTTATGTGACAAATAAGAGATACTTTATGATATACATGGGATCAATGTTATGTCGTTTTTTATAAATTTAGTGATATTACTTATAATGTTTTTGAATTTAATTTTTCATAAGGGTTAAAAGTTTAACAATTTATGGAATGATTTGTGTTAAACTTTGGATGAATTTTTAGATATTAAAGTATTATCTTATCATATGAGGATTTATGCATATTGGATAACTTCTGCTAACCTTTTTATTGTGATAAGATATATGGAATGACCTATCACTCAATTTTTGGATATCCTGAAATGTTGATGCTTTAGGAATAAAAAATTCACCTTCATTTCATGGAATAAGGTAGGAAGTAGAAATTGATTAAGGCACAACAAAGGGTGAGTTTTCCTAAAATCATATAACTATATTTTCTAATGAAAATTATTTAACTTTAGAAATGGGGCTTTCAAATAAAATATTGTCCTATTGTCATAATTTTTTATGATATTAATGGCCTTTTTCAAGCCTCTTTGGTTAATGTATTTTTGATCATCAACCTTACCCTATCTATGTTCTCTATCACTCTCCATTAGAACTTAATAGTTAGGTTTCTCTTCTATGTCCATGTTTTTATTTTCCAAACTATGTTATTCTGTATGGAAACCTAGTTATTAGTTACTTTGGGTAATATTTATGGTTCCAAATTTCCCTTTATAAATAAATTTCTAGTATTCATTTTTATGATTTGGGTTTCTAAGAAAGGAACTTTCAAGTATTAAACCATTATGGACCCATAAAAATTTCAAGGTAGAAATTCATTTTAAGGGGGGTAGAATGTAACACCCCAAGTTTTAATGAGTTTTATTTTTTGAATAAATTTAATTTCTTTTATGTATTTAATTGAATACCACACCAAGTAAAACATTAATTCTATGCTACACTAAGATAACCTTTCATTGCATGCAACATCAGCATAACTTTCATTACACGCAATACTAAGTTTCTATGAAATAGAGTTTTATTATTATAATTATTTAAAAAATATCCTTATAGAAAGGACGTTAAACATAGTAATAAATATTTTTAAGATATTACTTATAATTTTTTGTATAAAAAAACACATTGATAATAAAACATATATTTTTGTAAAGTCTTTAAAAGTCTAAAAATATTATTTTCTTAAAAGAACTACTTTTTATTACCTTCTATGAACAATATTAAATTAAATTTATACACCTTTAGATATATAATTTGATAAAATAAAACTCATTTTTGAATTCAAAATTTCAAAATTATCTTAAAGTTAATATTTGGGATTTTTTTGTAAAACTTATTTTCTTGATGAATAGTGAAAAATATTGAATTTTAATTAAAAACCTTCATTTTCATATAATTTATTTATATAGTTAAGTTATATTTTAATTTTGTTTCAAAGTATAATTATTTAAATTATACCCCAATAAATCCAATTCAGTTTAATTTATATAATTTAGAATTGAAATTGCATGTAGAAACATTTCAAACTTTTGAAATTTTCTCCTTAAACACACATTATCTCACAGCATCTCCATGATTAAATTTATATTAATTTTAAAAAGTTTTACGAATTTAATTTTTAAAAATGTGTATAATTATTTGGAATCAGTATGAATTTTTTTGATCTGATAAGATCAACTTTGTTTTACCAAAATGACTAGTGAAAGTAATTAAAATTAATTATAGTGAATAAAGTAAAAACACGCATACTTCATAATTAAACTTAGAATATGAGGTGTGTAAATGACCTGAAACTTTTCCAAAACCCTTTTTATTGACATAAATAGACCATAAACACATTATTATATATTTTTATGAATTATTTGTATAATATTCCATGAAATAGACCTATATAAAAAGTTATGTAATGAATTGGAAAAAAAGAAACCATCATTACATTTAACACTTATAAAGATTTGGAGTATGGAAGAAGCTACATAGGTTTGGTTATAAATATTATTTTGGAATATAAAATAGTTTTATATCATATTAGTTTATATTAAATTTTTTATAAATGATATAATTACATTAAATTCTTAAGAAACACAAACACGTGGAATATTTAGATAATAATAAAATAAAATAAATGATATTTTATTAAATGATTTAAAATTACTAAAAAACATATACTATTCCAAGTAATTTATAATTGTAAATAAATATAAAATTTGGCCCATTAATGAACCAATTTTTTTTATAATGAACATATTAGCACATAAATAGTAAAGTCTTTGTTAGAGCGGTTAGAGTTAAAGTAGTGTTTCTTCTCGTTACATGTGTTTCTGTTAAAATTAATTTCCAAAACATTTAATTTTTTTATTTTTTATAGAATATATTTTATATTTTATAACAATTGAATATAAATTTTCTAATAATTCTAACTTTAATTTAGTATTAATCTATGAATTACATAGGTTAGAAAACTATCTACATAAATGAAAACTCTAATTTGAAAAAAAATGTAAGGAAATGTAAAGTTTGAAGAAAAAATTAAAAAATTATTTTATTTCTGTGTGGTTTGAGTGTTTATAGACCATAATTCCAATTTAATCTATTACTTATCATTTTTTAAGAACATGAGGTAAGGGATACCTCCCAATAGTGTTTCCCTTTTTATATTTACAAGAATTCCACTCCCCCTCCACTACAAAAAGACATTCAACATTACCATTTCTTAACACATATCAAGCATTTTTTATTATCCAAAAATTGAAAAAATAATTGCCCAAAATCCACCCTCCCACCCTAGTTTCCTCACTTTGGTCAGAAACCCAACCAAGGAATTCCTTTGGTGAAAACCAAAAGAAGTTACCTAAAAAAAAGGTAACATTCTTCAACATCAATTTATGTTTTATTTATTCCTCCACCAAATAAATTATTATTATTTTATTATTATATAATAAAATTAGTATCATAAATATACTGAGATTTTTTTATTTTAATATTTCTACCCACACCTACACACACTCCATCAAATGGGTAACAAAATTACCGTTCGTGTACCGCCTCGCGAAAGATGTCGTTTGTTTTTTCTTTACCACATCTCATGGTTGGGAATTAGGATGGAAACAATATTTTTATATGATATATATGAAATTTTTGATGTATTTGTGATTTTATATTTATTATATAAAACATAACTTGATTCTTTCCATTTTTTTTAAATTTGATAACTTTGTTTGTGGATGTATGTATTATCGCCTCCTCAAATTGATGCGATTCATTCACACTTTGTATGGAATGTTTTAAGGATGGTTTTAGTAAATTTATATGATATGTATGAAATAATAATTATAATAATATTATAATTAATATATATATATATATATATCATTAACTTTATTTATATCAACATGTAAAGAAAATAGAAACAACGATCATGCATATGTACGACCTACCATCTCTATGAACGGTATATTCCATTTTATATTTTTATATATATTATTGAATATTATAAATATTTATATACTGAGTAAATATGATATTTATGTCATGTTTTAGATTATTTAAATAATTAAATCAATATCTAAGTATGTGGTTCAAGAATAACAAGTCAAAACATATATGAAAAAATGAAGAGGTTATTACCTGAAACCTAACATTAACATGGAATTATTAATAAATGGGTAATATAAATTTATAATATAATAATATATGGTATTATGTATAATAATATGTTTCTATGTAATATTTATGATAAACTAATATTTATTATACAGGCGGTTTTATCATGAACAAAAACATTCAAGACTAAAGGTAAAGGTTTTCTCATCTCACTTTAATTTATGTGAGATATATGTTGTACTCGCCACTTATTATTTTTCGGTGGTGAATATACTTCCCTATGAAATTTTATATATGATTAATTTATTTTATTTTATTATACTAATTTATTCAATTGATGTTATTACTCCATGGTATTTATGGTTCAAAAGTTACTAAATAGGTAAAGTAATTTTGTCTCAATTTTCCTCCTTTGAGACATGTGTTATGTTATGAACCTATAGTATTTTATGAGGTGTATATACTACCCTATGAAATGTTATATCATGAATTTAATTTCTATAATTATATTAAAAGTTTTAATTTATTTTTTCATTTCATGGGGATCATGATTTAAAAGTTACTCATGTAGTAAGGGGATTTATAGTCTCACTTTTATATTTGAAATACTTACACCATATTCACCGCTCATTTCTTTTGTGAAGTGTATATAATGAGAATGAATGTATTATATGATTATTATTATTAAATTTATGGCTATTTACATATCCATTTTATGATCTCTCTTTCTTGGGGTTTATGGTTCAAAAGTTACCAAATTAGTAAATTAATTTCATCTCAATTTTCCTTCATTGAGACACAAGTCATGTTATGAACCTATATTCTTATACGATGTTTATATACTACCCTTTGACATGTTATATAATTAATATTATTCTTTTCATGATATTATAATATTCATGTAATTTTATTTTTTCATAGGGATTATGATTCAGATATTTCAAAGTGGTATGGGGCACTTTTAAAGGTTTCAAGATTATTTTCCTCAAGAAATATTTTAAATGATCCTTTAAAAATTATTTTACATAAACAATGAAATCATTATAAATATTTTATGATTTATTTTGGATAATATACAAGTACACTATTTTTATTCTTTCCTATAATGTTTTATTTTTATGATGACAAGTTTCTTAGAAATCTCATTTCTCTTCCATAAGTTAGGTCATGATAAAATGCCTATTAAACCCACTTATATTCGCCAGTTATTATATGATGAAATTATTGAGAAGACTGAATATTTTACACATGTTATAATATGATTAATATTTTATAATTTCCATTTCATTTCATGGGTTATGATATGATATTTATGAAACCCATCTCTTTTTATGGGTCATGTTATGATGAATGTTTTATTATTTTTTGGAATATGGATATTTAATTTTATTATGTTAAGAGTTGGACCTATATCTCCCTCACGTGAATTGGGTAAATATTTATATCTCATGAGTATTATAGCGATGGAGTGAGTGGTGAACTTGGTACAGTATGACAGGGATGGAATGAGTAGTGAACTTGGTACAGTATGACAAAGTTGGAATGAGGAGTAAGCTTAGTTCAAAATGACAGGGCAAAAATGAGGAGTGAACTTGGTTTAGTAAAGGAATTTTTCACCTAATATGGCCTTGTAAGTAATACTTATATACTATGAAAATAATTTTATATGTTTATGTAGCTACCACAATTCCATATCTTATTCCCATGTCATGCTTTCATGGTTTATTCTCTTGATTCCCTCATGATTCATGTCTTATGAACTATCAATATTTATGTCCTGACTCATGTGTATATTATTTAATATGTATGGTATGATATTATAATTTTATTATCATGTTGTCATACCCTTATGTTAATGATTATGCTTATGTATCTCCTTTGTTTACCCTTACTGAGCATATGAGCTCGCCCCTTTCTTATGTTTCCTTTCATTGGGTTATGAATAAAGGTTTAAAGTGGGAGTATTAAAGGGGGAGATATTTAAGGGATATTTTGAATATATTTCACCAAATTAGAATAATTTGTTCCAAGTTTCTAAATACACTAAACTATTATGTTCCTTGGGAATTTATATTTTTAATGTGCTCAATATTCATCTAAAATGATTTAATATCCATGTATTTTAAGCCTCGGTCAGTATACTTAAGAGATTGGGGGAACCTAGGGAGGACGCTGGAGATGAAATGGGGGATTAATGTTGTTATAATAGGGTTTTTATGGAAGAAGAATTGTATTTTTGGTGGGTTTATATAGCAAAAAATAGGATTATTCATTATTGATTTCCAAATATAGGTTTTGGACTATATAATGAACTAATCAAAACCAAAAACCATACCACAGTTTTTTCTCATGGATTCTACCAAAGTGAAGTGTTTCCCATTATTTTATAAGTACAAGAATCTATATAATTAAAATAACACACTTGATGATATGGAAGTGAGTCATGTTTACAAAGAATTGATTTTAAAACCTTAAAATATAATATAGGTTTTGGGGGATTCATTAAGGGTTTATAAAATTAATAAAATAACCTAAAAACTTTATTTTAAATGGTAAATATATATATTGGGTCATGAATACCTTTTATTCTGTATATTACGTCACTTTTGGTTCATTATTATGTCATAATACACACCATTTATTTATATTGTATTCAGTTTTGACCCAAAAATTCAACAGTCCCCAAAAAATTATGAAAATAACATTGTTGGATAATTTTGATGTGATGATTTCAGAAGTAGTTTTTATTTTCTCCAAATAATAATATATTTTTATAATTTATACTTTTAAAAAATCCACACACATTGAAAAATAATAGCTTTTTTGATAATAACAGTTTTCTAACACTTATAAAATTGTTTTTGACTTCATAAAATTATATTATCATTTATTATTAATAAAAATTAGTTAATAATAATATTTTTGTAAAATAAAATTTATTTCAAAAATTCTTGAATGCGTTAAAATAGTGTTAATTTATTAAAATTATATATTTCTAAAAAATATCATTTGTGTTCCATCATATCATACTCTATTTTTTATCAAACTCATTATCTAATCGTTTAAAAAGTAATATTAGAATAAAGTATTATTATAATAATTATTTTATAAAAAAAATTATAGATATAAAGAGTCATAATTTTAGGGTCTAGATATATAACCCTTTATTACACCAACAAAATCCCTAAGGTTAAGTTTGCGATGGGGATATTTTCTTGTGGTGGTTTGGCATACATGGTTTGGGAAATGATCTCAATGTTCTTGAAATTCTCCTTTAAATAGTTTTTTCATGATTTAGTTGTTGAGTATCAACTAGGGATTGATCAAGGGAGAATCACAGTGATGTTATCTCCCTTAAAAACTTTGATAAATTGGCTTCATAGGGTACAATCCAGTTAGTCGAGGTCATCACTTATTTCATCTATATCAATTATACTTTATCATAAACCTTAATATACTAATCATAGTGGTCTCTATAAAATGTCTATATTATCAATGGTTATGGTGTATAGTGGTATTTTAAATTTTATAGACCATATAATTGTTCAAAATATCCAATGTAGTGTATGTGTTTTCTATAACCACATTACATAATAGGGTGTTTAATTTAATAAAAAATGGGACTTCATTAATAAAATTTAAGGTCATTAAATTATTTCTCTATGATATCATCGTATTTGACTTCTTTGACCTGGAAGGGGTAGCCTTTCATTTGTATGGAGGATTACTAAGGGAACTTTTAGGAGTTACAACAGAGGTTGGAGATCACTCCCAACTTGAGATTTCTATATGAGGTTATTGAGTACATAGTGTTATGTGATGCCTCAGAGACTGGGATTGGGTTCATCTTGATTCAGAGGAAAGTGGTGATTGATTATGGGATTCATCAATTGAGACTACATGAGTAGAACTATGAGACCCACAATGTGGAGCTAGAAGTAGTGGTCTTCACACAGAATATGTGATAACACTACCATGTGGGTGTGCTGTTTATCATCTATTCTAGACATAAGAGTCTATAGTATATATTCTCAAAAAAGGATCTCAACATGAGATAGAGGTAACGGCTAGAGTTTCTCTAGGATTATGACTTTGAGATAGTTTATACTCTTGATAAGGGGAATGTGGTGGAAGATACTCTCATCATGAGATCTTGTTTACAATTGTTAACTGAGGAGTCAAAGCAGTTATCCTCGTTGAATTATTCCTTAGTGGAAAAGGATGGGGTAACTTAACTCCACTCATTGGTTTTTACACATCCACTTATATTGTTACTTAGGAAATATTAGTTAGAGATATAGATTATAAGACCTTTCATACACTGATGTCTATTAGACGTGCTCTTGATTGATTTTCTAAAGGTGGGGAGAACATAAACCATTATTAAGGACCAATGATGGTATTAGTGAAATTTCTTACAGAGGTTATAATGGAGTTTCATACATAACCCTTGTTGTTATATCCAGGTGTGGTGAAGTTGTATCAAGAGATTTAGAATGACTTTTCGTGGCCATGTATGAAGAAGTGTGTACTGGAGTTTGTCTCTCAATGCCACACTTTCCAGTAGGTGAAGGTCGAGCACCAGGTTCCAACAATTTTAGATCAACCCCTTGAGGTTCCAGAGTGGAAGTGGGATAGTATAACTATAGAAATAATGATGGGGATTCCTTGATCTTATACAGGACACCATTCCATCTGGGTTATCAAATACCAACTCACCAAGTCATCCCACTTCCAAGATGTCCACTAGCAGAGTTCAGTAGAGATGTTGGGAAACAGTTATTTACCAAAGATATTCCACCTTCATGGATACCACTCGATGATCATTTTAGACTATAATTCTTGATTCACAAAATGATTATGTAAAGGATTATATAAGGCCTTTAGGAATCAGTTGTGTTTGAGCATAGCATTTTCCCCCTGAACTGATAGTCAGACTGAGAAAACCGTTCAGGTTCTGGAGGACATGTTATTGGATTTTTTTTATCTTTGGTCATAGTTGATGATCATGTACCATTTTGTAGTTTTAATAGAATAACAGATACCATTACTCCATTAATATGGAAACAATCATGGCCTTTTATGGGAGACCTTGTAGTTCACTACTATGTTCGAATGATCCAGGTGAGTTAGTACTCATGGGCCCAATTTTTGTATGAGAAATGATAGAGAAGGTTCAGATCAACCAAGTGTCTATGAGGAATTCTTAGATCCATCATATGTCTTATGTAGACTAATGATAGTGACCTTTGGAGTTCAAGGATGGAGACCATGTGTTCTTAAAAGTTACACATGGACATGGATTATAGATAATTGGTTGGGGAAAAAAGTTATCTTTGAGATTAATTGTCCCTTTCCAGATACTTTATAGGGTTGCTGAGGTGGCATACCGCTTGGCCTTACTACCATAGTTTGATTAGGTAAACAATTTCTTTCATGAGTCGTAATTGAGGAGGTATGTTCATGACCTATCTCATGTTATCGACTACGGAAATCTATAAATCATGGATATAGCTACCTTTGAAGAGTACCTAGTGGAGATTGAGGATTATCATGATAATATCATTTATGTCTAAGTAATTCCCTTTGTGTGTGTCTTGTGACATCATCAGAATCGTTTGGAGGGAACCTCTGAGCGGTAGACCCTAATACGAGCTCAGTACCATCATATTTTTTATAAGTATTTTTTCTTTTCAAGATGAAAATACTTAATGTGGGAAAAATTTAATGTCTCTATTTTTCCCATATAATAATTTAGAATATATTAAGAATTTTTTACAGACCCAGGCACTTAGATAGCCTGAGATAACAAAGACTAATGAACCTCAGTGCTGAAATAATAAAAATATTAAATATATTATATCATGCATGCTAATTTTTTCTCAAATAATGGAATAACTCCTAAATGAGGATTCATATGGTAAATTTTATACCTTCATTGAGTCTATAATGTGAGTTATAACATATTAATGAGACAATCTTGTTTGGCATTGGGTGTTTGGCTTGATCACCATCATGGGAGAAATAATTAAATAAATTAAACATGTTTATTTAATTATTTTGTTAAAATACTAACCTAACAATCCTATATATAAACTTGGTTATTCTAAATACCTGGGGTTATTTTCATAATCTTGGGATTTAGAGATGAGTCATTGGAGGACATCTTGGTGAATAACAAAAAATCGAGGATGGCAATTGATTTCCTAAGGATTTTTTCCACCAACAGAACCCATGGATCTTGTAAACAATGACAACATAGTACCATTATTCATCAGTGATCAATCAAAGCACAAGTTAGGGTGCTTGTTTTATTAATACTCATCCCATTTTGTTATCTCATATCGAATGTGAACCAATTTACCTAACAAAAATTGGTTCAGATATCAATGATTGATTTTAATTGATGATATATATTCCTACAGTTCGGTAATTGATTTATTTGAATATTTTTTGTTCTTCATTCATAGTTATAATGGAAACAAATTAAGGATAACCTCATCAATGTCCAATTTTTTTATCTTTTTTATTTTTACATTTCTTCCCCATTTCTATTTATATTCATCATTGACAATTCCTTTAGCCGGAGTTTTGATAAATACACAGTATTTGATCATTGTGTTCCCATTCACTAACATAATAGATAAATACAGTGGGTATGGGATCATGATCGGGAGAGGGATTGATCTAGGAAAATGATGATTAATGACCGCAGGTTAATTGATATCAGATCGTCATTCCCAATTTCTCATTTTGGTGTAAAATGATGACATGGTGCGATGGTGGAAGTTTTCTGAGTAGGTTAGGTGGATAGAATCCATCCACCAATGATGGAAAGAAATGGTTGGACAAATATCCATGATTATCATCAATATTGGTGGTGGATCTGATGGAAGTGGTATCACAATAGATATTCATTGAAAAACCATTATTTTCTAGAAAAGTTTCAACTATATTGCATGTAGTATGAAGAACATATTCCATGTAGTCCCCTCATGTGGTGTTAGGGTTTATGTGTGGGGGGAACAACACATTATGTGTGAAACTTGTCACGTGTTGTGTTCCCCAGTGTTGGTGGATCATCATGTACCTCAAAGGGTACATGGTCATGGACATAGGAAGGCACATGAGCACAGCTTGGTAATTGAACACATTGAGGTACACGAGCACAACCCAAAGAACCCAATCATGTCATAAAGTACATGGGAATGGCCAGATGTACATGGGTACGATATGGAAGCACATCGAGTATCGGCCCAACCTATAAACATTTTTTACCTCTAAATAACACACCGTGTATATAGAGGAGAACATTCCATGTGAGACAGTGAGATATGGTCGGCCCTCAAGTAGGCTAGAATCATCGTGTACTCCCAGTACACACCTTGTACTTTTTTCAGGGAAAGTCGAATCCCTCCATCTATTTAGTTTAGACTAGTTTCAGTTGAGTGTGATCCCTTAGTCTATATCTATATAGGAACAGTGTATAATTACATCCGCATCATCGTATTGTGATCCCCTTTTTGTTTTTTTGTCTCAAATTGACTTTTCAGTATCCCTTTATGGACTAGGGTGAGATCCTCTACCATTTCTTCATATTATCTAGGTGGGGTTTCTGGAATCATCTTTACCAACTTACATAGGTATATGATCCCCTACATAGAGGGTTATTACATATTGGATTTATGATGTCACCCATAGGCCCTAGGTGTGATCCCTTATCATTGTATTGATACATTTGAAGTTCTGGTGGGTTATTCATAATGGTTGTCCCTAATGATCACAACCTCTCAGATGGGATCCATTAGTGAGAGCATGTCTTGGGAGTGAGTTCTCTTATATGAGTGTTACCTTGAAGCATCTACAATAATCATGTGGCAAGAATTATGGTTGAGACATATTTGAGGATTGGAATATGTTATGAGTAAATCTGGATTTACTATTTTAATGACTCATGTTCTATTGACATACTCTCATGATGATGAATGGAATACTCACTAGATGATTTATATTTTTTGGTTTTGGGGTTTCCTACTTCTTATTGTTATACTCACCCATTCATGGGCTATGCCTTCATGTGTCATGTTCTATACATATGACAGGCCTTTTAACAGTTTCCTAGGTGGACCAAGAGCAGGTAGTGCATAGTGAGATAGACTAACCATGGTTGGACAAAGTGTTTAATTTGATAGCAGTCCCCTCCTACTTAGTTGGTTTGACTCATTTATCATCTTATGGGTGGGATTACATTTAGTCATTTATGTTTTATATTACTTTTTTTCTACTCTAATTGTGGTATATATTTTACGCATGCATTACGATATCAATTATATTTTACCTTTTAGAATTGTATTTGTATTTGGAGGTGTGTGAATATATATAGGTAACTTAACCTAAGCCCACACATGTGTACGATTTTCCTACTTAGAACTGGACTATATCCTCTATCCTATTGAAGGTGGGATTGGGGTGTCACAATCAGCTTATTGCTAGCAAACTATGCCTTGGTGGGTTGGGTCATGATAAAATCTTCAAGAGTTTCCAACAATGGATAAATATCACCCCTTATCCATTACTCATAGAAACATACCAATGTATAATTTTTAGAAGATAATGAAACTAAAATTCACCCATATAAAGAATAAATACCATGTTTCCAACAACAAAAATCCCTTCTCATTTTTAAGTATTTTTACCATGGAATGATTAGTTTATGATTTTTTTTAATTTTATTTTTCTTTTAATTCACTTTTCTTTCTTTATCTTCATGTTTTTCATTTTATGTGTTCTGATTTCTCTCTAATTGGAATATTTCTATGAATTTATTAGACTACTAATCAATATATTCTATCATATTTTCATCTTGACAATTCAGGTAGTTTCAGGTGAGTTGGGTAGGTGAAATTGGGTCTTCATCCTTGTTCTTTTTCTATATTATTATAGAAACTGAGGATTAACAAACATGGATATTACATATTTTTTTATGAATATTTTTTATATTAAAAAAACACACCTAAGGACGATAATGGTTTAGTTACTTTGGAAACTAGGAAACATAATCTTCTAACTTAGTTAAATATATTCAATGTGTTCCATAAATATATTCCCATTTATCACTCCTACATAAAACCATTATTCATAACCTTGGGAAAGGAAACATATAAAATGATGAGATCAGATTCTAATTAAGGGTAAATAAAGGAATATATAACCATAAAAGGAACATAAGGTCATGATAACATGATATTAACATTTAAAAACCATACCCTACATATCAAAGATCATAATCATGATTCAGGGCATAAATATTGACAGTTCATAAGACATAAATCAAAAGAGAATCAAAGAACATGATCTATGAGAGCATATAATTGTAATAACAAATGAATTTGTGGAAAACATATAAGAATAGAAAATATTATATCAGGATAACCCCCCAAGATGTTCATAACATGTTAGGCTTGGGCTAACCACCCATTTACCAACTTTGGGCTTGGGCTGACCACCAATCCACCCTCCTTTTTTGTATTAGGCTAAATAGTTGTATACCCTCATATTTGGGCATGGAATAAACACCATTGTACACTCAGCATTGGGATTCATCTAAAAACCTATGTATCGTCACCTTTGGGCTTGGGATAAACACCTATGTACCCTAATATTTGGGATTGTGATAAACACTTGTCTACCCTAGCAGCTCATATGGCATTTATCATTACCCAATCCATTGAAGCACTATACGGGTTAACCCATCATGTAATCTATAACGGGATCATCCGGAACTATCTAGTACACCCCATAATATATGATGTAATGATCTTACCTTGTTCGTTCTGGGCCAACCCATCATATAATCTATTTCAAGGAACACAACATTAAAAATGATAAAGAGATTTCATATCATCATAAAAATTAATAAAAACAATCATTACTTTTCAAAGCCTGATTAAACCATGGAAGATAAATGGGTTTCATGTTAATATATTTAGAACAATATTAACCCCTTGAAAAGAAACAGGTTTTATAACAATATATTTGGAATAGGATTGGCCCATGGAAAAAAACAGGTTCTATAAACACTATGCCATCAAAATTAAAACCATTCAAAGAAAAAATATGAATGGTATCATTGAATCATATCCCCCATAAGGCATATATAAAACCAAATTATATCTTCTTAGGTGTAAACTAATTTTCAAAGGATCAATTAAAAAATTTCTTGACTAAAATATCCTTTCCTCTTTAAAAAATTCTTTTTAGAACATAAAACCTTTTTCGTTGAAAATATACTTGAAATCTTATAAAGGAATCTTTTAAAAAAATTTAAAACACTTCCTAAAACATAAAAATTTTAAAAATACTTTTCCTTGAAAATTAGATGAAAATATAATTTAAAAAAAATAGAAAACATTTTTATAAAACATTGTTTTGGAGAAATCCATATTCCCTACCTGAGAGAGAAATGAAGTCGTATTTTCTTAAAAATATTTTTAAATTATATAAAGTAACAAAGAGTGTAAAAATGGTACCATTACATGAATATATCATTAATAATAAAGGAGAATAAAATTCATGAGAATTATTAATATATAGATCATTATATTTCAATATTGGAGACCTTATCATAAATAATCTTCATAAACTGGGAGATTGTAATATAAAAATTTTACCACTTTAGTATCCTTGAATCCTAAGCCCCATAAAGGGGTAACATAACATGAAACTTATAATATAATTATGATAAATAAATTCATGATATTTCATGTAAAATGGGATGTATATACACCTTGTGAAGGAATATAGGTGCGTAATAAAACATATGACTCAAAGAAGGAAAATTGAGACCAAAATCTCTTACTGATTTGGAAAATTTGGAACCGTAAACCTCGTGAAATGGAGATAATAAAATATATATTTAAATTCCAAAAATGTTAAGTAGAATCATCATAAAAAATATTAATGGTCATTATATACACCACACAAAAGAAATAGGTGGTTAATAAGACTTGTGTCTTATAGAAGTAAGAAGTGAGATGAAAATACCTTACCATTTTGGTAATGCTTTAACCGTAGAACCCACGAAATATATATCATGAAATGGATATTAAATCCAAATAATTATCATTATAATAATAATAAAATACATACATGGGTAGTATACACACCACATATATTAAATAGGTGGTGAACATGGCTTTTGTCCCATAGAAAATAATAGTGAGACGTAAATCCCTTACCTTGATTCTTGACTTCCTTAATACACATTCAAAATGATGGTTTTAGGTGCAGTGGAAGTGTTCAGTGGTGGTAAATATACTAAAATTTATTTTAATAATCATTACCAAAACCAAGAGTATGTATATTTCACGTCAAATTTATAATTAATTTATTTAATATCTGAAGAGAGAAATATCTGGCCTTAGGAACTTTCTTCTCTGGTGAATGTTGATCATCAAAAAGGACCCTTTCAGGTTACCTTCATTGTACTATGATGATCCAAGGATATAATACCTCTAGTGGTAATCCACATATTCTCTTATGATCTCCAAGAAACACCACTTGATCTTTGAATTCTAGAACGACAAGTCAAATTTCTTTCATTTTTCATTCTTGATCGCTCATTCTTCAGTCTTGAAGAAATCTCTCTTATGCATCTCATTCATGAGAGGGCGAGAGAATGATGTGTTTAGAGAGAATTATTTGTGTGAAAAAACTATATATTCTCAATTTTTGTATAATCTACACAATAGATAAAGATAACTATTTATATAGTTGGGATTTAAGTTAAAATATTATTTAATTTCATTGAATCCATTAAATAACATTTATTACCATTAATAAATCCCATGTCACATAATAATAATTATATAATTATTATTTTGTGGTGTGTGCCAACTTGTGAAATAAAAAATATTATGTAACAGTCTTGTTAACTAATATTATTCACTAGACTCAGTCTTGGTCCATTCTAACTCCTCTAACATTTATTGAATAACCAAATAAATATTTTATTAACAATCTATTGAATAAATATTTATTAAAATATTTAATAAACAAAATAAATATTTTATTCACAAGACGAAGAATAAATATTTATTTAATTTATGAGATCAATATAAAATGAATAAAATTATTCCTCAAAATTAAGAATAATGTTTATTCCATTAATTAAACTCAAATAGAATTTAATCAACATCAATGGAAACACTTATTATGTGACCCTCTAGGATGCTTTCATGTTGGCATTAGGTGAGCTTTCCTAAAGTCTAAGATTACTGTTTAGTGATGGGTCAAGGCACCCAATAGAAAGAACTTAATGTCACAACATCAAAAACAACAAACAAAAACTCACTATGTAATATAATCCCTTTGTTTCAATATCTTATCAAGCAGGTTTCACATCCATGTCACCAATTTATATGATCGATGTGTATTTATTAGACTTTCTGAAATAAACGCATCTTTGCACCATGGACTTTGAATTTAATGTGACAGTTCTATTCCAATCAAAGGACTAAGATATCATCTTCCATAAATATAGAAGGGACAAATCCTTCCTCAACTTATTCATTAATGACATGTCACTCGTAATGCAACCAACGTATCCAACTTCTCCATGAACTATTATGATCATGGTTTATGAAATACATATAAGTACATGAGTTGTAACATGTGTTAATGATAATCTTAAAGTCTAAGGACCATCATTAATTCTTGTAGATATGAATATTTGATGGCACAAAAACATGCAGAATTCATATTGGCAGGTATGTTCTCATAATTTCTCGTCTTAGAGATTACTAAGTGCAAAATTCATGAGAAAGATCCCCATCTTCTTACGATTACTCACACCTAACAATCTATGTACTATGTTTCAAATCACAACATGTTATCCAATTATAGACCATTATTTGAGAATATCATCATAGAAAAGCAAGGTTCTCATCATAGAATGGAACTGCTATGACCTTATCAATATGACGTATAATCTAGGACATTATTAACTTAGAGTAATGTAAAACAACAAAAAATATGTAATAATAAGTTTTGTTAATATTTAATACATCAAATATTCATGTAATCATAATTCAAATAGTTTTTCCTAGGACAAAAACTCCAACAAACACCCACTTGGAATTAAGAAAACTTCATACAACCTTCAGTCCACTATACCTCATAGGACATTCATGTATTTGTTGAGTCAAGGATTTATTCAAGGGGTCTTTCTTGTTGTATTCTGTGGAAATACTACTCATTTCAACTTCACTCTCTGAGAAAAGTCCCTCTAGAGATGATACTTATGAAGTATGTTCTTCATCCGCTGATGTGACCTTGGATCTTTCACAAGATCCACCACTATAGTATTATCAAAATAGAGTGTGACGGGATCTTTACTTCTCGGTAAAACATCAATATCTTGGAAGAATTTGTACATACATAATTCTTATTAAGCTGCTTTATAAGCCTTAATATACTCAGGATATTCTTTAGAATCCACAACCACTACCTTCTTTGAGCTATTCTATCTGACATCACCTCTATTGAATGTGAATATATATCCGGTTTGTGACTTCATGACATCTTGATTAGTTTGGAAACTATCATATACATATCCTCTAATGACTAGTACCACATCTACTCTATAAAATAGGAACATTTCCTTAGTACACCTAGTCTTGAGTGCCATCCAATGGAGACCACCTTGATCAGCTTGATATCTTCCTATCATACAAAATGTGTAGGTGACATCAAACCCAGTACATATCATAGCATGCATAACTGACCCAATCATTGTTTTGTATAGAATCATTTTCATTTTGTTTCTTTCTGCATATGTTTGGGGAACATTTTTCTAGTAATATGAATGTTATGTGATGCCAATAACAATTCCCTATTGGATTGTTCCATTCTGAATCTCTTTAGTATCTTTTCAACGTATTTAAGTTTATTTAGGCTGATAAATCTCTTGGATATATCATAATGGATCCTTATCCCAAGAATATATGTTGTCTCATTCATGTCCTTAATAGAGAAGCATTTATTCGACCACACCTTAACTGACTGTAAAATATGCATTTCGCTTCTAATGCATAATATTTCATTAACATATACTATTAAGAAAATTACTACACTCCCACTAAACCATTTATAGACACATGGATAGAATTCATTCTTTATGAAACAAAATTCTCTTATGGCCTCCTCCAAATGAATGTCCTATGACCCGGATGATTGATTTAATCTATAAATAGATCTTTATAACATACATACCTTATTGGCATTATTTGGAGTCACAAACCCTTTAGGCTATGCCATATTGACTTATTCATAAAGGTTCTCGTTAAGTAAGGTTATTTTTACATCCATTTTCAAAATCTCATAATCATGGAAATCAATAATGGAAGGTAGAATTATGATGTATTTCAGCATTGTATCTGGTGAAAATGTTTCATTGTAGTCAATTCCTTGATGTTGTTTAAACCATTTTGTAACCAGTCACACCTTATAGGTACTCACTTGTCCCTTCATATCAATTTTCTACTTCAATACCCATTTATAACCAAAATGCTTTATATCTACTGGAGGGTCAATCAAAATCTTGACATGGTTTTAGTACATGGAATAAATTTCAAAATTCTAGTATTCTTTACACTTGGAAACATTTTTTCCACTTACTACTTCCATGTAGGTTAAAGGATCATTATTATCAATGAATAATGAGTCACCGTCCACAATGACTAGAAAAACATATCGTTCTAGTTCTCTATCCTCTCTAGAACTCACACTCAGTAATTGTGTCTCTGGAATAATTTCTTCTTCCATGGGGCCCTATGGAATTTTTCCACGTGCCAACTCTTATGTATCATGATCATGGACTTCATCCAAGTCTATATTTCAACCAAAATATCTTTTAGATATAAGATCCTATTTAAGAAATGTGGGAAATATTTCAAACACAACCATTTTGTCTAAAGTATTATATAGGTAATATCCCTTTTTTCTTTGGGATATCCTATAAAGATACACTTTGTTCCTTAGAGTACAAGATTTTTACCTGAAGAGTCCTTAAAAAATTCTTCGCAACCCCACACATGTAGATAAGACAACACAAGTTTCCTTTCATTCCATAATTGGTATGGTATACCTAATGTTGCTTTAGTTGGCACTCAGTTTAGTATGTATACTATTGTCAGTAACACGTATCCCCAAAAGGATAATCAAAGACTCACATGACTCATCATTTATCTCACCATATCTAACAAGGTATGGTTACTCCTTTCACTTAAACCATTCCACTCATTCATATATGGAGGAGTGAGTTGAGATAAAATCTTGAACCCCCATAGATAATCAATGAAGTCTTGATTAAGATATCCCCTACCATGGTCTGAGTGACTTTTCTCAATCATTTTACCAAGATGGTTCTCAACTTCATTCTTGTATTCCTTGAATTTTTTTATAAGAATGTGACTTATACCTCATTAAGTAGACATATCAATATTTTCTAAAATAATTAGTAAAAGTTATGAAGTATGAGATCACAGCCCTTAATTAAACAAGAAATGGTCCACACGCATCAGTATTAACTAATTCACGAAGATATTTATCCCTTTCACCTTTCCCACTAAATGGGGATTTGGTCATTTTTCCTCATAAAAATGTGTGACATAAAACAAGTGATTTTAGTTCAAGAGATTAAAAATATCCATCATGATGTAGTTTAGTCAAGAATTTTTCATTTACATGAAATATATGGTGATGAAAAAGTTAGGTGTGGTATGATTCATGTGAAGTAACTTCGTTATCTATTTTCATTATTTGGTTCATGTACTCCAACACATAAAGGCTGTTATTTAAATTTTCCTTACCATAAAAAATTATATCCTTATAAAAGAAGAAATATTATTCCAAAATTTAAAAATAAATCCATCTATATCAATTCTAGATACATAAATAATGTTTTTGTAAACTAAATGCACATAATAACAAACCTTCAAAACCAAGATAATTTTAGTTAGAAACATGAGGTTGTATTCCCAGATATCTACAGCATCAAGTTTATCTCTATTGGATACTTAAAGATATACCTCTACTCAATCAATCTTTCTAAATATACTTGGTTCCAATATTTGAATACATATATGAGAAACACAAGCTATATCAAATACCCAATTTTTATAAATATTTAAATTTTACTTGGCAAAAAATGCACCTAAATCTTCACCTTGATTCTTTGGTTGGGTGATGTTTTTCTTCCAGTGGACCTTTGTACCACATGTGAAATAGGCAGTATCATGCTCCCTTTCTTACCCCCTAATCTTCCTCTTCACGGAAGTGCATGAAGAAGATTTGACCTTAAATCTATTCTCTTTACTTTTCTATTTGTTCACCATGAGGATGGAATGTTTTTCACACATAAAATCCTTATATTATTTGTAAATAAGAATAATAAGATCTGGTAGATACATCTCAATGTTTTTCATATTAAAATTCACAACCAAGCAGGAGAATATCTGAGGGAGTAATGCTAGAATGAGATCGGTGCCCAGTTATTTGGGGAGTTTAAACCCGATAACCTCTAAGTGCTCAATGTATCCAATGAGATTAACTAATTGAGTCCTAACTAGCAAACCCTCTCCAAGATTTATCTAAAAGATAACTTTTTAAATCTAAAACCGTTCATGTTTATCTCTCTCCTCATAAAGAGCATGGAGGTGCTCAAGCATGATATATGCATCCATGTTTTTCTGAGACTTAATTAGTTCACCATACATCGATTAATGAATAAAACATTGAACATTTACCATGTCGCTCAAATGTTTTTCATATACAAGGAACTATTCATCACTCACCTCTTTAGCAGGTGGATATGGTCTTGATGATTCTAGCATGTATGATTTCCATTCATAGTGTAGCACAACCCAAAGGTGTCTAAATAAATCCTAGAATTTGTTATTGATTACAAGGTTATATTTTTCCAATATTGATCATAGGGTTATTATGGATGATGAACTTGTCATTTTATTCTAGAATTAAAAGGATCATATTATTATTACTTTTATTGATTACAAAATAAGTGAGATATAATAAATTAAATGTTTTTATTTATTTATTTCTTAAATCTACCACTATTTTATCAAGTCTAAATATCCCTCACCATTGAACTCAGAATATCTAGTTGCTTTAACATTCTAGTGGAAAGTATCCTGATTACTTTTATTAATGATCCAAACATTGGTCGTGAAAACCATAATAAAGTAATTAGTTAGGAAGTCTTGCCAATTGTGTACTTGCATTGCCTTAATCCGTTGAGTGGGTTCCCCTATCCTAAAATCCTAAATTCTATTTACTCAACACTTACCTCCAAATTTTTATCAAACAGACTTTGATCATTAAACTCAATACAATTTTGATTAAGTCAACCCAAAACTCTCATGATAACTCCCCAATATATATTTTTAATATCTTAAAAAATAAAAACATAGTCCTTAGAACTTTCTTTGCTGGTGATTTTTTATCATCCAAAAGGACCCTTTTGGATTACCTTTATTGCTCTGTGAGGATCTAAGTATAGAATCCCTCTATCAGTGATCCATGTGTGCTCCTATGATCTCCGAGCTACACCACTCTATCTTCGGGTTCTATCTTGGTGAGTCGAATTTCTATCATTGTTTGTTTTGGATCACTCATTATTCAGCCTTAAAGAAATATCTCTTGCACTTCTTGTTCTTGAGAGGGAGAGAGGAAGGATTGAGGGATAATTATTTGTGCGTAACAATTTGATATTCTCAATTTTGGAAACTCTATACAATAGACATAGCCTCCTATTTATAGAGTTGGTAATTAAGGTAAAATTTTATTTAATTGCATACTGAACATTAAATAAAATTTATTACCTTACATAAATCTCATTCCGCATAATAATAATTATATAATTATTATTTTACGGTGTACTCTAACTTACACAATAATAAATATTCTATAAAATTATTTTTAGTTAATATTTGTCACTGGACTCGATCTTGGTACATTTATTAAATAACTGAATAAATTTTGTATTCATAAATAAATATTATATTAAGAATTTAGAAAATAAATATTTTTTAAAATATTCAATTAATAAAATAAATATTTTATTCACAAACTGGTGAATAAATATTTATTTAATTAATGAGATCAATATAACATAAATAAAATTATTCCTTAAAGTTGAGAATAATATTTATTCCATTAATTAAAATCAAATAGAATTTAATCGAGATCAATGGAAAGACTTAGGGTGTGACCCTCTAGGTTTCTTTCTTGTTGTCATTAGGCAGGCCTGCCTAAAGTCCAAGATTACTAACTAGAAATATACCATGGCACACAAGAGAAGGAACTTAATGTAACAACGTTTGAAACCACATACAAATGCTCACTGTGTAATATAATCACTTTGTCTCAATATCTCATCAAGAAGATTGCACATCCACTTCCCCAACATATATGATTGATATGTATTTCTTTGACTATCTGAAATAATCATGTAATTACTCCATCGACTTGGAATTTAATGTGATGGTTTTATTCCAATGAAAGGTCTGAGATATCTTCTTCCATAAAGATGTAAGGGAAATTCCTTCCTTAACTTATTCATTAATTTCATGTCATTTAGGACGCACCCAACGTATTCAGCTTCCCCATAAACTATAATCATCATGGTTTACGAAATACATCTAAGTACATGAGTTTTAACATACATTAATAATAATTTTAAAGTCTAAGGACCATCACACACGCTCGTAGATAGGAATATCTGATGACACAAAAACATGCGGAATTCTAACTGGTGGGTCTATTCTCATAATCTCTCATAATGTAGATTACTAAGTGTGAAATTCCTAAGAATAATCATCATATTCTTATGATTACTCTCACCTAATAATCTATATACAATGTTTCCCATCATAGCAGGTTATCCAACCACCTAACATTATTTGAGATTATCATCATGGCACATCAAAGTTATCATAATAGTTCAGAACTATTATTACCTTATTAATGAGATTTATACTCTAAGAAATTATTATATTAGAGTCATGAATAAAAACAAAAAATATATAATGAGTAGTTTTATTAATATTTAATACATCAAATATTCATGTAATCAAAGTACAAACAGTTGGTCCTGGCTCACCAACTCCACCACAAAAATCCTTTATAATAAATGTAAGTTTTTTATACCTATAAAATATACCCATATTCATATATATCATCTAAGATATGATTTTATTATGACTTTATATTTCATTTTTATTAATAATTCCATGTTAAAGTTACATTTTGGGTAATAACAGCTATGTTTTTCATATATGTTTTGACTTCTATTTTTTCCCTCATACTTTGATCATGATTTACTCTTTTCCAGAATGTAAACCACGATATAAATATCATATATATTCATTATATATTTATTTATAATAATATATAAAATATATAAATAGGAAATGAAATATTTCGTTTAGGAGATGGTAAAACGTATGTACGCATGAATATTGTTTCCATTTTCTTGTCATATTGAAAGAAAAAGAAGTAAATGATATATATATATATATAATCATTAAATTATAATTATTATGTCACATATATCACATATTTATACTACACCCATCCTTAATACATTCCATATAATGTTTGAACGAATCACATTACTTCGTGAAGTGGTAGTCCATCGTATACACGAATGACATTATCGTATTCTCATAAAATCGAAATTGTGAACATATGTGTTATATAATAATTAAACAAGAATAAATAAATCATAAATATTTTTTATATCATATATAAATATCATTTACATCATTATTTTCAACCTTAATAGGTGTTAATGGGAAAATGAACGACATCGATTCGTGAGGTGGTAGTTCACCATATACACGAACAGTGATTTCACAGCCCATTTAATGAAAGTGTGATTGATTTTTAGCCTTAAACTAAACATAAAAATATATTATTATATTTAATATACTTAGGTTATTATATAATCATGATATAAAAATAATTTAATGAGGTAAAGTAGGAAATAAAATAAAAACGCTTTTAGAAAAATATTGCATATTCTTCGGGTATCCTCCTTAGGATTTCACTTTAACCTTGAAAGGTTTGATTTTTTCCCAATTTAAGTCTAATATGATGATATGAGATAATTTGGGATTTGATTTTGGTAGGGATTTGTCGATCCAAATGGCATTATAGGTGTGAAGAATAGGGGAGAGTGAGTTCCCTTTTATAATTGAGGAGGAGTTTCACTCTTGTAAATAATCAAAAGTATTTACTATGAGAAGGTATAATTCACCTAATTGGATCCAAAGTAATATAACAATGGAGCGGAGGTATTATATAGTCTATAAATATATACACCACACAAAATTAATTTATTTTTATAATTTTATTCTTTAACTTATAAGTTTCTCAATTTTTTCCATTTTGGTTTTTATTAAGGTAACTACTTTTTTAACCGAGGTAATTTATTTATTAGGAATAAATTAAAGTGATAATTAATAGAAAATTTAGAAACAATTATTATAAAATATGATATCTAATTTATAAAATAAATAATTCCATATTTCTTGGAAATTAATTTTAACATAAGTATACGTAATGCACAAAAACATTAATTTAACCCCAACAATGCTAAAAAAATACTATTTAAGGGTCAATATGTTAATTATAAAAGCTAAATTGGTCTATGAATGGAAAATATTTTGAATTTTTCAAAATTTTATAGTAAATTTGAATAATAAATTATTTTTAGTAATTTTAAATCCTTTAATCAAATATCATATATTATAAAATAATATGAACGTTAATTTTGACATTATGTATTTAATTTGAATTTCAAAAAATATGAAGACAATATTGGAATTTGAATATATTACTTTAAAACCTGTGTAATATGATATATTAATCTTTAAAATTATTTTAAGACAATAAGTTTTCAATTTAATTCACTTTTAATACTTTCAATATTATTTATTTTAGTTAATTATTAACAAAATAATTCTCTCATTGGCATTTCTTAAGCATTTAAAGGAATTATTTAATCTCTAAAAAATTAAAATAAATTATCATGATAAAAATATATAAATTTAAAAATAATATGTATAATTGAACCAATTTTTTTCACTATCACAAAACTTTATAAATATTAAAGGCAAGGAAGTTTCCTTTTTTGTATTTTTCTTTACTTAACATATTATGCAAGTCACTTTCATAGAATACTATCCCAATAACTAATTAAGATAGATCATAAGGTGTTAAGGGTATAAATATTTCCATAAAATGGGTTTTTTATAAGTTGTTAGGTCATTTTACACCTTATATTATAAGTTTAACCACTAAGTAAGTCATTTTTACCTTAATCACTATAATTAATTTTCACTATTTTCAGTAATCCATTTGATAAAAAATTAAGTTGGCATTATTATAAATTTCAAATAATTGTGATTCCAAATATTTAATCCATTTTTATAAATTTAATTCACATAATTGGTGGAATTTAATTTTAAATTAATCCCATAGATGTGATGAGAAAATGAGTTTTCAAAGTGAAAATGTTCAAAAGTTTACATTATTTTTATATAAAAATTCAATATTAAAATGAGTTAAATGATATAAATTGTATTAATATATGTATAATCCAACTATTTTTACTTTAAAAAAATTAAAATATAGTTTTAAATTATAAATTATTTAAATGAAAAGGCAGTTTTCAATTAAAATTCAGTATTTTTCACTATTCATTAAAAAATGAAACTTCTCAAAAAAATACCAAAAAGGTAACCCTAAGATAATTTTTATATTATGATTTACAAAATAAATTTTATTTTTTCAAATTAATTTCATAAAATTGTTATAATTTAATTTTAAATTATGTGAACCAAACACAATTAAATCATCTTTTAGAAAAGATATTATTTTTAGGAAATAATTATTTTTATTTTAAATGATTCTTATTTTCTTTATAATCAATATATTACTAATAGAAATGTGAAAACTATATATTTTTATAATTTAGTTCATCCTATTCATTACCGTCATTCTAACTGCTAGGAAATAACAACAATATTAAATAATAATGATAATAGTATATTGTAGTTTGGAAAAACTCGATATTCTATGTAACATAAGCTATTGAAGGAACTCAGTGTTGTGTGTAACACAAGGAAAATGTAGTGTTTTGTGTACCATAAGCTAAACTCAATGTTGCGTGTTGTGAAATAATAACTTGTTGTTGTGTATAAAGTATGCTTAACTTGCTTTAGCGTGCAACACAAGCTATCAAATAATTTTCATTAATTAGAAAAAAAATTAATTCATAAAAACTTAGGGTGTTACAATTAATCATATTAATAAAAAATAATTACTAGATTCCCTCAATAACTATGATGGTTTCCACAATTTTTTTAATGGGTGTGGTAGTTCACTAGGGAGGTGAGTGATGGATGCTCTCATTTGAGGAGTCCTTCATTCACTTGCCCATGGAAGAGGTGAGTGTGTGATGCTCTTGCAAGGTTTTTATTTCATTACACAATCACAAATAATTTATAAAGGTTTGTGTGCTTAAAAGGGATATGTCATATATTTTTTGGGAGTATGATAAATCAATATGAGGTAGTGAGACTGTTAAAAAGTATATTCTCAAGGGTTTATTGTTTCTTGCATACACTTGTAATTCTTTCCCTATTTCTTTTCTTTTTTTTTGTTTTATATTTCAAATTAATTTCCACTATTTTCAATGTTTTAAATTTAATTTAAAATCCAAATTAATGTAATTAATGAAAAAATCCAAGAACAATGAGTTCTTGGTGAATTTACTTAAGATACATTCTATGTTAACCACCAGGATATACCTCAGGATTTATAATTCAATTTGATGCAGATCATGAAACTCATATGTCAGTGCACAGGTTCTTCAATTTTTTAATACATGGTGTTAGTTTTATATAATATATTATCTTTATATAATATTTCTTATTGTGTTTCATTATTTTAATAAGTGTTATTCAATCCTTAAAAACCCAATAGTTATATCAAAGATCTATTTTACATCTAAAATCTCAAAATGATGTTGAAAAGGAAGAAGAAACTGATATCATTTTTAAATCATATTTTGAGTCATAAAAATGATATAATTTTTGAACTATGGAAATTTTTATCATATGAGATATCATAAGTGATGATATGGATTTTGAAATATGCTTAGTTTTATGATATATTGTATCATAAGCTATGATAGGGTCACCTTATATGATATATGATATCATAACAAGAAGCACCATGTAATTCATTTAGTTTTTTAAATATCATAATGTATGTTATGGGGAATTGTATTAGAAGATAGCGTCGATATTCACTATTTTCTTATCATGAAATAGTGAATCATATTGCTAATATGATATAACATATGTGATATTCATCCAATAAAGGTTATATTGCAAGCCACACTAATCAATCGAAGCTTATGATATAGATATGTCATAAAATATGACTAATCATATAGTATTATCCATCATAATCTATGATGTGTCAATCTTAAGGCATGGTATCATTTTTGAACTAAATCATGTCCTATTATGTAAAGTGTATCTTCAAGTATGGTATGTGTAAAAAAAATTCTTGTTTTTTCAATTATGAATTGAATTATATTTTTTAATAGATTTCTTATAAATTATAAAAAAAATTATTTTGAGATATTTATTTAATTTTTGAAGTGTTTATGAACTAATTAATTATAAAATGATTATAATTAATTATTGAATGTTTATAAAACATTTAATAAATAATTATAAATAGTACAAATTTTTAATAATAAAATACCTTTTTATTTACAAGGCATGAGTTACAATTTAGCTATAAACTATTTATATGGAAATTATAAAGTGATTTTTAAAGTATTTATAAACTATAAAATAATAAGAAATATAAAGGATCTAATATTTAATTATTAATTATTCATAATTATTAATTTTAAATTTTCAAATAAAATATTTATTTGAAAAAAATTATTTAAACCATATCAAAAGGAGTTTTGATAATTGATTTGATTAAGGTTTAAATGAAATTAAATTTGTGATATTTTTATTGTGTAAAATGTTTAAAAAATACAATTAAAATATAAAATGTTTATATTTAAAATATTATATATTTATGTATAATTAAATATAAAGGAGTTAATATTTTGAAATAAATATAGTTTGAATATTTATTTTATTATAGAATGTCCAAAATACATGGCTAAATTTTAATTTTTTTTTTTAATTTATTTATTTATAAATTGTTCTTAAATGTTTATCTCATGCCTAAATTTTTGAAATGTTAATTTATTTATAGTTATTCCATATTATATTCATAGATATAAATTTTATATATTATTAATGGATGTATGATTTAGTTTAAAGAGTTGAACTGCTTCTATAAATTGTCATACAAGAATTTAAGGAGCTACATGTTATGTATGATAATTGATTTAGCTTTCTTCTACCTAGACTTTGGCTTGTATAAAATTATAATATTGAATTAAGAAGTTAATTATGATTTTTATATACTAGGTTTTATAATAATAATGTAATTTAAGTCTCTATTAAGTAAAGAGACTACTCGCTTGGCTGGTCGGTCAGGATCAAACTACTCACTACCCTAGGTTCTTCAGATCTGTCTAGAAAAGTGGGGGTTGGCTACCTATCACTTCATGTTTAATATTATGGGAATTATATATTTTATATTATTTAAATACTTTAATTTAAAGGTTTTCATGTATGTTATGCATGGTTTATATTTAGATATATGTAAATATAAGTTGGATTTTAGTTTGGTTTGTATTACAAGCTATAAATTATGTAAAGAGTTACACATCAGTGTTGTTTCAATATATTGATTTAGTTGAAGGAATATGATTCAGAACTAAATCATTAGAAGAGTGAATACATTTAAAAGTAATACATGATATAATGGTGAGATATTAAATTCCCTTAAAATACTAAGTTTTGGATTCCTTCTAAAGAAAACACTTATCAAGACCTTGATAATGTTTCATGGGTAACCCTAACCATTAGGTTACCATGAATTATCTCATATAAGAAAGAAATAGTATAGGCGACACTAACTATTAGGTATGTATATAGGATGTGATCATTTGGATACACTTATCTGGTAAAACCTAACAATTAGGATTCAATAGGAATAGAGTTGAGTGAATCCATGTTATGATTAAGATAAAGTGTTACCCACTCAATTATCCAAGAGTAATATATGATATTATTGACATGAATGTCTACCATAAATAGTCATGATAAGTGTTATAATATTAGTTGTGATGAGGCATTATGAAATATGTGTATTGTACCATTAATAAATATTATTTACTTAAAAGTGTTAATCATTTTAATAGGATTATATTTAATAAAATTCCTTATTAAATAAATATAAAACCTAACACTCATCTGATAAAAACATTTTTTTGTTGATATAATAGAATTGACATCATCTAACATAGCTTTGAGATATTTTTTTTGGAAATATAATATTAATGGAATATACTTTCTAGATTGGTATATAAATATAATAATCATTTTTAAGTAGTAAATAAAATTCTATATGTTAGAGAAATACCTTATTGGGTAAGAAAATGTTCAATTTGTTCAACAAATTGATCTAGTTTCTTATGAGAATCATATATGAGTTTACTTAAGGCATAAAAGGAATTGTTTAAATTTAAGAAAACCAAAGAAAATTAAGCCTAATATCGTGAATTAAATATGAAAAAGTACATCAATGACTTGGTGAGACCCAAGTTCCTTTATAGATTATTCTAGATATGGAATTCATTTTGTAGTCATCAGTAGAAATGTTCCAAAAATATGAATTATTTCAATAAAAAAATGAACTTATTTCTCAATGTTTTGAAGATATATAAACTAGAAGTTATATGTGTAGGTTCTAGAGATGTAAAGATAGTAAAAATGTGTAAAAGTTTAAATTAGAAGAATAAAATTATGTTTTAAGGTTTAATAATGAATCTTATTGTACCCAATCAAAGTTGTTGAAACATGAAGTTAGTATTAGGAATAAGGGAAATGATTCCATATAATGGAATATTTCCTATAATAACTAAGGGGGTTTGATAAACTTCATATAGATTCTATGTTAGGTATCATTGTTATAGAATAAATTCATTGATTTTAAATTTTATGTGATACCAAATATATATTTTTCAGATTTTATAAATATACAAAAGTTTAAAATCATGGTATGAATTAATGAAGCTTATAGTTTTTATTTAAATTTAGTAGAAAATGTTGATATCATGAATATTTGTTTTGTAAAATAGTTTTTCATACTCAAATTGATCTTAATAAAGGATGTGTATAGTTATCTTATTCCTATTATGTGATGAGAGAAGTTGTTTTTTAATAAAGAGTCATTGTGAATAAGATGAGATGTTATGCATGGATTATGATTCATCAAAATCTATAATATGTTTAAAAAGGATACAATTATAAAAAATTATTTGGGATCAAATATTTTATCCAAGATATTTGTTAAAATATGATGAATAGAGATTCAACCCCCCCATCAGTGGTATATTTTAAAGAATAAGATATTTTTTCTAAACAACTCTTTAACCACATAGAAAAACATATAAGGTATGGTGGTTTAATAGATTATTTGTTAAATATTCTAACTAAAATGAAATAAGTTTTATTTTCTAAACACAAAATAGTTTGTGTATCTTAGAATTATTTTTTGGAGAGAATATATTTTCTAAGAGTAAAAGGGGGTATTTTTGGGAATAGGGAAGTTAAAAGTTAATAAATAAAAGTATTATACTAGTAAATATTTCAAGTAAGTGTCACTTTATATCTTTAAATAATTTAGGGTATATTGGTAAAGAAATATTATAAATAGTTTCATTTTATTACCATAACAATATAAAATAAAATTTTTAAATGAAAATGATATTAAAGATGATGATAATAGACTTAAAAAGGAGTATTATGTAGATAATAGAAGTCACTAACATCATAACATTAGATTTTGTTAAGTAAAGGTGTTTGAATAATTTTTCAAAAGAGCTAAACTTTAGGTATATGATGTAACACACCAAGGCATTACAATATTTTCATGTTAGAAGAAATATTATTTTTTCTCTCTTTATATGAAACACCATGTTAATCTTATGCTAAACACCACACTGAGTTAGCTTGCATTACATGTGAGACTGGGTTTTACCACCTTTTAATAGTGCACTAATTTTAAGACAAAATTTTATAAAATTTATAAATTTTATAAATTTTACTTTTCAAAATAAAATTCATTTTTGAATTTATAATGTCAAAATGATTTTATGGTGAATTTTTTGGATTTCTTTGAGAAATTTAATTTTTTATGAATAGTCTAAATTACTACAATTTAGTTAGAAACAACCATTTCGTTTAAAGAATTATTAAGGTTAAATTATATTTTAAATTGGTTTTTCAACTCAAAATAGATCAATTATAAATATATTAATTCAATTTAGGTCATTGAAATCATTATTATAATAAAATTATATATACAAACTTATTGAACTTTTCAACATTTCTACTTTAAAAATCTAGTTTATCACCATGTGTGCCAGATTAGAATTAATATTAATTTTCCCACTTATGTGATTTAAATTTTGAAAAATAGACATACACAGTTGTAATCAGTAAAATATTTTTAGTCTAATAATATTGACTTAAATTTTGAACAAAAATATTAGTGAATGTGATTAAAATTAACTATAGTGATTAAGGTAATATTAAACTTAAAAAGAGACTAAACCTTAATCTTATGGACCAAAATGACATAGAAACTTATCCAAAATCCATTAGAATCCAATAATTAGACCATATCAGCACTTGGTTATAATTTTATGGGTTTTTTGGAAATTATTAAATGGAAGTACCCTATATAAAATGTTAAGTAAGAAAAAATACTAAAAGGGAACTTTCCATATCTTTAAAATTAATAAAAAATTGAGATATGTAAAAAAAATATTCTTTTTATTAAATATACTTTTAAATATAAATGGGTTATTTTTTTCATCATAATTTATCAATAATTTTTAGATATGGTTTAGTTACCTAAAATTCTTAAGAAACACCAACATAGTGATTATTTAGTTAATAACCAACCAAAATAAATGATACTATAAATACCAAAAGTGAAGTGAATTGAATGAATTATTGTATTTATTTATTTATTTATATAAATATATCATGTTAAAAAAATTAAACTTAATATATTTAAATTATAATTTTGTTTTGATACCATAATTTTAAAATTAAATAAATAATGTCAAAATTGATATTATTGTCATTTTACAATAAATGACTTTTTATTAAATGATTTAAAATTAATAAAAAGCCTATATTGTTCCAATTTATTTTTAAGGGTTTATAAATATTAAATATAATCTATTAATGTACTAATTGATCTTTTATAATTAACAAATTTACCCATATATTTTTAAAACATTGTCTGGGTTTAAGTAGTGTTTTAGCGCGTCACATGCACTTCTTTTATAATTAATTTCAAAAAAACATGGGATATTTATTTTATAAATTATATATCACATTAATAATTCTTTTTATATATATTTTCTAATAAATATAACTTTAGTTTATATTTCTGTTGCTTTTTCCAGGGCGTGCATCCATCTTTGGAGGATGTGCCACTATTTACCCACATTCCCGATTTCAAAAGGAGGGTGGCATACACCGCTTATTCAGGGAAGTTATATCCTTGATTGAAATGGGATGATGGGATGTCAGTTTATCCTTTCATGGATTCCTCCTCAAAACTCTTTACCTACACTGGGTCTCCCTCATAGATTTGAGTCGGGGTTCATGAATCTCATTCTCGGTGCCATATCTTTGTAGATGTCGGTTAATTACAGTACTTCTGTCTTGAGGTTCCATGGGGTCTTGACATGGTAGAAACCTTCAGTTGGAGTAGATGACAAAATCAGGCATGTCGGGGCACCTCTGGAAGCGTGGACATTGGGGAACCTATATTCTTCCTCATAAGAGGTCATCTGAAGGGCGCAGAACCCAAGGCATCCCACATCAGACACGGGGTATCTTATGCTAGAGTCATGTCTCTAAGGTTTTCCTTAGCTTTCCATGTTTAACATAGGTTATGTAATAATTTTAATGTCTTGAAGAGACGGTTACTCCAAAGGTGTGTCTTCCGAGGTTTTCCTCAATAATCTCATGTTTAACACGAGGTAGGTCATGAGTTTAACGTCTTACGGAGACGGTTCGAACTAATCAGAACATTGAATGGAGTGGATTAGATGGGTGTAACCCCAAGAATAAATATTGATTTTGGGGATAACATGTGTTTAGCTACCCGATTACTTTTAGGAGCAGTGAGAAAGTGGGTGACATGATCTCACCAGGATGTGGAGGCACGGGTACGAATCGGGATGGATGATGGAGAGTTGAATGAAGTGGAGGGGGAATGAGATGGAACCTTCATGAAGGTGATGGTAGTATTGGTCTTGAACCACAAAGAAGCTTCCTACATATCCCCGTGGTAGGGAATTCAAGTATGGGTAGTTCGGTGAGGTGATGGTACACCTGAAGAGGTGGCTCATGAGAATGGATGCATGGATGGGACCTGGAGGAAGTAGAACTTCTGGGTTGGGGAATGACCTTCCCAAAGCATAGGGTCTCAAGGGGAGATACTAGGATGAGACATGGGTGATGGGCATGAGCCTGAGGGAGGCTTCTTACATGTCCCCACGGTAGGGAATCAAAGTCCATGTAGTTCAGGATGGGGCATGGAATCTGGGTGTGCATAGAGGATAGCGACCTGATGATATACTGGGGCTTACATGTGGTTATCAGCCTAGGTTGGTCTGACTCTATAGGGGAGGACTAGAGATTTTGGTCCCAACAAAGGGGACTACAATGGCTTATCACTGATTGTGGACTACAACGACTTACCGTCTGTTGAGGTTCCAATGGCTTATCGCGGGTTGGGGATAACAACGGCTTATCGTTGGTTGGGGATAACAACGGTTTACCAATTGTTGAGGATAACAATGTCTTACCACTGATTGGGGATAACAACAAATTATCATTGATTGGGGATCACAATGGCATACCTTCGATTGGGTATCACAATAGCATACCAACAATTGGGGATCACAATGGCATACCATCAATTGGGTTTGGACCTCAGGTAGGCTTCCTACATACCCTGTCTAGGAGACAAAGATCAAATCACATGTAGTTTTAATGGGTACAGTTTAATGTCATGTTGGATTAAAAAGTAAATACAATTTAATGTCATGCAGGATGGGGGTGGACTAATGTGGTGTGGTCGGGACCGATGGGCGTTGGGATTTAACCTCAGAGAGGCTTCCTACGTACCTTTCTTAGGATACAAGGATCAAAGTCCACGTAGTTTGGGATGGTTGATATAGTTTAATGTCATGTGGGATGAAGGTGAACTAACGTGAAGGGGTCGGGACAAGTAGGTGTCGGGATTGAACCTCATTAAGGCTTCCTATGTACCTTGCCTTGGCAAGGATCAAATTACACGTAGTTCAGAATGGTGGATATAGTTTAACGTTATGAGGGACAAAGGAAAACCGATGTGAAGGGGTCAGGACAAGTAGGTGTTAACCTTGAACCTCAGTGAGGCTTCCTACGTACCTTTCCTTGGCAGGGATCAAATTCCACATTGTTTGGAATGGTGGATACAGTTTAACGTCATGCGGGACAAAGGCGAACTGACGTGAAGGGGTCGGGACAATTAGGTGTTTGGCATGAACCTTAGGGATTCATCCTATATACCTTTCCTTGGAAAGGATCAAAGTCTACATAGTTCGAAAGAAAAGCTGAGATTTAACCTATTTGAGGTTTCCTACATACCTTGTGTAGATGACAAGGAACAAAACCCACAACGTTCGAAAGGGTGATGAATCGATGTGTACAAAAAGGAAAAAAACCTGAATACATGTTGGGGCTTATGCATGGATAGTGTCCCATCACAAGAGGGACACTCTTGGTTGGGTGCTTATTGGTTGTGTGGGGCTTATGCATGGTTATCTTTCCAAGGAAATGGCATAATCCTACTGGGATGTGGCGGCCCAGGTAAGAATCATGGTGGATAATTAAGGGTTGAATGAAGTGGATGGGAAATGTGGTGGAATTGTTGTGATGGTGACAGTGATGTTGGGCTTGAACCTCAAAGAGGATTCCTACGTATCCCCATGGTGGGGAATCAAAGTCCACATAGTTTATTGGGGCGATGGGACACCTGAGGAGGCGGCCCGTGAGAATGGACGCATGGATGGGATCAATAGGAAGTAGAACCTCTGAGTTGGAGAATGACCTTCCCAAAACACAAAGGCTCAAGGGAGACACCATGATGGGACATGAGTGTTGGGATTGAACCTCATAGAGGATTCCATCATACCCCTATGGTGGGGAATCAAAGTCCACGTAGTTTAGGATGAGGCATGGAATCGGGGTGTGCACGAGAACAATGAGCCGACAACATATTGGGGATTACACGTGGTTAACATCCCGAGAGTTGGTCTGATGCTCAGGGGGCAGACCATAGATGTGGGTCCCTACAAAAGGGACTACAATGGATTACCATAGGTTAGGGGATACAATGGATTACTGCTAGTTGGTGATAACAATGTCTTACTGCTGGTTAGGGTTGAACCTTAGGGAAGATTCCTATGTACCCTATCAATGAGATAGGGATCAAAACCCATGTAGTTCTAAGGCATATAGTTTAACTTCATGCAGGACTAAAGGGGGTGTATGGTTTAACATCGTGCAGGACGAGGGTGGACCGACGTGAAGTGGTCGGGACCGATGGGCATTGGGCTTGAACCTCAGGGAGGCTTCCTATGTACACCTATATAGGATAAAAATATCAAATTCCATTTAGTTTGGAATGGTGGAATCAATTTAACATCATGCGGGACAAAGGTGAACCGACGTGAAGGGGTCAGGACAAGTAGGTGTTGGGATTGAACCTCAGTTAGGCTTGCTATGTACCTTTCCTGGGAGACAAGGATCAAATTCCACGTAGTTTGGAAATGGTGGATGTATTTTAACGTCATGTGGGAAGAATTTGAACTGACGTAAAGGGGTCGGGATAAGTAGGTGTTGGGCTTGAACCTCCGGGAGGCTTCCTATGTACCTTTCCTAGGAGACAAAGATCTAAGTCCACGTAGTTCATAATGGTGGATATAGTTTAATATCATACAGGATGAATGAAAACCAACATGAAAGAGTCGAGACAAGTAGGTTTTGGGCTTGAACCTTAGTGAGGCTTCCTACATACCTCACCTTGGAAAGGATCAAAATCTTTGTAATTTGGAATGGTGGATACAGTTTAACATCATGCGGTATGAAGGTGAACCAACGTGAAGGGGTCAGGACAAGTAGGTGTTGGACTTGAACCTTAGTGAGTCTTCCTACATAACTTTCCTTGGCAAGGATCAAAGTCCACATAGTTCAGAATGGGGGATTTGGGACTTACACTCTAGGGTGGCCTAAGGAGGATACCATGGTCAATGTTTTACTCTAAACTCACATGAGCCATACTCGGTGTGAGAAACAAGATGCAACAACAGACCTAACGATCATGGTGAAAAGTTGAGGCAGTGAAGGGTGTTTAATGGGGAATATGCATGGAATCTTCCCAGGTGCCCCTAAGGAGTGGTGATGGTGAATGAGGCTTACACATGGAAGCATCCCGGGTACCACTATTAAGAAGCAATAATGGATGGAGCTTGTGCCTGGAAGCTTCCCAGGTGTCGTTGTGGAGTGGAAATAGTGGATGGGGATTACTCATGGAAGTGTCTAGGGTGCCACTAATGAGCAGAAATAGTGGATGGGGCTTATGCATGGAAGTTTCCCGAGTGGTTCTAAGGAGCAGAAACGGTGAATGGGTCTTACGTATGGAAGCTTCCCAAGTGCTCTTAAGGAGTAGAAATGGTGAATGTGGCTTATGTATATAAGTTTCCCTGGTGTCCTCCTCATGTCTGGTCATGAGGTAATCCCAACTCACTGGTGGGTTGAGGCATATAATTGAGGTCTACACCTATGCGCAAGTGCACAAGCGGAATAACGCCAAGGGTGTTGGAATCAATCTAAAAAAAGAATATGAAAACTGTGAATCACATTCCCATCATTCAGAATGTGGTGAGGGTGGCATGGAGATGGAGGATAACTATTGAACATGTTCGAAACATAACATCCATATCGCGTTAGCCTAAAATGGGGACAAATAAATGAGGGTCGATTGTTGACCATGTTCAGAACACAGGACCTGACTCAAAGTGTCATCCAAAGTCTTCTAGGGAATTCTCCCAAAATGGTAGGTGAGATGAGGTGGCCTAGGACTAGGCCGTTAGGGGTCCCTTCATACATTAAAGAGGAAAAATATTCAAATTAAGTACACACAGAGTATGAGGTGTAGTGATGGAATGCTCGAATGGATTCCAACTTTCTTGAAGTTATGCCACTATAGTCATGGCATAAGGCATCTTATTCTTGTCACATAAGTCATCTCTTATTTGGAACAATAGGCATCCTACTATTTAATTATAGGGAATGCTAGATTTTAAATTCATGCAGTGATGACTATTACCATCTTATGCTTGGCGCATAAGTAATCTCTTGTTTAGATCAAGAGGCATCCTATGTTTGGCACAAAAGGATTTCTAAAGTTTAAAGTCATGTGGTGAGGACTTTTACATCTTATGATTGATTCATAAGGCATCCTTTGTTTAGAGAAATAGGCATCCTATGTTTGGCACATAGGGTGTGCTACATTTTATAGTCATGTAGAGGGGACTATTGGCATCTTATTCTTGGTGCATAAGTAATCTCTTGTTTGGAGTAAGAGGCATCCCATGTTTGGAACATAGTGCGTACTATAGTTTAAAGTCATATAGATATTACTATTAGGTATCTTATGCTTGGGGAATTAGGCTTCTCTTTTTTGGAGCAAGAGGCATCCTATGTTTGAAACATAGAGTGTATTACAATTTAAAGTCATATAGATAGGACTATTAGGCATAAGGTTCCTAGCAATGGTTGGTCTCGGGACTTAGTTAATAGAGGTCATTTTCTGGTTCAACCTAGTATAGGATTCAGGTGATGGGGTTTGGATGAGTTTCTTGAGGAATGGTTCGACTCAAGGTACTTGGGGAATTTATGATGAGAATCTCAACTCACAACATGGGAAACGAACCAAGAGGAATATGTCGACTCAATGAGTTTCATGGTGATTGGAGTAGTACCTAAAATCAAGGTATCCCATAGGTGAAAGGTCAGTGCACATAAGGGCGCAATGGAAAATGTCAATGTCTTGTCCCAAAAAGCTCGAAGTGTGACTCTCCATTTTTAATGAGGGAAAGGTGTTCGTGGAGCATGGGGTCTCACGAAGCAGCTTCATGAAGGAAAGTTGCTCACAAATCATGGGGTCACGAAGGAAAGCTGCTCGTGGATCATGGAATATCATGCAGAAAAGTACTTTTCAGAGCCTTGGGTCTCAAGGAGATTAGGGGATTTGTAGATCTTCAACCAACCATAAAGAGCTCCCTCCTTTGCAAAGGGCGGATCCCTTTGCGAAGGGCATCACTTCACAGTGCTTAGGATCAATGTGAAATGGGATAGATTGGCCACCGAATGTGTGGAATAACCATGATTATAAAGGGGTGTGAGCTGGATATTTAAAGGCAATGGAGTTTGTTGGAGCACGTCGTGAAGAAAAAATGCACACCGTGAAGAGAACATGATGCTGAAAAGGAAAATGCGCTCCGCAACTAGAGGTAGTTCCCTCATGTTTCTCGTAATCATGGAGGCTAAAATCATGGCCTTCACGGCACTCAAAGAGTATAAGGTCAAGTTCCCTCAAGTTTCTTGTAGTCATGGAGGCAACCTTCACAGCCTTTGCGGTGCTCGTGGAGGCTCTGGTCAAGTTCCCTCTGCTCTGCTATTGTGGAGAGAGCTTCGCGAATGGGCTCCATGAACTAGTTTTCCAGCCCAACTTCAAATGTCCATAACTCCTAATTTGTAACTTCGTCTAGGCTCTATGACTAATCAAATAAAAGATTTAGAAATGGGATACAATCTTGGATCATTTATGTAAGCATTTTTAATATCTTCTGGACACATTTTTTAGTGCCAACAGTTTATTCTTAATGGTTAAATTACTTATGTTATAAAAATAGATGCTTTAATAAAAACCAAAATGATAAAATTGTTGAATCTTAGAAGTTAAGAAACCATATTATTAAAATGTACATATTTTTTTGTGATGGAGGTTTATATAGACCATTATTTCCCTTTAATATATTATTTTTCCATTTTTTAGGAACTTTAGGTAAGTTAGACCTCCCATAAATGAATACCTTTTGGTATTTACTAGAGTGCTACTCCCCCTCCACTATAAAAGGCCACCAATTATGCCCATTCCTCACACATATCAAACCACATTGGTTCAAACAATATATACCAAAATAGCTTCCAAATATCCCTTCCTTATACCTTTAATACTCCCTTTGGTCATAAATTCTTCCAATGAAGCCCTTTGGAATAAACCAAAAGGAGTTACCTGATTTTAAGGTAACATTTTCAAACAATATCTTTTATTTTATTTTCTTATCCACTACCTACACTATTATTATTACATGATTACATAATAAAAATAGTATAATAAATATACTAGAATGTTTTATGTTATTATTTCTACCTAAACATACACACACCTCCATCTAATGGGAAACTAACATACTAATTCTGTGTATGATGAAAAACTACCTCACGAAACAATGATTGTTCATTTTTCTGTTACCACCTCTCATGGTGACCATTATGATGGAAAATATATTTATAAATGATATATATAATGTCTTTGTGATTATTTTATTTCTATTTATAAAATACCTTCATGCTTTCCATCTTGTTTAAATATGATAATTTAATTTGAGGAAGTGTGGACTACCGCCCCCTCAAAGTGATGTGACTCGTTCATACCATGCATGGAATGTATAAAAGATGGTATTAATAAACCAATGTAACATATATAACATATATATGATACTGGAATTATAATATACATATATCATTTACTCTTAATTATTTTAATGTAACAAATAAATGAAAGTAGTGTTCATGCGTATATATGGTCTACAGTCTCCATGAATGGTGCATTTCATTTCTTATCTCCCAAAATTATAGATTATCCTAAATGTATATGAAATGAATATATATATATATATATATATGTTAATTAATTTATGGTTTTTATTCTGTAAATTATTAAATCATGATCTAATTAATAGTAACGACAAATAACAAGTCAAAACATTCTTGAGAAAACTAGACAATTAACACCCAAAGTCGTGAAAATTATGAAAAATTGTTAACAAATGGGTAATAAAATATTATAATAAGTTAATATATGATATTATAAACATTATTATGGTTTTATTATAATATATTAACTTATTTTAAACCACTATATAGGAGGATAAATACCACGCAAAAAAATTAATGTTAAGGTAAGGGATTTTGTCTCAATTTACATTACATTGAGACTAATTTTCTTTATACACCAATTCACTTTTATTTGGTGTATATACTACCATTTGATATGATATATAATGAATCTACTTATTATAATTATATTATAAGCTTCATTTAATTCATGGGTAATTATGATTTAAATGTTTCAAAATGGTATGGGAAACTTTGGAATGTTTGAAGATTTTTTTCCTCAAGAGTATTTTAATGTCAACAACCCTTGTTGTAACTTATCCTCATATGAGGTGTTATTGATAAATTAGTACTATTTATTGAATATGAATATTTTCTAAGTAAAATTATTTATTTGATATATGAGGAATTATTTGGACTGGTAAGACACGAGTGGATAATGGTTACAGATAGCCCCTCGATGCATTGATACTCTCATGAGACGAATCATTTGGCCAAATCAAATGGATTTTCACCTAATATGTTGAAAATAATCATATAAAATGTCTTGAAAATAAAGTTACCATGTACCTTGGAAACATGGCATCAAATAATTAATCATTTACCTCATTTAGATTTAGTTATTATTCATCCATGATATTTTTCATTGATATATCTATGGATACATTTCATTCTCTATTTATTGATTTAGATGTCCTGAGTTTTAGTTTCTTACCTTTCTATATTAATATTTCCTTATCTATTTATTTTAATGGATTTTGTTATTATTTATTTACCTTTACAAGTTAATTTATTCCTATTAAATCATTATTTATTCCACTTTAATTACACTTAATATGCATTTAATACCACCCTTATTATGTTTCCTTTCCCCAAGTTATGAAGGGGAAATCTTGGAATAAGCATTCAAGAATGTAGTTTATTTCATTTTATTATGTATCATGTTTTTATTTTCTCTCCTCAATGTATTATGTGTTTCATGTATGTTATATATATTTCTAATACTAATAAACTAATCTTCCCTTAAGGATTTGATTCCTTATAATCATGATAGTGTAATAAAATAATTCATCGGCACTGGATTTCTAGTTTGGGGTGTTATGGTTGGTCTCAAAGGAAGTTTAGCAGCAACATTAGAAACTAGATTTAGAAAACTTAAATTATAGAGCACAACCCTAAGATACAAAATGAGTATAAGTATACAAGAATATCCTAGAGTTTTGGTAAGGTAGTGATTATGTGGGTATTCCTAGTAATATATCCTTGTTTGGACACTACAAGTGGATGTGGTTCTAGAAAAGATACACTTAGGGGTAACAACTCCAACAAGGTGTCCTAGGCCTAACTTGGGGTAACATAGTACATGAAAATGGGCCTTAATATGTACCTTATTGGACAATCTTGGGAGATATGCTCAGGATAATTTATATTTTATTTACCTACCATTACAAAGGATTTAAACGTTAGGATTTCCCCAAAGTAATAGAATCTTATGATTCTAGGATTTATGATGAAAAAAAAATATTTTATATGCTATAACATATTTATAGTTATACAAAGTTTATAATTTTAGGAGACAATCCATTATATTCCATTGTTTAGAAATGGTTCCTAGTAGAAGCAATGAGAACTCTACCAATGCACAAGATCCAAAGAGTAAGAAGAATTATATCTTTGATGGAATTAAGCTAACATTTTGAAGGGAAGTAGTGGCCCAAGTATTCTCATCATATAAGTAAATAGTATCATGTGATAAAGAAATAGATAAATAATTATCCAAGTCCTATCATTTTGAAGGGAAGTAAGAGAAGAAGAGGATGACAGAGAAAAATAAGGATAAAGGGAAGAAAAGGAAAGAAGGATTTTACCATATGTGATAACTATTGAAAGAATCACCCTAGTAAATTATTGAAGATAATGGTATTATTATACAAGTGTGGAAATAAAGGCCACCATGATTTTGATTTTAAGGTTATTAAAAAGGTTTCTAATATATAATGTTTCAGTTACAAGGATATGGGACACTATGCAAATCAATGTCTCAAGCATCAAAATAATAAACCCCAAATGATGCTATTAGATAATGATAAAGTTATGATACTACCATAGATGAAGATAATTTATTAATAGGCCTATTAATGTTAATATTTTATCAATTATGTACTGATTATGGAATATATGAGGATTGTACTGAATTACTTTTTTGTTAAGGATTTGAGATCATGTGTGGAATGGTACCAAGAAAAGTTATTCTGTAGAAAGTTAAACTATTAGGAAAACACATGATTAAGGGAATGACATCCCTTAATATTTTCTTTATGTTGAGATAATGATGAATAAATGATTAATTTTTAAAAGTGTTTCCTACCTTGGAACAAATTAATGACTTGTTGAAAAGTGGTCTATTCTATCATTGATGGAGTTTACAACACTTTTGGACTTATGAAATATATCCAATAACTTGTTTCTTACATAATTAATAAGGAATAATTCATGTTTCAAATAAGTTTTTATGGTGATTATAGTTATTATCATATTTTAAGAGGAGAGGTGATGAAGGTATTCACATGTTTGGAATGTTAAAATTTAGATCTGCTTCATATTGACTAAAGGATAATGATAAGATCATTCTGTAAATTCAATGACCTAATTTATAAAGTGTTGAATCCTGATCTTTGGGAAATGTTAACCATTTATGAAAAATGTTAAGTTGAACTTTGGATCTAATTTTTGAGATTAATATATTACATCATTGTTTCATAAATATTGTTCTAATAGATCAAGTAGAAATAATTCAATGCAGGACCATAGGATAAAATTGTAGAAACATACCAAGTAAGTATAATTACTTATATTCTAAGAAAGTGAAATAATTCCTCAAATCTAGAAAAAATGAACTTGAAACAAAAAAAAATCCTAGTACCTTCATTTCTGATGAATCAAAATTCCCCTTAGAACATCACGTATTTAGGGATTTTTATTGTTAACTTTCTCATAACCATGTTCTCTATCACTCTCCATCAGAACTAGATTGTTTGATTTTTCCTCTATATTAATGTTTCTATTCCCCATCAATGTTCTCCTATTAGGGAACCTAGTTATGTGACTATTTTACTTTCCTTTATGTCTTATTATTAATATGTGTTTTTGACCCTATTCATGATGTGGGTTTTCCAATAATGGTATTTTCAGATATAAATTCCTCGATTACTAAGATTAAGTTTAAATTACGAGGATGTAATTTAATTAAGGTGAGGAGAATATAACACCCCCAATACATTACAATATTTTCATGTTAGAATAAATATTATTTTTTCTCTATTTATATTCAACACCATGTTAAGATTACACTGCACACCACACTGATTTAGCATGTGTTACACGCAAGACTAGGTTTTACCACCTTTTAATGGAGCACCTATTTTTAAAATAAATTTTTATAATTTTAAAAAAAATTAAAAATGAAATTCATTTTTTAATTCGTAATTTTAAAATTATAATATGGTGAACTTTTGGGATTTTTCTTAGAAATTTCATTTTTTTGATGAATAGTAAAAATTATTGTAATTTAGTTTAAACAGCGTTTTCGTTTAAATAATTATTAAATTTAAATTATATCTTAAATTGGTTTTTATTGTCAAAATAGATCAATGATAAATATATTCATCCAATTTAGTTCATTTAAATCATTTTTATAATAAAAATAGATATAAAAACTTATTGAGATTTTGAACATTTCTACTTTAAAACCCCTTTTTCTCACCACGTGTGTGGGGTTAGCGCTAATCTTAATTTTCTGACTTCTATAATTTGAATTTTGAAAAAATGATATACATGGTTGTAAAAAATAAAATTTTTTTGTTCTAATAAAATAAGTTTAAATTTTGACCAAAAATATTATTGAATGTGATTAAAATTAATTACAATTATTAAGGTAAGATTAAGCTTAATAAAGAACTAAACCTTGATCATAAGGACTAAAATGACCTATAAACCTATCCAAAATCCATTTTATACCAATAATTAGACCATATCCCCACTTAGTTATAATTTTATGGGTTATTTAGAAATTATTAAATTGAAGTGCCCTATATAAAAGGTTAAGGAAAATACAAAAGGGGAAATTTCCTTATCATTAACATTTATAAAATAGTGATACATGTAAAAACATCATATTTTCATTTATATATATATATTTGAAATATAAATGGGTTATTTGTATCATTATAATTTATCAATAATTTTTATATATTGTTTATTTACTTAAAATGCTTAAGAAACGTCAATATAGTGATTATTTAGTTAATAACCAACTAAAATAAATTATACTATAAATATTAAGAGTGAAGTGAATTGATTGAAATATTGTATTTATTTATTTATTTTTAGATGAATATAGAATGTTATACTACTTTAAACTTAATATATTTGAATTATAATATTGTTTTTTATATTATAAAATTAAAATTAAATAAATAATGTCAAAATTGACATTATTGTTATTTTACAATAAATGATATTTCATTAAATGATTTAAAATTAATAAAAATACTATATTATTCCAACTGATTTTTAAGTTTTAATAAATATTAAATATGGTCTATTCATGGACCAATTAAACTTTTATAATTAACATATTGATCCATATATTGTAAAAACATTGTTAACACGGTCTGGGTTATAGTAGTGTTTTAGCGCGTCACATGTGCTTGTTTTAAAATTAATTTCAAAAACACAAGGGATTTTTTATTTTATAAATTATATATCATATTAATAAATGTTTTTATCTGTATTTTCTAATAAATATCACTTTATTTTATTCTTAATGGTTAAATTACTTAGATTAGAAAACTAGATGCTTTAATAAAAACCAAAAGGATAAAATTGGGGAATCCAAGAATTAAAGGAACCAGATTATTAAAATGCACATATGTTTTTGTGATGGAGGTTTAAATAGACAATTATTCCATTTTAATCCATTGTTTTTTCATTTTGGAGGCACTATAGGTAAGGTAGGCCTCCCATTAATGAATACCCTTTGGTATTTACAAGAGTATCACTCCCCCTCCACTACAAAAGGTCACCATTTCTCACCATTCCTCACACATCTTAAACCACATAGGTTCATAAAATCTCTTTCCAAATAGCTTCCCAACACCCCTACCCTATAATGTGATGCATCCCTTTGCTCATAAATCCTTCCAAGTAATCCCTTTGTTATAAACCAAAATGAGTTACCCGATTTTAAGGTAACGTTTTCCAATGATATCTTTTCTTTAATTTGCTTCTCCAGTCCCTATAATATTCTTATTACATTTTTACATAATAAAAATAGTATAATAAATATACTAGTATTTTTTTTTATGTTATTATTTATACCTACACTTACACACACCTCCATCTAATGGGTAAAAAACATATTGTTTCTATGTATGGTAAACTACTACCTCACGAAATGATGATTGTTCATTTTTCTTTTACCACATCTCATAGTGTCCATTATGATGGAAAATATATTTATATATGATATATAAAATTTATTTATGCTTCTATAATTTTTATTTATAACATACCATTATGCATTCCTTCTTTTGTAAATATGATAATTTCATTTGAGGGTGTGTGGACTATCGTCCCCTCAAAGCGATGTAACACATTCATGACATACATAGAATGTATAAAGGATGATATTAATAAAACTATGTAAAATATATAACATAGATATGATTCTTGAATTATAATATACAAATATAATTTATTTTTAATTATTTTAATACAATAAAGAAATGAAACTAGTGTTTATGCGTACGTACGGCCTACCATCTCCATGAACGGTGCATTTCATTTCTTATCTTCAAAATTTATAGATTACCCTAAATTCATATGCAACGAATATATATAATAATTAAGTCATGGTTTATATTACAGATATTATGAAATCATTTTATAATTAATAGTAACAATAAATTACAAGTCAAAACATAGTTGAGAAAACTAGGCAATTAACACCCAAATTAGTGAAAATAATGAAAGAGTTTTAACAAATGGGAAATAAAATATTATAATAATTTAATATATGATATTATAAACATGATTATTGTTTTGTTATAAGTATGTATATTAATTTAAACTACTATACAGGAGGATAAATACCACACACAAAAAGGAAGGTTGAGATAAGTTATTTCATCTCAATTTACATTCCACCGAGACTTATTTTTGTTATGCACTAATTCACTTTTATTTGGTTTATATAATGCCATTTTATATAATATATCATGAATATAATTATTATCATGATATTATAGGTTTCATTTAATTCATGGGGGGTTATTATTAAATGTTTTAAAGTGGTATGAGATACTTTGGAATGTTTAAAAATTATTTTTCCTCAAGATTGTTTTAATGTCTATTGACACTCATAATCATGTGGTGCACACTTTTCCAACGAAAGGAACATGATGTGAGTGATTGAATGATCATGATGCATGAACATGTGACAATGATTCTTGGGGTGTGTACATTTTTTACATGATTGAAGGATTATTATTATTATTATTATTATTATTATTATTATGTGTTACAAATAATAATAATGAAAAGGAATAAAATAAAATAAAAAACTGGATATGTTTATTTCATCAAATAGGAAAATATCATATGAGGGTAGAAAAAATAAGCATGGCATAAGGCCTTATTCAACTTTACAAAATCTGGTTCTAGTTTCCAGTTGCACCTGAAATGGATATCACGCATTATATCAAGCACATGATATTTTCCATAAAATAACTCCCCAAAGACTTTATATAGTTAAAAAAGTCCCAAAAATGGATTCAAGGTATGATGCACCTACTTACGGTGGCCTATCTGAGAAGTTGGTCCATGTGCATGTTGTTGATCACAGTAGAACTCCTCACATCTAAACTGCAATATGAAATGGAATTTCATATGAAGATAAATCCACACGTCAAACCATATACACTGGCATGATTGGTCTTAAAGAAGGATTCACAGATTGTGTATAGAGATGATATCATGGACCAGCTGCATGATCCTCATCTCACCAAAAATCTAGGTCTTATTTAGAGGACTTCCATTACATTTCATGTAATGTTAATCTCACAAACATAATAATATGAACGAATAACCCACACATATCACAAATACATGTGAGTCCATGAAGATGATTCGTGGATTAAATTAGGGTGTGATGCATGTGATCTATAGTATCTAGCATGGGAGGCATGCTCGCATGTGTGTCTATGGGAGGAGAAGTCAATAAACAGCATACCCACATGAAAAATCTACACCACGTGAGAACAAGGCCCCTACAGGTTGTGATATGGGAGGTAATGTACATAATCCTTTTATGAGAATATGATAAAAAATAGAGTATGTGGATGAGTGTATCCATGATTCCACGTGAATCTATTTATGGATAAGATAATTCCATGATGTCAATTCACATGATTCCTATATTTCATGATATTTAGAATCACATCAAGAATTCTAGTATGTGGGTGTCACCACATGATAAGAATTCACAGTCACTAAATTCCATCAGACTCAGCATAATAATTTTCTAAAAACACCAAGAGTTTTGGTTATTTGAATAAATTTTTTAACATAGCAGAATTATAAAATAATTGGATGAATAAGTCAGCAAGATGAATGGACTTGGGTGTTCTTAGGATGCACCACATTTCTCATTGATACAATGAAATCCCTCTTCTATAAATACAGGGATATCATATATCAGAAATGGCCTCTTCCACTCTAAGATGGGGCACTCTCACTTCTTTAAAAAGCAGAGTATCACAAAACCCATGTGGATTATGTAAAGTAGGTCATGAAAGACTCATTATGGCATTCACATGAAGAATCAATCAACCACTTACCCCATATTGAAAAGTGGTTATGGCATCACATTCCCCATTATGGGAAATCTAAGGTTGTGTATAACCTGTCTTTTGAAATTATGAGGCATCGGCTATCTTAACATACAGAGGGAGAGTGAACCCTATTTACATATTCCATTATGTGAACATGAACTAGGCATATATCACTGTCCTGACTCTGCCTGAATGAAGATTGAATTGTTGCATACCTGTTTATGTGAATAATGGTGGAAAGTAACTCATCGTATACATATGATCAAAGTCTTGAAGAATTTATTTGATTCACTGAAAAATTCAAACATGAATAATATTCAAGGATTAATACAGCATGTTGGTCCAATGAAATTTCACACCACACACATGAAATATTCATGTGTGAATCAGGAGCTCCATGTCGTGATCGATATCACCATGTAAAGAAAATAAATATTCCATGTGCCTGCGTCATAGTAATGAGAAGTGGGGTCTGTGTGAGACTCTATCTCCCAATCCCCTTCACAAAATCGCATGAATATTTGGACATCATACAACAACCTCATGTAAACCTTTTGATGCACAACACATTCAAGTTCCTTGGGTTATGCGACAACCCTGCAATGACTTGTAACACTTTTCATGCACCATTTTTCATTTTTTATTGACATGAAAACTCCATCAATCGTCCATAAACACAAGACATATCAAAGGTGAAGAAAAGATATTATCCTTGACAATGTCTTCACACTTCCGTGAGGTATATCGATGAACATGTGGTGTATCAAAGTCAATAAGAGAAACTATCCTTAACAACTTCTACATTTCATTGCAAGATCCATTATTGATCATGCAATGTACCATAGGTTCATATGATGACTAACCAAGGAAAATATTACATGCCATCGCAAGTTCCCACTAAATAAAAATCAGTGGATGGAGGCTCAAAAACTCTTTGGAAAATAATGAGGAATGATATCCAAAGAGAGAGACCCTAGTGGTCCTAAATCTCATGTGCCATATCATCATTTGAAAGAATAAGTTTCCTTGAGTATCTCCAATTAAACTCATCAGACCCCCGAACCTTTTTATAATAAAACAAAGAAGATAAAGGGGAGGAGGTGAGAGGTGTCTACGGTCGCTGAAGGACATGCAACGCACCCCCAATGATTCACAAGACACCATCAGCCTCTAGTGACTTGCCTGACCCATCTTGCGAAAACCCTTTGGCTTGTCAGCCACACCACACAGAAGTCCTTAGGAGTGTCCATAAAAATCCACGGCACACTAATTAAAGATGGATAGTTTTGTCCCTGACATGCTTTCACACACTCATATTGCCTATATTGGTCATGAAACACATCATCAAGAAATCATGTAAAAATCCAAGACATTACTCATACAAACCTGTAAGATCCCTAACCTTTTTAAAATAAAACAAAGGGGGTAAAAAGGGAGAAGTCAAGAGGTATTCTTGGTCTCTGAAGTACAAGTGACACATCCCGTCATAACCCGCAAGACCTTGGCATCATGTCCACCTCATCAAGTGAAATCCTTCCACCTTTCTAGCCTCACCACACAGAAGTCCTCGGGTATATCCAGAAAACTCTGGGGAACTATAAGGAAAAACAGATTGATTTGTCCAATGAAATGATCACACACCCCCATATGACCCATATTGGTCACGCAACGCATCACCAAAAATTAGAGTAATTATAATTGAAATTACTCATGAAATCTTGCATGACTCCAAACCTTTGTAAAATAAAACAAAGGAAATAAAATATGGATAATGTGGAAGTACTCGTGGTTGTAAAATACTTGTGATGTGCTAAGGAATTCCACACCATGCTCTAGAGAGGCCTCAGGGAAAGCCATCCTTGTCTCACAGAAAGTCCTATAAAAGTCAAATAACATCTTTAGGATGCCTTTTGACAGGAACTTGGATCTTTCGAAGGCCCTTGAACATGTCAACATGAGAATAAAGAAGTCCTTCGACATGTCTTCATGATCAAATGAGTCCCCATTGATTCAATATAGTCTAATAAAGGGAGTGTTAATGAGAGAAACTCAGGAGCGCTGGAAATCAGGTGTCACCCTCAGAGCAGTACACAGTAGAGACTCATGAAGCTATGTCGTTCTAGTCCCCTTCACCAACTCTATCCTAGACTCATGAGAGATACACCACATAAAGTACCAAACAATTGGGGTGGTGATTCCTATAAATTTTGTCACTCCAATATGAAGAAAGGGTTGGAATCTAAGAATCTGGATGCCTGGACTCTAGACGATTCGACTCTCATCCTCTATAGATTTATCAAAGTAATTGATCATGAAATCATCAACTTTCCATCAGGTAATACACCATTATACATTCGGAGTAATCATGCTCCACATGTAAGGTGATTCACGTGATTATTCATAGATCACGTGAAGGGCTACTGGAAGGGCGTGCGAAGAACATATTGTATGTATTCTAGATCACACGAGACTTAAAATAAGCTCATACTGAACAAGCCTAAGTTGTTCATAATACAAGGGATAAAACAAAGATCAAAAGTGGAAGAGTTGAGGGAAATACATGCTCATTGGCCATCGTACGCTCTGCACAAGTCACCCAAAGAAATGTGAAATCACCAAGACATGTCTCCCAAATCTCACGAAACTCTTCTAGAATTCTATCTAGGACATGAAAAATCCTCTAGGCATGTCAAAAAAATTCAACCCTCCCCACCCCCCCCCCGGGGGTGCACCACCTTGGTGTCGTGAAATCCTTTGGGTCTATCATCAAAGACTCATGACATCATTTATATACATCACCAGACTCATATAACGATGTTCACTCATATTAGTCAAGTCACATTTTTGCATACGTTCATGGTGGATGGGTCTTGCGACACCCATTGGGAAAGTCATATGGGACCTGTGTCTACCTCTATACATGTCATCCAAGTCTCGCGATGGCCTCCAAGGATGTTAGCCAAGCTTTGAAACATCCCCTGAGCCATGTCATAATGACTCTTGAGAAAATCTCCATATGTATAGAGACAGGTCATGTGATTAATTCTAGGATAGGACAACTGGTTCATATGATGTCCCCCCATACAAGTCAATTGAGTTATGTGATACCCACCATAAAATCAAGTCAGGTCAAAAGGGAATCCTAAGACTTAATAACATTGTATGTCTTCAACGTATAAGCCTCGATCAATAGGGCAACCTTAGTGTATAAGCCCTAATATAAATCGAACTATGGAAACTCTAATTCCTGCCATATTTATGATATGGAGGTCACCTCTTCAAGTTTCAAGCCCCATATTGGTCATTCAGGGTGATCCCATTATCCAAGCCTGTATCCAAAGCAATGACTTTAATAATCTGTTCCCCCTTGTTTCTCACATTGAACATAGATCATGTGGTCTTAGGGGGATGTAATGAACATTTCATCAGACATAATGAATCTACACTCACTAGGTAAATCTCAGTATGTAAGCCCAGATTAGTGGTATAGTATGAACACCCCTTATATAAGGGTATATACCTTGGGGCCAGTCCCAAGGGTGTGATTTAACTATGATGACTCTGATTCATTCCATAACAAGGATACATAGGACATATTCTTAAGACCCAAGATCAAACATATGGCTTCATAGTAACTACACTTATGTCCTCTCCACATTACACTAATCTACATGGAATTAAGAAACAACATGGGTTTTGATTCCTACAATAACCTGGATATGTTGGATGCCTCATAGTGGCTTAATCCCCTCCTTGTGATATTAATTGCCTCCTCATATAGTATCACATCCTGAAGAACATGGTTATATGGATTCATTATATAAGCATCCTCCCATTACCGAAAGATTATGGAGAACCTCGGATACATATAGATGGATTCTCTAAAGAGACCCCAATCTTTTGTACATAAAAGCGAGTTAACACGTGATCATTTTTTTAGGGTAACCAGTCTCGTATCAGGGTTATGAATAGATTCACAAACATATCTTAAATCTATAAGAGAGTCCCAGAGTAGGCAACAAATCCCCCTAAAAGGGTGTGATGATCCCGACCTCCCATCCACTCAACCAATGTAAGTCCCCAATAATAATTGGTCCTAAAAACCCAGATGGTCTCTGGCCTTTGGAAAGTAGATATGTACCCATCTATAGATGGGGGAACTATTGGGAGTTTCTTGGAAAAGTTTTAATGGTATCCTGATAAACAAAACCCATTCTGTAAAATGAAAACCTGACAAAACAAAAATGTTGAACCTAGCATGAAATATGGCTCATAACAGAATGATCAGTTAACCATGATTCAGACCAATTTTTTTAGAAAAAACTATAAAAACAAATTAGTAAGACTGGCGTGATCTTATAGATGATCCACGGTAACCAGGGTTATTATGAAATAATTACATCCTCATTTTGATAAGTCCAAAGGAGAAGAATGGTCGAATTAGGGAATATCAGTACAATTGTATTAACCATGAATATATAATTGAGAAAATTATTCTTATGATATTACACTAATTGTTAACCTTGTTTATTGTTGCCTGCATGGCTACAGATATTGACAACATCCTGATTTGAGACAATGTCTTAATCATCCAACATTCACTCTGGTAAATCATCTACTACTACGAGCACCATGAGTCATAAAGCAACCTCACCTGATTGAAAACTACAATGATAGGTGGGGAATATGATAGTTTGGGAGTTCCACTAACATGGTATAATCTCAACCATAAAAACTGCCCATAATATTATTTAAACATGATAGCCAATGAGTCTGCACCACTTGGAAAAGTCTGCTACTAAGCCAGTATCCCTCATCTCTATAACCAACCACTTTAGGATCTTATCCCTAGATTACGACAATTACCACATTCCATATCTGATGAAGGTGGACCAGGATAATGAATATGGCTCCCTTCCAATTTAGGTACTACCAAGGAGGGAACCTATCAACCGTCATCGACAACACCACTCCATCGGTACACATCAGTCACCTACTGAGGGTACCATCTAACATACAACTTCCTCTGATGCCAATGCACTAGATACCAGGAGAGTCATTGGAGGAGGAAGGTGTTGGATATCCAGGAGAGGGTTCATATCCCCACTCGTACTAATGATGACATACATAATATTCCAACACAAACCAACAAGAAGGTTCATACCCATACTAGCTTAGATCAAGTCTATGGGGATATTCTCACAGCAGTCATATGGGGGGCTCATACTCTCACCCCTATGCATGAAGCCCATAATAATACTCTGATGACACATGGATGATAGAAGTGGGTGTATATCCCAGCTTTAATCAAATATTTCTGCCAACATATAATGGAGATGAAAAATGTGCAGGCTTATAAACCTGTATACACTTTTATAAAATGCCAATATATTTTAGCAATGGCTGAATAACTCCACCGGAATATTTCATAACTGTTATAGATAAAGGGAAAGTCTCATAATCCTATCCCTACAGCTATGATATCTCAACACTCTGATCATCAGGAACAATTGGTTGTACCAGAGAAAGTGCACACTCTTTCTCCAACCTAGGAGGATTATAACCATATTCTGATGATAGTAGAGACATAGAATCGGGCTCATACTCTCATTCCAACCGAGGCTCACCAAGTGAGATCTGCACATGCCTCGGTACAAGGGCACAGGCCTATCGAAAAAGTTAGGTGGTAAATTCAAAAGGCCCAGAATTGGGCTCATATCCCCATTTTAGTTGAGACTTACCACGTGAGAGCGGCACAAGCATCAGGACAGGCTCATATTCCAATCAAAGAAGTACATCGACATACTTCAAAGGCCCAGGATTGGGAATATATCCTCGTCCTAGCTGAGGCTGACCATGTGAGAATGAAACAAGTCTTGGGATAGGCTCAAATTCCTATCAATAAATCTTCCTAACATATTCTAGTAGATAACGGAAGAAAGGTGCATATTCCTACTTCTATTGATGAATGACTACACCTTCATTGTTCCAAGGTAATACAAGAGTAGGAGTATATTCCTTTTTCCCATTATAGAGGTTCATCGGCATATTTTGGTGGGGAATTCATATTCATACCAGGATCATATTTCTATTCCAAACGGGTCCATCAAGTGAGGGAGGCACATGCCTCAAGGTAGGCTCATATTCTTGCAAAGAAAAATCAGTGGCATATCCCGAAGACTCAAGATCGGGATCATACCCCTATCTTGACTGAGGCTCACTAAGTGAGAATGGCACATGCCTCAGGATAGTCTCATATCCCTATCAATAATGAGACAACATATTGGCATATTCCAACAACTTCTCAATAATGGGCTCATACTCCCGCAGCACCAGATGGTTATATACAAATTCCGACAACTGTCACATAGCAGGCTCATATCTCTGCACAATCACAAAAGACAGGTCGGCATATCCCAACCACAATACATAGTGTGGCCCATATTACCAATATTCTCAATGATAGTGTCCTTGGGGTCATTTGAGATGCATTCTCAACACCCCAAGGGTTTTTCAAATCTTCTATAGAAGCAGAAGAAGAAGCTGTTCATTACCATGATAGTCCTCATCACGATAGTGTGGAGATGGATCATAGGGACTTTACTCCTGACATCCACCATGGTCAACCTCCTCATAGTGATATATCCCATGGAAAAAAAATACTCCTTTTCCTAGAAACCTCTGTATAAATAGGTGAACCAAACCCCAACACCTTCATATATAGAGGTTCTCAAAACACCAGGGTCAACAGTATATATTTCCCCACCAACTTTCAACAACACTACACTCCCATTAGCATGAGACCAATAGATCCATCTTCTATGGTTTGACTATATGGATTCATGTGAGCCTGATGAGGATGAGGACAACAATGACATATGGAGATAGTTATCTAGAAGGAACCTCCCCATTATATTTTATCCCCTCTCTACTTTTAGCTATAAGATTCCCGATGATCTAGAAAATAAGTGCATTCCTTACCTATTCGAGAATATGTGGGATACTCATCAGCAACTAAAGGATCGCTATATCCCTTATCTAGGATATGAGTGTCACCTTCAAACAATCAAGATACTTTGTTTTCCACTCGACTTAGATTCTATCTCCTTGGCTCGAGATCCAAAACCAAAAAATCACAGTGCAAATCTGCAACATGCTTGTTGCCATTGCATTGTAACACTTGGAAAACTAATATTTGAAGCCATGTCATGCATTTGTATTCAAGGATGGGGATATTATAGATAATTACACTATACCACTTTCTTATAATTGTAGAACCTCTCATATTGGTCTTCCTTCAATGTTATAGCCTCCGGTGAAATCAGGGGACCGGGTAATGCTCGGGCTAGTTGGTCACTACAACAAAAAGACCATGCTTCAATGGTGCCCAGACACCATGGGTGGTGAGAGATGATAGCCAATAGGATTTCAAACTGAGCCCCAAGATATAATAGGAGGACATACCAAACATGTAGGTCAAAGTAACAATCATCCAAACAACTTTCCGTAAGGAATGGTTCTTACAATGGGCTACCATCGCACCCAGCTCCCATGCGAGCATAGCTGTATCGCATCACACAAGACGTAGTAGAATCCACCATAGCAGCCATCCAGGAGTGAACTTGGCCCCCCGATCCAGGAGAATACCTACCACCACCTCCTCCCCTCAGATAATCAATCCCCAAGAGGATTTGGGACATACCCTTAGTAGTTAAAGGTGAACCCCAGCCTGCTGGGCTGGGGGAATTTATATCTCGATCACCACCACCAATTTCATCATCTCCGGAGAGGACCCTATAAACATCAACATTGGTCCCATATCACCCCCACCCCACTGGGATGGGGGAATTTATATCTTCATGTTCATTCTGGGAATCATCAAGTCCCTAACTAGAGTCATTGGATCCTCAATAATAGGACCAATCCATGACAATGACGACCCTAAATAACCCCCACCCCACAAGTATGGGGGAATTTTCATCATCATCATCATTATAGATGGAATTAGTTTTTTATAGGTTGGGAGGGAGAGCTCAATGGTCGGTGTCTCAATTGTTCCTCCCACTGCAAGACAACCCTATATTGGTCGGGCTTGCCTAGAAATTGTGACCAGAAACTCCCTCAAAGTCACTATTCATAGGCTAAGATGGGAGGAGCATATGGAAAAGGAAATGAGACCCCACTAGGGTTCCAATCCAAAATGTCCCAAAATGGAAAAGGGTTTGAAGAATGGCCCTGAGGAAAGCTGTACAGAATTAGATTGTTGAGTAGAAAGAAATGGCACAACCATCGTTGCCTGATATGCATTAGTGAATTTCATCACCATCAACATGGAAGAAATCAATCTAGACACAAATATATAAGGCCACAACATCAAAAATTTACCCCAAGAGGAGGGTGATTTGGATGCACCAAATGCGGTTTTGTGCACCCAAAACCAAAGAAGGCATCAAAATTTTCCACTGTTGAATAATGATATGTCACCTCCTCAGATGAATACTAGAAAAGATAAATAGAAGGATGCTAATACATCTCAATTTTCATCCATAGAGGAATAGTTTTCACAATATTATAGTAAAATATGAGCTCTCTGAAAACTCAATGTGGATCTACTCAGGGGAAGTATTCCTGATGGGTATCATCTCCATCCAGAGACGAATATCCTCCATCTGACTAGTCTACTAAAAAGAGTGGTATCTAAATATCAAGTTGACTATGAATCTATACATCTAGTCTATGTAAATGATGAAATCTAAAATGATTGTGACTTCCCTCTATTGTGAGGATGGACTCTTCCTCACCAGGGAAATCATTCAATCATAGGATGAATCAAGGATCAGTGAGAGACTAAAGTGATACCACCTCATCATCCCCCACCCACTCAATATGGATGGGTGGCATCTCAAGAACCAATGCCCCAAGATTTACTCAATACCATTGAATCCATGTCTACTAAAATGGAATCCATATAAGGGCAACATGCACCTATGAATCCTGAAAGGAATCCATAACCTGAATGGGTGGATGACACTCCACCTCCACCCAAATTTGGAAACCACATATTTTCTACATTTCATGGTGAAAGTGACCCTAAACAACATATCATGCACTTTGAATCCTGATGTGGGTGGATGATGGGCCCTCAAGATCAACAAGAGGTAACAAAGATAAGGTGTTTTGTATAGACTCTGATAGGGAAAGCCTTTTTTTGTTATACCAGTCTTTTGGAAGGATCTATTGTAGAATGGAAATGCAATAATCATCAATTAATTTATAATTTTAGTTCAACACTGGGGAAAAAATGATCATCAGCCTGAAAAACTGAAATAAATGCAAGAACAAGAGGATTTATGATTTCATAGCAAGGTGGAAAGGTTTGTCCTATTTACTCATCATCCCCTTATCACAGGAGAAACTATTGGAACTTTGTTCCTAAAACCATAGGAATGAGTCGTAGACACCCCTAATCTCCATGAAATATCCAGGCAGATTTCGAGATTCTACTGAAATAGTGTAATGTCTTGAAGGGGATATTAAGAAAACCCAATCCAAGTCTCGACTCATGACCGCAACACAAGGGAGGAATCCAGGAAGAGAATAAGTTGTAACTATGAATCTAAAGCCTGTAACAGTGCCCATCCAAGTACTCAGGAAAGCCCTAGACTACCCAGAACCTCCTTCCAAGTAACAAAAACCATAGAATCTACCTTATCCCAAAGTACAGAGAAACCAGGGTCACTCTATATTTAAGGAACGAATGAAAAAAGTATAATCCTTATGAAATGAATATGTCCCTAGGTATTTCTTGGCATCCATGGATAATAACCTACTCACACTCTCAAAGCCTAGAAGGCCTGATGAAGTCAATCTCACTAACCATCTGAACTACTACCCCTTCCCTAGAAGGTTGGGTCATAATATCTAGAATTGATTCATCTTAAAGGGCATACTTTAAGGCATGTTAGACTCTAGATAGGTGGTGCTAGACAATTCCCTATAGAATGTTTCATGCATAACCATCATCCAGTCATAAGAATATGATGATTGGTAGAGAGTTTCAACCAAATGAGTGAAAAAGGTTGATAACTGGATGACTCAAAAAAATTGATCGAGCTCACACCGCTCTGAAGAGACAATTTCAAAAACTCATGATACCTCCACCACCCATGAAGGAGACATCAGATGTTCCTCCCATAGGTATGCCTGACTAGTAAAATTAGGAAGATATAGAAGATGAAGAGTCATATTCCTCTCAAAATAAATCCCAAACTCTTGCATATTGTTTCTATGTAACATCTGTAGTACGGGAACCTCACCACCAAACAAAATACTCATCAGATTAAGAGTTTATCTTTGGTCATATCAACACAATACAATTGAAAACCCCCTTCTTTGATGATTAGAATTACCTAGATCATGATTTTCTCAGATGAAAATGAATAATGCAAGGTCGCATGTGCTAGAATGAAGGATATAGGGGACATCGCAGACATGGTCAGATTCAATATTTCATTCACATCCCCATGGAAGACATATATGCCGCTAAGACTCATGGGAAAGTGCTACATTGGGACCAAATAAGACAAGGAGGTGGCTCAAATCCCTCTAGTAGATTCTTGTACCTGATTTTCTTTCATGACCTCTTAGAGCGGGTTCATTCCGATCAATCTAGGAAATAGGGAGCACCAGTGTGACCTATTCCACTGCTAGCTAATACTCCATAAACCTATGAAAAAAAATCTAGGTCTATTCACCTTATATTCTCCATATCCTGATCCACACATCTTGGATCAACCCCATATTAGGAAGCACCAACCTTTGGCACAAAAATACAATGTTCTGAAATATCTAGTTTTAGTCCCATCCAAGTTCTCAATCCTTGATGCACTCTATATTTCAAAAGAACTTAGGGAGGAACCCATTCAAGACCTATAGAGTCCACAGGAATTTGAGATAGAAGTCACTGTAATTGAGGTCTATCAGGTGGATACCATAACATCATAATTCCACATCTCCATCTCATTCACTGATCAAGATCAGGAAGGAGGCCTTCAAGGGAACATCAAACCTCAATATGTCTTAGGAAGACATAGTATTTTCAATTTCCAAATAGTTATGATTGATAATGGATCTAGGATTAATCATATCCCAGCCTCAAAACCCCTAATGTTTGGGGAATAGATAAGGGGACTTATCCCCTATAAATCTAACAATTCATGGATATGATAAGTGTGAGAAAAGACCCCATGGGAAGACCAGACTTGAGGACCAATTTGGGGAACTCACATCTGATGTTGAGTTCATGATCATCTAGTAAGCCACCACATATAATGTCCTATTAGGAAGGCACTATCTCCATATCCACTTGGTGGTACCATCAAAATTCCAACAATTTGTGAAGTACCCCCTAAATGGAAAGGTTAGTATACTGCATGCTGACAACACCCCCTTAGAGACTTATGGAACCACATATACTGAAGGATATTTCTATAAGAAAGGAGGTAAGAAACCAATGGTGAATGATTATATATAGGTTTTAGCTCCAAATGGCTTAGGGACCACCCATGTGAATACCTGGATCATAATCTATGGTGATTATTTTCTCCCCATAAATATGGTTGAAGTAATAGATTTAATCCCAGAGGTCCAAGTCCCTCCAGTCCTCAGCGACAATGTAAAATATGATGAGTTTCAGCATCTCTCCATAAAGACTCAGATAGAAAGGAATGGTGATGTCCCTTCTAATAGCCTCCCTCAGCCTGATACTAACAAAGAGGCCCCCATATTTCTATCTTTACCTGAATTTGTTTCCACAGACTCAAAAATGAAAGGGGGTGAGGATGATATCAGGAACTCCCCTCCAACATTCAAGGAAGTTGTCTCCACCACCATTAATGAGCATAGGCAGATAAATCTTGAAACATAAAAATACATGAAGCCTATGCATATTAGTTCCATCATTCCCCTCAAAGAGAAATATATTTACATTTCATTTCTAAATAAGAACTGATATATGTTTGTCTGGAACTATACAAAAATGCCTAAACTGAATCCAAATGTATCTACACAATATCTTGAACTACCCAATGAGAATCAAGGTTTCAAGTAGAAATCTAGGAGGATTCACCCCTCTCATTCCACAAATTTAGATGTGGATGTTGATAAATTTATCAAAGATAACTTTTCCTAAGAAGTGAAATACCCAAGATGGATTTTTAACATCACCCCCATAAAGAAGAATAATGGGAAGATTAGGGTCAGCATTGACTTCAGATACTTTAATCATAATTTCCTAAATGATGACTTCTCATTGCTGATCATAGAACTCTTTATTGATACCACTATAGGATTCCAATCCCTTTCCTTAATGGATGGGTACTCGGGGTACAATCAGATTAAGATGACCCCCTGAGTTTGAAGAATCCACTGCCTTTTGAGTACCTCAGGGGATAGTTTTCTATAAGTTCATGGACTTTGGTTTAAAGAATGTTGGTGCCACATATAAACACACCATGAATCACATATTTAATCCATTTTTGGGAAGAATATTCAAGTGTTATTTCAACGACCTGGTCATTAAATCCTGACAACGATGTGATCACTTCACATATCTCCAAACAATTTTTGACAAGCTTTGACAGCACAACCTAAAGATGAATCCATTGAAGTGTGCTTTTGTGGTAACATTAGGAAAGTTCCTTGGATTTGTGGTATTCCATGATGGCATTGAGGTTGACCCATAAAATATTAGTTCTATTCTTGCAATGTCACCCCCTATAAATCTAAAAGAACTTAGGAGACTCCATGGGAACCTCACTTACATCTGACGATTCATACACAACCTAGACAGTAAAGCTCTCCCATACACTAGGCTAATGAATAAGGGAGTCTCCTACCAATGGGATGATGAATTTCAAAAATAATTCAAAATTATCAAGCATTACTTTCTACACCCACCAATTTTGATGCCTCTGGTGGAAGGGAGACCTCTCATATTATATGGGGAAACCATGGAACATTCATTAGGATCCCTCCTCACACAAAAAAATGACACGGGAAGCGAGAATAGTCTCTACTACCTCAATTGGACTATGCTATTTATTGAGACAAGATATTCTAGTATTGAAAAGAAATTCATTTCACACATCTTTGTAGTGAAAAGGCTAAGGCATTAATTGCAGCACCACAAAATCCACCGGGTCTCTCGTATTGACCCATTAAAGTACATCCTAGGCCTCCCAATATTGACTGGGTGCTTGGCTTGATGGGTGGTCATTATATAGAAATAGGACATTCAGTTCATATCATAGAAGATGGTGATAGGAAAATCCCTACAAGATTTCCTTATAGCACATTCTACCCTGTAAAATACACAGGAGAACACAGAGCTCCTTATGAAGAGGTCTTTTACGCCCATGACACTCCACAAACATGGGAAATGTACTTTGATGGTGCCTCTCAGAGTCCTTCTAGAACAAGAATGGAAAACCCATAGCTTAACTAGGTTGTTCTATGAATTTTATTTTTCTCTTCGGGCAAAGAAATTTTTCCCTACTCTTTATCATTGTCCGAACGCTATACATATAATGAGGCTGAGTACTAAGCCCTCATTGTTGTAGTTTAATTAGCCCTACAGCTTCACCTAGCCTACCAGAATATTAAACAGGATTCGAAACTAGTGATAAAGTAGACTAATGGTGAATATGATATAAAAAAGGAGGAACTAGATCCTATCACATGATATTTTAGGGGATTGATGGAAGATTTGCCCCTTGATCCCACACTATATTATGTCCCCTGGGCACAGAATGCTCATGTCGATGCACTGGATAATGCAAATTTTATCTTAGCTGACCCTGATCAGGAGGAAGTAACCTACCACATTACTCATCAAAGAATGGTTTCATCAATATTTTTATGTGATATAGAAGAGATTAATCATTTTGACACCACCCTAGAGTGTGATGATCCAGTAAACACCCCGGTGTGGATGAAACCTATAATCATCTATCTCTAAGATGGGACTCTCCTAATATATTGTTTCAGAAGGGAACAGACTCAATGCTAGGCAAAAAACTTAAATTTTTACGATGGTCCAAATGATCAGAAATTACTCTACAATAAAGGCTTTGATGGAGTTCTCCTTAGGTTCATAGTAAAAGGAGAGACTCTTTCCCTCTTGGAAGAAGTCCATGCATAGTCTTGTGACACCCATTAATCTGGAACCAGGCTCTCCCACAAGATCATAAGGTTGGGATATTATTGGAAAATCATGATACATGATTGTGTGTAATTCACCAATAAATGTTATGCATTCTATATTCATGTAAACTTTATCCATCATCCCCCAGAATTATTACATGTAGTTAAATATTCCTTTCCATTTTCTTTTTGGTGGATTGATGGTTTGGGGCTATATCCCCCAACCATTACTAAGTAGTTCATGTACTCCCTTACTGCTACCAACTTCTTTTCCAAATGGGATAGGGAATTACCCCTGAAGGAAGTTCGGAGGAATAATGTTATCAACTTCATGAATTCATGTATCATCACCAGGTTTGGAGTCCCTCACACAATATTGATGAACAATGGCACTAATTTCTATTCCACGTAGTTAAAGAAGCTTTACCAGGAGCACAAAATCGATTCCAATCACTCATCCCACTATCATGTAGTATAAAATGGATAGATAGAGGCCTTAAATAAGACTCTATAGAATATACTATAGAAGATGGTGAACAAGGATAAGAAGTCTTGTCCGGACAAACTCCACCAAGCTTTATGGGACTACCGTACTACCACATGTACTACTACAAATGAAACACCATACTCATTGGTGTACATGGATGAGGAAGTTTTACTAATAGAATTATAGCTACCCTCACTAAAAATATCAATTTATGGATAGCTTTTGATGATGAAAAATCACAAATGTGGTTGGAAGAGTTGGACCAATTAGATGAGAAGATGTTTCACACACAACACAACCTTGAAATTAACCAGAATCAGATTAAATGGGCTTTTATTAAAAAGGTTTGCCTCCATTAATTCCTTCAAGGAGAACTAGTTTTGGCTCTGATAACTCCAATGATACCAGGGATGAATCCCCTGAAATAGGAACCCAAGTGGGAAGGACCTTACATCAAACATACGGTTTATTATATTGGGCCTATTCGCTAGCCACCATGGATGTGGAACGTGTCACACTTCCCACCAATATGATATTTCTCAAGAAATTATTTTCATAGTTGTCATCAATAAGGTGTATGCATCAGTTTAGGTCCCATATTTTTTCCTCACTGCATGACATTAAATTTCATGGAATATCTTGTCTCAATAGCAGGATGTTATCTCAGATCCTAACCTCATGGCGTTAAATTGTATGTATCTCACCCTTTCCGTAAGATATTAAACTGAACATTTCTTCATAACTATATATTACTTGATTATTTTCCTCATAGGATACTTAGTGATTCCCGAATATTTATTATTGGGACTAGCTATAGGACCATTTTTTTCTTTTATGTCGATTGATCCTATGTCCTTACTGTGTGATTTAAAAATACACAGATCCAGAGTTTCCCCCTTCACAATGGGTGACCCAATGTCCTTACATTATGACATAAAACTACATGGATATGTGATGTTCAACTCCATTCATGTCGAGTCACCTGCATCCTTTCCACGTTATGTTAAACTACATGATTCTTCTATAACTACATATGGATTGATTCTCATTTACAATGAGATATGTAGGGACACCTCGATCCTATATCTTGGTCCAACCACTACATGATAAAAAATGCCCATGTTGTACCCCCCTTATGTCTCTACATTATAGGGAGACTCATGCCATTCCTTGTTTCTCACATTGAGAATATCTCACATGATCCTAGGAATTAAGACAAGGAATTACCCTCATAGACAAGGCATAAAGGTACACAATAGGTCCATTATGGTCATGAATGTAAGACCTTAAAAGGCATACCATGAGTAATTTCCACATAAAATTAAATTGAATTATTGATGTCCTTATCACATTACTTTAAACTGCATGGTTCTTCAGAACTACGTGTGGTTTGATTATCATCCTCATGAGATATGTAGTGATGTCCAGACTTCCACTATTGGGACCAAACACAATATTCCCATCAATTCACATCGATTATACCTCATCCTCACCGCATGATGTTAAAATTTATGTAATTTACAGAACTAAACATGGATTTATTCTCACCTTTTATGAGATACATAGCAATGCCTGAATGTCCATTATAAGGCCCAGCTGCAACAGACCAATTTATTCATGCCATCGCACCTTCATCCTCGCCACATGATGTTAAATTGAATGGAATTTCAAGAACTATGTGTGTCTTTATTATCATCCTCATGAGATATGTAGTGACACTTGGATCTCCAATCCTAGGCCTAGCCGCAACAATCAACAAAAATAATGCCCACCTCTATGTATGGATCAGACCTGTGTAGAGTATTTCCCATTCAAGAACTATGTGTTGATTAATTATCATCCTTATGAGATATGTAGTGACACCCAAGCCTCTATATTTGGTCCCATATACAACATTTCTACATTTTTACATTGGTTCCCATGTCCTTACCACATGATGTTAAAATGTATAGAAGTACATCCTTACTAGATGATGATGATAAACTACACAAAATTACATCCTTACCGCATGAATTTAAACTACAAGGAAAATGTATTTACCGCATGAAATTAAAATGCACGGAAGAACATCCCCACTACATAAAAATAAACAATGAAAACCATCTCCCATTTTTTATTCCATATCAATTTACTACAAGAGACTTTCCTCGATCAACCATAGTATGAGGTTCTCCCACCATCTTTCAACAGTTCCCCAAATCCATATACTACAATTCATGTCTTGAGAATCTCAATTATCCATAACCTTTAATGGACCTAGGAAAGGATATCTAACTTCAATGACCCTTTTCTTAATTATTCATACATTCCCATGGCTCCTTCATATACACCTATGGTCGTCAACCAAATATGTCACTCTGAAAAAGAAAATTCCAATTCTTGTGAGCCCTGACACTATAGAAATAGCACTCAACACCTCATTGTGTTTGGACTACTCCCAGTATGACTGCCACATGTCATTTCTCATGTTCTAAGGAACTTGATCCACTATTTACAAAATTTCCACCACTCGCTCAGAAGGGCATTGGAGTACTCTTGACCCTAGATGTCCTAATTAGGATCTTGTGCGTAATCCTCTATATTAGATCCATTTGATTTATGTCCCTAAACTGTTTGTACTTTGGTAAACGTTGTACGACCTAAAACACTAACACATAATGGTCCAAATTTCAAGATCTTAAACTGCTAATGAAAAAGACACAAGACTTGTTAGGCCAAAAACCTGAAAAGGGAAACCTGAGAAAAATTCGTGTCTCCGCCCACTAAACTCTTCATTCTCAGAGTTTAGTAAAACTTTATGGTGTGAACATATAAGGTATAAAGATTATATGGTCTATTTTTTGTCCTAAAAAATCCAAGCTATGATCATTGTACCCACTGGTCTAGGAAAAATTTAGAGTCATGTTTTCCAAGTCTCCCCACCATGAGAATATTGTCGTTGGGTATTGGCATAACTTTTAGGGTATTATAATCCTTCTTTGTTTTTACACCTTCCACAGATCACACTTCATGAGTTAGGGTGTCTTGAATCACCATAATCTTCCATGTCCCTTGGAAATGATACCCATCTTCAAGGACCCTTTTCTTGACTATGCATACATGCCCATGGCTCCTGCATATGCGCCTATGGTCGTCAACCAAATGTGTCACTATGAAAAAAAATGACATTCCAATCCTTGTAAGCCTTGAAAAAATCATGGAATCACACAACACCACAACATGTATAAACCACTCCCTATATGATTATCCCACATCATTCTCCTAACTTGATCACTCTGAGTTGTGATTTACAATCGTTATACAAAACTATCAAAGAAGATTTGATATCCTCAATGTTATGTCACAATGTTTTGTACCCTTTCTCAAGGTAGAAATGCGGAACTCCATTCTTGAACCTTTGGTTTCCCACACCTTGTGATTCTAAGCTACAGGTTGTAGGGATCGAGCTTCACATTGGGAGCTAAATTGACCTAGGGTACTTGAACCCTTACTGGATAGCCCCATTTCCATACCCAACATTATCATCTAGATTTTTGAGTCTTCACAAACCTTTCATATCCCTTGGAAATAAGTGGAGATTATCTTTCACTTGGCATGATACCCACACATAATGGGCTTAACCTTCCAACTAAAGGAATATCCTCCTTGTCAGAAAGGAGAATCAACCCTTGTGAGCATTATAAATAATGTTGCAGAACCTGGAATTTCATAATATCATGGTACATACCTAGCATGTATGCACCATCCCATACCCATAGAATCAAACTTTTGGGTTTTGATTTACATCATCCATACTCCAAATACCCTGGCGGGCCAAGTATTCTTAGTATATCATTCTCACCAATATCATCTCCATAAATCTTACACAGCCCCTGGAAAGGATACCTAGCATTAAGGACCCTTTTCTTGACTATGCATGCATGCCTATGGATTTGGAATATATGCCTATTGTCGTCAACCAAATGTGTCACTCTAAAAAAGAACATTCTGATCCTCGTGAGCCTCAACAACACCATGAAATAACCCATCACCTTAGAGTGTTTTAGTAAATTCCTGGTATGTATGCACCATATACCATGATCATATAGAAGGTTCGAGCTAAAAGACCCTAAACTAAAGCAACATAAGGTTTGAGCTAATAAAGCAACAAAAGGTCTAAGATAAAAGACCCTAAACTAAAGTAATATAAGGTATGAGCCAAAATACCCTACACTAAAGAAAATGAAGGTATGAGATAAAATACCCTATAAACTAAATTAGCAGAAGTTATGAGTTTAGAGACCCTAAACTAAATCATTGTATCAATTCAGTCTATAGGATCTTATAAGGCTCGCCATATGGCCTTAGCAACATCAAACTATGATCACCAAGTATATCAGATTTGGTAAATAATGGATCACTCTCCTTTGGTGCATATATTCTACCCATTTATCCTTTTTCAAATCAGGTTATCTCAAGATAACTAGAACAGATCCTCAATAGATAATCCCGTGTTAGTGGGAATTCATGAGAACTTCTCAAGAAAGGGTCTCTTGTGATCCAAATCTCTAAGTCAAAACATTTAGGTTTTCTTGATTTTATGAAAAAGATAGGTATCATATGATATTCTCATAATATCAGATTAACAAAGAGTCACACGCACTATGAATAAAATAAAATTATATGACTACGTATAAAGTTTAGTAGATCAGTTCACTGATAGAACACTGAAGAAGCAATCCATCACAATTCAGACATGTGGAAAAGTGATCTATATTTACCTTAGAACCAGTTTCTTTTTGGGCCAAATGAATCTAATTATAAGGGGGAATTTTATGATTCTCATAATCGCATGGTTCACACTTTTATGTGGAAATAAATATGTCATGAGTAATTGGATGATCGTCATGCATGCACATGTTATAATGATGCTTGGGGTGTGCACATTTTTTACACGGTTGAAGTATTTTTATTATTGCCATTATATTATGTGTTATAAATAATAATAATGATAATGAATAAAATAAAATAAACAAAATCAAAATGTTTATTTCTCCAAAAGGGAACATATCATGTGACGGAAGAAAACGAAGAAGCATGACACAAGGCCTTCTTTAACCTCACAACACCTAGTTCTGGTTTTCCTGTTGTGCCTAAAATAGATATTGTGCATCATATCAAGCACATGATTTTTCCCACAATATAACTCCCTAAAGCCTCCATATATATCAAAAAAGGCCCAAAATTGATTCAAGGTTCAACGCACCTGCTTACAGTGGCATTTCCAGAAGTTTGGTCCCAGCGCATGATGCTACTCGTAATAGAACTCCTCACATCTAGGCTGTAATATGAAATGGGATGTAATATGAAGATCGATCCACATATCAGAACATATACACCTACATGATTTGTCTTGGATAAGGTTCCAGTGGATTGCATATGGAACTGATATCACGGACCAGCTGCATGAGCCTCCTCTCACCAAAATTTTGGGTTACATATGGAGGATTTCCATTAAATTTCACGTAATGATGATCCCAAAAATAGGAGAATATGCAAGAAACACCCATGAATATAAAAAATACATTAAAGGACATGAATATGATCCATGGATGGGATTAGGGTGTGATTCAAGTGATCCTTAGTAGCCAGCATGGGAGGCCTACTCACGTGTGTGAGATTTTTTTATGGGTTTTGTGATTTTTTTTAAATGGGATAGGGTTCTGAACTTTTTTAAAATGGGTCCCAAGATGCATGAACCATGTTCATGTATCTCCTATCACTAAAAATCATGAACAGGGTCCACACTCCCTATAGAAATTGTATGAAGGAAGCATGAACCACATTCACGCATCTCCCCTTACCAGGAAGCGTGAACAGGGTTCACGCTTCTTATGAGAATTGTATGACGGAAGTGTGAACCCTGTTCATGCTTCTTCTATAATATTTAATTCAAAAAATCATCATCAATAATAAAAATTATTAAAATATAAATACATAATAATTATAAAATCATCAATATGTATAAAATTTCAATAATAGGGATCTCTTCACATTATATTTTGATTTTTGTGGAGATTTTTTTTTCTTTATTATCCTTCATGGATGATGGTAAATAGAAGGCCTGATTCTAAGGGAATAAGCGAGGGTAGGGAATAGAGGGAAAGAATTATGGCGTTTCTGGTTTAAGATCGTTTGGAGGAGAGGAATCCATAGTAAACCTCCAATAGTGATAGAAGACATAGTATAATGACATGGTTAGTGATTTTTTTCTTCCACTTTATAGATTCAATATCATTTAACTGGTAAATATATTGATAAAATCTTGTTCTTGATAGGACTGTTGATAATGAACTCATATTTTTGATGTGATTGAAGTTTTTTATCTAATCACAATTCTAACTTGATAAAATAGGTTTAATTTTAGTTATATTATAGGATCTATTACTTGAAAAATAATATATTTTTGAAACCTTATTCTATTAGTTCTTTTAGTAAAACATAAAATATAAGATTATATGAGTATATTACAAATGGTCGAGATAGGGGAACTAAAAATCTACAAAGAAACATGCACACACACACACTCCCCAACCTCCTATAATTTTATCACTTATTGGAGGTTTTTTAACCTTAAATTCCTCCAGTGAAAATTTTGAACCAGTATAAATTGTGTCCTTTTATAAAAATTGAATATGTATCTTCTCAAAATTGGTCAAATGAAGTTGTAATTTCATACATCTCATATTGTGGTTCTTGTGATCTTCAATCATAATAACTTATTGTTCATATCCATTATTCATTTATGTTCTTCTTTATCTAACATTTTTTGTTAACAAATATTCACATTCCATGATCTTATATGATTTTACATCCAATTTTAAATCATTAATATCAATAATATTTATCAAAATTACTTCAAGTTCATGGATCTTTTCTTTCAAAGACTTTTTGAAATAAAAATAAGTAATATTATTAATATTTATTAATGAATTTTATAATATTATTTATTATACATATATATATAATAATACTAAGTATTATTATGAATATAAAAAGTGAAACTATTGATTTTGGAAGATAATGTGATAATAGTAAGGAAGTTATTAAAAAAATGAACAGAACTCTATAAATTAGAATAGTAAGAAACATATAACATGTATCCTAAATGTAATATCAACCTAAACTATGCATATGGAATGGATGCTTCTTTGTTCCATAGTTAGGCATATACTTGATCCATCCAAGATGTGTACGTATATGTCTATGCTCTGGTGTATGGTGCTTCTGTATATCATCATTGGTATCCACCTCTACATCCTTCTGTGTAACAGGTGGTGGATGTATAGTCTCAACACATGTACTCTGTCCTGCCTCTATGGATAGTGGATACTAACTAGAAATCTCACCAATATGTGAAGAAGATCGATGTTGTGATGCAGATGTCTTCATAGAAGGAAGTAATAAAGCATCTAGGTGACCCCATTCAATGTTTATATCTACCTCTGGTTGTGACTGAGAAGTTGGAGGATCATTTAACTGATCATGATGAACACCCTCCTCCTATGGAACAACAGCATTTGGCTGATCATGATTAACACCCTCCTCTAGTGGAACAACGTCATCTATAATAGGGTTGTCATCTTCTAGTACATCTATATGAGGCTCAGCATGCTCCACAACCTCATCCTAATGTGGTGGATCAAATAAAATTCCATGAAAAATCTCATTCATCAAAGAAATAAACTCTAGTAAAGCACTGTGAAAATATGTATGGTCAAATGTGCCTCTCTCTACTGGGTTAGAAATGTGATGTATATGACTAATAAGTGTATCCTACGAAAAAAAAAATCCATCGTTAAGTAATGTTAATAAAAAATATATTGAACAGTGGAAGGAATAATGTATACCAGCTCATGAAATCCATGTCCGTGTCATGTCAAAAATCTGACTGGGGACCTCTAGTACCATGATACATAATCTGGTTAATCGCACAAATGAAAAGATATTTTCCCCACCCCTCGTAACTATAAATCCATTCTTCTATCTCGTAGATCAATATATGTGTCATGGTATCTCCTCTGATCAAAGTCTCTCTTCCCTAACATCTTCAGGGAATGCAGTGAAGCTAAATGACTAGGTAGGTCAGGAATAGGCTGAAAAAATATGAACTGCCACATAACTCTATCGGTTTGATGCCACTCAACTATATGAAAATGAATCAATAGAACCATGCAGGATCTGGTAGCAAGCATAGTCATACAATATAGTAGGAGACTCTAAATGATATCATCTATATATGGAATAAATGTAATCTGAAATAAAAATGAATAGTCACTTAATAAATGAAGAGATTTATAGTGGAGAATATAGACTTAATAATATAAATAATATTTACATACATCTTCTCGTCGAAGGCTGTCCATCATAAGTCTGTAGGTGTGGACGTCGTGTCTAGAAGAATATGAATGTCGATGCTTTTTAACTCCACCTATAGATAACATTGTTATAGTTACATTTAATAATATAAATATTTATAACTAAGTTAACCATTAGAAGGAAGAGATAACATACCATCATCCACGTGAAGCCTCTACTAAAATATATATAGGAAACAGTGCACATGCATGTGGATATAGTCAAGGGATATGCTCCCATACCCACATCTGTAGAAGAACAACACATCCTGTGATCTGCATCTTATTGATGCGACATGCACGACATAGCACCCTATATGTATATGCTAGACAAGCTGACCCCCAGCTATATTGGCTTTCCTAATCCAAATTCTCTAGAATAGGTAAATACATCAGATGTACAAAAGTAGTGGAGTGATCAACAAAAATTATGCCCCCAATCATCCTCAAAATATATGCACGTGCAAATCACGGCACGATGATCTCATTAGAATCATCTGCAAGATGTGCGAAGTGTTGGTCTAACCAAGGCATGCATAATCTACCACTAACAAAAGACCTTCCATCATCGTGAACATCTATGACTAGTAATTAATGAACAATCTCAAATGAATCTTCTCCAACTCGGTCTGTCAGAGATGCACCATTTATCAGAAGGCCCAACATAATGGACACATCCTGTAGGGTAATAGTCATATCCCCCTCTCTAAAATGGAACATATGTGACTCTGGACTCCATCTCTTAACAAGCACAGAAATGAGAAGATGAACAACAAAGGTGAAGTCTCATATTGATACACCATAAAATCCAACGTGACGAAGATGGGGGATGATAGTGGGAGGTGGTGTGACATGATGGAAATTATGAGATCTATAGACACTCAAAGGAGTTATAGGACTTCCCTCTAAAACTATCCATGATACATGTGTAACACCCGAGACTTTTATGTTATATAAATCATCAAAGGAATCTTTTTCTACACAACACTTGCTTGGCTTGCTTTACACGCAATCGCGACCTTCCTCGATAGCTTGCGTCGTACGCAATACTGAGTTTCACTAAACAACAATATGCTATTAAAACTAGCCGTTATGAATAGTAATAACCACTTTTTGAAATTTTATAAATTTTATTTTTCAAAATGGACTTCATTTTTGGACTCAGAATATCGAAATTAGCCTAGGGTGAAATTTTGGTATTTTTCTGAAAACTTTCAATTTTTGATGAATAGTGAAACCACTAAGTGGTAGGTTAAAAACTGAATTTTGCATAAAACTTAATTTTACCGCTTCTGTGAATGGAATTTCAAAAATCCGACAGACACGGTTAATATCAAGGACTAAAATGTGGTTCGATGAGATGAAAATAATTTTTTGGTGAATAGTAACTTTTTACTTTTTTTTACCGCGGTTAATAGTAAATAGGGTAACTAAGGGTAAATATGATATTAATATTACCCTAACACATGTCCTAATTCTATTGTACAAGTGTAATTCGACCAAAAACAAACTTAGGAATAAAATATGACCATTTAGGCCCACTTGGATTAGATTAGGACATTTATTATTAATTTATTTAAAGAAGGGTTAAAATAGTTAAAATCAAAGTTTAATAAGTAAATCATTTTTAATATAGGGTTATACATAAGATAAATTCGATTGTAAATATTCATTAGAAATCTAAAAAGATTTCCTACATGATGGTATTTTATTTGTAATTTTTAGACATCAAATAATTTAATTTATTTATGACACAAAGATGATGCAGTAATTATCTTATTAATGAAATATTGACAAAATTGATAATATAAATACCAAAATAAATGTAATTTGAGACTTTTTATGAATTCCACTAATTTTCTAGGTAACTATGATATATTAGTGTTGATTTAATCAACTTGGTTCGAACATATAATTCTGTTATGACTTTCACAAAAATCATATATCAAATAGTGTCAAAATTGACACAAAATAGTTTTTAAATCAAATATTATATTATTAATTGTTATTTTATTCCTAAAAATCTAAGGTTCGGCCAAATGACTTAGATAAGGATATATATATTAATAATAAACAATTTGGGGTTCGTTTGGCATGTTATAGTAAGTGTATTAACCATATAGTGAAAGAAAACAAAAAGACATGGTAAAAGTTAAATTATTTAACTTAGAGTTAAATTTAATTGATAAGGTTAAAATAATACCCTAAACTTGTCTAAATCCTATTGGTTGATAGGATTTCGACCCATCCCCACTTTAGCTTCGAAATAAGACCCTTTGGAACCATTATAAACCGATTTTGACTTTAATATAAAAAAATATTTTGAGATATTCCTAAGGTGCCCCTCTCCTCCCTTATAAAAGGGCACCTCCTCCCCCTCCTCCTCGCACCAATTTGAGCACTCAAGCTCGGCCAACCACTGCCATTTTCCCTTTTCCACTTCCCTAGAATAATCCTAGAGGTCCTGGTCTTCTCCAAAGACCAATCTTAGTTCCTTAAGTGGAGGATTCAAAAAGGCGTTCCAAAGAAGAGGTAATATCCATTACCGATCTTTTCAATTTCTTTCTTCTTCAACTTCTTCTTCTTTAGTTATTTCATGATAAAGTAATAACATCAGTATTACTTACATACTGATATGTTATTATAAATATGAAACAACCCTAATTCACCTTCTATCCATCCTACGGAAAAATGAAATCACCGCGCGTGCGTACGTACGGAATACCGTCTCCACGCCGTGGTGTAATCTATTTTCCACCATCACCTTACAAGGATGGGTATAATGGTGTAATGAGTAACTATATATGATTATTATTAAGTAATATTGATACTGAAATAATATATATATATATATACTCCAATACAATTCCACGATCATAGGAACGATATCATCACTCGTGCGTACGTACGGAATACCGTCTCCACGATGTGATGCGACTTGTTCTACATGATCTTCATTTCATAATGATTGTATAAATGAATTGAATGAATGAATATGGTATATACTACACTAATACCATTCTGGAAATGAATTATCTATAACCTAAAGATAAGAATAATAATTTATTCGACAAAACACGCATAAGGAGAAAAAGTTATAAAGACCCGAGTAACAAGTAACAATGAAATATTACTAACAAGAAGCTAATAATATGACCATATATGATCTCATATCAATATGTATGATTCTGGAATAAGTCAATAACATTATTTAAACCATTATACAGGAGCTTCGGACACGAACAAAGCAAATCGGACCTAAGGTAAGGGAAATATCACAATCTCATTTTTATCCGAGATTGTTTATTCGTAAGTATTTACTGGGGTGTATTTTATCATCCACATCCATGTTACCTCAATATGTAATATTGTTTCCATCCACTTGAAATAGTTTAAATCCAATTTTACCCTTAGGTGAGTTTTTAGTAAAGAATATGAAAGGAATCTTTTGTCGTTTTTCCGTACGAGGTACTTTTTGACTTTTCCGACAAAAGTACGAAGAATGTTTTTTTTTAACTTATATGGCATGAATGGATTTTTAAAACATTACTTCAAAGAAGCTTCCTTTACAAGTTTTCAAGTTTATTTTTAATCAACTTCTTTTATTTTAAAGTTGTATGACATGTTATGAAAGGAAAAATGTTTTTGAAGAAGAAAGGATATTTTCCTCAAGAATTCAATTCAAGTGTTTTATCAAAATTATTTTCCATCTAAGATAATAAAGGGTTCTGTTTCTATCCATATTTTTACATTGGTTTGACTATGTTGTGATGGAATTATGTTTATGAATTCCTTTATCATATATGAATTGATTTATGATGTCATGATGTTTCAAGAATCCCATTTTTGTTACATGTGTTATGCGATGATGCATGTTTTATGATTATGTGGCACACATAAGAAAGGATTCATTATAAGATGGGTGGGACCTATATCTCCCTACAATGCATTGGGTAAAGATTTTATATCTCATGAGATAGACATGGCTGGAACGGAAGGTTATTTCGGTTCAGTGATACAGGACTGAAACGAGGAGTGAACTCGGTTCAGAAAGGGACTTTGTCCACTAAGATAGTCTTGGCAATGAGTCATGACTAACAAGAAATGATTTTCCATGATTATGTGTGCATGCCACAAAGTTTCAAGTTTTGTGTTATGATTATGGGGATCTCATTTTCACTTCTATGATTTATTCCATGTTAAGATATTATGATCTCTTTTGCAGGTTTTGATTTTCATAAAGATATGATATGATTTTTATTTCCTTTATTTGCCCTTGCTGAGCATTTGAGCTCACCCTTTTATGTTTTCTTTTCCCCAGGTCAGGAAGATGGATATTAAGTAGAATATGCTAAAAGGGACCCTAGACATGATGAAATAAATGGGAGACACTGTAGAATATTTATGAACCAGTTGTTTATGTTTCCCAGTTTCTAAAGACACTATACCTATACGGTCCTTTGTGGTTTTATCATATGTTGTAATAAGTGTGCTTCAATTTTGAAGTATTAACAATGTATGTAAAGTATGGGTCGTTATAACATGAGTAGCCTAGGATGTGAGCAATGGAAAATATTCCATCAGCATAAATGATATCATCATTACTTTTTGATAGGGACTTCAATAAAAAAAATTAAAACTTTTTTTACAAAAAAATATTAACAATGGAAATAAGATAGAAAATATATGAGGTTGGTGTTGTTGGTTTAGGTTATGAATTTCTTATTTTATTGATCTTCAATAAAGTTTAATTTATTCTAATTTTTTTAAAATAATGCAGTAGGGAAGAGAAACCCGCATTGAACATGTGGAAGCATGATATATTCATGTTCGTTGTATGTTTATTTTTTTAAAAGTTATAGTATCACAAAACTCTTTATGTTAGAATCCAAAAATGAGACCAATGAAAATTAAAACATGTAATAAATGTAGCTAGTTAGAAATAAATGGAATCATTACTAATATGTCCACATACGAAATAAAATATACACACTAATGATAAATACATACCCTCGATTGTGGATGATAGTATGTTGGGATTTTTCCTACCACTTGGGGACCTCTCTTACGAGTATTTCCTTCTACATGAAAAATACTACAATGTTGTTCCCCTCCTCGTTGTTGAGGCCAATCCATATCATTTCTGATTCGAGTTGACTTTGGTCTTCCTTAGGGCTGAAACCTAGTAGTATGAAGCCAATAATTTATAAAATGACACAAATAGAAAACATATATATAAATGAAAACAAAACCAACTTACAAAACCTTGAAATATTAAGGAAATAGTCAGTTGATCAGTAGGCTATGTGATAAAATGAAAGTCACCAACAAGCATCCAAGTTTCACTATAACCGTTAACAAAAGTGATAAAGTGATACACCGAGTCAACATAGGTATCCCATGATATATTTATAGAAGAACAAGCTACAATAACATGTGCACATGGATATATCAACACCAGAAAGTTGTTGTAATCACAATACCTATTATCCAACATCACCAAAAGCACTCAACCATTATTGCATGTAGCCCGTTCGAAGAACTCCCTTACCTGAAAGCTCCTCTTTTCCCAATAAAAGGATAAAACACTCCATCTCAAAGCCTCATTCAGTATCAGATCAATATCACTTTGGAAATGCTGAGTAAAATACATACTAGTTTCTATCCTCTGATAGGCCTTCTGGGATCGCTCAACAAAGTAGAGCACACGTCAATAAAAATTATCTTGCATTAACCCTATGATCGGGAGATTTCACACACCCTTGAGGACCCCATTTGTTCACTCCACTATATTAGTGGTCATATATCCATATCTTCATCCACCATCATATGCTAATGACCATTTTTACCTTGAAATATACATCATATATTCATAGACATGTTCATTTTCCCTTCGAATCTCTTCAATTCATTGATCAAATATTTTTTTTGGGGGGGGGGGGCTCATATGCTGAAACCATAACAAAATAATGTATTAAAAAAGATACAAAATTTTATTAAAATAAAATGTATGTTTAGAAAGACATACCTAACTTGAGGATCTCCTTCTTTATTGACTCATCTCTGAAATTATTATCAACATTAATTGTAATATGCCAAATGCAATATTTATGATAATAATTTGGCTCAATCCATGAAACTATGTCACTATTGATATCCACTATAATTGCATGATGGCTATCAGATATCAAACATACGGCTTGGTTTTGTGTGACATGAGTGTCTACACATGAAAAAAACCAACTCTAGTATTAAAAATTCTCCTTTTCAATAATAGAAAATGCAAGTGGTAGAGGAGCATGATTACCATCTTATGTGGAAGAAATGAGTAGAAAACCTATATAATTACCATAAAGGAAAGTTTCATCGACCTGAATGAATTTTTTATAACAGGTAAAAGCAATGATTCATGGCCTGAATGCCCAAAAATCCTATTGAACTTCACCTTTGATCAATCTACTCAGTGATTGGGGGACACATATTCAACAGTTTCCAACTGATAAACAATATAATTATTAAGAGAAAACAATTCCATAAGTTGTGGAAACATTAAAAAAGATTTATCCCAATAACCATACAATTTTACAGTTGCTTTCTATTTTTCTTTCAATGCTTTGTTGTAGTATATCTTAAAGTTATATAACTGCTAAATTCTTTCCTGAATAAGGGAAATAGGAACATCCTGACCAGTGTGTATCATCTCAATAATAACAATTGATATAAACTCTTCATCATGGGAAGAGTGATCCTCTGACAAGGTTTAATGCACACAAGTGTATGGGCCTTCTAATTTTGTTATCTTCCAACATGAAAAAAAATTATTATATATTGACATTAATCAAAGTTTACATTCTACCCCATATTTTTTACAATGAATGAGATATTTTTTATTATTTGACTCATCAACCAAAAATGTGAAATTTTGGTCTATATGGTATTTCTTTATCACATTCTGCATGGAATGTTTACTTTCAAACTTCTTCCCAATATAGATAGTGTTATCATTTGATGCATATCTATTCCCTATAATCCCAAGAAATTCAGAAGATCATGTAATGACATCCCAATAAAATTGGTGTCCATGTGACATTCCTTCAACTAAGGAACTAAATACTAAAGGATGATTACCACTAAATGGTGGGTTTTGTGGATGATTGTCTCCCATAGGAACCTCAAAAGGTTCATTCCCCACATCACCCTACCATGGAAGAATGTCTCTCAAAGGAACCTCAGAAGGTTCATTCCCCCACACCACCATCACCCACATCATCTTTTTATGCCTCATCAGATTCTTTATCCTTAGATAAACTTTCATTCACTATATCAGCAGTACAAACAGGAATGTCATCTATAATTCTTTTCAAATTTTGATCATCTTATTCATAATTTGTTAGTATCACAGGAGTCATATGATAAAGAGGCAATAAAAAAGACTAATGTGAAGGACCAACTTCTATAGATCTCACAAAACACGGTTCGTTAGTAGTCGTTTGCACCACATCTATATCATAAATCACCACATACAACTCCATCAAACCATTAGCCCACTGTTATCTAATTAAGTAAAGGCACCCATCCAATCCTCATCATCGACCAAAGTGTACTTGGTGTGCCATAAATGTTCAAGATATTGTAGATGTCGATATTTTATTGAAGCAATGGATTGATCGGACCTTGGTTTCAACCGACTATGAATCTAATTTCAAACTTAAACCAATTTCAGACAACCATGAAGATTTTACAATCTTGAAAGTGGGAAACTATAGCTAAAACCCCGCTCGGTATAAATTGTCTCACCATGACAATAAATTTGCATAGACATGATTACCTATAAAAAATAATTAATGAAATATTATATACTAAATCAAAATTTTAAATAATTTAAATAGGTTATGATTAAATAATTGACTTCATCTTGAGATTTTTTATTTATATTGGTTTATCATTACTAAGGTATAGTGATGTTGATATTATTACCAAAGAAAATTTAATATAACGTTATATATTTTTATACCACTTATCAAGTGTGTCATAAATTTTAATTACTTATGAATAAATAACCATGACTTGATCTTGAGAATTACTATGTATTAGTTTATCATTATCTAATAAACTAACCAAAACTTATGGGTGTACACCTAGTGTCTCTATTATGAACTATCTCAGAAATCATCAGTCTACTTTCAAACAACAACACCTATTGTCGAACGCATGTTCTCAAACACCTCTTCGGGAATGCCTCTTTGGGAATGCCTCTTCAAGAATGCCTCTTTGGGAATGCCTCTTCAGGAATGCCTCTTCAGGGATGCCTCTTCATAGATGCCTCTTCAGGGATGCCTCTTCGGGGACACCTCTTTTCAATCGCCTTGTAATTATAAATTTACTCACATTCATGTGAGGGAGTCTAGGGGTATGAAATACATAAATTCTTTTAAGCAGAAACGTAGGTACTTACAAACTTAGTGAGAGATGACTCGCAGTTCATCAATGCGAAAATGAAAAGGAAATTATTACAAATTATATAACCACATACACAAAAAAATACATGAAATTTCCATTATACAGTGGTCTGTCATCTGTAGATAAGTCATCACCCAATACACCTACCATGATTTTTGATATACTTATTATGTTCTATATATTATATGACTTTACATATTACTAAATGAAATATATATTAAATATCTACACTTGTTTTCCAAAAAATTAACTTTCCAATTTGTATGTATAAATATTTATATATATATATAACATTTAATAATATTATTTCAAACTAATATAATATACACTTACATAACAATCATTACAATATTAGACACTTATGTTAATTTCAATTTAATAAAATTGTATATATATATATAATGTTTTCTTGTTATTCAAATACCTTCCAAAATATATGTAAAGATATTTTATACATTATTACTTGAAAGAATATTTATTTATACTTAATATTATTTAAATTTATTTATTAAAATTAATATTAATAGAAAATAAATGTAATATAATTTACACTTAAATAAAAACCATTAAAATAATATAAACTTATTTTATTTTCAATTTAAAAAAATTACATATATAGAAATTTTTTATCATTTATCTATTTTAGAATATTTAATTAATTATATTTCTTGCTTCATTACTTAAAATAATAATTATTTATAGATAATATTATTTAAAATTTTCATTTATAGAAAATAGTTTTTATTCCATTAACAAAAAAAATTTCTATATATTTATTAATAAATTTAAATATAATATTTAATATAACTAATATATTTTTAATAAATGATATATATAGTCTATAGAATATTATAATTTAATTTAATATTACTTAAAAAATAACATATTTCATATACATAAAGATATGTTAAATTTTCCATTTATATTAAAAATATATACATGTTTAAAAAAATTCTTTCCTTATATATACATTAAATTTTTGACATACCATATTTAAATTTCTTAAACATTCGATATGAATTCATACAAAAAAATTAACTCATTCAAAAATTAAATCATAAAAAAGATAGTAATTTAAACATTCATACACGCATAAATATAAATTAAATAAATAAACCATATAAACAAACAATAATTTCTTCACATCAAAATTTAAATAAATAAATAATAGATATAAAAAAATGAACACAATTAAACAATTAAGATTTTAAATAAAAAATTTACCTTCTTAAAAGAAGAAAATACTTATTGATAAATAAATTATTTAGGGCTTCGCAACAAATTTCAGAGGAGAATAAGAAGATTTGTAGGGGTCCTTATATAAAAATGTGGAGGAAAGATGTGTGAACCCCATTCAGGCATCCATCATCCACTTTGCAAAGGATGCGTAAACGGGGTTCACACATCTTTCACGGCTCCTAAGATGTGTGAATGGGGTTCACGCATCTTTGGAAGTGGAGAAAGATGTGTGAACCTTATTCACACATCTTCCTATGATCGTAGATGCGTGAACGGGGTTCACGTATCTTGGGTCCCATTTTTAAAAAAATTCGGCGCCCTATCCCATTTTAAAAAAAATCGTAAAACCCATAAAAAATTCTGCATGTGTGGCTATGGCAGGAGAAGTTGACAAACAGCATGGCCACATGCAGAATCTACACTACGTGAGAATGAGTCCCCTACAGGTTGTGATATGGGAGGTTCTATGCATAAACCTATAATGAGAATATGATAAATAAATAAACAGAGTGTGTAGATGAGTGTCTCCATGATTCCACATGACCCTGTTTATGGATGATATAAGTCCATGATGTCGGTTCACATGATGCATCCATGACATGATATTTGTCATCACATCAAGAATTCCACTATGAGGGTGTTGCCACATGATAATAATTCACAGTCTCTAAATGCCATCAAACTCAACATGAGAATTTTTTGAAAACACTGAGAGTTTTTCTCTTTGAATAAATGTCTTGACATAGAAGAATTATAAAATATGTGGTTGAATAAGTCATCATGATGAACAGAGGTGCGTGTTTTCAATATTCACCACCTTTCTCATAGATACAATACAATCCCTTGTCTATAAATATAGAGATATCATCAATCAGAAAGGTATACTACCACTCCAAGATGGAGAGCTCTTGCTTCCTTGAAAAGTAGAGCATCGCAAACCCTATATGGGTTATGTGAAGCAAGTCATCTGAGAATCATTCTCACATTAACAGGAAGAATCAATCCACCGCATACCCTATCATGAAAAGTGGTTATGGAATCACATGAGCCATCATGCTAAATCCAAGGCATCGCATAACCTATCTTGTGAAATGATGTGGCATCATGTAGCTTAAAATATGGAGATCGAGTGCACCCTATGTACATATTCTATTATGTGAACACGAACCAAGAACATATCACCGTCCTACCTCTGCCCGAATGAAGATTTAATTGTTGCATACCCGGTTATGTGAATAATGGTGGACAGTAACTTGGAATATAGATATGATCAAAGTATTAAAGAATTTATTTTATGTCATGAAATCTGAACATGAATAATATTCAAGGATTGATGCACTATGGCGATCTGATGAAATTCCACACCACACATGAAATATTCATGTGCCCATAAAGAGCTCCATGCCATGATCTATATCGCCATGTGAAGAAAATAAATATTACATGTGCCTACATTATAGGGATGAAAAATGGAGTCTATGGGAGACTCTATCACCTAACCCCCTTCATGGGATCGCATGAGGATTTGGATGTCATACAACAGTGCGTGAAAACCTTCAGATTCCTATCACATTCAAGTGTCTTGGGTTATGTGACAACCCTGAAACGACTTTCTACACTTGTCATAAACCATTTGGAATGCCTCCTTGACATTAAAACTCCCTTAGTTGTCCATGAACACATGACATATCAAAAGAAAAGAAAATATAGAGTCCTTGGAAATGTCTGCACACTATCGTGAGGTCCATTGAGGAACATGTCATGTATCAAATTCAAGAAGAGAAGCTATCCTTGAAAACTTCTGCATGTCATATAAAGATCTAGTATTGATCATGTGATGTGCTATAGGTGAATAGTATGAGTAACCAAGTAAATTTTCATGCACCATCACAAGGTCCCACTCATGGACAATAAGTGGGTGGAGGATGAAAAACTCTTTGGAAATTAAGGAGGAAATATATCGAAAGGGAGAGACCCCCAGTGGTCCTAAATCTCATGTTCCATGTCATCATTCAAAATAATAAATTTCCTTGATGATATCCAATAAAACTTATGAGACCCCTAAAACTTTATAGAATAAAAAATATTATAAAGGTGAGGAGTTGAGTGTTGTTCACGGTCGCTAAAGGACATGTGTCACACCCTCGACAATCAGTGGGAAACTGTGAGTCCCTAGAAACATGTCTGACCCATCTCACAAAAACTCTTTGGATTGTCAGCCTCACTGCATAAAAGTCCTCAGGTGTGACCAGACAACTCTATAGTTTTCTAAGTATAGATAGATATATTTTTCCATGAAGTTCTTGCACACCCTCATATGGCTCATATTGGTCACATGAGACATCATCTAGAAATTGAGTAAAAATCCTAGACATTAATCATACGAACTCGCACGATCCCTGAACTATGTAAAAAACAAAGGGGGTTAAAAGGGAGGATGTGATAGGTATTCATGGTTGCCAAAGTACATGCAACGCACCCCCTGAAGACCCATGAGACCTTAGCGTCATGTCCGCCTCCTCTCATAAAAGTCATCGTCTTTCGAGCCTCACAACACAGAAGTCCTCATGTATGTCCAATCAAATCTACAGTTTTGTAATGAAAAATGGATGTATTCATCTAATGAAATCCTTACATGAGACCATATGACCCATATTGGTCATGCGATGCAACACCAAGAAATAGGGTAATTATCCTTGACATCACTCATGCAATCTCACATTCCTTCTATCCTTTGTAAAATAAAACTATGGAAATAAAAGGGGGAGGAGGTGGAAGGTACTCGCAGTCATAAAATACTTGTGACTCACTAATGAAATATGCACCACGGTCCCACAAGGCCCCCAAAAAAGCTATTCTTGACTTGTAGAAATTCCCACACAAATCACCAAGCATATTCCAGACACATTTTAATAGGAACTTGGATCTTGTGAAGGCCATTGGACATGTCAACATAGAAATAAGGAAGTACTTCGACATGTCTGCCTGATTAGACATGTCCCCCTTAGTTTTCTATAATCGAATAAACGGAGTGTTGATGAGAAGGACTCACAGTTTCTAGAAATCAGGCGACACCCTCAGAGTGGTCAACAGTAGAGACTCGTGAAGCCACATGGCATGATACCCATTCACCGACTCCAGTCTGGAATCATGATAGGTACACCGCATAAAGTGCCCGAAAACTGGGGTGGTGATGCCTATAAATTCCCCACTCCAACATGAATAAATGGTTAGACTCTAAGACTCTGGACACTTGGACACTTGATGATTCAACTCTCATCCTCAACAGATTTCTCAGAGAAGTCGATCACGTGACTAGAAACTTTACATCTAGTAATAAATCAGCAAACAGCCAGATTAATCATGTTCCACATATAAGGTGCTTTGCATGATCATTCATAGATCACGCAAAGGGATACTAGCAAGGCGTGCGAAGAACATCCCGCATTTCTTATAGATCATGTGAGACATAAAATAAAATGATACTTAATAATAATAAAGAGTTCACAATACAAGGGCTAAAACCAAAATCAAAAGTGGAATACATGAGAGAAATACATGCTCTATGGCCCTTGTGTGCTCTGCATGAGTCACCCAAATACATGCGATAGCACTAGGAAATATCACCTAGATCTTGCGACACTCCTCCAGTATGTTATCTGGGACACACAAAATCCTACAGACATGTCAAAACAAGTCATACAACCCCCCCCCCAAGGTGTACCACATTTTTCTCGTGAAACCCTCTGGTTCTATCATCTGAGAATTGGGATGTCCTTCAGAAACAACTCTTGACTCATATAACTGCATTTTCTCATATCAGTCAACTCTTACTGCCGCATCTGGGCATGACAGCTAGGTCTTGCGACACCCTCTGGGTAAGTCATCTGGGACCTATGACGCCCTCTAAACATGTTGGCTAAGCCTCGTGGTGGCCTCTAAGTATGTTAGTCAAAATATGATACATCCCCCAAGACATGTCATATTGACTCTTACAACACTATCCATATGTGTCCAGACAGGTCATGTGATGACTTCTAGGACAGGCCAATCGGGTCATACGATGTCCCCCCAGACAAGTCGACTCAGTCATGCGATACCCTCTAGACAAGAAGGTCGAGTCAAAAGTGCATACCATGACTTGATAACATTGCTTGTCCTCAATTTATAAGCCTAGATCAACAGGGTAGCCTCGTTATGTAATCCCCAATATAAAGAGAACTTTGATGACTCTGATTCCTACCATAATTAGGAATCATAGGCCACCTCTTGAAGGTTTGAGCTCTATATTGGTTATCCAGGGTGATCCTAGTATCCAAGACCTTATCCAAAGAAATGAAATTATTAATCTATTCCCCCTTGTTTCTCACATTGAGCATAGATCATGTCGTCTTAGGGGGGATATAATGAACATTTCATTGACATCGTGAATCTCCACTCACCTGGGAAATCCTAGTATGTAATCCTCGATGAGTGGTATAGTATGAGCACCCCTCGTATAAGGGTATATACCTTGGGGTCAATCCCAAGGGAATGATTGAACTACGATGACTCTGATTCCTGCCATAACTAGGATACGTGGGATGTCTCCTTGAGACTAGATCTCAAACATCAGGTTTCTCAGTACCCGCACATATGTTCTCTCTACATGGCTCTAAACTATATAGGATTAACAAACTATGTGGGTTTTGAATCCTATAATAACCAGGATATGTTGGATTTTTCATAATAGATCAATCCCCTCCTTGGGATATTAACGGCCACTTCATATGGCATCACATCCCAATGCAATTAGTTATATAACTTCAACATATAATCAATCTCCCATTGCTTCAGGATAATTGTGAACCTCTAATTCACACAAATAGATTCTCTAAATAGATCCAAATATTTTTTAAATAAAAGAGAGTTAACCCAAAATCATTGTGCTCGGTTAACTGGTCCCATATCAGGTTTAGGAAGAGATTCATGAACATATCTCAAATCTATAAGAGATTCCAAGAGTAGGAAACAATTCCCCCCAAAACAGTGTGATGAGCCAGACCTCTCATCCTCTCGACCAATGCGAGTCCCCAAGAGTAGTTGGGAATAAAAAACCAGATGAATGCCAGCATTTGGAAAGTAGGTTTGTACCCAACTATAGATGGGGGAACCATTGGGATTTTCTGGGAAAAGTGAAAATAGTATCTCGACGTGATAAACCCATTCCACACAATGAAAACCCGACGAAACAATGTCAACAACCCTTTTTGTTACTTATCCTCCTATGAGGTGTTATTGATAAATCCTTATTATTTATTCAATATGGATATTGAATAAGGAAAATTATTTATTTTATATACGAGTAATTATTTGGACTAGTAAAACATGGGTGGGTCCTGATTATAGATAGTCCCTTGATGCATCGATAGTCTCATGAGACAAATCATTTGGCCAAATAGGATGTTTTTTTTACCTGATATGTTGTAAATCATCTTGTTAAAGGCCTTGATCATAAAGGTACCATGTACCTAGGAAAAATGGCATCCAATTATAAAGAATTTCCCTCATTTATATTCAGTTACTATTCATCCATGAGATTTTGTGTGACATATCTATGGATACATTTTATTCTCAGTTTATTAATTTATATGGAATGAGTTTATGTTTATTACCTTTCCATATTGATATTTACTTATCTTTTTATTTGAATGTCTTCTGTTATTAGTTGTTAAACTTATCATGTTAATTTAATTCTATTGATTTGTTATTGCTTCCACTTTACTTACCCTTACTGAGCATTTGAGATCACCCTTATTATGTTTCATTTCCCTAGGTTATGAAAATAAAATATTTGAATAAGAGTTCAAGGATTTATTTTATTTCATTTTAATATGTATCATGTTTTTATTTTCTCTTCCTAATGTATTATGGGTATCATGTATGTAATCGGGATTTCCAAGACTGTTAAACTGATATTTCCTTTAGGATTTGATTCCTTGTAATCATGTTAATTTAATAAAATAATGCACCGACTCTGGGTTTCTGGGTCGGGGTGTTACATATGATTCCTAAATATCACCATTATTCAAACTATCTTTATTCATAGATGTTACCCATTGAAGGAATTTTTTGGGAGGGTTTTTATAAAATTTCCACAAGAATATGTGATAGGAATTACATAGAGATGTATTGTCTTTAATAAAACCTATAAATATAAAAAAAGGTATCTCCAGTGGTATATCATATAGGATACGATTATGTGGGTGATTATGTATGGTTTTATTATCATTATTAAAGAAGTGTAGTAATATAAAACGTATCATGTTATACAAAAAGTAGCTCCAAATTAATTATTATTTTATATTGGATGCATATATTGTGTAAATGGTAATGATAATTGACCTCTCAAAGTATGACTTTGAGTTATTCCTAATGATGTTCAACATGGATTTTTATAGGTGGTGATAAAAAATTTAAGGTTAATTTTGATAGGATTTTCTATAGTGATATAGAGTATTATCATGAGATATAAAAGGAGTTTTTCATGATAGAAGACCCCTCAAGTATTCTACATGCAGTACCATACACTGTGTATTTGGTATACTAGGGGTGCATGTTTCACATCAAATCCCCGTACCCGAAGTTTCAAATATACCTTTCATGACAACCTTAAAACATTGACACCTTGTTTATTATATTCTTGAAGCTGAGATAATTAAGGGTGCTTAGGTATATTGATGACAAATTCATTAGTTAAGGCTTAACCAATATGATATTTTTCCACTCATATGAAAATTTTGACAAATAATCCCCGGATTGAGATAGACTATGGATTGTATGGCTATACCTAGATATGGTTCATGTGATATTATCATACTCTTGAGTGAATGACATGTGATGTGTTCATCTATTTGGGAAATATATACTTAGAGAATCAAAAAGATATGAGTAGCTATATGATATTGACATAATCTATGTCCCATGGTAACTTTATGTCTTAGACGAATAGATTATATGAAAATGAATGATTTAGTATGATACAACTAGTGGATGCTAGTATTGATACACATGTTTTTGATAAAGATCATGTCAGATGCCTCTATATATTGAGTAGCATCGATGATTTCCTAGAGTCTTCTCTTTACTTACGTTTATGAATTTGTGAATTCATATTTTTTTCAATTCTATAAAGTCTCATAGGGTCACACTTTATGGTTTACTATTTTTTTTGAATTTTATGAAAATGGAGCTACTGTAAATGTGTTTTAGAGTTTAACCAAAAGGAGTTTTGTATAGATATTCATAGGAAATTTGATATTATGTGATACAAGGTTAAGTTGATGATAGCTTTCCAAACATGTTTTGGAATATATCTAATTAGAGTTTTGTATCTGGTTTTACAAAATATTGTATGTGATATAATATAAAATGAAGTGGTATAAAATTTATATATATTTAGTATAAGTGTAATATTGTTATAGATATACCCAAAAACCATAAATAAATATGATGTATTTTGGGTATATCATATCTGATGTTGTGTGTGTGGGTGGGTGATTCATAGTGTACCATACAATTGGTACTAAATAATATCATATAAATTGATAGGGGATATCTATTGGGAGTGTAAAATCATATTTTAGTTCACTGTAAATAAAGTTCATTGGAATTTTATATTACATTGATGGTCAAACACTAATAGTAATACCTATCTCAGTGGAATATGGGTCATCAAATGTTGGTGAATTTTTTATTTTTAGAGTAGGATGTGATTTGAGTTAATTATTATATGATAGAGTCATTTTTTTAGAAGTTTGATGTGTTCAATTCAATAGAATTGTGCTAAAATAGAAGAAAATATGTTTGTTGGATTGAGGGGTTTTCAGTCTTGTAGATCTGATCGAGTGATCATGTTCAGTGAACCATGATTTTAGGGGAGTGGGATTAATTGGTTTGATTGGTTATTCATAGTATTTAACAAATTTAATACCTCCGTGTTTGGGGAAAAAATTAAGAAGAGAGACAACGAAGAAGGTGGGACTACTTGCTGAATATTATTAGTATTATTTAGTAATATATCTGTAATATCTTATAATTCCTTTCTATAATGGAAATGTAAGCTATATAATTTCTCCTATGAATATAGTACACATTGTATAAATCAAGTAAATTCCTAATGTCCTTTTATTTCTTTTTTATTTCTATTGTTTTCAGTTTCCATTTGTAAGCTTATGTGAAAGGTTTAACTTTGTATAGCTGGTAGGGTGTGTAGACTTCCTAAATACAATAGACTTAGTTAAGTGGAAAGTATAGAGGATTGAGTCCACTATAATAAACCACTGGTATGAGTAATTTTGGAAGCTAAAAAAACCCTAGGATTCTTCCCCAATAATTATTATTAGATCTTCCAGGTTCTCTCTTCCATTCAAATTATATTGATTTTAGTGGGAGTTATTTTAATTGGAATAAATGGCATTGTAAGATAGTAGTATTTGAGTTAAAAAGTTTTATGGAATGGATTTTGGATTCTTTAGAATGTTTATGGAATATCATCTCATTCAAAATGACTTATATGGTTCATTTATTGGTAAATGTATAAAGAATATGGAGTAGTTTGAATGGAAATGAATGGATAGGAAGGCACTCAAATTAGGGAGGATGTTTTTGGCATGAAATATGTCCTTTAACATCTGAGAAAATAAAACAAAAAAATGAAAGTTATGAAGTAACTGGTAGATATGTATGAGAATTTTATGGTGTTGAATATAATTTTTATGATGTTTTTACTATTCATATTAAGGTTTTTGGAAGGAGGGACAGCTAAAGACCATGTGAATGAATTTGATATGTTTCAAGGGTAGCTTAAATCGATGAAAGAACCCTTTATGGATTTTTTATGGGAACTACTATTTTTATAATCACTTTCAGAGAGTTATGATGAAATAGTGATTATTTTTAATAATTTTAGTAGAAAAATTGATTTAGTGTTCAATGATATCTAAAATTTGATCCTCAATGAAGAAATTTATCATTGGAAATTCCATGAACCATATAGTAATTCACTTAATTATAAAGGATGAGGATTCTCACCTTAGAGTAAATACATGAAGAATCCATCAAAAGATAAGTCTGGAGATAAACTCTAGAGTAATTTAACTAGTCATGGTATTACATGTTGGGTTTGAGGGAAAATAGGACATATCAAGAAGAATTGAAAAGGTTTAAATGAAAAATACCAAATTGGATCAAATTTTTGGTGGTGCAAACTTAATTATTATGGTGGAAGGAATAAACATGCTCTTTCTTAGTGTTCGTGTTCTGGTGGAATCATGGGTGGTTTTCTTCAGAGCTTACTTTAACTCAATAGAAGAACATGGATGAATGATGGATTACGTATCTAGAAATTTTGGAAATTTCCATCTAATAAATGATAAAGACTTGGATATTTTAAAAAAGGATGATGTAAATATTCAAATGAAGAATGGATTATTATTGAAACAAATGAAAGTAAAACATGTTTTTTCCTTTAGGAATAATCTAATTTCATTTAGATAACTATATGAGTCAGAGTATAGAACTACTTTTGTTAATGGGGTATAAAAAGTTACCTGAGGATCCATGGTTTTTGCATGAGGAGTTAAAGATGGAACTCTTTCCTTGACCAAAAGTTTAGACAAAATTGGAATGATTGAAATTTCAACTTCCAATGATCCAAAAAAAATCATTTTAGGTTCGGTCAACTCAATGAAAAAAATATGAATGTTCTAATGGATAATATAATAATGAATCTTAATCACATAGAAATTCAAATATATGATTTTTTTTCTCTTAGGAAATAAAATATTGATGACTTTAAACATATGTGGATAGAATCCCATTGCAAAGAAGCTAGAGCTAGATCACTTATATGTTTGGGTACTTGAACTTATCTGGTTCCAAGGAGGTGTAGTTTTCATTGTAAATTTTATTGATGATTCTACTATAAAAGTAAGGGTTTAATTTTTGAAGAATAATCCTGATTATTTATAATATTTCATTCAATATAAATCCATACTGTAAATGGAAATTAACCATAAGTTTAAGTGTATTCATAGATACAACCGAAGTGATTACACTAAATATAAATTGTGGAACTACTTCCAGAAAAAGGTAATAAGAAATAAGAATATGGTGGAAAAAACTCCACAGTAGAATAGAGTGGTTGGATTAATTAATCATATATTTATATAGAAATATTTAAGCATGGAATTACACTTTGTAATTTCTAAGGGAATTTGGGTGGAGGAACTCAAAACAACAGTATACCTTTTCAACAGAATTCTAGCATTAGTGGTTGGGAAAGAACTTTTGAAGGATCTATAGTTTGAAAATTTACCAAAATTTTACCAACTTAAATTCTTTATAAGTTTGACATGTGAAAATATAGATGGAAAAGATCAAGATAAGCTTGAGGAAGAATCCAAATGGGGTTTTCTCATTGGATATAGAGATGAGAATTTTGGATTTTAGCTATGGGATAATTATAGGTGATGGTTCATTCATATTCACAATGTTCTCTTTTATGAGAATATTTTTTGAAGGGTTACAAACTTGGTAGAGAATTAATTTGAAGGAAACAAATTTACTATCAAAGTTCAAGTTTATTATAAGTAAAAACACTGTAAGTTTATAAATTCTATAGAACTTAGAAGAAATCATTGAAATACACATGTGATACCAATAAAAAATAATATAGAAAACTCAAGGAATATTGAATCTCGAATGGGGGTACTAGATGTTAGGGATATAAAACTTATAGTACTATAATCTTAGGAACCAAATGGAAGAGAATATCTAATAAGTTTAGTAAATCCAACTTAATTGAAGAGATCAACTAGAGTTAAAATATTATTTCAATGGTTTGGGGATGATATGAATTTTCTTATATTAATAGCTGTAGGAGAAATAAAATTCTTAGAAGAAGTGGAATTCCTTGGTTACTAAAATAAATGAAAGTAAATAATGAAATAATATATGTCTTCATTAAAATATAATGGAACTTCGGAACCGACTAAATTATCAAAGATAAATGGGCACCAGAAAATAAAAGGTTTTACTAGATAAAATAAAAGGTTAATGGAAAAAAATATACAAATCACAGCTGGTGTTAAAGATATTTCAACAAAAGGAAGGAGTTTATTTCTCAAAAATCTTATTATTGATAGTTAAAAAACAAAACTATATGGAAATTGATAGTATGGTGGCATCGTAAGATCTTCATATGTAATAGATAGATGTAAAGATGGATTTTCTTTATGGTGAACTTGAGGAATAAATTTACACAGAGAAACTTGAAGGTTTTTTTGAATATAGTGAAGATAAGTTGTTCTATAAATTGAATAAAAGAATCTATAGACTAAAACAATCATCATGATAATAGAATTAGAAATTCAATTCATTATTTAGGAAGAAGGTTTCAATAATTTCAAAACAAACCATTATTATTACTAAAATGGTTATAATGATGAAAAATTTATCATAATGTATTGTGTGTGGATTACATGATTCTGGTGGGTCTTTCAATACAAATGATTCAAGAGCTGAAAATTAACTTTATTAGAATATTTAAAATTAAGGATGTAAGTCATGCCAAGAAAATATTAGAGATGAATATTGAAATAGATGGGAAGTTTGGTGAATTTGTTTATGTCAAAATGAATATATGTTAAAGGTCATCAAAATATTTGGGATCATCGTATGTAATTAATCAAGTGAATACCTCAAAGTTTTTGGGAATAATTAAGAATATATATAAGGGATCATATGGGATGACTTCTTGGTATTTACTATTAATTTTTATAATCTGTTTATAATCTATTATAATTCATACTTATAATATAAATGGTATCAGTGGTGTTTCTTCCATGAATGTAAGACACATTTTCTAAATCACATAAATTACTTGTGTACTTTCTAGTATTTTTTATTTTTATTTTCTTAGTTTCCATTTATAAGATTGTGTGAAAGGGTCAATTTTTTTAAGTGGGTAGGGTGTGTATACTTATTAATTCTGGAACACTTAGTCAAGGGGAAGCTTTAGTGGTTATAATCTTCTATGTTGAATATCTTATTTATGTACCTTTGATAGATTAACATCCTATTTATAGTAGTCTCATGACCCTATGCTTCTTCCCCAACAATATCATATAGTGTAATATTGAGATATTGCACCACTTCCTTTGCCTATATCATAGTGTATGATATAGTAATATCATAAATATTATGATATTTTATAATTATATCATATGATTATCATGGAAAGTGGAAAATTAAAAGTTAAAGTTTGATCATCATCTTCATATATTTATCATTGGTCAAGAGTGTTTCATATGATTAAATTCATGAAAAGAATCTATAATACATTTTGAGTTTAAATTAGTATGGTTTGACATTTAAAAAGTGTTTTTAAATTAATTTAATTACTCAAGTATTTCACAAAATTTGAGTTAATTCCATAGAAGCTTGGATAACATCCCCAAGGCCAATATAAACAGGTTAAAGGCCATGATGATAGTGTGCAGTTCTTGTGAATTCTCCCAATTGGAAGCTCTATTTCTCCTTTTTCATTTACTTTGAGAGATACAATAATATTTTGGTGTGAAGGAGAATACCACACATGTATTGGGTGATTCAAGTTAACCTGTGGATATACCAGGGAGGAAGGATCGCATTAGTTTCTTATTAGTGATCTTCATCATACTTGTGAGTGAAGATAGAAGATGTGGGTATCATCAGTGCAAGGTACATGTAACTCTCGGGCCCATATTCCACTTGCATGATACCACATGATGATTTTAAACAAGACCAAAGGTTCACCTCCCCATACGCCAAATTTTTCTAACCAATGGTGAGAGCCTGTGTAAATTCTATGGGAATATTATGTCCTCTTATTAGAGTAGAAATAGTAGATAAAATATAATAAAAAGATAATCAATCTAGATACATATATCAATCAGGTCAAGTACCAATAAATAAATACATTTAATATATAAACTAATAAATGAATGAATCATGCATATTGGATCCCCGATAGGTTGATAATACACAAGAAATTTAAAAGAAATAAAAGTAAACCAAGGCCAAAACCCCATCCCTGGATGGTCTCGAGTCCAACAAAGTTCCATAACCAACTCCAACTTATGAAACCAAAAACATGAATCTGCATTGAGCCTTTCCCTGAACCTAGACCTATGATAAATAATAGTGTCTGGTTGGGTACCCAAGTGTCATGGTAGCCCAAGTAGGGTGTGAGTATATCTCAGTAAGCCACCACCAATAGAATCCCTAAAATAACTAGTATAATAATCAAGTTCTTTCAAGGTATTTTGAAGTAAATGAGGTAAAAATACTAGTGTAGAAAATGTTTTTTACATCATTTATTTTACATTTTTTACATCGGTTTTTAGCTGATGTTAATAAGGATGATGTTATAAATATATTTTTTTATGTCGGTTATTTAAAAACCGACGTAAAAAACATAACATCGCGGTGTTTATCACGTCGGTTATTAATTAACTGATGTGAAAAAACCAGGGGGGAGGGTTTATCATGTCGGTTATTAATTAACTGACGTGATAAACCAGTGCAGAGGTGTTTATCACATCGGTTATATAATAATCGACGTGATAAACCATTTCCTAGGCCTTTATCATGTCGTTTATTACATAACTGATGTGATAAACCAGGGGGGTTCATCACGTCGGTTATTATATAACCGACGTGATAAAACAGTGCGGGGGATGTTTATCATGTCGGTTATATAATAACCGACGTGATAAACCAGTCCGAGGGGGTTTTATCACGTTTTTTTTTAAATAACCTATGGGATAAACTCTTCCCCATTCCTTTATCACATTGGTTATAAAATAACTGACGTGGAAGACCAATTTTTTTTAAAATGGAATGCAGTCCTCTCCTCTCCCTAGAAACAACCAGAAACCAAATCAAGAATTCGTACCACAAAAACAAAAGTAGACCAAAACAAGAACAAAAGAAAAATTAAGCATTTACATTGATAACATTTAAAAGTTACCCCACTGGACAGCCCCCCCCCCCCACCCCCTGAACATCCCCCCTCACCCCACTGGACAGCCCCCACCACACCGCTGGACTGCCCCCTGACCCCCTGGATAGCCCTAAACACCCCGGGTCAACCCCCCACCCTCATGTATACCCCCCACACCCTGGACAGCACTCCCACACACCTGGACAACCCTCCCAACCCCCACTCACCCCACTGGACAGCCCCCGCCACACTCATGGATTGCCCCTCGACCCCCTAGACAACCCCAAACACCCCTGGACAACCCCCCCCCCCCAACTTCATGTATACCCCACCCCCTGGACAGCCCTCCCACACCCCTGGACAGCCCTCCCACACCCCTGAAACAGACCAAAAAGTTATCAAAAACAAACCAGAACCCCCTCACCCCACTGGACTGCCCCCACCACACCCCTGGACACCCCCCTCCCCACACACACTCTTGGGCATCACCACCACCCCCTGGACATCCCCCCACCATCTTGTATACCCCCCCCCCACCCCCTGGACAGCACTCCCACACCCTTGGAAAGCCCTCTCACACCCCTAAAACAGACCAAAAAGTTACCAAAAACATATCAGAACCCCCTCAACCCACTTGACAGCCCCCACCACAACCCTGGAACCCCCCCCCCCCCCCCACACCCCTAGACATCACCACCACCCCCTGGACATCCCCCACCCTCCTGTATACCCCCCCACCCCTGGACAGCACTCCCACACCCATGCACAACCCTCCCACACCCCTAAAACAGACCAAAAGGTTACCAAAAACAGACCAGAACCCCCTCAACCCACTGGACAGCCCCCACCACACCCCTGGACACCCCACCACACCCCTGGACACCCCCCACACACACACCCCTGGACTGCCCCCCCCCCCACCCCACCCCCTGGACAGCCCCAAACACCCCTGGACAAACCCCCACCCCCCTGGACACCCCCCCCCCCACCCCTGGTCTTCCCCGCCACCCCCTGGACAGCCCCCCACACCCCTGGACTGCCAACCCACCCCCTAGATAGCCCCCAAAAACCCTGGACAACCCCCCCCCCCTCTTGGACTACCCCACCACCCCCTGGACACCCCCCCGCACCCCACTAGACAGCCCCCACCACACCCCCGGACACCCCCCACCCCTGGACTGCCCCTGCCCCCTGGACAGCCCCCCCCCCCCCACACACCCTTGGACATCCCCACCACACCCTGGATACCCCCCCACACCCCTGGACAACCCCCCCCCCCCCCCCTCCTGTATACCCCCCCACCCCATGGACAGCACTCCCACACCCCTGGACAACCCTCCCACACCCCTGAAACAGACCAAAAAGTTACCAAAAACAGACCAGAACCCCCTCACCCCACTGGCTTCCCCCACCACACCCCTAGACACCCCCCCCCCCCACCCCCTAGACAACCCCCCACCCTCATGGACACTCTCCCACACCTGGACTCCCCACCCCCACCCCCTAGACAGCCCCCCATACCCCTGGACGACCCCCACCCTTCTGGACACTCCCCACACCCCTGGACTTCTCCCCCACCCCCTGGACTACCACCCACCCTCCTGGACACCCCCCCACCCCTGAACTGCCCCCCCCCCCACCCCCAGGACTGCCCCCCCACCCTCCTGGACACCCACTAGACACCCCCCACCCTCTTGGACACCCCCTCGGGGGGCACGCCGCTAGAAGATACTCATCACTCCCACATGTGAATCTTGAGCCCTCAAAATTTTTCACATGTGGGAGTGATGAATACCTTCTAGTGGCGTTCGGTCCCCCGAGGGATGGCGGTGCCTCCTATCCCACCCCCTGAAATGCCCCCCCCCCATCCCTATGGACACCCTGGACCCCCCACCCCACCCCCACCCCACTGAACAGCCCTCCCACACCCCTGGAAACCCCATCACCCCACAGGACACCCCCACACCCCTGGACACCCCCTGGACAGCCTCCCACTCCCCTAGACAGCCCTTCCACCCTCCTGGAAACACTCCCACCCCCCTGGACTGCCCCCCCCCCCCCACTCTCATGGACACCCAAGACCCCCCCCCCCCCCCCCGGATATCCCTCCCACACCCCTGGACACCCCCCCACCCCACTAAACACCCCCCACACCCTTGGAACCCCTCCCCCCCAAACCAGAATCCATACCAAAAAAACCATCATAAGTAGACCAAAACAAGAAGTAGAGAAAAATTAAACATTCACATATATAACATTCAAAACTTACACTATCAAATTCAAAAAAAAACTAAATCCAACATAAACGACTACCAAATACACAATTACAACAGCAATATTCAAAATTACATTTTACACTACAAACAACTAAAATTCAATCAAACCTATAAAATAATTTGACCACTCCACTTGAAAGTGTTTGATGTCTTGATCAATATAGGGTTGAGGGTCATCAAATAGATAAAAATGAAAATGATAGTAGTGAATGTGTATAATGAATAAATCAAATTGAAAAATTATGGCAAAGTTTAAAAGGGAATCTTACCAGGTCAAAGTTCACAATTGTCCCAGTTGTTATTATTTCATACATAAATCTTAACATATAATATCCGCATTCGATGACGCCTTGTTGTTCATGAATATTCTGTTTGAATGAGTGTAAATTCAATATATTATTTTTATGTAATAAATCAAAAAGTACAAATTATAAATGGATATTTACTTTCGCATTTACATATTTGATCTTTGCACTCCTTTTCTTTGTGTTTTTTCGAAAGTAGACCCATCCCCTATTAGAAAATAATATGAATGGGGTAAATTTAAAATTCATTATAATAAATAAAACTATTGAGAAATTGAAACTTACTTTTCTAATATATTCTTAAAACTTTCCCACACATCATCATGGACAGAGCATATCCAATAAATTGTTTTCTCCCTTGGTCAAAAAACCCCTAACATCCAATGATCACTGATAAAATAAAATTTAAGGTTAGTGGTTTTTTATGTTAAAAGATAATGAACTATTTGAGAGATATGTTTTTCATACCTCTCACAAAAAGGCATCATTCAACATTGTGTGACTATATTCTGTTCAAGTCTTTCAGCAATATAAAGCATTCTTTGTTCCTCATCCAATGCACATGCTTCAGGGTAAATCAATTGCAGGTCCATGAATCCATATACGTCTGTTAACTCATTCTTCTCACAAATTTTATAAATATATCTAATACAAAACAGACATAAGTATACATTTTTAATAAATATAATGCAGGGAAAATGTGTTAAGACTTACATGGAAAAAATTTGCACCACGTTGATGCCCAACTTATCTCCAGTAACAAGCTCTATGATATCGGTTTTCATAATCCCCACAGTTATTGCATATCGAAAAACATGAGCTTCCATTGGAAACTCATAATGACCCGCCAACAAATTTGAATATCTTAACAATCTGTCAAGACTACTAGGATTTGTATCTGATGTCATACCCATTTGTCTTTTTTGTTGTATATACAGTATTTCTTTACCTTTGAAGTATTCCTATAAAAATAAATAGAAAAATATATTAGTTTTCAAATGATAAAAAAACTTTAATAAAAAATAAAATAAAATATATAACATTCATACCTCTATGGTAATGAGTAGAAGATGTCTGGATGGCCAAATTAAAAAATGGTTGATACTATGTCCAACTGTCATCACCTCATCTGTAGGTAATGGTACTCAAGTTGATCTATCTATAATATCCTGTACAGTGACCCTCTGATTCTTTACCTCTAATTGTTGATGATGAATTGTATCTCCTATACAATATACCAACCCATATGCAACTATATGATGTTGAGGATCATCAACATACAACTCTCAATAAGTAGGAAGATGCAGTGGAGGATTAGTATAAAAAATGGGGTCCATAGGCTGAGGAGGGGGAGTGGGAGCTACTGGCGAAGGTGGAGGATAAATAATGGGGTCTACAGTGGGAGGTGGAGGAGTGGGAGCTATAGTCTGAAATTGTCTTTGCATGTCTGCAAACATAGACTGTACTGATGCTCTAATCTTTTCCTCCATCGTCGCATTAATACTATTAACTTCAGCATCCAAGGATTCTATTTTTTTTATAAACACCCTCAATGTTAAAAGTTTAAGAACATGGAAACACTTTTCTTACCGATACACCTGCCGGATATCCTCTTACACGACCAGGATGTTTGGGCTTTTCTAATGCTATAGATAAAATATCTTTCCTCCCAGTAGCTGTAAATGCCCCCTGTGTGCTCTGCTCCTCAAGAGAGTCATGTATTAATTAATTGAACATTTTTGTAATTATTGAAATTATATGAAGAAAATAGTTAACTTAAATAAATAAAATAGATATCTTACAATCCTCTTAGCTATGATTCTCGATTCTTCCGAATGATATTGCCCTTTTTTCCCACCTAAGCTCTCTTCCATTTTTCATGTCTAGATGGAGGGGATGGAGGGGCCACCTCTCCAGTGCTTGAAGACTCAGCTCTTAGTTTTTGAAATTTTTCTGCCATCATTTGTTCTTCCAAAAATGCATACCCTCCCCAAGATAAACTATGAGGGTATACATTTTTAGATTGGATCTCCTGATGATATTTCCTTGTTGGTTGTAAATTAAGAATAATAAATCATTAAAAAAACATTAATAAGATCATTTATATAAGAAAGCTTATAAAATTTTACATTGCCCTTACCAAAAATGACTCTTTTCTTCTACTTTCAACAAATTTTCTCCATGTGTCTTCATCTATAAAAGGATATATACAAGATGGATTTTCATGACTCCTATGACCAAAAATGAAATTAGATGAGAGGGTTGATTTGAAATCCCTCCATCTCCTGGCAGACATCGATAAGCATTTCTTCCTGACTCCTCCAGTGTCAGGAATATCAAATATCATCTGATAAAGAAGAGGTTAAACATATTATATATACTAGAAACATTTAAAGAATAGTCAAACAATAGAAAAAGATCTTACCAAAATCATCTCCCACAACTGAGAGATTATCGCTTTATCCACACTTCTCCAGTCATCATACAAAATGATGACTTTGCTCTTAGCCTGAGTTGATACAAAAATCTTTAAATCTTTTGCATTTGGACCTCTAAGAATATCATCATCATCAAACTCAATGAGTATCCTCTGATCCTGCGTATGGGAAAGTGCTAATTTTGGTAAACATGTTCACCCACGTTTACCAACTCTTGAACTCTTTTTCGTAATAGGAGCACATGAGGAAGATTGGGGAACATCAAGAGGAGCATGTGAATATTCCTCCCCAGAGGTATGAACAATATGCTCATCTCCAGAATCATGTGGTTGATCAACTGAATGATCTGTCATTATCTTTCAAATCAAAAAAACAAACATTAGTTCACAAATATACAAATTCAAATAATTTATTACTACTGTAATCATAAAATAGAAAATTGTACTAAGTTACGTAATAGTAAACATTGTTAATATGGTAAGCATGTTAAACAATGGTAAATATGTTCAAGATGGTAAGCATGGTAAACATGGTAAACATGGTAAACCTGGTAAACCTGATAAACATGGTAAAGTAATTTTCACTGAACAAAAATAATAGATATATAATTCATGTAATGGTAAACATGATAAAGTAAACTAAACAAACTTAAAACAAACAAAAACTTATACTTATTTTGTTTTAACACATGTTTTAATAAAGAAAAAACTTACAATATCTAACATTTTATGAAAAAAAATAAATGTAAACAAGAAATAAACATATGTTACTTGTAATTTTAGGAACGTATAAATGGATTGTTTTCCCAAATTCCTTCATCGTGATCGTTCCTTATGGCACAAACCATGTCTTCAACATGCTCATCATTATGTTCTATTAATATTTCCATGGAAGTAGGGATCTCACATAAATCAGAATCTTCATCAAGTTCATCCTCACCAACATATTGTTTTTTCCCTTATAAAACAACAGCCCACGGCATATCTGATTGATCTACTACATAGAAAATTTTTTTTGCATGTGTTTCCATTATAAAATAATCAGTTGTGTCTTACAATCTATTCATATTAACAAGTTTCATTCCAAATTCATCCTGTCTGACACTATTGTTACCGATAAACCATTTACAGTTAAAAATAAGAACTTTAATTTTAAAGTAATCAACCTCCCATATGTCTTCAATCACTCCATAATATGCACTTGATAGAGAAATTGGGTTTTTGTCCTTAGCACTTGAAAAATGCATTGCTTCTACAAACACCAATACACCACTATTCTGAACTGCACTTCTATTGTCCTGAGCTTTTGTATGAAATGTATAGCCATTAATGTCATAACCGGACCATGTTATCACATTTAAACATGGACCACCCACTATCCATTTTAATGTCTCTGATACATCTGATCTACCAAGCAAGATCTTTTTAAACCATGAAAAAAATGTTTTGTTGTGATCATTCAAAATCCACATTTCATTCTTCTTTGGATGACAATGTTTCAAATCATTAATATGAAATGTGATATATAGTTGAGAATCAACTATGTTATTCAATATGTATGATTCTAACTTATTCATCTGTTTAGCTGACAATGATTTGACTTTAAAGCCATGAATCCCCTTTCCCTCATTATTAACTCATTCATGGCGAGATAGAGGCAAACCTATGTGCTGAGTCGTAGCCAAGTAGCTCGTACAAAACTCTGCAACCTCCTCAGAAATATACTTTTCAATAATGGAGGCATCAGGTCAATATGGATTCTTAACATACCCCTTAAATATTTTCATATAACTTTCAAAAGGATACATCCAACAAAGATATAGAGGTCCACAAAGATTTATTTCTCGAACCAGATGAATCATTAAATTAATCATTATATCAAAAACAATTGGAGGAAAATATATTTCCAATTGAAAAAGTATAAAAACTGCATCCTTTTCAAAAATGTTCAAAGCATTCAAATCAATCACCTTATGAAAAAATGAATTGAAAAAATAACACAAATTCATTAGTCTTTCTGACACGGATGGTAAATATTCCACACAATGCAACTGGTATAATTTGTTGCATCATGACGTGACAATCATGTGATTTCATACCTATCAACTTCAAGTCCATCAATGAGACAAAATTTTTTACATTTGAAGAATAACCTTGAGGCACTTTAATATCATGAAGACACTGAAAAAAGCTAATTTTCTCCCTCTTTGATAATGTATGACAAGCCGGGGGAAGAAATGTTCGTCTTCCTTTAGGAGTGGGAGCTAACTCCAAATGTATTCCCATTGATAGTAAGTCTAATCTTGCATTCAACCCATGTTTTGTCTTTCCTTTAATAGCTAACAATGTTCCAATCAAACAGTCATAGATATTTTTCTCCACATGCATGACATCAGTATTATGTTTAACGTCATGATATCTCCAATATGGTAGCTCAAAAAATATTGACCTTTTCTTCCAAATATGTTTATCATTACCATATTTCTGTGTCTTTCCCAATGTCACATCAAGGTTTTTCACCCTCTCAAAATACAGATCAGGGGATAAAGGTTTTGGAGTAATATCAAATTCTTGTGAGCCATTGAATTCCATTTTTAGTCTTCTATAAGGGTGGTCCATAGGCAAAAAAATTTGATGACCCATGTACATTGTTTTCCTCCCATGATGAAATTGAAAATATGACGTCTGTTGTTCGCAAATTGGACATGATTTATGCCCTTTAACACTGTATCCAGACAAATTTCCATATTCTAGGAAGTCATTTATAGTGAACAAAAGCACTACATGTAGTTAAAAATATTCCATTTTATAAGAATCATACACCCTAATACCATCAGCCCATAAAAGTTTCAAATAATCAATCAACAGTGACAAGTAAACATCAATATCATTATTGGGTTGCTTCGGACCAGAGATCATTATACTAAACATGACATATTTGCGCTTCATACAAACTTCATGAGAGAGGTTGTAAATTACCAATAAAACAGTCCATGAACTATGTGTGCTACTAAGGGTTCGGTATAGATTCATTCCATCTATGCACAACCCTAGTCTGAGATTTCAAATTTCATTTCCAAATATAGAATATTGCTCATCAATTTTCTTCCATTGTGGAAAATCAGTTGGATGAAATATTTTTCCATCACATAAACACTCATCAGCATGTCATCTTAACCTTTTTTCATCATGTGAATTAGCAAATAAAGGTTTGAAACAATGAATTATAGGAAGATACCAAAATACCTTTGAAGGGATCTTTGTAATCTCTACATCAGCCTGTGATTTTTATTTCACCTTATACCATGATATCCCACATTTAGAACACTCTGATAGAAATTCATATTCTTTCCTATATATAATACAGTCATTCGAACAGGCATGTATTTTCTTGTATCCCAATCCCATCGGGAATAATATTTTCTTGGCCTTATAATGTGAATCTGGAAGATTGTTATCTTTTGGAAGAATGTCTTTCATCAATTGTAGAAGCTCTATAAAACTTCTATCACTCCATCCATGTTTCACCTTCAGGTTAATCAATCTTAACACCATAGACAAAACCTTAAAATCTGTACAACCAGGATATAATGGTTTTTCAGCATCACCATATAGACGTGAAACTGTCAGTTCTATCTTAATTTGTTCTGTTGCAATATCGCGAATCATTTCTTCAATTCCATCAGAGTTACCATCTTGCGAATCATCATCATCAGTGACATTCCATCTAGTTTCACCATGAAAAATCCAAGGGCTATAACTTGGATTAAAACCATGACAAATCAGATGATCTTTTATCTCTATACTTTTCAAATTCTTCATATTCAAACATTTCAGGCATGGACAGAAAAAAATGTTAGTACTTGGAACATTTGGTTTAGAAAATTCCAAAAATTCATCAACACCTTCCTCATATTCATTGCTCATTCGATGTGTCGTAATCCAATTTCGACTCATTATTACTTATAACAAATATCAAAATTATACATCTTTTTAAGATAAGACAAATATATTTTTATATGAAAAAAATCATAATTTGAATGTAAAATAATTTTGAAATATAAAACAAATCAATGTGTATTTAAAAAAATATGCTTGAATATTATTTTAAAAAGAAAATATAGTTAGATATAACAGTTTTAAATTCCATTGAATCAAAGAAAACCATGGGGCCTCTAATGGTTGATAGAAAATTGGAGAAAATGGAGTAAACCTGAGAATCAAATCAAATTTAAAATAAAAACTCAGATGGAGAACATCACAATGTAAAACCAATCATCACGGCACAATGGGGTCAGGATAACTATGCATATTTGAAAACCACGACATGGTCTCCCCCATAACCCATAATTTCCTCATGGTTGATGACTGGTCAAAATATATATTACCAAATAGAATCATATTGCAACACTAATATCCATGAAACAATACAATCATCATGTACTAATCTCACAAACCACAATGCAATAGTCAATCCCAACTGACACTTATCCCCCACCCCCTTGGACACCCCCTGGACACCACCACCCCCTTGGACAGCCCCCCCCCCCCACCCCCTGGACACCACCCCCCACACCCTTGGACAGCCCCTAGACACCACCAAACCCTTTGACAGCCCCCCCCACCCCCTGGACACCACCCCCACCCCCTTGGACACCCCCTGGAAACCACCACACCCTTGGACAACCCCCCACCCCTCCTGGACACCCCCACCCCTCCTGGACACCACCACCCACCTCCTACCCCCTTGGACAACCCCCTGGACACCACCCAACCCTCTGGACACCCCCCCCCCCTGAACAACCCCCAAACCCTCTGGACATCCCCCCACCCCCTTGGACAGCCCCCCACCCCCTTAGAAACCCCCACCCCCCTAGAGCCCCCCCCCCCCACACACACACACCCCTGGACTTCCCCCCCCCCCCCCCACCTCCATGGACACCCTGGACACATCCCAACCCTCTGGACAGCCCCCCGAACCCTCTGAACACCACCCCCCACCCCCTTGGACACCCCCTGGACACCACCACCCCCTTGGACAACCCCCACCCCTCTGAATAGCCCCCCACCCCTGGAAAGCCCCCCACCCCTCTAGAAAGCACCCCCACCCCTCTAGACAGCACCCCCACCCCTCCTGCACACCACCCCCACCCCCTACCCCCTTGGACACCCCCTGGACACCCCCCCCCCAACCCTCTGATAGACCCCCAACCCTCTGGACAGCCCCCCACCCCTCTAGACATCACCCCCACCCCTCTTGAACACCACCCCCCCACACCCTACCCCCTTGGACACCCCCCAACCCTCTAGACAACCCCCCACCCCCCGGACAACCTCTCAAACCCTCTGGACAGGCCCCCACCCACTTGGACAGCCCCCCCACCCACCCACCCATCGCCTTGGACAGTCCCCCCACCCCCTTGGACACCCCCACCCCCTTGGACCCCCCCCCCCACACACACACACCCCTAGACTGCCCTCCCCCCCACCCACCACCATGGACACCCTGGACACCCCCCCCCCCCCCCACCCTCTGGACAGCCCCCTGAACCCTCTGAATGCCACCCCACCCCCTTGGACACCCCCTGGACACCATCACCCCCTTGGACAGCTCCCACCCCTCTGGACATCCCCCCCCACCCCCTGGACAGCCCCCCACCCTTCCTCACAGCACCACCCCCCCCCCCCCTCCAAGACACCACCCCCCACCCCTACCCCCTTGGACACCTCACTGGAAACCCCCCAACCCTCTGGACAACCCCCCACCCCCTGGAAAAGCCCCCAAACCCTCTGTACAGGCCCCCACCCCTTGGACATCTCCCCCCCCCCCCACCCATCACCCCCTTGGACAGCCCCCCCCACCCCCTTCGACACCCCCACCCACTTGGACCCCCCCCCCACACACACACACACCCCTGTACTGCCCCCCCCCCCCCACCTACATGGACACCCTGTACAGCCCCCAACCCTCTGGACAACCCCCAACCCCCTGGACAGCCACCAACCCTCTTGACATCCCACCAAAACCATGGTATTTTAACCTCAAGCTACTAGTTTTGGCATATCTAGGGATGTTAACCTCAAGAAACTAGTTTTGGTATCATTCCATTATTCAAAATGAGAACCATGAATTGTATCTCCTACTATTCTAAAATGCTCTATTGTGTAATGAATTGGGTTTTAATAATATATGAAGACTTATAATAGTCCAAGAAAATAAGCGACGTAAATACATTATGGAACAACAAAAAGTGATACCCAAAATAGAAACAACCAAGGATCCAAAACAAACATTCTACCATGAAAACCCATATATAATTATAAAATAAATCACACTGGTACACAAAATGGGTGTATCAAAATGTTTTACATATAAATTTTAGTAATAAAGGTGAATGAGATCATTAGTTTTCAATGACAACAAAAATTACCATCAATGTCAGGCATCCACGAAACAAAAACAAACAAAATATAAGTAGGTGAGACTTACATGAATATTTCGATTCGATCTAATAGATTTGGTGATAATAAATAAGATGATGATGGAAAAACGAGGTAAGAGGGTTCAAAATCGAAGAATCTTACCTAGTTTAAACAAAAAAATCTCAAAACATAAATATAGACTATTCAGGAAAAAAAACGAATGAAATAAAGTTGTGGGAGGCTTACCTGAGTGCTGCGAGTGGAGATGATAGATCTGGGGAGAGTAAAGATGATAAAAGATGATGGAAAAATGAGTTTAACGAAACAAGATCAAAGAGCCGATTAGGGTTTTCCACGCGAGAGAGACCAGTCGTTGGTCTGTCGATCGAAAAATCATAAATGACAATCCACGGGGCGTGTTAATTTTTTAAATGTTTTATAACATTAGTTATTTAATAACCAATGTTATAAACTATTTTTATTACATTTATAACATCGTTTATTATAAAAATCGATGTTATAAATGTATCAGATACTGCATTTTTTACGTCGGTTATTGTATAACCGACAAAAAAAAAGCCGCGTGTTTGTTTTTTACGTCGGTTATTCTATAACTGATGTAAAAACAAATCAGAAACCACTGTTTTTTACGTCAGTTATTTTATAACCGGTGTAAAAACTACTGGTTGTTGTTTTTTTACTACGGTTACAATATAACTGAGGTTAAAAATTCAGCGGGTTGGTTTTTGAGGTTGGTTATTTGATAACCGACGTCAAAAAGGCCTCAGATGCCGCCTTTTTTACATTGGTTATTTTATAACCGACCTAAAAATTCATAGATACCTTGTTTTTTACATCGATTATCAAATAACTGATGTAAAAAATTCTGCGCTTTGGTTATTTACATCGGTTAATTTATAACTGACGTAAAAAACGAATGCGTGGGATTTTTGGTGTCGGTTATTACAATAACCAACGTAAAAAATTTACTCTCCATATTTTTTACGTCGGTTATAAAATAACCGACCTAAAAAACCACGTATCACATATTTTCACATCGGTTATATATAACCGATGTAAAAAATGGTGACGTTAAAAACATTTTCTACACTAGTGAAAATAAAAAATCAAACAAAACTTCGGATGTCTGAGGCTCTACGGTGATGCCCAGGGTCATCCATACCTTCTTCGGCTAGTTTTGGGGTGTCTCTATGCATTTCATGATGTCCAAACCAACATAAAAACCCATATGGAATCCATTCAATAATCCTATAATTCCTCAATATCATCAAGTATCACATGGAATCCAAGAGCTAATCCTAAAATCCTGCTGGAATCTAATGCTCAAGTCGATATTCCCCAAATATCATGCATCATGTGAAGTCCCATCACTCATCCTAAAAGTCCCAAGAATTAGGTGTCATATGGAATCCATAGATCTTGTCTTGATATTCCTAATTAAGTACCACATGTAATACAAGGTGGTTATCCTAGAATTAACACTCGTCATTCATTCCATATAATCCAGGCACTCATCCCGGCCTTCCTTAAAATATCAAGCATCAAATTCAACCAAGTCACTCATCTTGGCATTCCCAAGAATTAGGAATCACTTTTAACCATTTAATTAATAAATGGTTCATTTCATTTCATTTTCACTAGGTCCATGGCAATCACATTACAAAATCATCATTCAACTTCTTAGGTTTCATTTCCAATTTCAAAATCATCATTTATCATTTTTACAAAACCAATCCATTTTATAAAGTAAAAGTCCCAATCATAAATCCCATTATGACTAAAAAATCCAAAGGTATCTATTTACATTAATAAAAATATTTAACAAAACAAATTCCCATCCTAAAATCAGGAAACTTCTTCCACCAAATCATTTAACTAATATTAATTCATCTTTTCAAACATCATTTACCTAATTCAATTATATTTTATAAAATATCATATTTCCAAATATGATTTTTTTAATTCCACACCCTTATATTTGGTATGTTCCAAAGGCTATAAACATTTATAATTATCAATTTTTATAATATTTAATTTCAATACTATTTATTTAAACTTAGATTTCCTCTCAAATCATTCAAAACATAATGTATGCATTTTAAAACATTAATCCATTTAAAAGATAATTTTCCCTAAAAAACCACCATATTGAAACTAAAATTTCCTATGGTCTAGGGAAGATTAAATAAACATTTAATATATGAAAACTAAAATCTAAACATTTATTTTAAAATTGATTCAATCAGGGAGAATCTGGATTTACTGCACCACAAACACACTTGTAAAACTATCTAAAGTGTGTGTTAAATTAGAGGGAAAATTACCTTTAATGATGATTTACACTTAAGTTCCAAGGGTTTATAAATTTTCCAAGACCCATCGAAGTTTTCATCACCATTAGAGAACCTAATTCAATATACAATATTTAAAAAAATTAATTATAAACAATTATAATTAACTAACAACAAAACCCAAAAGTCACAAGTGAAGGAAAACAAACTGGAAACTCTCACCGAAATTGAAACATGATCAAACTCTCACCAAAGTCCCACAATGTACCCCTAACCATATTCTAGGCTAAATCCATAAATAACAGTTCTAATATGACATAAAAAATCAATTTTAAGAGAAAAAACCCCTTGAAATTTTAACGGTGCATCATACCTTTATTGAAATGGTGTGCATACACTATCTCGAGATCTCTTATATGATGGTTGTATGAAATCCCCATGAGAGATAGGTGATAACACCATGATCTGGTAGAAAACCCAATAAAAATATAAAGTAGAGAGCTTAAAAATTAGAGGGAAGGGGGAAAGTGATGAATGTAGGTTTCCAAAGGTTATATCTTACCACAAAACATTAAAGAATAGAGTTAGAACCATCCCATAATCCAAGAGGGTTGAAGAAGAGGAGAAGAACTCAGTCATCCAAGAGGGGAACTTGTGAGGGAGAAGGAAAATAGGTTATTGAGGCTTAAAATACAAAAGTTAAAAAAATTATTCTCATATTTTTAAGGGATTCACAATTTGGAAACACAGTTGGATAAATCGTGTACCAATGGTGAGATCCCCTCTACCCAAAAGCACTCCACTTCAAACAGTAAGGTACACTATTCACCAAATAGTGTTACAACCAAGTTGAACCCTCTGAAATTAAGATCAAGTGATAACATGGTTTATTGTAACTCTTTTAATAGTTTAAAAAACCATTCCCCTTTAGAAATCGAGTTGTAAGGTTAGCACAAATTGTGCATTAACCATGCACCCTGCTCTATTTTCCCAAAAATTGAGATTTCAAGCCACAAACCCCCTAGGCACTCCCAAACCCTCTGAAACACCAATAAAACTACATTCTAATTCCAAAGTAGTTTATTTTAGAGGTTATAACTCTTATAATTCCATTCATAAACTTGATTTAAAAACCAAACCATGGACCAGTTTGAAAGTTAAAACTTTTCTTAAAATCTGGGCACCTATAAGGAACTAATGCCATAAAAACTACCCACCATAGCACTTCTCATACCAAATAAGTCTTAGTGGTCAACCACCAACCTTTTTTGAACTACACTAGTCACTAACATAAATCCAAATTTCCCCATTTCATTTCAAACACCTAAAACCTGTCCAAGGCACATTTCCAACTCATGGCACTCAAGCCGAAAAAAACTGAGAAAACAATCTCCATAAAAACTCAAAATCCAAGATGGAACTTAACTAAAACCATCTATCCTGAAACACTGATGGTGCCATCATTCAGTTACCTACCATTCCTATGGTTCTCCTCACTATAATCTTCGTCTCATAAAGACCAATTTATTATGCTTGGCACCTCTACCATCATAATAGATTACTGAAACATTGCTCTCACATTCCAATGAAATGCTCATTGTGGTTACCAAATCACCACACACAAAAATATATAAGAACAAATATTAAATTATGGTACCCTACCTCGTTACTAAAGTATAACTGAGGATGGAGGGAAAACCACCATCCATGCATAAGCCAGTGACACACTGGCTTTTCCTCAAAATCATGGTTTGATTCTTGAGGCGAACCCCTCATATCCAAGATGACTTAGAGGATGTGATTTATAAATCACCACATAAAAACATCCTATTTTTAATTTTATATTTAATCCAAGTACATGACTAACTGGTTCCACACTAGAATCTATATTCCACTACAATCATTCCATAATCAGCTTCACATGCTCATAACCAGCACATCTCTCCTCACCATAGGAGTTTCATTGTCATCACTTCTCTTGAGAAACTGACAAATTCCATGGCTCATGTTCCATTCATTAAAAAACAAACTATTTTAAATATTCATCTTGATCTTACCTGAGTGACAAAATAACTAACAACAACCTTAGGTTCCAGTTCCTAATAATGGTACCCAAGACATTCGCTAACACCTGGTCTACAATAAGGGGCTCACTCTTTGATATCTAATGGGGCACTCTCCACTATAATAATTCACTTACATCATTCCCTAAGAATAACCTCAAATTTTCCTACTGAAATGATTTGTGACTCTATTTTTAGCCATACATAAAGCATCCATGACCCCCGATGCTTCTATCTAGGTTAAACCCGAGTGTTAGCACTACCACACTTTGAGCACTCCATGATGTTACCTCCATCCATAGGGATATATAAAACTCATTACATGGACTTGGATATCCCTTATCATAAGTATATCTTAAATTAATGGCCACCTTTCCCTGAGATAGAATCATTATCCACAACCCACCCTAGCCTTATGTATTTTTATCGAATAGTTGTGAGTTAAAATACATGGTGACACTACTTCCACTGCATCACTTGAGATTATTCGAGAAACAAATGATTCTATAGATAATGAAAATGGTCTATATCACCAATCCAAATCCAAAAAAAACCAAGTAATTATCTCATCCATGCCACCTTGATCCTACCAAAAAGTAGTATGTGTTTACTCTTAATCCACCCAATCACATATCCCAAATGACATCATGCATCTTCATAATGTGCTTTCCACCTCCATATCACCAAAAACCTCGGGGTCATGTGCTTCCCTATTATTATTTACTGAAACTAACTCAATATCCCATGATTTTTTCATTATTAGAACATGTCCCAAATTCCCACTCAATTATCATACCATGCCTCCAGGCACATCAATATCACCAGAATAAAGAAATACACAATTAGTACACCCAACCAAATTGGAATCCCTTACAATTCAGTCTAACTAATGATCACCCATCATCTTGATGTCATCTCAATATTAAATTTATCCACCCATGATCCACCAACCATAGATATATTTATCTAGTTTAACACCAATCACAGTAGTGAAGCAATGACAGAATTCTAGGGTCAGGAATATGAATGATATTTCCCTTCAAACTAGCATTAATACCAAAACACAAGCACTCAATTTTCTTCCCTTAGAAGGAAACCATGGAATAAACATTTCTTACACAAACCTCTATATCAACTTATGTGAATATATTCCGTATTCTAAAGAATTCATCCATGCTTCACACTCCAAATCATAGGGTTTCAACATTCTAATTGAACTTATCACTCTGGGTCCCACTCCCATAGACATGGGCTTACTAAAATTAGAACTACAAGCACAGATACTAGTTATAGGGTCCAACACACACCTATAGGTAACAACTCACAAGGGTTGAAAATGTGACGATAAAAGGCATTATTTAACAACCTCAGGGTCCCAAAACCCAAACCCATGGGTCTCAAAACTAGTTCAGTCTCACAACCCAAACCATTTATACACACGGTCAAGCCACAACCATTAAAGATACTCACCACCAAGTTCCCTAAATGACCCTTCATTTCTTATTTTACTTTATTTAAACTTTTCCATTTTTGAAACCCATGGATTAATATTTTAAAACCTTTCATTTCCTCACATTTTTTTAATCCTAAACTTTATTAAATTTTTCATTTCATGGTTTTTTATAGATAATATTTTATTCACAAGTTATAAAGGAAAAAACTTTATTGTTTTCTTACAGACACTTTATTTAACCAAAAAAGACTCTTTTATATCTTATTTATACATCCTATTAACCAAAATTCACTAAAGGAGTTAGTCAAGTATAGTGAAATCATACACTTATTTGTAAACTATATAAATGGTTGTGAACACTTGAAATAACACCCCTTTAAATCATTTAAAATAATAGTAATATATGAATGACTAGAGGAAATAAAACATAAATAGTAAATACAATTCTAGTGTAAGTGAATCTCAGGAAATTATCAATCACGGGTAGCATACGGATGACAAATCAATCCTATGTTCCTATCAAGATGTATGAACTTACACACCCAATCTTGAATTATAGGTCCAATAGATAAAATTCCCATAAATAAATAAAATCCCATAAAAGTAATCCACTATAGGTGGAAATCAATCAACTATAAAATCACAAAGCAATAACAACAATTCACACCCCTAGAAACTCTAGTTTTCCCTCGCACATGGGGCTATAGGAACCCAGGAATGAGCTCATTACCAAGATCCACCAATATCCTAGTATTCTATCTACCATGACCAAATAGTAATAAAAATAAAATAAACCCCAAATAATACTTTTTTATGCCTCGACCTAGGGGTCACTTAACGAGTTCCCCAAGGAAATTCACTATAAACCCTAGGCATGTCTCTCTATATGATAGATATTTTCAACCATCGATGAGTTCATATGAAACTACAAGGGGGAGACTATTACCACTTATCAAAGTTTTAATAGTATTGGAAAAAATAAATAGATAATTAATATAGATACACATCACAATAAGAGAAAGTGATAATAAATAAACACGAGTAACATATGAAATAATAAATGAATGTGTCATACATACCAGATCCCCATGGTTGGATCATACAAAGGTAGTGAAAAAAAATAAAAGTGAACCATGAACAAAAGTATATCCCCAATTGGTCTTGAGTCCTACCCGGTCCCATCATCCAACTCTGACCAAATAAATCAACAATATGCATCATAAATGGGCATTTCCCTAAACATAGACCTATGATAAATAACAGTGTATTCTCAGGTACCCAAGTTCCATGGTGGCCCAAGATGGGTATGAGTATAACTTAGTAATCCACCACCAATGGTGTCCCTAGAATAACCAGTTTGATAATCAATTTAATTCATTGCATAGTGAAATAAATAAGGTGATACAAAATAAAAAATCAAACAAAACTCTCGATGTCTCAGGCTCTATAGTGATTCTCAGGGTTGGTCTGACCTACGTCAGATAGTATCGAGGTGTCTCTAAGAGCATCACAATGAACACGCCTCTATTAATAACAAAATTTAATACAAGATATCATCTTATAATTCCCCAGCATCATCAAGTATCACATGGAATTCAAGCACTCATCCTAGAATTTCTCTAAAATATAAGGCCCATGATGACATTCCCCAAATATCATGAATCATACGAAGCCCCAGCACTCATACTAAGAGTTCTAGGTGTCAAGTATCATTTGGAATCCATGGATCTCATCCAAGAATTCCAAATCATGTACTTAATGGAATCCAATGTTATTATCCTAGTGTTTTTAATCATCACACATTCCCTGGAATCAAGACACTCATCTTGGAATTCCCTAAAATATCTGGTATAAAATGGAATCCAGGTGCTCATCTCATTATTCACAAACATTATTCATCACTTTAATCATTTAATAGACTATAAATTTATTTAATTTATTTTTCAATAGAATCTTGTCCATAACTTTCCAAAATCAGTGTTCCACTTTTTAGGTTATATTTCCAATTTCAAAATCATTATTTATCATTTTTACAAAACCAAACCATTTTATAAAGTAAGAGTCCCAACCATAAATTCCATTGGGATCTGAAAATACTAGGGTACCAATTTACATTAATCAAAATATTTACCAAAATAACTTCTCATCCCATAATTAGGAAAATTATTCCTTAAAATCATTTAATTAGTATCGTAGCATCATGTCAAACATAATTTATCAAATTCAATTTTATTTTATAAATTATTATATTTTTAAATAAACTTATTTAATTATGTCATCTTAAATTTGGTCTTTTAAAAAGACCATAACCATTTATAATTATGAATGATTTTGAAATAAATTTTAACAACCATTAATTAATAGCTATATTTCATCTTAAATCATTTAAAACATAAGGTAGGAATTTTAAAACATTAAACTATTTCAAAGTTAATTTTCCCCACCAAAACATCCTCTTGAAATAATAATTTCCTAAGATCTAGGGTATATTAAATGGGCATTTTAGTTATGGAGACTCAAATAAAAACATGTAATTTAAAATTGATTCAATCATAGTTAATCCGTATTAGCTACACTAAACACACACTATGAAAAAAAATATAGACCTTGGATTATATTAGAGGTACCGCCTGCCTTTAAAGACATTTTCCACTTTAGTTACAAGGGAAAAAACATTACCAAGGATAGATGAAGTTCACATCACCACCCAGGAACCTAAGTCGATCTATGAAATTTAAAACAATTAACTATAATCAATTATAATTAATTAACAATAATACCATAAATTCATAATCAAAGGAAAAACAACCATAAGATCTCACTATAATGGAACCACTACCAAAGACTCACCAAGGACCCATGGCATAATCCCAACCATATTTTGGGCCAAATGCCTAACCAAAGGTGCCAAAACGAGATCAAAGAATTTCAATTTTAAGGAAAATTCCTTAAAATTTTAATGGCACAACATACCTTTATTCAAAAAGCATGTGACAACATGTGGACACTGTCTTGGGATCTCCTATATAAGGGATTTAAAAAATTCTCTTGGGATATGGAAAATTACACCATGATATTGTGTAATATCAAATAAAAACCTAATCCCAAGAATTTATAAATTAGATATAAGGGGGGATTAGGTTAATGGAGGTTGTAAGAGGTTAGATCTTACCTCAAAATGATGAATAATGAATCCAGAACCATCCCAAAATAAAAGGGGTTGAATAAGAGGAGAGGAGCTAGGTCAGCATGGAGGAGGAATGTGAGGGAGAAAGAAAATATGGGTTGGAGTATTAAAATACCAGAGGGGTAAAATTTTCATTCTCTACTTTTTAAAGGGTACATGGTTTGGCTGAACAGTTGGCCACACTGTGTGTCAACCATGCGATCCCCTTTGTCTAAAAGTAATCCACTTTGAACGATTTTCCAAACCATGCACCAATCATGCAGAACCATATAAAATTTACTGTAGTTAATCAAATGATTCCTCCCCCCTTCATATAGTTTAACAAACTATTCCCCTTTAGAAAATGATCCACATGGTTAGGGTGCATGGTTAGTAAAAACTTTGAAATAACTGTGCGCCATGTTCTGTTTTTCCAAAACATGAAATTTTGATCCCCCAATCCCTCTAGAAACCTCTAAAACACTTACATAACTTAATTATATGTATAAATTGGTTATTTTTATGGTTCATAACCCTCATAATTATGTTTTTACATCTGTTTTAAAAATCGGCTCATGCACTTGTTTGAAAATTCAAACTTTTCTCAAAATTCAATCACCTCTTTATATTTAATTCCTTAAAGTACACAAGAACAACATTTTATTAATACATGATTTCCATTTCATAGTATGTATGATCTTATTTTAGGGTTTTTTATTGTCATTTGTTACTTGAATAAGTGTTATTTGATCATTATAAATTCATTGGCTATTTATAGTAAAATGAGAGATGCATATACTAACCACCCAGTTCACTAAACTCTAAAGCCTAAACTAAACCTATTGAAATTTTTTTACATATTTTCATGGAATTAGGGAAAAAAATTTCAACTAAAAATACTTTATGTCACCAACCAAATACTTTTAAGATTCCCACTAAGACTCTCACACCATATAAATGCAAGTAGTTCCCCAAATTTGACTTTGATTGATTCTTTTATGAAAGGGTGTTGAAATTCATAGGTTCACTTGAATAGGATAATGAATTTCACTTTTGAGATTGAATAACTATGATTAAAATCACATTTTCTCCTCCCAAAAATGTGTTTTGGTCCACCTATTATGAATTCAAAATTGAGCTATATAAATCCACTTTTATACACCTCAATCTTCCTCTTATAATTATAGGTGTGCATGGTTAGTTAAAATCGGTAAAGAAAACTAGTTTAAATATTCCTATTAAGGAAAAATATATTTTAATTTAACTCCAAACCAACTGATGTTTTTTTTAAAATCAACATAAACTAAAAAGATCATTTACAACAGGTCTAAACATTATAAAAAATTACATGATGAAATAGTGATTCATAAAAAAAGGGATAAAATCTTAAACTTGCACAACAAAGGGTTATAAGGTAATATAAATATCACTATAAAAGTGATAATAGATATATAATATCTCTAAAAATTAATGATTCAATATTATATTAAATTAAATAGTTTGATAAACAATCAAGAAAATAATATATAAATTATTTAAAGGGTATTAATAATATAAGGAGAAAATTTCAACATAGTTTAATGACTTATATTCCCTTAGTCATTTAATATGTTCACCTTGTTTCGTTATATTGAAGAAAAAAATATTAATTTATGTTATATTCAAATTTTATCATAGAAATTAAATCAACATTTCCACTTTCAAAAATAATTTATATATTTATTTGATTATTTATTTTCATTCAAGACCATTTGAGAATGGTTAAGATTTATAAAATTGAATCGAATCAAGAAACCAAAAATATACAATATTACTCAACCAAATTAAACCATTTAACCAATTTAAACAATATTTTACTAGTTTAGTTTGGTTAGGTTTGATTATTTTAATTTGATTAATTTAATCATGTACACTCCAACATATAATTTGGTCACATATTCCATGTAATAGATCCATTCAATTTGTGATCTTTGGGTCATTATGATGCTCTTTAATTACTATATATTCTTCTTTATTTCAAATACATGTGCTTAATTAGGTAATAACAAAAGGGTATCAAGGATTGAGAATGGTCTTGTGTGAAATCATGATTATACACTTTCATCATCTCATCATGCCCATTAGTGTAGCATCCCATACCGGATCACCATGAACAGTAATGGGATTGGTTTTCCATAGAACCTCAGGTGTACCTCCCCAAATTCCAGACACTATTGACTAGAAGTGTGGGTCTAAGGGGGTGTTGTAAGTAGGATATACCTATCACAACCTGACCCTCTGGGGTTTGACCAATGACTACCCCAAGCCCACCTCTAATGGGTCAGGGGCAAGCGACCAGCACCCAGTAGTTATATCCCACAAATGAGAGTCATTAGCCTAAAGTACCTATAAACATGCACACATCTCCAATACACACAATGATTAAATATAAAACAATAGAAATAATTCATGCATACAACTAATATCCCACAACTAGAGTACAATAGTAATTAAGGGAAAATTAAACAGGGCCAAATACTTTCCCACCACAAAGAGAGTCTATACACAAGTCCAACTGAAACTTTAAAGAGTCCAACCTGCTACAAGAGCGAGGAATAAGTCAAATGTATGCTTCTGGTAAACACCTTAGTCTATCCAGTACTGACTATGCTCTTCTTACTCCCTATCCTTCTAGGACACCATCAAAAACAGTCATCGTCTGCATAAGACATGACACATGCAGGAAAAGCCTGTGTAGGGGTGAGTACAATAATACTTAGTAGGGCACCCCAAAAACACTAAACACAAAGAACCAAGTATGGTGATCTCAATACAATATGTAAAAATGTTTCACAAATACAATCAATACAAAAATAACTCAGATATTGTCAAGAGATACACCACACCATCAGGCGGTCATAACCAACTATCAGCCACATGATTCTGTTCAAAGCAATGCTCATTCCGAGATATCCCACTCCACGAGCCATGTTGTCATTAGAGACACTTGATGAAGAGGTATAGCTCATTTGGGCCCCTCCCAAAGATAATTCATTAGTCTAAGAAGACTATGATACACATATACGGGGTCACACCCAGGACCGCTGGGGGACACCACGAACCCGGTCTAGATCAACTTGGATACACAGATAGGGGGTCACATCCAAAACCACTAGGGAACACCATGAACCTAATCTGTATCAAGCCTCCATATAGGGGATCATATGCTAACGATTCCAAAGACCCTACCAATATGGCCTGCTAGATAGAGGATCAATTCCCTTCTCATGGAGGTTATGTTAATTCCACAAACTCCACTAGGGATGATAGAGGATCGCACTCCAATATCACAGAGGGGAACCACAACTCTATATGATATTTATCCTCTATAAGGGAGTACAATCTAGATATATGGATGTAATGTCACACTATACCCTTGGGGAAAGGACTATGGGAATGCACTTAGCCTATACTGGTCCAAACTAGGAAAACGAAGAGCCTCAAGCACTCTAGTTGGGAGTACACATAATATCCTATGGGGTACATGGAGTTTTATTATATACCAAGTCTTTCCCATGTGTAAATCCTCACATGTAATGTATTATCCATATACGTGGCATGTAGGATGAGTACACGGCATGTAAAGACACATGGTTCCCTGCCCATATCATGTGGTCGTGTCTTTGTACCGAATCCGTGTATGTATACCATTATGTGAATGCTAAGTTGTGTCCATTTAGGAGTACACAGTGTGTATATGACTATGAACTCCAACCCATGTCTGTGTACCTCCAATGTACACACTAATTCATCCATTGAGAGTCACACGTCATGTGATAGGGGTCGCATGCAGTCTGATCGTCATCTCCTTCCTGAAACCCTATCTGCCACTGAAGGGGCCCCACACAGTTTGTAGTACCGAGTTATATTCCATGTTTCTCAAGATTTTCTAGATCTAGAGTTCTTCTCTATTCTTCCTCATGTGCTGCTTCTACCTCGATTTCCACCAAAAATTGATCTGTAGATCTTGGATCTACATCGATCGTGCCTTTCTATCAGTAGCTTACTGGAATTCAGCCTCCAAATGCATCAAGAACTCACCTCTGACGTACTTTCCCATGCACCACCCGAGAAGGGTGTAGAAACCTAGATCCATTATTTTTCTTCCCTGATCTATCCATCATCACCACCAATCCTCGATCTAAAACCACCATCATGTTTTGTAACTGCAGGTTCGATTTATTGCACTGAAGAATGGTTGTGCAATGATATAGAACTGGGTATTTGTCGAACCATTGTCCAAGGGATTACCAATGATGATCACACAAAGAAATTTGGGGAGAAATCCATAAAACATACAGGTTAGGAATTAAACTTGGTTATTGTTTGTTTGGACTTGATTCATTATCGTATAAAATATGAATGAAGAGGGATAATCAATGAATCAAATTAAACAATTATATCCAATTGAAATCTACCGATGATACACTGATCAATTACTATTTGTTAAATTAACCCATATTCATATGGTATTAAGAATGGGATGAAAATCATAAGATAAAACATCCTACCTCAAGTTTGGATTGATCTTCGATGAAGAACAGTTGCTTTGTCATCGTTGATTGGATCCCCCAACTCCATTGGAGTGATGATCCAATATCCAAGATTTATCCATTGTTGTCCACCTAGAACGCTCTCCTCCAATGGTGTCTAGGTATCTAGGGTTTAGTTTCCAACCCTGAGACAAAAACCTTATCTATGAACTTATGGGGGGAGCAGGTTATTGCACTGAAGAAAAATAAAATAAATTTTTCTTTTAATTTACTTTATCTATTTCACGCCCCCAATAAATTTTTTACAGGAGACCCTATCCAACCAATTTTAAGTCATTCCTAGGCTAAAACTTCCCTTATAAACTCAACGGTTCCTTCATATTTTTGATATTGGCACCTGTTTAGGAGTTACTACACTTTTTCAGGTAAACCGCACGTGAGTGATAATAATATTTTAATATTTTTCAAACATTTGTTCCAGGCACATCGGGCCTCAGAATAACATATTTTCTTAGCGTCTGGTCTCAAAAATAATCCATATAATATTTAAAAATAATACACAAAAATAATATGAGATGTTACATTCTCTCCACCTTGGGGATTTACATCCTCGAAAATCCAAAACAAGGGATACTCAAATAGATGAGGGTATTGAGCATGAATATGAGCCTCTCACTCCCATTTTCTCTCCTAGAGATTCCTATGCTACCAAAATACACACACTAAAGGAATCAATTTCTCATGAAGGATCCTCTCTTGCTGATCCTTGATCTCCACCAGGTACTCAGCAAAAGTCACTCCATCCACGATGTCCAGTTTTCCCCAATCAATGATGTGTGATGGGTCATGCATGTACCTCCTTAGTTGTGACATGTGGAATATTTTGTGTACCTAATCTAACTTTGATATTAGATCCAAATGGTATTCCACCTTGCCAAATCTACGTAGTATCTGTAAAGGGCCGATGAACCTCATAGATAGCTTTCCACCCCAACCAAATCCCCATAATCCCTGTCAAGGTGAAACTTGAAGGAACACATGGTCTCCTTACTCAAACTCCAAAGGCCTTGTCCACCTATCATCATAAGTATTATGAAGGCTCTGGCTAGTCCTCATCTGATCATAGATGATATGCACCTTCTCTCTAGTAGCGCGCACCAACTCTGGTCTAATGAGTGTTGACTCTTCTGTGTTAGTCCAACAAAGTGGTGACCTGAAGGGTCACCCGTAAAAATCCTCAAATGGTGTCATAAAAATGGTGGAATGGTATCTGTTTTTGTATGAAAACTCCCCCAGTGGTAGTTGATCCACCCAACTAAGACCAAAGTATAACATGAAAGTGTGTAGCATGTCCTCCAGAACCTGAATGGTCCAGTGAATTTGGTCATCTGTTTGTGGGTGAAATGATGTGTTCAAGTGTAACTGGGTCTCAAAAGCCTCGTGTAATCCCTTCCAAAACTAAGATGTGAAGTGATCTTCATGATTAGAGAAAATTTTTGATGGGACTCCATGGAGTCGAATTATCTCTTGAACATTGAGGTGTACCATTCTCTCTACTTAAATCTTCTCTCAGATACCTAGGAAGTGGGATGACATGGTGAGTTAGTCAACAATCACCCAAATGGAATCATGTCCCCTATAAGTACATGGTAAACTCATCAAAAAGTCCATCTATATACCATCCCACATCCATTCTATCACCTCAAGGGGTTGATATAAACCCACTATAACCTGGTGTTTAACGTTCACTTACTAACAAGTAAGGTATCAAGAAACAAACTTTGAAAGTCCTTTCTTCATTCCTAGCCACCAAAACTAATGTCGAAGTTCCTGGTACACCTTCTCCACACCTGGATGTTTTTCCAAAGGATATGTATGAAACTCCCTCAAAACCTCCTCCCTCAATGTCACTGGTACCATCATGTGTTCTCTAAAGATAACAAAGTGCTCTCCACCTTTTGAATATCCATCAGAAGCAATCCTTGTGAACATCTAAGCATGTAGGGTCTCACAGTCAGTATCCCCAAGTTGTGCCTCCCTAACTCACTGTAAGAGTGTACAGGTAAAAACCATTGACTAGAGGTAAGTTGTTTCATCTCTATCCACAAAGGATAACTACAATGAGGTTAAATGCTCTGATGTATTATTCAGAAACTATAATCTAGATCTCCTACTGATAGCATCTTTCACCACATTCCCCTTCCCAGGAGTATAGAAACTCCCAAAATCATAGTCATGGAGGAATTCTATCCATTGACTCTATATCAAGTTAACATATTTCATAGAATATATACTACAGGCTCTTATGATCATAGTAGATGACAAACTGCTCGTGCATCAGGTAGTGCCACCACATCTTCAAAGAGAAGACTACTACTGCTAACTCAAGATCATGGGTCATGTAGTTATTCTCGTGTGGTCTCAACTGGCATGAACCATAGGCAATCACTTCTTTCCTCTACATCAAGACACAACCATTTCTAATCCCTAATGCATCACATTATTCCATGTACTTGACACCTTCCTGCGGTAACCTCAAGATGGGAGCGCTTTTCAACCTCTACCTCAGCTCCTGAAAGCACTACTGTCACTTATCTTTCCACATGAAAGGCTACCCATTTCATGTCAAAGATTTCAAGGGTTCTTTCATTCCATAGAAATTAGGTAGAAACCTTCGATAGTACCCTGCTGATCCAATGAAAATTCACACCTTGGTAACACTCTTGGGTGTCTCCCAAGCAAGCACTCCCTCGACCTTCACTAGATCCACTGTAACTATAGCCTCTGAGATGATGTATCCCAGAAAATAGACCTCTCAAATCCATAACTAATAATTCATGATATTTATGTAAAATTGGTTCTCTTAGAGAGTGTCCAAAACTATCCTTAAGTGTCTCATGTGTTCCTCCTCAGATGCCAAATACACTAGGATGTCATCAATGAAGACTACCATGAACCGGTCTAAGTAAGGATGAAAGATCTGATTCATGAGTCCCATGAACACTGGTGGGGAATTCTTCTTTCCAAACAGCATAACCAAGTAATCATAGTGATTGTAATGACATATGAAGTCCATCCTTGGTATATCATCATCCTGTACTTGCAGTTGGTTATATCTGGATCTGAGATCGATCATTGAGAACCATCATACTCCTTTTAACTGATCAAAGAGTTCATTGATCCTCGGTAGTGGATACTTGTTCTTCATGGTCTCTTGGTTTAGGTTCTGTTAATCCACACATAACCTCAGGCTCCCATATTCCTTCTTGTCCAACAAAACTGGGGCTGCCCAGGGTGAAACACTAGGTCTCACAAAGCCCTTCCTCTGTATGTATTCCAATTGAATCCTCAACTTAATAAACTATATGGGATCCATATGATATGTATGTACAGATATCGGTGTCATCCCAAGTTATACATCAACATATAATTCAACCTCCTTGTAGGGAGTTAAACCTAGAACATCTTCGGGAAATACATCCTCATACTCCACCAGCACTGCAGGAAACTGAGGACTCATAACATCCACTGCACCAAGGGTCAGGCTAGCCAACTGATGAGTAATCAGATGCACCCTCCTATGCATGAGTCCATTATAGGATACCTGAGTTTCATTTTCACCAAAAAAATGAAAACCTAGTTCCATCACTATAAACACACCACACCCTTCGCCTAAAACAGACAATCTGAGCATGAACTATTGATAACCAGTCTATACCAAGAATAACGTTGTAAGGCCTTGACACCGCTACCCAGAGATCCCAATAGAAACTCTCACCTCTAAGAGTCAGGTCACACTGTTATCACTAGTGTGTGATCATCGAGTCTCCTCTAGTATGAGTCTCCAAGCATAATGGTTGAGCCAACGGTTCAACCAGAATCTCCGAGTCTCAAACAAGATTAATGGAAAGAAGAGAATAACTAACACCTATGTCTATAAAAACTACAACTAAAGTGGAAAATAAATAGATCGTATCTCATATCATCCCTAGAGACTCGAGGTCATAGGTATTTATATCCTACTTCTAGCCTCATCCATGCCCACCAGCTCACTAAGCCTGGCGTGGACCACCTAGGGTGGTGGTGGTAATAATTAAAACCTATGACCACCTCCTACTACCCTATATGCCCCTATGCCATGTCCTCTACCCTGCAAATCACCCTACATCTGTCTTTATCTATATCTCAGTATTCCTCTGATAGTCTCCAAATTAGTTGTATGACAGGTTAGGAAATCTCATTCCAGATGTCCCTGAATATTGTAAGAGAAACATAGCCTAACCCTTGGTTGATTCAAGCCACCATGGGAGCCCTATACCACTGTCCCTGATTATTAAGATCAACTCCTAAAGTGCCTAATCCATTTGGATCCCTGTGACTACCATTTTCTACATATTTTCAAGGTCTCTGCTACCAAGTTTCCAATGCTAGCTCCCACAACTTGTGTCTTCTCTGCTAGAAAACTTTCTACAAATAGGGCTCGCTCAAGTAATCCAGTATAGGTATAAATTCTAAGGGATACCACTGAAACCCTGATGTCCTGAAACAATCCCTTCTCTAATGTATGATAATTGAATAACTGGTCCCATACCATATCCAAATAGTAGCGTGAGATATCTATAAACTTCATTGAATACTCTTCCACAGTCATAATTCTCTACTACAGATGCAGGATCTCTTGTATGCATATCGATCACAATGTGGCTGAATAGAATTCCTCTCTGAAGAGACACTTGAAGTCAATCCAAGAGAGATTTATCTCATCATGTGACTGAGTCACCTAGCTCCACCATCTCCTCACACATCCAGGAAGAATACATAGGGCAAGGACTACCATCTAGTCAGTAGGCATCCTCACAAGGAAGAAAATGCGGGTGACTGCCTCTAGCTAATCCTCATCCATCTGGGGGTTTGGCTCACCCTAAAATCATGGAGTTCACTACCTCAAAAACTCATGCAATGCACTCATCCAGCATGCATCCTCAGCTAGTATTTTTGTTAGTAACTTCTACTCGATGGGTGGTGGTATAGCTGGTAAACCACTCGGAGGTTCTATCTCTGGTATAGGCCCTTATACCGATACCTTGTCACTGGGTAAATCACCCTCATGATTGCATGGTGGAATCCTGGATGGCTATCTTTGTGGAGGCATCTTAAAATAAAACAAGATGTACCGTAATAAATAGAGTATATCTAGGGATAGGACTCAAGAATGACATGAAAAAAACAATCATTCCTATATAATGAATGTACCGTTGTTTTTTCTTACAACTAGTGTTCTCATGTACTGAGTCAAAAAGTGGGTGATCAGAGTCCTTGTGTATGGATACATCAGCTGCCGCACCAACATTGGATTCCCTGGTGTAAAATATTAACTTGAAACACTTAACACTATTTCCCCAAACCAATATCATAGTCTCTTGGTCCAAAAGTAGAACCATACTTACTTTGATATCACTCTATCACAACCCAACCCACCAGGGTCCGACCTTTTACTACCCAAAGCCTGCCTCCAATAGGCCAGGGGATAGAGACCAGTGCGGAGTAGGTATATCCCACAAATGGGAGGCATTATCCGAAATTACTTGTACACACACACACATATCTAATACATATAATTCTGAAATTTAAAACAAAAAAATCATGTATACAACTCGGATCTCACAACCAAAGTACAATATGAAGTAAGGAAAAGGTAAAAAGGGCCAAATACAATCACACCACAAAGAGAGTATGTACACAAGTCCAACTAAAATTGTAAAGATTTAAATCTACTCTAAGGGAGAGGACTAAGTCAAAGGTACACTCCCAGTAAACATATCATTCTATCTAACTCCATCTATGCTCTACCCACTCTCTATCCTCCTAGGACACCGTCAAAAAGGGTCTCTGTCTGCACAAGACACGACATGTATGGGAAATCCTGTACAGGTTTGAGTATAACAATACTCAATAGGGAACCCTGAAAAAACTAAACACGAAGCACCAATTATAGTCATCTCAATATGATATGTAACAATGTATCACAGATACAAGCAGTACAAAAAGAACCCATATATACTCAGGAGAGACACCAAGCCATCAGGTGGTCATAACCAACTTCCGTCCATATGATTATGTTCAAAGCAATGCTCATTCCAATAGATCCCACTCCACGAGCCATGTTTTCATTGGATACATTTGAAAAAAAAATCTAGCCCATTGGGGCCCTGCACAAATAGAATATGTTGGTCTAAGAAGACTATGATGCACATATAGGGGGTCCCGCCTAGGACTACTGGGGGGACCATGAACCCAACCTAGATCAACCTTGATAAACAGATAGGGGTCACGCCCAGAACCATTGGGGGAGACCAAAAACCAAATCTGGACCCACCCTCTACATTGAAGAATGTATGCTAACAATTCCATAAACCCAACCAATGTGTCCCTCTAGATATAGGATAAACTCCCTACTCAGGGAGGTTACACTGATTCCACAAACTCCACTAGGGACGATAGAGGATCACACTCCAATATCACGAAGGGAAACCACGAATCTATATAAGAATCATCTTCTAGAGGGAATTACAATACAATAATGTGGATGTAATGCCTCAATTTACCCTTTAATAAAAGACCAAGGGAATGCACTCAACCAATAATGGTCTAAACTAAGAAAACAAAGAGCCTCAAGCACTCTGGTTGGGAGTACATGGAATGCCTCATGGGGTACATGGTGGGTTCTGCTATCCCAAGTCTTGCACATGTATAAATCCTCACACAGCATGTAGTCTTCATATACATGGTATGTAGGGTGAGTAAAAAGAGTCTAGAGACACATGGTTCCTTGTCCGTGTTGCCTGATCGTGCCTATGTACCAAATCCATGTTTGTATACCAGTTTCTGTATGTCAAGTCGTGTCCATGTAGAAGTACACGACATGTTTGTGACTATGTACTCCAACCTATGTCCATGTACTTCCAAATTACATCCCAAGTTGTCCGGGGAGATTCAAATTTTGTGTGAAAGGGGTCACATGTTGTGTGGTCATCATCTCCTTCCCGAAACCCTATCCACCACTGAAGTGGCCCTGCACGGCCTGTATTACTAAGTTACATTCCATGTCACTTAGTATTTTTCAGATATGGAGTTCTTCTATGTTCTTTATCATGCACTACTTCTTCCTTGATTTCTTCCTAAAATCTCTCTGTAGATCCTGGATCAATGTCTATTTCACCTTGTCACCGGTAGCTCATTGGAAACCATTCTTGAAATTCATCAGGAACTCAGCTTTGACTTTCATTACCATGTTCCAACCAGCACTACCACAAAAACAGTTTTTCGCAGTACCCCCCTTTATCAGAACTTTTGTTAGTGCTGATAAAGGGCCCCCCTTTATCAGCGCTTGCTTAGTAGCGCTGATAAAGGGGGGCCTTTATCAGCGCTTTTTTTAGCGCTGATAAAGGGTCGGCTTCAAAAAAAATTAAAAATATATTAATATATTAATATATAAATATAGTTATATTGTTATATAAATATAATATATAATTTTTAAATATATTTTAGATAAGTATAAATGTACATTTACACTTATTATACTTAATATTTATGATATTTAGTAAAAATGACTTCTTAAAAAATTAAAAAAATATTTTTAATTAATATTTTGATAATAATTATGGAGTAATAGTCATTTAATAACAATTTTAGGACTAAAAAAATTAAAAAAATTAAAAAAAGATCCAAAATATGTTGAAAACGCAACTCAAACTTCAAACGGCCATAACTTTTGATCCGGGTGTCCGTTTGAGCTCTACCACATATCAAATCGAAGCCTGCGACGAGCTCTATGTCGCTATGACTCGGGGGGACCCCAGTAAAGCGTTTTTCGAGGCCAAAAGAGGCCCATAAGGCCTCCAAAACTGAGTTTTTTTTTGGGGTGCCCAGATTTTTTAACATTTTGTGGATTTTCAAACTCGTTTAAGGGGGTATTATTGGCTTTTCTTGGTGGGGACTGAATTTATTCCAAGGTATTACATTCATATTGATATTATGTCTTTGAAATTTCATCCTTTTTTATAATGAACTGATATTTATAATCAAATATATAACTATATGTACATATTTTTTATATATTCGCACCTAAAAATTAAATTTTTTAAATAAATAATTAAACATATTTACATATAAAATATATTAGTTTTATCTAAATAATAACTAATATCCATTTTATTTAAAATACCAATATATGAATAGTTATATACCTATATATTAATCTAACTATATATATATATATTAATCTAACTATATATATATTAATCTAATAACTATATATATATTAATATAACTACATATATATATATTATTATTACTATAAATATATATATTAATATCACCATAAATATATATATTAATATCACTATATATATATTGATATAACTATATAAATATATATTCATATAACTATATATATGTTAATATAACTATATATATGTTAATATAACTATATATATGTTAATATAACTATATATATGTTTATATAACTATATATATGTTAATATAACTATATATATATATTAATATAAATATATATTACTATACGAATAAATATAACTAAATAAATATATATATATAGATATAGATATATATTAATACCACTATATATATATATATATTAATATTACTATATATATTATAATATAACTATATATATTATAATATAACTATATATATATATTAATATAAATATATATTACTATACGAATAAATATAACTAAATATATAAATATATATAGAGAGAGATATCATGAATTGGAAAGCAAATCAAAATAGAGTAGTGGTAAGGGCTTAGGCACGCAGGGGGGAGGTCTCGAGTTCAAATCCTGGTGGAGGCAGGGGTGCGCGCGCATGGGGAATATTGGAGCAAGCGTTGTTAAAGGGTGGAGGGGGGTGCGTGGGTGCGTGGGGTGTTGTATAGGGGCCGAAAAGTGCTGTAAAAGGGGGGGTTCAAGCGCTATAAAAGCCCCCCCCCCCCCCCCCGATTGGCAGTATTTTTTAAATTTTTTTAAATTTTTTTAATTTTTTTTAAATTTTTTTAAATTTTTTTAACTTTTATCAGCGCTTTTTTAAAAGCGCTGATAAAAGGGTCCTTTATCAGTGCTAAAACGAGAGCGCTGATAAAGGAAGCGCTGATATAGGACCCCTTTATCAGTGCTAAAAAAAGCACTGATAAAGGGGTACTTTTATCAGCGCTTTTTTTAGCGCTGATAAAGGGGTCCTATATCAGCGCTTTTCGGAGCGCTGATAAAGGGGACCCCCCCCCCCCCTTATCTACGCTGGCTTTATCAGCGCTTTTATAGCGCTGATAAAGGCCATTTTTAGCGCTGATAAAGGCCGTATTTGTAGTAGTGCAGGAAGGGTGTAGAACCCTATATCTGTTCTCATTCTTACTTGATCTATTCTTTTTCACCATCTATCCTTGATCCATAACAACCATTGCATTATGTACCCACGAGTTTGATCAGTTGCACCAAAGAACAGTTGTGCAATGATCTGGAACCAGGTATTTATTAAATCATTGGCCAAGGGATTACCAGCAATGATCACACAATGAAATTTGGGGAGAAATCCATAAAACATACAAGTGAGGAATGAACATTGGCTACTATTTTTTTGGTCTTGATTCATTATCATAGAAAATATGAATAAACAAGGATAATAAATAATTCAAACTAAACAATTCTATCCAATTGAAATCTACTGATGATACATGGATCAATTCTTGTTCTTTGAATTGACCTGTGTTCATCAAGGATTAACAATGAGATGAAAATCACAAGATAAAACAACCTACCTTGAGTTTGGATGGATTTTCGATGAAAAACAGTTTTTTTTTCTCCATTGATGAGATCCTCCAACTCTGTTGGCATGACGATCCACGATCCAATCTTGATCTGTTGTCATCTTCTAAGAATGCTCTCCTCCAATGGTTTCTAGGTCTTTAGGGTTTAGGGGAAAAACCTGAGACAAATTATTTAGTTATGAACTTATGGGGGAGTGGGTCATTGCACTGAATAAAAATAAAATAAATTTTTCTTTTAATTTATTTTATCTATTTCACGCCCATGATAAATTTTTCACAGAAGACTCATGCTGACCAATGTTAAGTCGTACCTAGGATAAAACCATCATTATAAACTCAATGGTACAGTTTAAATTTTGATCTGGGAAGACATTTAGGATTTATTAGACTTTTTTAGGTAAACTATGCATGTGTGCTATTATATATTTTAATATTTTCAAATATTTGTTCTGGGCACATCAGGCCTTGGAATCACACGCCTTCTCAATTCCTAGTCTCAAAAATAATCCATATAATATTTAAAAATAATACAAATAAAATCTGAGACATTAACAAATCGAGGGATAATAAATGAATCAAATTAAATAATTCTTTCTAATTGAAATCTACTGATGATGCACATATCAATTATTGTTCGTTTAATTGACCTTCATTCATCCGAGATTAAGAATTGGATAAAATCACAACGTAAAACATCTTACCTCAAGTTTGGATCGATCGTCGATGAAGAATGGTTGTGTTTTCATCATTGAAGAGATCCTCCAACTCTGCTGGCATGATGATTCACGATCCTATCTTGTTCTGTTGTTGTCCACCAAGAACTCTCTCCTCCAATGGCATCTAGGTCTCTAGGGTTTAGTGACCAAGCACAAGACAAAAACATTGTCTATAAACTTGTGGTGGGAGCATGTCAATGTGCTGAAAAAAAATAAAATAAATTTATTTAAATTTATTTTATCTATTTCTCACCCTCGATAACTTTTTCACAGAACACCCATGCCAACCAATGTTAAGCCATTATTAAGATAAAACCTCCATTCTGAACACAATGATACCCTAAAATTTTTTATTTGGGCACCCATTTAGGAGTTATTACACTTTTCAGGTAAATCACATGCACGTGCTATTAAATATTTTAATATTTTTCAAACATTTGTTCTAGGCACACTGGGTCTCATAATTGTATGTCGTCTCAATGCCTGGTCTCAAAAATAATTCATGATAAATTTTTAAAAAAATACATGGAAAATACAAGATGTTACAATACCTCCTATATCAAAGTAAGAAAAGATTAATAAATAACTAAGTATTGTGCTAAATATAAAAAAACAATTTTAGTATAAATAATAAAAATAAATAAATCTATAATAAAATGAAATTTGGGTGTGTAGGAATACATGAATGATCACCAACTAGGCCGATCACAAATATAGAACAAAATAAAAGAAAAAAACAAGAGACTCCCATTATTCTTTGAGCCATACCACATCCTATATCCTGATACAATATTATTTATCCTAATTGATCATGCTAAACTATATCCCAAGCCTCATCCCTACCTGTACCTATAACAACCAAGTGAGTGATGCTCGGGTGCCCATGTGCAATTCAGGCCCAAGCAGGGTATGAGTACATAATTTAGTTGGGCGCCGCCAATGGAGTCTCATACTAGTTGGTATATACTATTATATTTTCATGTAACATGATCAGATAAATAAATAACTACTGAAAAATAAATAAATAAACAACCATAATCAATCCTTAGGTCTACAACCTCGATCGACCATACCTACTTCAGTTGGTGTTGGGGTGTCTTTAAGAACATCGTGTTTACCACACCTCCCAATATAACAAACATTGGTATCCCAAAAATAACAATGAATATCATGGTTATATCCTGTGATATTTTTATCAAACATGGGAATAATCCCATAAGTAACACGGGCCTCCCATGCAGGTTTTTTCTCAACCAATAGTATCACAGGCCTGGGTAATACTCCTAGAAAGCTCCATCATAGTATACCGGATCAACCCTAACTTCATATCCATGGAATCTCCACCAATAGTATGAAAAACCTATCCTAAGTGGGTTTTATAATCCAATGTAATAGACCATAATTATCACATACCTCCCATATGGTAGTTTTCTCATCTAAGTATCAAAATAAAACACACCTCTCCTTGGTCATTTCCCATGCAAAATTAAAAACCACCCTCCAATGGAACATTCCATCCAAAATAAAAGATTATCCTCCCAGGTTGTTTTTCATTTCAAAACTAAGAATTCCCAAAGGTCACATATCACAACCCATTATAAATCAAAGGAATAACAAGGGTGAATCGATCCCATAACACCTTGATCTCACGTGCATGGTATGGGTTCTAAGGTGACAACTATAACCCCCTCTATCAATACACAAACACACCTGATCAGTGTAAAATATGAGTTATAGAACCTACTTGGGTCCTCTGGATCAACATATCAGTAGAGGTGACCCACTAGTGGTCCTCAATCTCTAACAAGTCACATGGGTCAACACCTGATGCCCATAGGAAACTATTTTCCTCGGAATCATCATAAAGGTAGTATGGCCTCATCAACTACAGGGGTACAACACACTATAAACATTCTAAGATATGGAACATGGTACCTATTATTCCTCAAGGTCACTCTGGGTAGGTTCGCTCACCCAACAAGAACTCGATCTTTCTAAGGTCTATCCACCTTAGCTTAGTCACATCAGACAGTAGAGGAACACTTACCATGTGACCACATCAAAATCCTATTAGCTTTAAGGTTTCAAAATGGTCCTCTAATTCCCATGAGGGCCAAGGTTGAATAATTCCACTCACTCCTGGAAGAAGGTGTTAAAATTTCCTAACAGGGTCACTAATTCTAAGTCACTTCAACCACACATTATCTACCTCTCAAAATCGGGTTCATGCATCCAAGGGGACATGTTAGGTCAAGAACTCGGCCATTTATGGTTATGGAATAAATTTGGTCCTCTAGGACCAATATGGATGATGTGGAACCATTTTATCACACTTTTCCACATCTATTTTAAATAATTAAATAATTTTCAATGTTTAATTAATATTATAATATAGAATCATTGAATATAGAACAAATTGGGTAGAACCTACTATTCTTTGAAAAAAAATCTTTAAAGTTGGAATTTGTGAGTGTTTAGTTGTTTTTTATATAAATTTTAAAGAGTTATTTTTTGTGACATTCATTAGAAACATATATTTTCCCCATTTTTTATTTGGTAAGGCTTACTTTTTTATGTTAATTCCTTCATTATTCAATTTTGGAATACTTCTAGAAGTAAATTTTTGTTAGGTAGCTATTGTTACTTCCACCTTCCATTGGTTAAGATTTAGATATTCTTGTTGTCATATCCGACTATGAGAGAAATTCTAGTTAGGAGGATAGAAAATCCAATGTTGTTGTGGTTGAATTTGGACTATGAATTTGAATATAAACCCTAATTAAACAGAACCCTGGGTGAAATAAGTTGATGTTACTTCCTCCACTGAAATCCAAGATAAGTTTTTCTAAAGATTTAGTATAAACATCCCCTGCTAATGATGGATGTTACATCTCCCATGGCTGCAGGTCATTTCATTTTTGAAGATTTTTAGTGCCGAAAAAATAAAGGATCACATGGGACATGAATCCTTGGAGTGAGCTAATATTGAGAACTTTATAGGTCATTTTCCTCAATTTGGTGGTGCCTTTAGTGCTCAATGATTCTAATTTTGTGGAAATATAGGTTGGGTATAGTAGAGAATAATCCAATTGGGTATGTGTGTAATCATATACATCAACACAATCAGATATGTGATAATTTGGATATGTGTAAGATTCACCGACATCGATAATCATCTACATCGGTAAATGGTTATGCGGGGAATCGACTTCATGAACTAAATTTCCAAAGTGTAAAATCATGTATGTATCCCAATCGCCTACATGAAGGAAATCAGCTACATGGATAAATGTGTAAATGATCAATTTGGATACATTGTTCAAAACACCTATGTCGATAAATTTGGCAATGTGAAACCAATTTGACTACTTTTTTAATCTAAGAAAAAGTATTGTGCATTGTCTAGCTATAATTTATACTATTAAAACTTGCATGTGGAAACTATTAGAAGGTATGAACAGGCCCAAAATTTTATGCATGAAATAGAGGAACATAATAGGTGTACTTATACCAAGGATCAGGTTCTGCCAAGAAATAGGTTTTGTTAAGGATCAAGCATTGAAGTTCAAAATGAGATGCTGAAGGAGGTGAGAGTCAAGGATACTAGTCCATTTATGTTTGAAAATGGGACTCTGTAGGTAGTTTTTATTACTTTTAAAGGAAATAAATGACCTTCAGTTCTTTTTTCCCCTATTTGATTATACTTTTCTTTATTTTTTCTATTTTTTAAATTTATGTTCATGCTCATTATTCTTCCTAAATTTGTTTTAATCTCACACCTTCAGTGATGAAGGGATAATTTTAAAATATAATTTCATGAATTGAAATCTTGATGCTTCCTATAGGTCCTCATTCCAAGATGATCATCATCCTTCTTATTTACTCTTGGCAGACAATGACTTTGTCAGTGGTGAAGTGAGAGAACAACCACCCAAGGGAAGTGTTCATTTCTCTTTCACTCTTTAGTGAGAGTGGTGTGTGAATCGTGATAATTAGAATCCACTGAGTGAGTTGTTGAGATGATTTAGTTCATTTAATATCAATGATAGGTAGCATATGAGTGGATCGACCAGAATTTGGGCATTATTATTGCTGACTCTTCTTTTACTTCTCCATTTATTGTCTTTTTGTCTTTATTTCTTGTTTCTCTATCATTTCTTTACTCTATTCCTCACTCCCTTAGTTTTCTTCAATGTTATTCTTACTATTTCTACTACTTTCTAATTTTAAAAACAAAAATAAAAAAAGAATTTTGGGAAGGCTACTAGGAAATACAACATTGCATCCCTGAGATCAACCACTGATTTGGCCATTATGTTATATTTAGGGTTTTTTTACCATCCTCATCACAAGTACCTTTTCAAACAAGATCCATTTTCAGGGATGAAATGGATGTTTTAATGTTTTCCCATTTTTCTAAAAAAACAACTAAAAATGAAACAAACCAATAAACAAAAAAATGGATACTAACAATTCCTTATCAGATTCATTATCTGACTAATCTTCTATATAAGCACTTTATGAGGAAGTGGCATTATTTCAATTTTGGTTGTAAAACCAACAAGATTAAGAGATTTCAAAGGCTAAAAAGGTTGTATCTCATCAAGTGAAATAACATTATTTTCAAACATTCCATGAAATCAAAAAGGATCAAGAAGGTAATAAACCTACCAAAAAGGATTTTTTGGATACTAAGATAATTTTTAACTTTCTTGAAACTACCTACCTAGATCAAGAGGACCAATAGGGAAAGACAGTACTCTAGAAACCAACTATACATATTTCTAGGATAAACTATTAATAAAAGACAAATGAAATATAAGAAATAACATGATGGTAAAGTTTCCAATTTTAAACCCTATAATTCCCTCAAACCCAAAAATGGAATTTCTATATCCAGTTTCTAAAACATGTTTTAAGGTATGGAAGGAGATTAAATCTAAAAAACTTAAAGGATCTGGGCACAATTTGGAACCTTGTTTTATGTCTAGCACTATATTTTATGATTTTATCATTTTTGGGTATTCTAATGATTTATCTATGACCCAAAAGAATAATCCAGGGGATGGGATCCTAGAATTTTCCTTGAAATAAACCAAAAATTATGTTATATATTTTTAATAAATGTTGGAGGAGGTTGACAACCTCACTCTTTCCCCAGATATACTCTTATGAGCTCTATTCCATCAAGAAGTATAACAAACTACACTAATTCGAGGAATTTATAATTTTATAAAGTAAACTATGTTTTTATTTAACTTTGAATACATTGAAGATGATTTAAATTTTATTTATCCCATTTTAGGTAATTAGGATGCCCTTTTTTAGTGATTTCATGAAGATTCAATGGGAACTTGAAGCTATACATGTTGGGGAACTACTGGAACTCCCAATATTTGTTGAAAATTCCAGTTTGGGAGATACTATTGAAGTAGATGTGTGGGATATTCTTACAGGTTCAAAATAGGGTATATATAAATCTTATTTTATTCAAGAATAAATGATATATTGAACTAAAATAGAATAAAAATATCACCCTAGAACTTATTTCATATAACCTTTTCACACAAACCCTCAACCTGGAGAAGAAGGGTAGTACCCTTCCATACTTTTTCCCCCTTCTGTACTACACAAGTAGTCTACTATCAATGAGTGTGGCTCTAAAGATATTGACCATAGGATATTCCAAACATTTTTTATCATCAAGGTTGGAAATAATCACATCTAATTGTTCCTAAGTAAGAAGCCACAACCACCTTCAGATTGGGGATAACACAATAACTATCAAACTATGGACAACCAAAACATTGAACCCCTTGGGGCTATCCCAATATTATCCTTTTCAAAAAAAATCTTCATTCCTTCAAATTTTATTTGTATTTTTTAGTATGTTATTTTTATTGTAGGATATAACCAGGCAGTGATCCCATGTTGTAACCAATTATGAACAAAAGGAGATTCACACTAGAAATAATAGGATTAAACTCCCCAACTCAAACCTATTTTCATTTCAATTTGAATTTTAAATAATAAATTCTAATGATTAATATATTTACTTCTTTTAGAAACCAAAATTGATCATCCAGGAATCATGTATAAAGAAAACACAAGGAGGATCCATTTAGCCTCATAAAAAAATTATAACAAGCTTCTACACCATGGTAGTTTTAGTTTTAATTATACCCATCTATTTATTTATGTTTATAATTCTTAATTGTGGGGGATTACCCCTTATTTTTTATTTTTGACACTGTGAAAATGTTTGATGGTTTGGGTTATTTTCTTGTTAAAGCCTAGTTAGTTGAAAATCAATGTGATCCAATATTTTTAAACCTTATCTTGTTGTTATTTTATTGTTTATCATGATAATGTTTTAACTAATATTCCAAATTATTTTTTTTATATTTAAAAAATTAAATCATGACAATTCACACAAAAAACAACAAATTTATTGGATTCAATTAGAATTATGGAAACTACATTGTCTTGAACTTTCATGTAATCCCTCCAATAATCTATGAACTTTTGAACTAAATATTACATTTTAAATTTACTTTTTATCCACCTTAAGATTCCACATTGGGGGTGATGTTTTGTTTTAAGTGTGGGGTGAGAAAAAAAATTTCCTTAGTTGTGCTTCAATTATTCCACATCAAACCCCCCTAATTTTTTCATCTAATAAATCGATTTTTCTAGATTTAATCTACTTTTCCTTTGTAAATAATTATTTTGTGTGCCTTTAGTTTATGAAAATAAGAACTCAAAGTGTTCTTCCTAAAGGAAAAATCCAATTCTTATTTGAGGAATTTCATTGAGTCTGTATTTGTGAGGATTGAGTGATTTATGAGTGTTTTTTTCTTCTATATTTATAGAAATAATTCTTGAAAATTGGGAGAAATATATTTGATAGGTTAGATTCTTGTGTAATTGGAACTATAACTTGAGTAAGATTGAACTTGAACTTGAAATTATCTACTTATCTCGGATAACATGGAACACCTTAGGGGGCCAAATAATTTGAGAATTATTATAAATCCTTTGAATTTGGAGTAAAATTGTCAATTTGGATCCCATAGTGAGTATCATAGACAATAGAACCGCATGTGTTTCTGTAAATAAATAAAAATGTCAATAAGTTCTCTACAAAGTTCTATACACAAATTAATGTATGAGAAAAATTAAAATAAAGTGTCCTTATCAAAAATTATCTCTGGATAGTGAGGGAAATTTTGAACCTAAATGATCAAGGAGACAATTGATTTATAAGAAAATCCTTTGAGTTGTATTAATAAAGTGGGAATTTAATACTTGGTTTGATAAACATAGGGGAGTGTGAAAGTTTTTCTTCCTTTTATTATAGATCTAATTCTACTTGGGTCTCTCTCATCTATACTCCTAGAACTGGGATTTGAGTTTATATTGAAGTGTGAGGCATTCTGATAAACTCTCATAGGAGGCATAAAAATTTATTACAACTGATGATTTGATGATGGTCTTTGACTCGGTAGTATGGTGTTAAACCTATGTAAGATGAACTTTTTTTACTTTGATGACTCTGTTAATGAACCATTTAAATGACTAAATTTCCCAGGAATTCAATGTTTTAAGCATAGGGGGGTTTGATGTGGCACCATTTTATCAAACATTGCTACATATATTTTGATTAATTAAATGAGTTTTTAATGTTTAATTAATCTTATAATTAAGAATCAATTCATCAGAAGTAAATTGGTTCAAATATGCTATTCTTGGAAAAATATTCCTTAAAGTTGGAATTTTTGATTGTTCGGTTCTTTGTTTTTCATATAACTCGTAAAACATTCATTTTTTTGACATTCATTGGAAACATCACTTTTCCCCACTAGTTTTTTTATAAGTATTCATTTTTTATATTAATAATTTCATTATTCCATTTTTTAATACTTATAGAAGTGAATTATAGTTAGGAAACTATTGTTATTTCCACCTTCCATAGGTTCAGAATTTGAGTTGCTCGTTGTTTTTTCCAAATATAAGAGACCCTTCGGTGTAGAGGATAGTAAATCTGATGCCACCATGGTTGAATTTGGACTCTCGATTTTAATATAGATCATAATTTAACAGAACCCTAGGTTTTCAAAGTTGATGCTACTTCCACCATTTAAATCTTAGTAAAGTCACTGGTGAATATTCAGCGGCAACACCCCTACTGAAGTTGGTTGTTGCATCTCCCATGGCTACCAAGCATTCCATTCTTGAAGAGTTTTTATTCCAAATGAATAAAGGATCACATGGGACATGATTTCCAAGATTTATCTAAGATTGAGCACTCAATAGGTCATCCTACTTAGTCCCATGATGCCTCTGGTGTTCGATGATTCAAATTCGATGATAGTAAGGGTTGGGTATAGTAGAGAATAAGCCAATCAGCTATATGGGTAATTTCATACGTCAACACAATTAGATAAATTATAATTTGGATACATGGAAGATATTACTACTTAGATAATAGTCTATGATGATAAACAGCTACGTGGGGAATCTGCTACTTGAATTAATCACCTATGTTGGAAATCACATACGTCACCTAATCACCTATGTGAAGGAAGTCAGCTACGTGGGAAAATTCAAACAACATAAATTTGGATAAATCATTCAAAATTATTATGTCAATCACTTTAGATATGTGGGACCAATTCAACTATGTTTCTGTTCTAGGTGGGAGTCATGTATACTGGGCAGTTGAAATTTCTACCGTTCAGACTTACATGTAGTGGGCAGTAGAAGGTTCTTCCAGGCTCAAAATTTTACACCTGAAATAGAGGATCAGAGTATGTGTACTTATACCAAGGAGTAGGTACTTCCAAAATAATATTTTTTCAAGGATAAATTGTGGAAGTTTAATAGGAGAGTTTTAGGGAGCGATGAAAAAAAAGGAGGATGGAAGGAGGCGAGATCCAAGGTGATTGATTGAGTTATGCTTGGATATGGGACTCTATAGGTAGTTTTTTATTCCTAAAGGTAATATATAACCTTTATTTATTCTTCCCCTAGTTCCTTACACTATTCTCTATTTTTCTCTTTTTTTAATTTATATTCATGGTTGTTCTTATTCCTCAATGTATTGTGATCTCAAACCTTCAGAGATAAAGGCTTAATTCTCAAGTCTAGTTTCAAGAAGAAAAATCTCGATGCTGCCTAGAGGTCCACACATCAAGCCGATCATCATCCTTCTTCTTTACTATAATTAGAAAATGGATTTGTAAGTGGTTAAGAGAGAGAAAAACACATGAGGTAAGTGTTCATCACTCTTTAAATATTTGGTGAGAGGGGTGTGTGACTTGAGAGACCAAGCATCCCCGGAGTGAGGTCTTGTGATGATTTAGTCCATTTGAGTTCAATGATAGGTAGCAGACAAGTAGATCAAATTGAATCTAGGCTTGTTTCTTATTGAATCTTCTTTTCCTTCTCTATTTCTTGTTTTTTTGTATCTTTTTCATGTTTTCCCATCAATTCTTCACAATGTTCCTCACTCCCTTAGTGTTCTTAAAAACTGATCTTTTTATTTCTATTGCTTTCAAAATTTCAAAAAAAACAAAAAAGAGTTTTGGGAACACCACTATGACATTCAAAATTACATCCTTTAGATCAACCCTTGATTTGGACATTATGAAATATTTAGGGTTATAAATTTTTTTGAAACCGTACTTATGAAAATTACCACATCATTGACCCAGGTGGACACTTAATCAGTTCAGGGAATTAAGTTAATTGATCAATTCTAAACTAAACATTTAATTCAATTTTCACATTTTAATTGAAGAGAAGGGAATAAACTATAGTGGAGATCCCCCAAATCACATTCCATATAACAAAACATAAATACAATTGGCATGTACATGAGACCACCTACCACATTTTTATCTTTTTTCATTTATTTTCCATCATCCATCAATTGTATCATCAACCCACCAAGCCTCGTCTAAGTCTACCTAAGCCCGCATTGATTCCAAAGCATCTAACTAAAGTCAAACATAAAAAATTAACTAATTTCAACATGTATAGTTAATAATTCATTTTAATACAAAATGGGATAACTTCCAGAACCTATCTAGATCACCAAACTGCACCATAACTAAAGAAAACAGCTTGCGGGTACTCTATAGTGCACCCACAACACCAACCTAGACCAAACCCCTCAGTGTTGGAACAAATTCCTTAATTAATTTAAATTTATTTAAACATAAAACCTTAAATAAATTCATGGCGTGGCGTAACTATGACAAAACAAGTAATGATGGAAAGAGGGTGTCGTCTCAGAACATCCTATAACTAGATTGGATGAATGTTCTAAAGGGATTAGGAAATTTCACTATTCTTTAGTGAAATTACCATTTTTGACCTAAATCCAAACCATAAGAAATTAATGTAATCAATGAAGTAGGAATAATGGAAGAGGTAAGAGAGGATACTTCATTGATCCTTTGTAAAAAAGCCTCTAAAAACACCCCATAATAATGGGGGGATAAGGTAAGGAGTAAAGGAGGGATGGTCACCTGCACGAGTGAAGTAAGAGGAAAAGGAGGGGTATTACCCTCTTAAACTTGGGGGATTTAATTTTCCCTATAAATGTCCCACCAGCTGGTCGATGGCCACTAGCAGTAGCAGGATAGCCGGTGGTTTACTGCAGCAACCAACCTGGCCCCTCCTAGGTCTCTCTCAATACCCTAGGATGCCCCCTATAAACCATTACTCAACCAAAAACACTCATTTTAGGTTCTCAAACTCCTATATTTTCATTCTAAAGTCAATTTCTCAAATGAATCATCTACCAAAATTGAAAAATCCATATTTCTCTTGAAATTAAAAATCCCATATGAACATGAGGCATTGTAAACTCCCCCACCATAAGACTTCCCATTCATAATAAGTCTTTTTGGTTATCCAATCACACAACCTAACCTAGGTTGGTCAACAATTAAAATACAAATGGTCTTGTTCCATTCTTGAACTGTCAAACATGCTTTTAAAGTGTCGCTTTGAAATTAAGGCACTTAAGAAAATAAATCATGATCCAAAACTCATAACCACCATCAAAAATCCCAAGATGAGATTTTTCCCAAGACCACCAACCTCGTGACACTTGAGGTGTCCTCATTTGATTGGTCACATGTCTCAAGTTTATCCCCATTATATAATTTAGTTACTAAGGAAAATTCCAACTCATGACACTCCCCACCATGGGGATTTCCTATAAAAGAACCACATTAATGTTCCAATGACATGACTAATGTGTTTCCCAACTAACCACTCCCAAAAATACATGAAAATATCAGTCAAACACTGGTAATACCCTCTAATCCTTAATTCTAAATCAAAATCAACTAGTCCCATTGCCCATACATGAGGGCCCTGGCCATGTTGGATTCCCTCAAAAAAACCAACCAACTTATTAAACTTCCCCATTGTATCCAATGCAATGTAATCAATGTGGATTCCAACTCAATACATCCAATTACACACCAAACCATCATTTGGACCTCCTCTGGAAGACCTGCTTTAAAGACACTCAGCCTTAGTCACCGATGTATTTCTAAAACACCATATCATAATGCCTTTATGCCTAGAGGTATCCATTGATTGTCTAGAAATGACTACTGATTTCCATGTATGACAATTAGTGTAATTAAATAGTTGGGTTCTCAACCCTCCAAAACCATTATCAAACCCTTCCACACACACTAATGCATCACGGAATTGAAACACCCCGGGATCATCTCATGTTCATCACAAGCCCAAATCAAACACACGGTCTCAATTCACCATCACATACAATTTCCCATAATGAATTCCCTAAGTAATATAGACATGAATTGAATTCATTGCATACTAATATGCAACTACCAACATTACCAATACCTATTAAACTCCACATGGTCGTGACTCTACCAACCTAAGGTTTGTATGCCTATGACTGATACATCACACCCCACCATAAGAGTTCCATTATTTATTCTTCACTAGATAAAACTCCCAACTTCCATTTACCATAATCCATCCATCACCAAACTCAAGGATTGGATTTGGTCATCCCTCTCTCTCCTTATTAACAGTACTAGCACCATATATCACCCATTCTCAGCTTCTAAGAATAGTACCCATGGCATTCAGTAAGATCCATGCCATGGGTTTTTCTCATCTCAAGACACACTTATTTCCATCCACAACTCCAGGTCACCACACCCTTAAGTGCCCCACTAAAATTTTCCCAAGCCCCATGCATACATAGCATGAACTGTCTCATTTTCATCAAAATCTAGGGCTCACAAGCCCTACTGTGACCAATTCCATTGAACTCAAATCACATGGTGAGTTGTACACCATTAACCTAGGCCCATGAGAATAACCACAAGCCATGATCCTTAATAATTTTAGTCTCATCTAGCCAGGTTCACCCTTGTAACTCCTCTTTAAACTAGGTGCTTTACTTATGCGCTAATTTATCACATGACCTCCCCCCAACTAGTGCCATTTCAAAAATAAAACAGAAGTTTCCACTCATTCTCTTAGCAAATCATGACCTAAATTCCTACCTTGATACCCAAAAGCATTATTACTAAAACTGATCATCACCATTATCCCTCTAGGAATCACTGTTCCAAACCATAACCTCTATAGCACCTCTAATGAATCAATCAAAAATGAAAGCACCTACCCATTCATAGATATAAATATAAGTACCTATATGTGCTTTCTGGATCAAAGGTAAAAATAAATCTGGGCCAACCCCTCTTGTGGGTTTCCCTTTATCATTGAAAAGTATCAAACTCACTAAATACTAATTCATTTCATAAGTTCTCCAGTTCCTCCCACCTATCCCATAACTATGTCTCAATAGGTTCATAACTCATGGAAACACCACACAGTTCTCATCTACAAGCCATACGGTATCTCACATGCCAAATCCCTCTCAAGGGTCTCATATACACATTAAAATATAAAAGCCAAACCGATCACCCATTCATAGGAACTAATACTCATTGGGCATCCTTAAATTGGACTATACCCTTGAGAATCATTTTCTTATCAATCACTACTCTCCTAGACAATGACATCATCTTGGATGATCCGTACTAAGGGAAACCACAACCACTAGCTCAGTTAAGTAGAAAATCATTCTATGTTATGTGGTAAAATTCCATATAAGTTGTTATCTAAACATAAATGAAAACCACACATAAGAATTATCCCACTAAGTCACCATGTTCCACACTAGCCTGTGATAATCACTCCATGTCCCACACATCGAGGGACTGTGTCACCATCGTCAAAGTGTGTATCAATATAACACCCATAAGTCCTATCACCAAGATAAAATATATGTGTATCATTCATCACATCTAAGTAGAATACCACCAAGTATTTATATGAGAAAACATCATATAATAATTTTCTAACACTTTTAACAATTGATCCTCAACAGTTAATAATGATGGTCACACTAAAATTCCACTATTGTTAGGTGGATCCTACATGTCTAATATGATTCATGAGACACCACTTACCTCTACAAACCAAGAGAAAAAATTCAATAACTCATAAATCACAAATATAAAACCTAATGTGTGTCACACTAGATGAAAATCATAAATAACCATAACATAACAATCCAAGAACATCAAAAGCATGCCCCTGGTAACCAAGAATTCCCCTGATAAAGGTGTTTGTGATGCACCAGACCAAGTTTCATAAGAATCATTGACACATTCCCAAATATCCTCTCTACCATATCTGAAAACTATAAGAAAAAATAAAATAAATCCTCTAATACCACTTTATAACATCCTATCTCGGCTCACTATGAATATTATGAAGGTGATGGTATCCCTAAATCCATTTTTATATGATACAAAATGGAAATATTGTTTATGATTTTAATAAGCAGTGTGAAAATAAGATTTACATATTGTTGCTCCCATTTATATAGCATGCATGAAATAAAATTTCATACATGAAACCATTATATGATCATTTTTTCACAAAATCTATCATTAATATCCATTACATAAGATATAATGGATCAATATTACATCATTTCATGAATTTATGCTTGATTTGGATGAACCATAATTTACTCATGCATTATAAATGAATTTTTAAATGAAATAGAATAAGGATAATCCTTGTGGATTACACACTATCACATGATCATAGTGTGTAAGGGATGATTTCATAAGGCTTGGTCAAACCTCCCTGAAACCAGAACCTCTCCTTTATTTCTTATTTTCATATAAGATTATATCACCTCATGAATGGAAGAATAATCTCGTTTAATTATCAGATGATTAATATTATCTTGTGGACACACTTTGGAGGTGGGATATCATTCATCTTCCATATTGTGATCTTTATCAAGTATATTAAATAAAGATAAAAAGGTTATATATTATCTTCATTGAAAGGTATGCCATTATAGTGTTTCTTCGTTTTTTATTTTAATATAGGTTTCATATAATGTGCATGGTATATTCTTAGACTAGGGTTTAAATCACATCTGCTACTTCTAATAATTGTTATTAGACACTCATAAAACCCTTCAGTGGTATCATATGGAACCTGTGATTTAGATTTATGAAATATTTATCGAAAAGAATAAATCCATAAGAACATAGCATCATTTTTTAGGATTTTTTAAAATATGGAAAAATGGTTTACCCTTACATAGATGGGATGCATAACAGTAACCAATACCTTACCCTTACATAGTTGAGATATGTAAGGGTAACCAAGGAATTACCCATACACAGAGTGGTCTGCGTAAGGGTAATCACAACTTACCTTTACATGAAATAAGGGTTGTATAAGGTTAGTTGTGCTTCTAAAATTGTTAAATAAAGGTAACTGACTACTTTCCCTTATGAGAAACATGGTTGTGTATATGTAACCAAGGGATTACCTTTACATGAAGTAGTTCACATAAAGGCGATGCTTTATTTTAAAGGCTTGTATAAAGTTATTCACTAATTTACCTATATGTGAGGGCTCTATAATTGGATTACCCATATATAGAGTGTCTGCATAATGGTAGAAGGTGTATACCCTTATTTAGAATATGGATTCTATGAAAAGTTTTAAAATAAAAAATATTTTTAAATTGTTTTATTGGTTTATAAAAAGTTTATAAATCATTATAAAATGTATTTGGGAATATTTAATTTATAAAAGGTTTATAAATTAATTTATTAATTATAAATGGTTTATAATTAATTAAAATAATGTTTATGAAATTTTATTTTTCCCAAATATTAAATGTTAATATTTTAAATGCCTATTGAACAAATTATATATCACCACTTATGATCTAGAAATAAAAATTATTATTTATAAATCCTAATAAATAATTTATAAAGAGTTATAAATTGTTGAATAAATCCAAAATACAAATATTTTATATTTAAATTATGAATTGTTCATAATTAATTATTTTGAATTATTCAAAATAAACTGGGGTCTTATTTGGATATTATTTAAGCCACATAAAAAATGTTTTGATGATAAATATGATCAAGGTTTAACTAATGTTTAATTATATGATATTTAGATTATGTAAAAAATTTACATAATAGAAATTAGATAATAAATAGTTTATAATTCATATAATAACATATATTTAAAATAAAAATTCCATATAATGATAAATATGAAAGAGTTCATATTGGAATGAATATAAGGAGTTTATATTCAAGATTATGTAATTTTGATAATGTTAAAGCTAATAATTATAAAATGTTCTTTTCTTTATGAATTGTTCATAAATGATAATATCATATTTAAATATCTGAATTTTTATTTTATTTAAAATGTATTCCGTATTTTATTCATAGTTATAAATTATTTATAATATAAATTATTTATATTATAAATTTATTTATGTAAAAAATTATATGATAAATTTATTTTATAATAAAGATTTTCATTACATGCTATGTATGATAATAAATTTAGTCTTTCATCCAAATTGAATTCAGTTTGTAATTGAAGTAATCAGCTTGAATTTAGTTATTGAATATAGTTTTTGAATATTTGGTGTTATAGTTATGATGAATTGGATTTTTTCTTGAGTAAATTATCCTTACGTAGAGGGACTTGGGGTCGGACTACCTACTTACCTAGAGACCTAATCCTTATCTCGAAAAGGAAATGGGGTTATCTATCAATCATTATGGGCTTAGTCATGTGGAGATTTTCAATCTCATATAATTCTAAAACTTTTTATGAAATGTTTATATACCTTATGCATATGATGCATTCAGGATGTATGAATATGTTTCACTTCTATTTTGGAAGGAGAAACACAAACTTTTGGGTTGCGTAAAGAGTTACACATCAATATGCTTTGAACATTTTGTTTTGGTGGAGAGAATAGGATTCTAAACTAGACGATTAGAATCATGCATATAAAAAAGAGAATAACATGAGATAAGATGATGTGATTAAAATCCCCTTAAATACTAAGTGTTATATTCCTTTCAAAGTGGCACATTTCAAGACCTAAATCATTCAATAGGGTATTTTTGAGCTTAGAATGAGTACTCATTGATTATGTTTTTCATGAAAAGCAATTTATAATTGAATTTGGATTATCTTGATGGTATTGCCGATCTTAGAATGAGTATTCCTTGATTGTCCATTGTTGGATTATTCTTGGCATTTTATTTGGGTTACACTTAGCTGTGAAACCCTAATGGTTAGGATACATAAGGGATAGAGTTTAGTATATCTATATAATGGATTATACAAAGAGTTTCTACTCAACTATCCAAGATTCATATATGATATGGTTGACAATTTTAGTTTACCAGATATAGTCATGGCTTATTTATGTGATTACCGGTGTAATTCATGGTGAAATATTGTTGTTGTCCCACTAATGGATATGATGTGTTTTTAAAAGGGGACATCATTTTAGTGGGATCCCATTTAATAAAATTTACTTGTTCAATACTTAATAATACATGATACTCATCTAATAAAAGTTATTAATAAAGAATGGTGATTTAATAATAGTTTTTAAGGAAAATTATATGAGTCAAAACACACTCTTCCTAAGTAACCAAGTATTGAAATAGTTCAAAAGGTGAATATAGATGGTTATGAAGCATATAATTATAGACTTTACGTTTCAAAGTCATTAGATGAAAACTTACTAAAGAAATATTAGTCTCCATGTGTGTATTCTATATAATTGGGTACATCAATGATCTAAATAATTTTAGTCTCATACACTCAATATGATTAAGAATGTCAAATGATATTCAATATGATTTAATATGCTGATTAATAGATGAAACTAAAGTTTTCCTTAAAACTTTATTAGTTATTTAAATCAATTCTATTATTATGATATATGTATGATATCAACTGTATATTTTATAAAAGTTGTAAATATATAGAAAGGTTAGAAAGAATTAAAGTTTAGAGTTTAAAGGTTTTCTTTCAAGTAATAGAGAAAATTAATTGTTGTATTGATAACTTGGATGCTTCAAGCTAGGATAAAATTTTCATAAGATGTGTATTTTATCACATTTATCTCTTGAGAATAGCATGTAAACAATTATTGTTTAAATAAAATGAGATGGGTGTTTTTCATATACATGGTTTATGATTTTTTAATTGTATAACATACTTTAAGAGGAAACTAAAAATTTATTTTTATGGTTATGGAATTTATCATATTGTCGTATATGGAAATGTTATGAAAATAACATTAAATTCAAAGAACATTTACCCGATATTCTCAAAATTTTGGGAATATATATGAACTAGGAATATGATATTTAGGATCTAAAGTACTATATAGATAGTAAAAGTAGGTAACATTTTAAAACATAAGAATAAAATTTGGTTGAAAAGTTCAATTATATTTCTGTAAATCCAATATAGGTCATTGAAACCTAGAGTTTTCAGTAAGGGAGAGTAATAATTCAATATGATTTCTTATCCAATACATACCTGAAAGGTTTTTCAAAACTTAATGGAATTTCCATGTCATGTATAGATGTTATAGAAATTAATTCTTCAATTTTTAATGGTATATGATACCTAATGTGTATTTTATAAATTTTTGAAAATATAAAGGATTTCAAAATCAAAGGAAGAACTGATTGAGATAGTAGTTTATATTCTTGAGATGAAGTAAATAGTTGCTACATCGAGGATTTTAATGTAAAGGATTTTGTCAGTATCAAATGAATATAAGTAAAAGATGTGTATCTTCATCTCATTTCTATTATGTGATATGATAATATGTTTGATAAAAAATATTTTTTTATAAACAGCATGAGATGGTTAATTGAATATACATGGCCTGTGATTCATAGGGTTCTATAACATGTTCAAATAAGAAGATATGGATCAAAAAAATTACCCAGGATAAAATATTTATCCAAATATTTGTTAAAATATGAGGGAATGTGTTCCTACCAACCATTAGTGGTATATTTTAATAAATCCTTCTTTTCAAATAAAAATGTTCCAAAAACATAGAATAACATATATGATATGGAAACAATAGTTTATTTGTTGAATATTCATACTAAAAGAAAATAAATGTTATTTATTAATAGGAAAGAGTTTTTGTAACTTGGTAATATATTATGAATGTAATAGAATGTCATATAGGCTAGTAGGAGTATGTTCTGACTTAAATAAGTTCAAATTTAACAAATAAAGGATTGCACCGATCTAAAGTTAAATTACTTGATAACCTAAGATAATTAGGATGTATTAGTAAACAATAATTTTAGTAGTTAAGTTATTTCAAGGAAAATTTTGATGGAATAAAATTATAAGGATGATGATGATGAACTCAAAAGGTTATAAATTGACCATATAAGTTGATATCATAACATTTTATTTTTTGAACTTAAGAAGTTTGAGTATGTTCAGAAAGTTGAATAGTTAGGAATATGATTCCTAGGTCTCTCCATTATTCAAACTAGATTACTTAATATATTTTTCTAAATAAAGAGTTTAGTGGGAGGGTTTTATAATATGGTCACATAAATATGTGACATAAATTATATATGTTGTAATTAATCAACAAAACCAAAAAGTGTAGAAAACATAAGGTTGATCTGGCCATTTTACATATATGATATGTTAAACCGGTGCTTATTTTGGGTTTGTTAAATATTCTTAAATATTTTAATAATATTAAAATGTATCATATTAGATGAAACCTCCATTTTATCATTATTTCATTTTGTCTAAATAAATTCATATATAGAGAGAGAGAGAGATGAAAAATATTCTCATGAGGCACAAAACAAAGAATAATATTCTTTGTGTACACTAGATGGCCAACTAAGTATACCAAATGGGGTTTTATACAAATTTCTTATGTATAATGGGAGTGTATGGATCGTATTTGAGTCCCCATTACTTGAGGTTGGTGAGATTCCTAGCATAAGAACCTTCATACTATGATACCCTACTTACACAAGTCTATATATTGACTTAGCTAATACATGGGTGGTTGGGAATTTTGTTGGTCATGCCATTGGTTGGAGCTTACATAATATAGGATTTTCCCTCTCACATGATGAGTATGAAATTTGGGTCCTTTTTTGAGATAGAATGTGGGAGTGTGTGTCCACAGCTAGATATTATATATCTATCTAAATATGGGACATGTTATGTGTTTATCCATAAGAATTAATGGAATGTGTTGTGTTCATAGATTAGATTAGTTTACACTCTAAGAATAGAGAAAATAGGATTCGGATATATGGGATTGACATGTTTTATGTCCCATGGTCACTCAATGTCTTTGAAAAAGAAAAAATATGAGAATTCACATTTTCATATGATGTAAACTGGTGGACACAAGTATAGAGATACGTGTGTTTGATGGATATCACACTAGATCCCTTTATATCTTGAGTATCACTAATACTTTTCTAGAGGCTACTCTTTGCTTAAATTTATGGATCTAAAGATATATATTTTTCAATGCTATAAAATCTTGTGGGGATACACATTGTGGTTAACTAAATAGTGATTTAGTTTGACCTAAAGAGATGCTCTAAAAGTGTTTTATAGTCAATCCAAAAGTGTTTTGAATGGAAATTCATAAGGAATATTATTTGATATGATATAGGGTGAATTTTATGATAAATTTGTAAAAGAGTTTTTGAAGATATCCAAAAGGAGTTTTGGATATGGTTTCACAAGTTATTGTATAAGATACAATATAAGGTGAAATGGCACATTGACTTTTTGGCTTTAGTATAAGTGGGATATTAAAGGAGATAGTATGCTATAAATTCAGTTTCATATGATATAGAAGGATATATTTTTTGGAATTTTAATAACCAGCATGAAGATAATATTTTCATGTTACTGCTCTCATTCATACTGCATGAATGAAATAAGATTTCATGCATGCAACTAGTATATGGTTATTTTTTCACCTAATATGTCATTAAGAACTGTTATATAATATATAATGGATCAGGATTACATAATTTCATGAATTTATAAATTATTTGTCTGAATAAGCATTTACTTTTGTGTTATAAATGCTTGAGTAAATGAAACAACACAAGGATTGTCCTTATATATTATTTAACATTGTCACTGCATGATAATGTGTATGGGTTACTTATATGATTCTTGGATGAACCTCTTAAAAACTAGAATCTATCCTTTATTCATTCTTTTCATATGAGATTCTATCACATCATGAATGGAAGAATAATATCATATGAATGTCAAATGATTCAGATGATCCCATAGATACACTTCAAATATGGGATTTCATTTTACTACCCTTTGTGATCTTTATCAAGCATATAAAATAAGGATTAAATGGTTTTAGATGTTTTTAGGTGTAAGGAATTACATTATAGTGTTTCTTCATTTTTTTACATAGGTTTCATATATTGTGCATGGGTGATCATTGAACTAGGCTTTAAGTTATTTTCACTAATTCTAATAATCGTTATTTAACTCTAACAAAACCCATCATGGTGAAAAAAACTGGTTCACCATTGGAATTAAGGTATTCCTCCCTGAATTCTAGAGGCTTCCAACTAGAAGTGGGGGTCTAAGGAGTTTTCATAGGGTGTCTATATCCATGTATCATAGTAAGAAATAGTGAATAAATAACTAGGTATTATGCTCAATATAAAATAACCAGTGCAATGGAAACAATAACAACAAGGCATGTTATACCAAAAATAAATTGCATGCGCATAGTAATATAAGATTGATCACCCATTAGGCTTATCACATATACAAAACAAAATAAAATAAAAAACTAGATACTCGCCTATAACTCCAAGCCATGCCTCATCTCATCTCTTGATACAATTTGAGTTATCCTACTTGATCATTCCAAACCTCATCATGGGCCTTGACCCTTAATGTGAGTCTATTGTGGGGAGTGGGAAAACAATGTATTTAATTACCTAGTATAGTATAGTTGGATGTCCCTTAGTTTTTCTATAAAATAGGAGTGCACACAAAAATGAGTTTTTCACTTTTTTCTGATTTTATGAAAAGTTGGTTTTTAATTGATTTTGAGAAATCAAGAGTAGAAAGCAGTTTAAATGATTGATTTTAAAACAATTGATAAATATGGTGATCAAAGAGAGATTTTATAGACCTATTTATACACTATCATTATTTCCAATTTTAATTAATTCTTATTCCACTAGATGGTCAGAGAGAGAATCCTCTATTGATTCATCTCTATACCTTAGTTGGATGGAAAAAGTGAGGGTACGTCTCATAAAAATCTCAATAAGTATACTCTCATTTAATTGTATGCATCATCGCTGTCTTACCTTTTGATAAATTAGGGAAATCCCCAATTGGGAATAGTTCTTCCCTAAAAATCAATATTTCCCGCCATAATCATGTGCACATGCTAGTAATCGCTAAGCACTCACCACCCAACCTTAATCTATTCTATAGAAAACAGATGGGAATTGTTTGGAGGGAGATATAGATTATTAACAAAGAAAATTCAAATTAAAATAATTTAAACCTAATGCATAACAATTTATAATTAAAAACTGAAATAATAATAATAATTCATTGGAAGAAGAAAGAACTGGTTTTATTTATTTGATTATAGAAACTCAAACATATCAATTGTTCCAACCCCCACCCCCTTCTCTATCACTCATAAAAAATACTCCCCCGTGAATAGAGAATTAAAGTTAATTTAGGATAGGAGATACATCACAAGAATGGAAAGAAAGTAAAATAAAAGGAAATAATGGAAATAAATCTATATCAGGCCATCTTCCAGAGCTTCCCTCATCGATCAATCCCTTTCGAAATCCCTATATCCCTCTATTTAAAGACTTATTTCACACTCAAAATGTCATAAATGAAGTGATAAAATCATTTTGAGTTAATATTGGGGTAGAATGGGTGTCACAGGTCACAAATAAGTGGTAGTGTAATAAATTCATTTCCATTTATACATTAGTTCTAAGGGTTTCACATCATGAATATTATTCATGATGTGGATGTTAGGGGGTTGAAGTTTTCACAACATGTTTCACGTATTGACTTCACAACCTTTAATTCTTCAAGGTTCACATTATGAATGACATTAATGATGTGAATTTTTTTTAGTAGGTTTTTCTCTGTTACATCCCTGTTATTCATTTTAAATCTTTGAATTCAGTCCTTAAAATCTTTAATATTCTGTTATCACTCCTCACTTTTGCATCCAATATAATTATCTCTTCCTATTCATTTTTTATCAAAATATATATCTTGCCACAAATTATAAAAACATTCAAATAATGAAATAATTAATCAATTAAATTACACAAAAAATGTTTTTTAAATTATAACAAACATAAAAAAATATTACTTTTGTGTCCCTGCATGTTCCTACAACAACCAAGTGAGAGCTTCTTGGTTACCCAAGTGCAATGGTAGACTGATAAGGGTATGATTACATAACTCAATAAGTCACCACCAAAGTGGTCTCATACTAGCTTGTATGTGTTGTGATATGTGCATGTTTCATGCTCAAAAAATAACTAAATAATAGAAAATCAATAAATAAACAACCATTTTCGGTCCTCTGGTCAAAAATACCGATCAACCATACCTACTTCAACTAGTGTCAGGGTGTCTCTGAGTATGTTGTGATGACTACACCTCCAAATATAATAGTCTTGGTTCTCCCTAGTATACCAATGAGTATCACGAACCTCCCCTACATGAGTTTTCTCAAAAAGGGGCATAATCCCATAAGAAACACATACCTACCCTATAGAATTTTCTCATTCGATAGTATCACAGACTTGGGGAATGCTCTTAGAAATTTATATCCTATTATACTGAATTAAACTCAACTATATATCCATGGAATCCACACCAATAGTATCATATACCTACCCTACATAAGTTCTCTTAGCCAATTTCATAGCCCATAAGTATAACAGACCTCCCCTATGGGATTTTTATTAGCCAGGTATCAAAATAAAACATGTATCCCTTGGTCATTTCCTATACATAACAAAATATTACCCCCCATGGGAATTTTTCATGAAAAATAAAAGATCACCCTCTCATGTCATTTTCCATTTCATAACCAAGACAATACAAAGGGTGTACACCATAACCCACTATTAAGAAAAGGAAAAAACAAGGCTCGGTCGAATTCCTAAACCCATCACCACTTCCCATTGACCATCAGGATCACATGAATGATTTTATTTCTAAGGTGAAACCCATAATCAGATCAACACATAACCAAACACACCCTATTAGGGTCAAATATGAGTTGGTGAACCTACTTGGGTCCCCTAGATCAACATGTTAGCAGAGCTACCCCATTTAGGGTCCCTAGTATCTAGTAAGTCACACGGTTCTACACTCGATACACAGAGGATACTACATCTCTCGGCATCATTATCAAGATATCACAACCTCTCCAACTACACTGGTACACCACACTAGAAATGCTCTCTAAGATAGAACACGACCTCTCTCTATACTCAAGGTTTCTCTAGGTAGCTTCTTTCACCCAACCTAAACCCAATCCACCAAAGTTATATCCACCTAGTTCTAATCACATTGGATTGGGGAGGATCACTATCCTAAATTCAACATCACAATACTATTTACTCAAAGGTGTCACAATATTTCTCTAATTCCTGTGAGGGATAAGGTTGTCTAAATCCACTAACCCCTTCCAGGTGGTGTCAAAATTTCCTAAGTAGGGTCACTATGTCCAAGTCATTTCATCCACACATGCCACACCTCTTATAAGGGGGTTTTATATCCCAACTGACATGTTTGGTTAAGGTGTTGGTCATCAGTAGTTGAGGTGTCAAGATGGAACCCTATGACTAATGTGTCCTAGGTGCTCACTCAATTAGTTCATGGTATTAATTTAATTGATCAATTCAAAATTAAACATTTAATTCAATTTACATATTCCAATTAAATAGAATTTCTACCTACAGTTGTGAGTTCGCATATCACATTCCTTATAATAAACCATAAATATCATGAGTTTGTATGTGATACCACCTATGTGATTTGAGGAATTTCCCATTTATTTTCCATCAGCTAGAAATTAAATCCTTAACCCACCAATCCTCATCCAAGTACCCAAGCCTGTGTCAATTCCTGATCCTCTAACTCAAATAAAACATCCAAAATTTACTAATTACAATATTTCTGGCTAATAACTAATTTTAATCCAGAATAGAATAACTACCAAAACCTCACCACGTCATCACACCACACTGGAACCCAAAGCGAGCATCCTACGGGTGGTCTACAGTGTGCCTATGACACCAACTCGAGCCAATCCCCTAAGTGCCAAAACCAATTCCATAATTAATTCAAATTAATTTAAATGTAAAATGTATTATCTTGGCATGTATTCCACTAAACCATTTCCCCAAGTTGGTTCACCATAAGACCTCAAGTGTGCCTCCTCATATGCCAAAGGTGTTTAACTAGTAGTGAGGTCCTTGGTTGTGTCTATGGGGAGACTATGCCCTCATATCAAAGTAATAAAATACTATAAATAACCAAGTATCATTCATATCATTAAATAAAAAGAGTGTTGAAGCAGTAAATATAAACAAGGTTATAATAAAATGGAATGTAGTAAAGGTGAAAATAGTCATTTCATACATACATCATTGATATCCCACTATGTTGATGACATATACAAGAGTTTTTTAAAGGAACAAAAATGAAATTACATGGATATAAAACTAACTCTAATCCAAAAAACATACCCAGTCTCCATGACACTATTGAAATACTCCATACCAATCATAAAAATCCACATGAGTGGATCCACTCGATCATGTAACTATGGGTCCCAACCTTATCCATGATACATCCATGCTTAACCTAAAAGAAGGCATAAGGTGTGCCCACACACTGAGGTTCATGTATAGGGGGTGAGGAAAAATATCAGTAGGCCACACCCAACGGTGAACCTATAATCTATTTTTATAATTACATGATCATGGAATATGATCAGCCTAGTTGAAACACAACTGAATATAATAAATAAATTGAAATCATAATTGATCCTTGGGTTCATGAATCCCAATAAACTAGACATACTATGAATAAGGCATTGATCTGGATGTCATACCACTCAAGTCATGTGTAATCTTTTCAATCCTTGGGTCCATAATCTCAATTGATGATACCTACTTTTTTCATCATTAGAATGTCTTTGAGAAAGCTATGTCACTATATGGGGACACATTTCCTAACCTTTGGATTACTCGTACTCACATCCAATAACTATAATAAAGTATTCTAGGTAATATCTAGAAATATTATAAATAGGTCATAAATCTAGATTCCATACCACTCATGTCGTGTGTAAATCCAGTCCAATGTCTGAGTCCTAGGTATTGGTTCGTAGGAATTGAGACTCGAATAATACCTAAGGGAGATGAACCTTAGGTGATCTATAAAAAATTATATCCATATAAAATTAAATTCTTGACATTAATTCAATAAATTTCTTAGTAATACAATCTCAGACAAGTCCAATGAGTATAGTAATGGTGTGTCCGCCTAACCCTAGGGATCATCCTAGGATTCACTTGAGGAGAGCATAATCATCCTTGATAGTATCTCAAAGAGGGACATGATACATACTTAGTACTATACCTATGTAAACCTCATCAGGTAAGAATACCAATGAAGAATGGGAATTCTTGAAATGGTAACCTCCGACCATGTAAGGCTCATAAGTCATATCCCAAGAAGTACGTCTTGACATCCTAATAAAAAAGCGGGCTCAACAGTCGGTTCCCAAGAAGTAAATATGATCATCCCAATATAGTAATATTCATACATACAGGATCAAAATCTATATCCTAGTAAATATATTTAAGAATCCTAATAAACACATAGGCTCAACAGGTGGATCCTAGGAAGCATGTTTGGGAATACATGTCATATATGGCATTGCATTAGGCCCATCACCTGAAAACTATAAAGCACCTATGGAAATCATATTTGTATCGATAGTAACCATGTAAATGTATAAATAAAAGAGTTAATGTGGCCAAATTTTTAACCCACCACTACTAAAATATCCTATCTGGTTCACACATTCGATGCAGGTTTAAAGGTGACACCCACTACCATCTATACCCAAACCCATAACGTGCTATCTCAGGGTCGGTCGAGAACTAGGGAACCCACTGGGTCCCTTAGGTCAAAGAACATGATAGGAATACTACTTGGGATCCTTGAGGTCCATATATAATAAAAGGAATCCCTCTTGGGATCCTCTAAAATAGTATGTAAGATAAGTAATCCCTCTTTAGATCCTCAAATATTGTAAGAAAGTGGATGCATCCTACATGGGATCCTTAATAAGAGTAAGTAAACAGAGGAATAATACATGGTATCCTCTAGGTTAAAACATAAGAGGATGAATCTTATATGGGATCCTTGAAAATAATAGATGATTGGAGGCATCCTATAGTTGATTCTCAATCACGACTTGTCTCTCAGGGTAAAATACATCCCACAACCCAATCTCTAATATCTCACAGCTCCTAGGCTAGAAAGGCACATCTCCTAAGGGAGATATCCTCATGGGAAAATATAAATAATAATAAGTTAAGGGATAAGAAACATCCCCCATATCATATCAAGGTATATCTATTAGGACATAATTATATTCAATTACTAGAGGAAGAAAATCTCCATCAAATCTCATTCACCTCAAAAATTCCTCTTAGGAGTCCTCAAATCACCCCAAGAGTTAAACTGACATGAATAATGTATAAAAATGATCAAAATAGATTTATCATATGTACAATTATGATTATAGGGTGTAAAAACATGAAAACCTCTAAAAAGGATAGTAAGGGAGAAGTACACATCATGTATACCCTAGTACATGGCATGTACTATCAAAGCCCCACATGGGCATGTACTCCATCTAGACTTGGCCTGTAAAACTCAAGTACATGGAATGTAAGTCATGTACATGGAATGTAACATATATGGGGAACCTGACTGTATACCTCACATGGATTGTTCATGTGTTTGTACCTATCCATGTACATTTACATGGCATGTAACCCACCAAGTGTCAAGTTGTATACTCTACATGACCAAGTACCCCTAAACAGGTTATTTAGCGATGCACTCAGCTACTTGGATGATTAAGAATACACAAAGTGTACTCCCAGTACATGGTGTGTACCTATAAAACTAATCTTCCAAAAATAGTAATAACACATGACATATGGTCCTAAACTACATGTCGTGTGATTGGGATTCTCGAACGGGAAACCCCTACATCGGCCTGAAACACCTGATTCCCCCTATTTAAGCATAGATCGACCCAATAAGGGTCCTTATCAGTCATAATAGGGACTTAAAACTAGAAAAAATTAAATATATTGGTATTTAATTCATAAACATAAAAATATACTACATTTGGGTTAAATCTTCTAAAGCTTTACTAGTATCTACATTCCACCACTATCGCACGATGATTTGGATCCTCCCGAGATCCACAGTGGTAAATATCTTCCTCTATATCTCACCATACCCCCTACTAACCTCTCCATATTCTCTCTTATTTGTGAAAAAGGAATCCCATAGGGTGTATGTGTGAGAATATAAGGTAGAAAATAGTAAATAAAAGGGAAAAAGAAAATAAGAAAAGGAAAAGAAAAAGAAGAAGGGGCTCAGGCCCAGCACCTGACCTGATTTTATACCTATATTTGGAAAAAAACCCATTATAGACTTAATGGAGGATATGGAATCTAAATATGATGTTACATTTAAAATATCACTTAATAAACACATGAAAATTAATTAATATTAATTAATTAATTATTAATTATTAATTATTCCATAAAAATTCGAACGTCTCGGATTTTCACCAAAATCCTATCCTAGGGTAAACACACTATTATGGGACCAATGGAGTGGTCATAAAAATTATATAAAATCATCTGTTAGGGTAAAAGACCATTTTACCCCTTATAAATATCTGAAGGCATTATTTCAAATTTCTACTCAGTTTTACAATCCATAAAAACACAGGTCTTTACAAACTCCCCACCATAAACCTTATCATCCACAAGAAGCCTTGGTCATCAAACCACATCCATTATCCCATCCTAATCATTTAGATAATTATTCTATCTTGACCATCCAATGACCAGTCTCATGGAATTTATAAATCTCCCAATTAAGGAATACATTCAACCATAACAAATCGGTACTCCCCCGTATAGGAATACCCTTATCATCACTAAAAATAAACTCCAAACTCAAAGGCACGCCTTACCTTCATCACTGAATATAATTAATAGAGTGGATAGAAATTGATCATACCCGAGCATCAACCTATAATATCAAATCATAATTTGTTCCCACTTCTCGAGAAAGGTTTCTATGTCCTTGGTGAATTTAACTCATAATGAGGGTCACCACCCTCCAACAGGAAATGGTGTACTTCCAAACATATGTATTACCTTATATTACTCCTTAAAAACTACTCCCAAGGAGTCCTTTTCTCAGCACTAGAAATTATTTTTAAAAATAAAAGAAGATCAGTATATAGTTGAGACTCTATCAATATACTCTGAATGATGTAATGATATTGGTCATGATCGTCTCTAAACTAGGAGTGCACTAAGATTCTATAAATATGTGTATATAACTCTCCCTATTCTATGATCATATCAAAACAGGATATACCTTCCTTTTACTAATCCCTGACATCACATATCCTAACAATGTGTGTACAAGCCAAACCATGAGTCAAATATCTCACGGACCTTGATTTATTCTTGATGTATCCACTACTATGGAGGGTCATTCCTCATTTTTATTACAACTCCAGACCAACCATACCTGTAACATTTCTTTGAAACCATTGGCCCTTTCCTCACAAATGCCCACTCATTGATTTACAATTTATATGGTACCATGCGTAACAGATGCATACTATTTTCACCTGACTCATGCTCTCATGAATCTTCCATCATAAGTCCAAGATAACCATGCTACATGGCATGTTAGTATCATTAAACTTTAATATCCCTTGTAAATCCTCTTCAAAATCAGGCACCTTACCTATGAAATAATTTATTTCAAGACTGCCCATCACACGTCATCATTTTCTGAGATTAAAGCATCAGTCGCACAACCACTGGTTAACAGGGTCAATAATCCAAATAGTCCTTCCCATGGAATCTAGTCTTGATAAATAAACATCACAAGTGATTTATCAAAAATTAAATGTATCATCATGCCTATATTGGAAAAATTGAGCACCTCCCATGCATCAGTCTCAACAAGAGCATCCAACCAAGATTACTGTCTAAAAATACATCTGTAAACCCTGGAAAACCCCTCTAATGGGTTACCCTCAATCAAACCAAATATTTACCTACAAGGGTGTGATTCAAAACTAATGGCCTCTAGGTCTTCCACCTAGCCCTACTAATCAAGTCTCATGATGGGTCGCTAGGTCCAACCACTTAGCTCAAAATGATCAAACCTCTATAAGTGAGGTGAGGATAACATTAACCTATGAGGTTAAAAACCTTCCAACATGGTTACAATTATATAGGATTCCAATTCCAAGTTATATATGAAAACTCTTTATAAGTTTTAATTGGAAACCCATTTAATTGAAACCCATTAGTAACTAAAAAATTAAAGAAATAACTCTAATGGAATCACCTTCCAAGCATTGGCCTACCAGCCCCTGATCCTCTCTGAAAATACTTATAAGGAACTACTCCCTGTAGGATCATAATATCAAGAAAAAGATAATTAACTGATCCTCATAGAGCATCCATATATGGTAATACCCCTTGAGGTTCTAGTGTACTATAAAAATTTAGGAACCTATCAACATTTCACTAGAGGATCCAACTAGATAACCATAAATAAAGGTCAGTTAAGTAAAATATCATAGAAATATAGATTGTAAAAGTCCATGTTGTTTGTTAAAAATATTTATTTAACCGAACCTAAAAAGGATACACCCACAAAAGGTATGAAAAAAAAGAATCAAATTCCAATGTTGACCTATGAGGGTTAATGGTACACACACATAACCATCTTAATGATCTGTATTATACATCATGGACACTATCTGATTAAGTATAATGTTATTCCAAGCAATGCAGGAAAAAACTAGATAAGTTGTTACTAACACATTAAATAATTTAACCTAAGTAACAAAACCCTATGATGGGTTCTATCACTAGGAACTATGTTCCCTATAGAACTACTAGGGTCACTACACCTCCTGTACATGAGGACTGATTCATCATCCTCGCTATTGAACATCTCACCATAGATACCCATGAAATGCCATTATAAGGAAATATATATATATTGGTCTAACTGAATAAAGTTCCACCGATAACCTATATGGGAAAACATTATTTAGTTTTTTGTTTATACTTTAAGAATTTTGACTCATTATCAGTAATAATCACACACTAGAAGGCCTATAATATATGGACCCTATTTTCCAAATATGATGCATGAGACACCTCTTGCCTTTTCCATCCAAGAGTCAAAATCATTAATTAGCCTCTTGAGAATGGTCTAAGAGACTTAAATATATAATAAATCATAAAATTGATACAACATGTGCATCACTCAAATAAAAAATCATATACAATTTTAACATCGTGTATCAAGAATATCAATCCTATAAACCTAGCTACCCATACTTCTTATCGGAGCAAGTGTTCTCGACGCCCAAATATGATATCCATCATAGACTCTCAAAAATTACTAATACCCCTACCTACCATATCCTAAATATTAATAAATAAACATCCTCTAATACCACTTTTTAACATCCCAGACTAGATGCCACTAAACCAGTGTCCCAATATGGTTCACCATAAGGCCTCAAGCATGCCTCCCCATATGCCAAAGGATTCTGACTAGTATAGATGGGCTAGGGTGTTTCTATGGGAATACTATTTCCTCATACCAGAGTAACAAAATAGCATAAATAACCATGTATCATACATAGCAGTAAATAAACAAAGTGTGGGAGCAGTAAATATAAACAAGGCTATAAAAAATGGAATGCAGTAATGCCCAAACAGCCATGTCATATATACAATACTAATCACCAACTAGGATGATCACATAAATAGGAGTGAATAAAATGAAAGTAAATAAAATTAAATGTATTTACTAGTAACTTTGAGCTAAGCCATATACTTAGTCTCCATGACGTTGTTGATCTCCTCTAGACCGATCATAAAAATCTACATAAGAGGCTCTGATCGATCATATAACCCTTGGTCTTAGCTCTATCCATCTTAAATATATGCTAAAAATGAAAGAAAATATAATTTATTCATACAAATCTAGGTTCATGTATAGGGGGTGAGAAACAAATTTCAATAATCCACCCCCAATAGTGAACCTATAATCTATTGTCATAAGTGTATGCTCATGATATATTCTTAGCCTAACCAAGACACAACTAAATATAATAAATAAAGTGAAACTATAGTCGATCCTTGGGTCTATGAAACCCAATAAACTAGTCATCCTATGAATAAGGAATTGAGCTTAATGTCATGCCAGTTAAGTTGTGTGTAATCTTGTCGATCCTTGGTTCTATAATCCTGGTCAACAATACCTGCTTCAGCCAGCATCGAAAGGTCTCTAAGAAAGTTACATCAGCACTGGGGGATACTTTTCCTAACCATGGGATCACCTATACTCATCTCCAATCACTATAATAAAGTATTAAGGTAATAACTGAATATCTTGTAAACAGGTCATAAAGTTACATGTCATGTCACTCATGTTGTGTGTAAATCTAGCCAATATATGCGTCCTAGGTCTCAATCTATAGAAAATCATGACATTTCAAACCGTATAATCCCTAATGGGGGTGACCATTAGGTGATCTATAAGGAATGATATCCCAATACAAGTATATTCTCAAGATATATTTAATAAATGGATCAACATCCCACTCCGAGACAAGTTCTATGAGTATACTAATGGTGCATCCACCTAACACTATGGAGTATCCTAGGCATCACTCTAGGAGATTTTAATCATCCTCGAGAGTATCACAAATATGGGTCTAACAAATCCATAGTAATATTCCTCTGTAACCCTCGGTAGGGAGGTATCCAAGTGACAAATGGGACTTCCTGAAATGGTAACCTCCGACCATATAAGGCTCATAAGTCGGATCCCGGGTTGTATGATTGGGAATCCCAACAAACAAGAAAGATCAATAGCCAGATCCCAAGAAGTACATTTGAGCATCCCAATAAAGTAATATTCATATAAAAAAGATCAAAATCTATATCCCAGGAAGTTCCTTTGGTCATCCTAATAATCACATAGTCACAACAGTTCGATCATGTGAAGCATGTTTGGGAATCCCTGTCATATATCATATCACATCAGGTCCATTGACCAAAAACTAGGAAGTACCTCCGGAATTCAAAGCTGCATCAAGATTAACCATATGAATGTATAAATAAAATAGTAAGGGTGGCCAAACACCAAAAACCTATACTATTCAAACATCCTCTTAGACTTTCATGTCTAGTATAGGTTCTAAGGTAACACTCACATACATCTCTACCCAAACCTTTAACAAAATAGCTCAAAGTTGGTCAAGCACTGGGGCACGCACCAGTTACCATAAGTCAAAGAATAGGAGAGGAATTGTACTTAGGATCCTTGATTTTTATATATAATCAAAGGAATACCTCTTGGGATCCTCTGAAATAGCACATAAGAGAAGGTGTCCCTCTTTGTATCCTAAAAGATAGTAATCAAGTAGAGGCATACTACATGGGATCCTCTGATAGAGAAAGTAAACATAGTCATCCTATATAGGATCCTCTAGGTCAAAATATAAGAGGAGACATCCTACATGGTATCCTTAGAAAGAATAGATGAGCGGAGGCATCTTACAGGGGATCCTCAGTTACAACTTGGTTCTTGGGGTAAAATACATCCCACTGCCTAGTATCTAACATCTCATAACCTCCCAAACTAGAAGAGAACATATCCCAAGGTAGATGTTATCATGGGAAAATCTATGTAACCATCATTCAAGGGAGATGGTGCATGGCCCATCTCATATCAGGTTCTCTCCCTCATGAGACAATTGTATTCAATTACTAGAGGAAGAACATATCTATAAAATCTTATTCACCCAAAAACACCTCTTAGAAGTCCAAAAATCACCCAAAGGGTTACACCATCACAATATATGTGGAAAAATGATCAAAATGGACTACTAATACATCTAGCTATGAGTCTGGGTCATAAAAACATGAAAACCCCTAAAAAGGCAGCAAGGGAGAATACACAATGTATATTCCCTAGTACACCATGTCTACTATCAAATCCCCGCATGTGTGTGCACTCTAGCCAAAATTGGTTTTTAAAACCCATGTACACAACATGTAAGTTATATGCACTGCATGTACCCTATATGGGGTACCTACCCATGTACGTCACATGGTCTGGCCATGAATTTTTTCCTGGTCGTATACCTCTACATAGCATGAAACCCACTTAGGGTCTGGTCATGTACTCTATGTGGACAAGTTCCCCTCTATGGGTTGTATAGTCATGTACTCGGCTACCTAGCTGAGTATGACTACACAGGGTATACTATTAGTACATTGTGTATACCTTTAAAAATCATCTACCCCAAATAGGAATAACACACAACACATGTTCCTAAACTACACACCATGTGATCGGGATTTCCAAATGTGAAACCCCTACAATCAACCCAAAACACCTAATTTATCCCTTTTAAACATAGATCGACCCACTAGGGGTCCTTAGAAGTCATAATAGGGACTTAAAAATAGAAGGTGGTAAATCTACATAGATTTACAGCATAAACATAAAAACATTCTTCCTTTAGGCATAATCCACTAAAGCTTTACACATATCTGTATTCCATCATTATCACATGACGATCTAGCTCCTCCCGAGCTCCATAGTAGAACCTCCCTCCCTATCTCTCTCTCTCCCTCTCCCTATCCTCACTTGATCATGAAAAAGGAATCCTACAGGGGGCATGTGCAATAATACATGGGAGAAAATAGAAAATAAAAGGTAAAAGGAAAAAAGAAAAAAGAAAAAGGGGTCCGACCTCGGTGGCCGATTTGATTTTATACCTCTCCTGAGAAAAAACCACATTTAGGGCTCAACGGCGGGGTGGGGGGACTCAATCCAATGCTTTGTTTGAAATATATTTCCAAACAAACATGTGTGAATTAATTAATTAATTAATAGTTTTTAATTATACCATGAGGATTTGAATGGCTTGGATTTCCACAAAACTCAAGTCCTATAGTAAACACTATATTCCATGACCAATGGAGTAGTCAAAAAAATTATTCGATATCATCTTCTAGGAGAAAATAGTTTTGCCCCTTACAAGAATCTAAAGGAAACAAATTAAATTTCTACTCACTTTCATAGTCTGAAAAATCACGAGTCTTTAAAGAAAACCTTAAATAAATTTGTGGTGTGATGTGCCTTTGATGCAATAACAAAAAAAATAAGGAGAATGTTATCTCGGGATGTCCTCTAGCTGGGCTGTGTGAAAGTTTTGAAGGAGTCAGGAAATTTCACCATTATCTGGTGAAATTTTTATTTTCAACCTAAATCCAAACCATAAGAAATTAACAGCATCAAGGAAGAATGGAAGTGGGAGTATAAGATTGTACCTTGATTCGCACCAAAAACACCTCCAAAAACATCTTATAATCATGGGGGTGAAGGGATGGAGGAAATGAGGGAGGGTCGGCTTCACGGGAAAAGCGAGAGGAGAAGATGGGGTGGGGTATTGCCCCTCATAAACTCGGGAGGGGGGGAATTTAATTTTCCCCCTAAAAGGCCCACTGATGAGCCGATGGTTTGGTGTAGCCTAGGCTGTATCAACTAACCTGTCCTATCCTAGGGAGATCTCGAGGCCCCAGGGTGCCTCTTGAGTTTCATTCTTCATCCAAAACCTCTCATATGAGGTTCTTAAATTCTCAAAACATCATTCAAAAGTTTGGTTCTCAAAATTTTTCATCCACCAAAATTGAAAAAACCAAATTTCTATGCAATTTTAAAATCTCATACAGATACGAGACATTAAAATTAGCATCCAGGTGCATCTCAACATCTAGAATGTATGAAAAATGACACTTTATAGTAATTATTAGAGGGATATATCCAAACTTGGTTTTTTCTATAGAAAATATTAATTACCTGATTAGGGTAACCTTTCATTCATGGTATGACTTGTACTGGTAATGTGTTAATGAAAAATGGGATTGAAGTTACGATTGAAAGTCATAAATTATGTCAAATTTGGAACTTGGTTGTTGATTGTAGATGAATTTTTGTGTTAATCGAGATGAAAATAATAGTGAATGAATGTAGGTGTACAATCACAATGTAAATGAAGAAAATAAAAATAATGAATTGAGATAATAATTGATGTCACAAGGCCATCACTACCACGGATTTGGGTAAGGGATACACCGACTTTTTTCAATGCTAATAAGAAAGCACTAATAAAAGCCCCACCTTTATCAGTACTAGCTAAAAGCACTGATAAATATCACTTTTATCAGCGCTAAAACAAGTGCTGATAAAGGTGTGTCCTTTATCAGCGCTTTTTTTAGTTCTAATAAAGGATAGATTTATCAGCGCTATCCTTAGAGATGATAAAAGTTTTTAATAAAAAAAATATTAATATATATATATATAATTATTATATTTATATTTAAAAAAATATTTATTTATATACATTAATTAAAAAATGCGTGTTTATAATTAATATAAATTTGATATATTATAATATATATTTTTTAATAATTGAAATATATATATATATATATAATTTTTTTTAAAAAGTATTTATAAGATTACAGATAGATATATATATATTTAAATAATTATAAAATTATAATAAATTTTTTAAATAATAAATATATTTAATACATTGATGCATGAGTATAATTTACGCTATATGATCATAAAGTTTATTTTTCAATGTGATTGTGAGTTATGTTCCAAATGTTAATATCACCTATATTATGATGATGTGCATGCATATATTATATATGTATTCATCATTATAAATGTTCTTGTATGATTCATTCATGTTAATACCCATGGACTTATTATGTTATCCTAAATATTTATAAAATTTTAATTAATATATTTATTATATTTATAATTATAAATTTTTAATTACATTAAAATACATTTTAAATATATTTATTTATAATTATTATTATAACTACACACATATATATATATATACTCAAACAGGCCTAGTTATGAGTTTGGCACACCAAACCCATGGCCCAGAGTTTATTAAATGAAAACTGAAAAGTGCAGAATACAACAGAGAGGGGTAAAGACATAACATAAAAATCCAATAGTAAACACAAAATCATTTCCCAGGATCTCCCCTAGATTTCATATTCTAAGGGTATATTCCCCTCCCCTTAGGTTGGAAGCCTTTCTGCCATGTCCTTTATGGTGGGGCATGATCCTTATCAGATGAGGACTCGGAGGATTCCTCTAAGATTATGAATTTCCAAGACAAGTCTCGGAAGTTCATTTCTGAATTCGAGTAGAATCTATCCTCAAAGTTAATTTCAAGAAGCCTCTAAATGGATAAATAATCTGCACATCTGAACATAGTCGGCTCCATCATGGAGAAGGTTACCTCCAACTATAAAAATAACCAATTAACCACTTCTTTATTAAAGACTTAAATTTTACATTCCCCATCCTGGTCACCTGGGAAGGTGACATTCATGTACTTCTTTCTTGCACAAAGACAATCTTCAGCAGAGGCCTTAACAAAATTCTCATAAGACATCTTCATAAGATCAAAAAAGTTTGAGGGACTGCTCCAATGTATCTTATTACAATCATCAGCCTCCATCATTATGACCATATCTGAAGTATTTTATTTCCTAGGAAATATCATTTGAAACCCATCTGCATCCACAATATCCTTCTTGATTTGGAATTTATTATCACCATCCTGCTTCATTGATTATAGAGAGGAAACCACAACCTTATCATTTTTTTATTTGAATTGATTTGAATGTGTTCCAAAGATAACTATTCATCCACCTATCTTTGAACTCTAGACTCGAGATCAAAATGCTCTGCAGCTGTTATGTCTTCCCATGAATGTTTGGGAACACCATGAGTCAATTCAGTAGGCAAAAAAGTGTCAGTCACGACCCGCCTCCCCAGGCCATGAACCTTGTCATCTGACCCCATGGGTCTCCAGTAATACCTTTGGTTGCCTTCCTAGCACACCATAGGCTATTACTCACTAGGGTCAATTATCAGACTAATGACTGTCCCCATAATCCAAAACATGTTCTTTCAGTGTGTTTTGTCCTCACTCACACACACCCTGGGAAACTTCCCATAAGGTCACCCATCCTGATTACTACTCCAGGCCAAGAATGCTTAACTGTGGAGTTCTAATCAGATAGGCTCCCGAAAAGAAAGGTGCACCTTGTTGAGATGGGTAGTAACATTTAGCCTTTTAAGTCTCAATTTTCCAGGGGTGTTACATTATCCACCCCTTTAAAGCACAACACCCTCATTGTGGACCCCAAGCCTCAAACCCAGGCAATGCATAAGCACTTCCGGCTGGGTATTGGCTTTGATACCATTTTTCACGACCCGCCTCCCTGAGCCATGAACCTTGTCATCTGACCCCATGGGTCTCCTGTAATACCTTGGTTGCCTTCCCAGCATACCATAAGCTATTACTCACTAGGGTAGCTTATCAGACTAATGACTGCCCCTACAGGCCAACACATGTTCTTTCAGTGTGTTTTGTCCTCACTCACACACACCCTGGAAAACTTCCCAGACGGTCACCCATCCTGATTACTCCTCCAGGCCAAGCATGCTTAAATTTGGAGTTCTAATCAGATAGGGTCCCGAAAATAAAGGTGAACCTTATTGACATGGGTAGTAACATTTATCCTTTTAAGTATCACTTTTCTAGGGGTGTTACATTATCCACCCCTTTAAAGCACAACGCCCTCGTTGTGGACCCCAAGCCTCAAACCCAGGCAGTTCACCTTAGGGGTGTTACATTATCCACCCCTTTAAAGCACAATGCCCTTGTTGTGGACCCCAGGCCTCAAACCCAGGCAGTGCCTAAGCACTTCTAGCTGGGTATTGACTCTGATACCATTTGTCACGACCCACCTCCCCGGGCTATGAACCTTTTCATATAACCCAATGGGTCTCCTGTAATACCTTGGTTGTCTTCCCAGCACACCATAGGCTATTACTCACTAGGGTCATTTATCAGACTAATGACTGCCCCCACAAAACAACACATGTTCTTTCAGTGTGTTTTGTCCTCACTCACACACACCCTGGGAAACTTCCCAGAAGGTCACCCATCTTGATTACTACTTCAGGCCAAGCATGCTTAACTGTGGAGTTCTAATCAGATAGGCTACCGAAAAGAAAGGTGCACCTTGTTGATATGGGTAGTAACATTTAGCCTCTTAAGTCTCACTTTTCCATGGGTGTTACAGTGCCAGCAAAAGAGGAGTGACCGGACCTACCCAGACCATTTTTCCCTTCTTCTAACTTGCCAGTGCCAAGTTTCAAGGGATTATCAAATGCCGCACTATCCCCAATATCATCAACATCATGCTATATCCCACCATCACCATAGGGGCCTTCATCCAGTAGGCCAGAGACATGTTGTCTATAAATATCAGGTAGTATACCATCTACAGTTGCAATTATCACAGTATGATCAAGATTTCAAGAACCCCTAACAATCCACTTTCCATTCTTAGCACCACGCATGTCCTCACCATCATTCGAGGTTCCACCAAAAGTTCCCTTGACAGAATTCTTCACATTCTTAATTTTCTCAAATCTGGCCTTCTTAAAACATGTAGATTCCTCATGCCCATACACTGAACAAAAATCACAATTCAAAGCTCTTATATGGGTTGAAATACCATGACCAATTATATTATATTCCATTAAAAATAACGGCATTCATTCATATTAAATTTTCATAGAGAATTCATCTAAATCAGTAAAGAGGAAGATCATGTCAACAAGCGTAGAGCCGAGATCCACCTCCACCACAAACAGAGAAAAGTACCCATACTGAGAAAGTTCAGTTTCTTTATCTAGTTTAATAGGTACACCAATTGCAAGCGCAATATCATAAAAAATTATTGGATTCTAAAAAATCTAGTTCAATCCAAAAACCTTCACCCAAATTTTCATAGAAGATTTTTTAATCTCCTCAAGGTTGAAATTCCTATCCCACACCCTAATATGATTCACACCTGGCTTCAGGGAAACTGATCCATACCCCCAAGCCTCCATATTTAGATCTTCATAGAGGAAGATTAGATTATAAAATCTCTGACCCATTGAAACACATTTCCATTTGTTGAAACCCCAGAGCTTTGTGATTCACACAAAAATCTCAACCAATTTCCATGGCATAGAACATCTCAATAAAATAATAAATGAAATAAGAGAGTGATTAACAAGGTGCATCCATTCTGAAACATCTTTTTAGTCCACTTTGACATGGGTGGCATTTCCCTTACGATGAATCAGGCCAAGAGTCGCATCCTTATAGAGAGAGAAAGCTCGTTATCCATCGATACAGGGAAGCGATGACATCAGTGCAGATCCATCCCGAGGCATCCACGACTGATCCAATCTAATAGGGTTTGATGAGGAAAAGTGTGCACTTACTGATGTCAGTACAGATCTAGCGTGAAGCTATGACTGCTCCAATCTGGTAGAGTTTGTGCATGAGGCGAAGCACGCATCGTCACTGTTATTGCCCTAATTCGCCTGTGACTCCAAATTAAAAACAGGGGGCTTATGTGAATCAAGTCACCCAATGTGAATGATTCCACCAATGAAGATCAAAGGAGATCACAAATAGGGGTTAACCCGAGATTCCATCATGATCTAGAGAGAGGAGCTCTTCGGAAACCCCATCTTCCTCCTAAATATATATATTTATTTATTTAAATAATCATAAAATCACAATAAATACAATTATTATAATTTTATAAATATAAATTTATATATTAATAAATATATATTTATTTATTTATTTATTTATTTATAATTATTATATATATATGTATATTAGGTGTTTGGAGGTACAATTACATTAAACACACACATACCACACACACAAGCCAGAAAGGCATTCCATAGCCCCCCAAGGGACAGGCCACCCATCAAGCCTTATCTATTCAGTACATGGCCCAAATTCCCAGTGGATATGAAGCCCATTGCATTTCCCAAAGGCCCAAAAACTGACCTGAAGGCTCAATGCAGTGTCATTTTTGTATCATACCTACATCTACCTGTATCATGCATGCATCATCGCATGCCTGCGTCATGTCTGTGTCATGAATGTGTCACTCTCTGGCAGTGGAAATTCACTCTCACCCAGATTTGAACCCAGGTCAGATGCAAGATTATGGGGAGCCATTATAAATATATATATATATATATATTGAAATAATTATAAAATTATAATAAATATACTTATAATATTTATAATTTTATAATTATATATAATTATAAAAATATATTTATAAATACATATAAATATTTATAAATATATATAAATTATTATAATTGTAATTATAAATATATATATATATATCTGTGTGTGTGTAAATAATTATAAAATTATAATAAATATATTTATTATATATAATTATATAATAATAAATATAGTAAATATATTTATTATGATGCTATAATTATAAATAAATATTTATTCATTTATAGTTATAATTATAAAAAATATCCATTTATATAAATAATTATAAGATTATAACAAATATATTTATATATTTATAATTATAAATTTTTAATTATATATAAATAACTTATAAATATATAATGAAATAGGTCCGAGTATAAGTTGGCAAGCCAACCCATACCCAACAAATAATTGAAAATAAATATTTATTTATTTATTTATTTATTTATTTATTTATTTATTTATTTAAATATATTTATTTATAATTATAATTACTAATATACATATTTATTTATTTATTTATAATTATAATCAAATATATATTTATTTAAATAATTATAAAATTATAATAAAAATTGATAATAAATATATTTAATATAATTTTATAATTATATAAATAGATATATTTATTTATTTATAATTATAATTATAAATATGATGAATATATATTATAATTTTATAATTATAAATATTTATTTATTTATTTATTTATTTAAATAATTATAAGATTATAATAAATATATTTATTATATTTATAATTTTATAAATATATATAATAATATAAATAATTTATTAACATTAGTCTTTATCAGTGCTTTTTTAGCACTGATAAAGGGTTATCTATATTAGCGCTAAAAATGCACTAATAAAACGAGTTTTTATAAGCACAATCTATAAAAGTGCTGATAAAACTACTATTTATCAGTGCTTTTTTGAAAGCATTGATAAAAGAATGATGTTTTCTTATAAAAAACCCTAATATATTTTCATCTTCATTGTGCCTTCAAGCCTTCATGGAACTACATTATCATCGCCACTCACCTTCTCCTTCTCCTTCACCTCCACCATCACCTCCACTCTCGCCTCCACCTCCACCTTCATCATTACATGCCTTCGCCACCGCTTGCCTCAAGATTTCATGCCTTCACCACCACTCACCTAAAGGTTTTGTGGGAACCAGATATCTGCTACTGCCTCCACTTCCCCCACTGCCCCCACAGCCTTCGTTTCCCCCGCCACCACCTCTGCTACCCCCACTGCTGCCTTTACTAGCCTCGCCTTCACTGTCGCTCACTTCCCCAAAGGTATAGTTCGTGGAATGGTATGCTCCCAAAATTAATTGATTGTTAGGTTATTGAAAAGCATGAATCATTTGAAATTAGTGTGAATAATTTTTGGTTCATTGTATTCATTATGAAGATAATTCTTGAGTTATAATAACCTCGTGTTTTGTTAAAGAATACTTTTCTTAAAAAAAAAATCGACTATGCATTGTGGATTATGTATTACAATATAAATGAACGTCATGAATTGTTGACTATATTGTGATAATATTCATTAGGTTATAAGGATTTTTATAGATATAAATTTAGATTTTGTCATACCACACTATTTATAGTTAAAGAGATGGATTGTGCTATCTTTTTTAGATGAGTATAAATTTTGAATGGATTTTATTGTATTTCTCTATGTTACACCATAAAAAAATTATATCTATTGAATTTAAATAATTCATAATCCTTCAAACTTTGAGGCTGTAAAGTGAGAATAAGAGATATAGTTTCTCCCTATTGGTTGTCTTTGACAATGTTATATGGTGGATGGAAAAGTATCATGATCATGGTGGTTATTAAAAACTTGGATAGATCATGACCATTGATAAATTCTTATGAAGTGAGGGTAAAGAGTTTGGAGATTATTTGATGAATAGTGTGGAATTATAGAGAATTGATAGAGGAACATAAAGAGAAACATTATAGAAATTTAGTGAGGATTTGGTTATTATTGATCAATAAATCTAAAGAAGAGGAGGAATAGGAAGGAGTTCGTCAAATTTCATGAAGATGTCATAAAAATATCTACCAATAGAGTATTTTTTATTTTTTATTTTGCTTAGTAAGGATAAAACTCATACACTTAAGGGGTAGTGAGTCTTGTTTCTATAATAAATAAGTGAACATTTATCTTTAGGTGTATTTGTAAACAAAAAAGGGATAATGATTCTGTTGTAAACCTTATGCAATCGATGAACTTGGTGGATTTTAGTACATCATTAAATCACTTATAATACTCCTTGGATGTATCTTAATTTGTGTGAACCAATAAAAATATCTTGCATAATGTGCTTTATTGGTTTATAAGGTTAAAGTATTAACACAGGGACATATACTAGTAATCATTGAATTCATTGTCAATGGTTGTCAAAATACCAAAAGAGAAGAGGAATGATTCATATATATTTAAAATATTCCCTAGAAAAAATAATCCCAGAGTAAATCTTATAAAATTTTTAAAACATGGATACCATGACCATAGGAGAGAAATAGAATGGAGAAAGAGGGAGAAATAAGGTGTAAAGAAGAGATAAGAACCACTTATTTAATGCATACCTTGAGATTTAATAGAGAATCACTGAGATTAAAGTTGAGATAAGGGTGAGGGAAGGAGTGGTCGGTATGAGGAGAGTCACTAAGGCTTATAGAGAAGTAGGGGAGTGAAATGATATTCCTACTATTAAATTCATATTTTTTAAATTCAAAAATTTGAAATTTTAAAATGCCTTATGGGATCTATACATTTTCATAATTCATATTCATAGAGTTCTTGAAACTATCTTCCTAAAATATTAGAACACACATTTTGTTAATTTAATTTCAAACCAAGAGTTTGGGTGATTTGAAAGAGTTAAATATGTTGGAAAATGTTGTTTTATTTTTAAAGTGGTGAGTTAAACCTTATGATCTATATTTAAAACAACTTTTTTAGCCTTGTTTAATTTTTATATCAATGTTTTGGGGTGTTTAAAGCTTTTAAGATTTCCAAATGAGATGGATTATTTAAAAAGGTTTTTTTTCATGTGGATTTGATTTTGAAACTTATTGTGTCTTTGAATGTTTTTCAATGGAAATTTAAATGGTAGTGTGAATTACCATTTGAGTTTCAAAGGTGTTTTGATAAAATTGGTCTGAAGATTAAATTGGAGTGGCTTTTATAAATGATAAAATGGATTGGAATTCCAAGAATGTTTTGAAAAGGGAATTCCCCTATGAAATTTTATAAAAAACTATTTTTTCATAAAAGGTGTGATACCCTCTTAAGCCCCTTTGATTATTGTATGACCATTGTCACTTGTGATCCCATGTGGGGATGTTTATTATTGGCAACCTAGTTTTATGGGACTTCTGGGGGTGTATATAGGTTTAGTAGTGATGACCTAGTTTCCTTATCTCTATTTCAATTCCTTTTATTAATATAGCGTAGTGATGATTCTCATGACACTAGAATCCTTTTTAGTATCATTTAAGGGTTTTATCTCTCTTCTTCTATTGTATCCCCTACTATTTATATTATTATTTGGAACATGTTTTCTTTTTTTCTATGTTGTGTAAATTTACATATTGGTGCTTTATCTTGTGCTTTATTCCTTCTTTGTATGGTTTTATTTTTAGATTTTTTGAAAAGGGATTGTGAAATGTTTTTAAAGAAGGAAAAAAGGAAAGCATGATTTTGAAGTGTTTTCAAACTATTTTAATAATGAGTTTGAAAAGTTTTCCCAAATGAGAAAATTTAGAATTGTTTTTATTTGAAACTCCAAGAATGTGTGAGTTTTGAAAATGGATTTTTAGGCCACCATGCCTAGTTTTATGGAAATGGTTGGTTTTCAAACATGTTTTAGAAAACTATATGATAGTTGGAAACCTCTTTGAGTTTTGAAATGTGTATTTCAAAAATGGATGTTTATGAAATAGCTTAAAGTTAGATTTTAAAAAGTTTATTTGATGAAGAGGTATTGGTCAAGGAAAAATGTTTTCCAAGTGATTATTTTCATTTAATGAAAATTTTAGAAAAAATGTTTTAACACACTTTTATGTGTTACTAATTATTTGGTAAATCTTTATAGAAAATTTTAATTTTTCTAATTTATTTAAAAATAGATTATTTTAGGATGTAATAATAAATTTATATCTTATATTTGGTAGGTTTTTGTGACCTACTGGACTTTTAGATCATGCAAATATTTTATAGGTTCAGGTTTTTTCTGGCTTGTTTCACTTCCTTTGGATCTTCTGAGAGGGATATATGGTTGTATGGTGACCCTAGTTGAACATATTTTGTGTATTTATTTTTCTAAATATTAATATTACTAAATAAAATAGGATTTATATGAATGAATAATTGATTTATTCCAATCATATGACAAAATAGTATGAATATGGAGTAAAAGAGTTCATCAAATTTGAAACCCTTCTCAAATCCTTTGTCTGTGTTTGTGTTGTTGTTATTCAAGACTAATTATTCTAGAATTTGGAAGAACACTTAATCTATCATGGAATAGATCAATGTTATAAATTTTGGAATAAACACAGGGAAAAGGAAAATTTATCCAGTGGTTGGGAGAGCACTGCGTTTTATGGATCATCTAATATGATTACAAGTGTGGAAAATGAAGAATACAGTATCGAGGATGTGATTAAAGATGTGAATGATGATGAAGATTCTATTGAGGAAATGATAAGGATAGTTGAATATGTACTTTGTGAGGTCCTAAAATTGTTTTAGAAGTTAAATAGTTGTGAAAAGACGTTATTGCACACCGGTTCCACTAAATATATAGTATTTTCAGTTGTACTGAAGCTGTATAATTTGAAAGTAGGCAACGGATAGAGTGATTCCAGTTTTACAAAACTATTTTCTCTCTTGAATGATATGCTCCAAAAAGATAATTATCTCCCTAGTTGAACATACGACGCTAAAAGAATATTACACTTGATGGGTATGATCTATGAAAGAATATAAACCAACCTGAATGATTGTATACTATTTCATAAGGACCACAAATCAGTTAGAGAATTCCCAAATTGTGGCACTTCTTGATACAAGAAAGATGAATCTGGTCCTACTAAAGTTGTATGGTACTTTCCAATCATTCTAAGGTTTAGGAACCTATATGGAAGTGAGGAGACTATAGGGAAATTGATTTTGCATGCAGATACAAGAAATAAATATGTGAAACTACGTCACCCAGAAGACTCTCTATAGTGGAAGAAAATTGATCATGAGTATCCTGGATTTGGAAATAAACTGAGAAACCTTTTTATGGTGTTATCTATAGATAGAGTGAGTCCTTTTGGTTTTCAAAGCAGTAATCATAATACATGGCTGATTATGTTGGTAAATTATAACTTTCCACTGTGGTTATGCATGAAACAAAAATACATCATGTTATATATGCTTATATCAGGACCAAAACAACCTGGTAATGATATTGATATTTATTTGGATCCATTGATCAAGGATTTGAAATTATTATGGGATTTAGGCTTTATGTTGTATGATTATTTTGAAAATTAATATTTCACGTTGAGATCCATGTTGTATGGGATGATAAATTACTTTCTTGCTTATGGAAATTTGTCAGGATATAGCATTAAAAGAACTAAAGGGTGTCCTATTTGTGAACAAGGTACACAGTCAATTAAGTTGAACATTAATTGAAGACTATTTTTATAGGAAATCATAGATTTATAACCCAAAGGAATAAGTACCGATATTGGATGAAATCATTCGATGGAAGTTCAGAAGAATGTATAGCACTATCTCTACTAATAGGTGATCAACTATTTGAGAAAGTAAAATATGTGGACACTACTTTTGGTAAACTGTTTTCTAAAAACCTTATGAAAACTGATTGGAAAAATAGATTAGTTTTTTTTTAATTATATTATAAGAATTTTTTGTATGTCATATATTTTCTTGATGTTATGCATGTTGAAAAAAAAATGTATGTGATAGTGTCATCGTCACATTTCTAAATGCACTCGGAAAAACAAATGATGGGATTAAGGCTAGGTTAGACATGGTTGACATGGGAATACAAGAAGAGTTGGTGCCAGTGAAGGATAAAAAACAAAATTTTCTTCCTCTAGATGCTTACACTCTTTCTAGGTAGGAAAGATATCAGTTTTAAAACTTCTTAAAGGACATAAAGGTTTAATAAGGGTTTTCATTGAATATCAAGAATATTGTTACAATGACCGATTTAAAATTAAAGGGTCTAAAATCACATGACTATCATATTTTGATGTAAGATCTAATTATTGTTTCTTTACATTGCGTTTTTTCCAAGAATTATTATCATACGTTAACCAAGATCTATTTTTTCTTCAAAGATATATGCAGCAAAGTTATAGACTTGAAAAAATTACCAACTATGGAAATAGAAATTATCATCATATTATATAAATTAGAAATGTTCTTCCTACCATTATTCTTTTATATGATAGTTCACTTGATAGTTCACTTAGTGGGAGAGATTCTACTATGTGGTCATGTATACTATAGATGGATGTACCCCATTGAATGGTATATAAATATTTTTAAAAGGTATATCAAAAATTGAAGTCAACCAGAGGGTTGTATTTTGTAATGATATCTTGTTGAAGAAGTTGTTGAATTCTTTACTAAATACATTTCTGGTTTGTAAAGCATTGTTCAACCAAAATCTCATCACACTGGATGGCTTGCGGGTGTAGGGATTTTTGGAATAGATGTTATCACAGTCAATATTACAGATCGGGAGAAGGCCCACCTTTATGTTTTTCATAACATTTTGGAGGTTTCCCCATAAGTTTTAACCCATAAATAAGTTCTTAGGCATTTGAATCCATCAAGGGATGAAATATGGATATCAAATACACATAATCAATAGTATATAGGGTGGTTTTGGGACCATATTTTCAAAGATTCAGATGAAAATACATATTCAATTTCAGAATGACTTCGATGGATAGCCAGAGAACCAAGTGTAAATGTATTATCTTACAATAGTTATGTAATTAATGGTTATACATTCTATATAAATGAACATGATGGAGACGGTACCATGAAAAATAGTATAGTTATACTTGTGGATTAAGAGATGCATGTTTTTGGTACTAAGTACAAAAATCGAATTTATGTGAATATTTCATACTTTGGCATCATCAAACAAATATGTGATTTGGATTATACAACATTTCAAGAGCTGATTTTTCAATTTAAGTGGGTTGATAATAAAAGTGCTATTAAAATAGATGAATTGGGATTCGTGAAAGTGGATTTCAGTAAGGAAGGGTACAAAGATGAACCATTTATAATAGAATCTCAGGTAGTACAAGTATTTTATGTTCTAGATCCCGCAAACAAAAAGTGGTCAATTATTCTATTATCAACCAAAACCACTAAAGGGTTATGTGAAAATTCAACTAAGGATGACCCTTTCATTGGGACATCACAATAATTTCACAATGGTCCCAATGTAGATGGGTTCTTGTATGTTATATGATACCACAATGAAGGGATTTGGATACTTGATATAGGGTTAAAATCCCTTCATCCTATAAAAAAAAGAGAGTTAAATAATCAGGTTATATTTTTTGTAATATGCATTGTGTTACTTCATGTTATTATATTTTCACTAATAAAATTATGTAATATAAATAAAATGTTAAACCACTTCTTTAGATAATGACTTCTACACATTCTAGTCCTCCTAATCCCAAGGAACAACACATCTCTCAAGCTATTGCTGCTCCCAGTGAAGAGGTACAATGAGATTATGCACATGCCAATGCTCCCGCTCCAGAGAAACAATAGGTTTCTCAACCTGTTGTTGCTCCCAATAGAGAGTTACAATGACCTTATACACATTTCTATGCTATCATTTCATAGGAACAATATATTTATGGTGTTGAATCTAAGGAAATGGTAGGAGACAAAGGACTGATGATGCAAAAAAAATAGGAGTGCCGTAGTCTGACGGTGTTATCAAAAATCATTAAGGTGAAAATAAAAGGCATCAAATTTGAGGTAGAGTCGAATGCATGGGGCCATAATATTAACCCCCAACAAGAACATTTTTAATAGTTACATTGGACTCATCACTCGACAATGTGTGTTTATTGATGTAGATTTATGGAACCATGTTATGCTTATGCTTAAGACACTAATATGGTAAGAGATTACGGTAACATTATGATATCATTTATTTATTTTACTAAAAGATAAAATAATGAAACATTGATTTTCTCTTCATAAACCCTTTAAAATTGAATTTATAGTAGATGAATCCCATAAGAAATATGAATTAATTTTTATTATAAGGATTCATAGAGTCTTTTGCAAAATTCTAATGAGAATTCATATTAAAGATGTCGAAGGTAAAATAAACCCGCACCCACTGCTTATGTATGAACACCTAATAACCCAAAAAGTGTGGGATGAATTTACTTGTCGGCATAGGGAGATTTATTTTTTGGTGCATTGTAGATGGAAATACATTGTTTGACAATATGTGTATTAATCACTTTAATTGAGAACTTATTATTTATGAAACAGAAATTGAGTACTAAAAATAAGGAATGGATATCAAAAATAACATACCCCTACCATATAGAAAGAATGGGGAATTATTAACTTGAAAAAAAAATTGGTACATATTTTAAATCTACCATAATACTTTTATATGACATGAAATAACAGCATAATTATATTGCTCTATTTATATGCAGATTCATGAATCCAAATCTAAATCCACTTCCATCCCATTCCATGTGCTATAGAAGTAGGTACGTGTAAATAAATATGGAATACTAATAGATAAAAACACAAAAAAATTCTGGGAAACATGTGTAAGTATGACATAATAAAAAAATTCTTTAAATCTCTATTATATAACAATGATTATTTCTTTTCTTATATTTTTTATCTAACATAGTCATAAGAATCATCAAGACCTGTGCTGGATGAACACCTAATATCGGTGGCCTTGAATCAGATAGAACAATATGGTTGTGTGAGGGGTGTGGGTTTTAGGGTGACACCCCAAAAATATTTTGAGAAAAAAACAATGGGAGGATAAAGATACAAAAGTGGTAGATATGAAAGAAAGAATAGCACCCCATGAAGAAATTTTTCATTTGAATTTTGAGTTACTAGAAAATGTTATGGGGGGAAGAAAAGAGAAGAAGTAACTCAAGAACAACCATTTCATGAAGATCCACCACCCCACCCCTCACCATTTTTGAGGTGATTCATTCCCCTAAAAGAGTTGTGTTAGTCAAGGTAATCAATAGTCTAATAATTTTTTCTGTGAAATTTGAATCAGACAGATGCTGATATATTTCTTGTACTGATATTAAATAGGGTGAAAATGACTATGATTTATATCTATCAACACCCATCCATCACCTTTTAGTGATGGTTACAGTGTTCAATATCTAAGACAATAGGCTACATGACATACCACTTCCAACAGGTCATGTGAGAGTAGTGATTAGCATAGATCATGAGCTAAGAACTGAGCTACCTATTCCACTTGATGATGAAGATATTCATATGGTCAACAAAACTATTGGAACATTCATTTCATGGATGTCAAATCTTTTAAAAACACATGTCGGCAAGGAGGTATTCATTTCTAATTTATTTTTCATGATAAACCTTTAACAATTAATGAAAAAGGGTCTGAGCTGATGAATGTTATTACAAATAAACAAAGAGAATGGGTTGAAACTAAAGTTGAACTCAAAACCATCTAAATTATCAACCAATCGATCTAAAATATCTTTCAAAAGAACATTTACCCCACCCATTTAATATCTACATTTACTAACATTGAAGGTTCATGCAGATACAAAATTAAAAAGTGGTAGTCATCATGTAGTTGATTTTGAAAAAAAATGTGTGGAGAGGAAGGTACTGAATACATTTCTTTTGAGAATTTAAATGAAATCCTCAACTATGAATGTCTAGGATCTTTAGTTGTAAATGTATAAATGAGGTATGTTTTCATGATTTAATTTTCTAAAAGATGATATACTGTGTTAATTATGACTAAATACATTTCATATTTTTTACAGGTGTATATATAAATATCATTTTAAGGGATTTACCCATGAAAAAAAAATGGACTAATTACTCCTCACATCACCTCTATAGTATTAACAAAAATAGAATCTAAAAAAATGGATGAAATAGTGGAAAACCTGGCCAAATCATTTGAAAGAAAACTTGGGGATGACATGCTCTTCTTAATACCAATGATGTTGGGGTAAAATTCTACAATTTAATCACATAAAATATATTTTCATTTCTTTCATTAATTATTCCTTTTTGTGTTTTTGGAAACATTGGATTCTCATTGTGGTTAATTTAGATACTTCAAAGATTTATTTCCTAGATTCACTACATAGATTCCCAAAAAACCAACCACACATGATGATGTTTTTCAATTTTTAATACACTACATACAATTTTTTATAAATAAACTTAAAGTTATATAATTTATATTATGTTTTAATGAGGATTCAATTATTATAGGATAGTGTGTAAATATCATCTAAATCCTATAATGAGGACAAGCACAGCACATAAAGACCCTAAAAAGTTCTCCAACTAGATAAGTATCAGAATATATATAATAATATTTCACTATAAAAACGCATATCGAAACAAATTACTTATTTTCCTCAATTTTTATGCAGTGTTCGAAACAAACAAATGGAAAAGATTGTGGCTATTATGTTTGTAAATTTATGAGATAGATCATATTCCATCAAAAAATATACATCCCTGAAAAGGTATTATCAAAGTTAATTACTTTTTTATTTAAAATATTTATTAATCCTTTATGTATTTATATTTTTCTATTACTACTATGACTTTCCAAAAAAATTGTATTCACAAGACGATATACATTTTCTTAGAAACAAATGGACATCATACCTGATCATAGAATGTACACAAATTGCATGAAGATGTGACTTCCATATAATTAATGGATTGTTTCATATTTAAGTTTAATTTATTTATTTTTAGTATTACTCACATAAGAATTTTTTTCTTATACATGTGGATTCCTTTCATATTTATGGGTCAATAATGTATACAACCATCATGAAAATGTGAATTCCTACTACTTATTTAATTAATTTTGTCATCATTTTATCTGTTATTTGTAATTTGTTTTCCCTATTATCTTTATCTAATACTTATTTATTTGTTTTCATGTATCTTTTGGGATGTCATATTTTACTTTCAACTATATAAAAAAATCCATAAAATAGATAACATGTTCCTTTCTATCAATATTACCATGCTTTCCATTTCTTTTCTTTGTCAAACTACCAACACTGCATCTTGATCCGATGTTCTTAGCCCAAAAACCTTTCTTGAATGAATATTTAGTGTTGGAATTTAAACAAAAAATAAAATAGTAATCATGGTAACATTGGAAGTTAGGATTGTTTTGAGACTTTGAGATGTGTAGGAATCATCAGCACCTCAATCTGGCACATGGTGCGACTGGTATGACTCCAGGTGTGTCCTTTTATTTAAAATTGAAATTAATTTTAGTGAAATAGACAACTAGAATACTCAAAAACAAAAACAATGTATTCATGTTGTTTTTATACTTTATTACACTGATCCATAATTCATTTAGGATGTTTAGGAATCAGTCGCACCTTAATCTGACGCATGGTGTGACCAATATGACTCAAAGTGTTTGTTATCAGTTTAAAATCAAAATTTTACTTCAAAATGTTTCACTCACTAAAAACTAATCAAACATGCATATATTTTCATGATAATTTATAAAATTTATTCATAAATTATTTTTTACGTGTAGTAATTGGTCTCATTTCAAACTGAAACACAATGTGACCGATATGAGTCAAAGTGTGTGTTTCTTGTTTAAAATGAAATTTTTGTAAAAAAGACAAGGGACATACTGAAAACCAAGAAAAAATATTCATATTGTTTTAATACTTTAATACAATGATCCATGAGTCATTTAGGATATTTAGGAATCATTTTCACCTCAATATGACACACAATGTGACCAGTATGACTCAAAGTGTCTGTTATCAGTTTAAAATTGAAAATTTAGTTCAAAATGTTTCACTCCCTACAAACCAAGAAAACATGCTCATATTTTCTTAAAAATTTAGTAAATAAATTCATAAATAATTTTTGACAGGTAGTAATTGGTCTCATGTCAAACTGATACATGATGTGATCAGTATGAGTCAAAGTGCGTGTTTCCGGTTTAAAATGAAATTTTAGTAAAAAAGAAAAGTGACATACTGAAAAACTAGAAAACATATTCATATTGTTTTGATACTTTATTTAAATGATCCATGGGTAATTTTGGATATGTATGAATTAGTTGTACCTCAATCAGATGCACAGTGTAACCGGTATGACTCTAAGTGCATCTTTTTATTTAAAATTGACATCAATTTTAGTAAAAAGAAACAAGTGACATTGGAAAAAATGATCACACATACAGATTGTTTTTATACTATAATTAAATGATCCATGAGTCATCTAGGATGTTTATGAATTATCCACACCTCAATTTGATGCACAGCGTGACAAATATGACTTCAAGTTCATCTTTTTTATTTAAAATTTACATCAATTTTAGTAAAAAGGACACCTGACCTAATCAAAACCAACCAAAAACATTCCAATTGTTTTTATACTTTATGAAAATGATCCATAACTCATTTTGGACATGTAGGAATTATACATACCTCAATAAAACACATAGTTTGACCATTATGACTCCAAGTGCATCTTTTTATTTAAAATTAACATCAATTTTAGTAAAAAAGAACAATTCATGCACTAAAAACTGAGAAAAAACATTCATCTTGTTTTGATAATTTAGTAAAATGATTCATGAGTTATTTAAGATGTTTAGGAATTAATTTCACCTCAATACTACATACGGTGAGATGTTTATGACTCCAAGTGTGTCTTTTTATTTAAAATTGACATCAATTTTTGTAAAAAGGAACAAGTAAAGTACTGAAAATCGAGAAAAGGCATTCGGATTATTTTGATATGTTAGGGAAATAATCCATGAGTCATTTGGGACATGTATTAATCATTCGCACTTCAATATGAGGCAATGTGTGACTGTTATGACTCCAAGTTTGTTTATTTTATTTAAAATTAACATCAATTTGAGTAAAAAAGATAATTGACATACTCAAAATTGACCAAACACTTTTGCATTGTTTTGATACTTTAGTAAAATGATCCATGAGTAATTTGGGATGTGTAGGAATCATCTGGACCTCAATAATATGCACATTGTGACCAGTATGACTCCAAGTGAATCTATTTTATTTATGATTAACATCAATTTTAGTAAAAAGGACAATTGACCTACTCAAAACTGACCAAACGTACTTGGATTGTTTTGATACTTTAGGAAAACAATCCATGAGTCATTTAGGATGTGTATAAATCATCCTCACCTCAATAAGACCTATAGTGTGACCGGTATGACTCCAAGTGCATCTTTTTATTTAAAATTGACATCAATTTTAGTAAAAAATGAAAATTTGACGTATTGAAAATCGAGAAAATACATTCGGATTATTTCGAAACTTTAGGAAAACTATCCATAAATCATTTGGGATGTATAGGTATCATCCACACCTCAATACTATGCAGGATGTGACAGGTATGACTCCATGTGCATCTTTTTATTTAAAATTAACATCAATCACTACTAAACAAATTCCCTTGACAGCACAAAAATCAACTTTTAACAGTTCTAAAAAAGCAATGTTAATCACAATGATTATAAAAGGGGGTATCCTTTATCAGCGCTAAAAAAATGATGATAAAGGGGTCCTTAGTCCATGATAAAAAAAAGTGATGACAAAGAACACCCTTTATCAGAGCTCTTTTAGCACTGATAAAGGCCTAAACACTTACAGTGTGCTGTTAATATAATAACACACCCAGAAAACCTACAAATAAAACCAACCTGTATAGACCAACCAACAAAAACCAACCAACCAGAAATTTCAAATGAAAAAACCTATTTCAAATGTTATATACAACCTACCTATAATTTCAAACAATGCTATATACTACTACTGGAATTAGGACCTATACCAACACTTATTTCCCAACGGTTTAAAAAACTGTTGGGATAAAGAACCTTTACCAACGGTTCTAGAAAACCGTTGGTATAAGGTGTTTTATGTTGGGTTTCCCCAATAGTTTTATTAAACCATTGGGAAATAAAAAAATTTAACACCCAATTTAGGGCTCCTCATCCCGGACTGTCCCTGACCTCCGCCTCCCGACCCCCTCCCCCCCCTCCCCGATCTCGATCTCCTCCCGGCCTCTGCCTCCGCCTCCCGGCCCCCTCCCTATCCTCCGGTGGCGTTCCCCTTCCCCTCTCAGCTCCCTCTCTGATGATGACATCCCCCTCCCCTCTCAGCTCCTGGTGATGTTCCCCCCTCCCCTCTCATCTCTCACTCCTGGAGACATCCCCCTCCCCTCAATCTCCTCTAACGACATCCCCTGGCCCCCTCTCCAGTCGCGCGTGAGACCCCCCATAGCTGAACACCCCGCGGGACATCCCACCTCTCGGCTCCCTCTCCTCCTGCCAGGGTTATTGACCAGTATTTTCCCATTGTTATACTCTTCCAAATATTTATCTCAGTGAACTAATATTTGTTATCATGTAATGGATTTCATTCTCTAACACTTTTTCAGGTACACAAGATTACAGTATAAAACACCCTCATGGCATACCAATTTTCCCAGGGAGCTCTCAATTCCCTTTTATTTTTATTTTTTTCGATATCCATTCCCACAAACATTAAAAATCACTTCCATACCACTCTCACCTATATTTCATTGAAAATAGGAACACTGCCTCATTTTAAGTGTGGGGGGAGTTTCTCAAGGTTTCACATGTGATGCACTTGGATTTTTTATTATTCTCACTTGTCTATGAGACATTATTCAAAATAATAAGAATGATTTAAACTTGAGAATCATTATTCCCTTGTTATTAAAAAAAGTTAATTGTAAAAGTTCCAAGGACCATGCTTGACTCCTACTTATATTTGTTTATAATTATTGCTAAGTTAAGGGAATTAATTCGAATTCAAAATCTTCGAAATAATGACTAATTGGCCTATTAGTTAGGATTTATGCCCTTTGTGATTGCCATTTTTTTTATTCTCACTACCCAAGAGGACTCTAATCCTTCAATTTCATACTCTTATATGGTCATATTTCTTGATAGATTCCAAGGGCATGTAAACTGACTAGAACTTGCACTGAGATCTGATCTTAGTGATGACTGAACAAGTATAAAACTAAAATGATTTAGGAATATTTCATAGACAATTTTTCCCTAAGACCCACCTGACATCTATCCATCATTCAACACTTATTTTCTATTAATGGCCTATTAGAATGAAGTAATTTCAATCCTATTTCCCTTCATACCCTACTTATTGTACAATGTGTATGGATATCTTTGAACAAGTGTGGGTGGGACATTCAAAGATCATGGGATGCTTCTACTTCCAAATATGTACGATATGCTCACCTGATTATGCGGTTGTGATCCATTTACCATTTGTTGTGTTTCATTCATAATCTCTTACTTTTCAAAATACAAAAAAGAAAATAAAGGAAACTTTTTATGAGTTGTTTACTAAGAAGGTCAAAAATCTCAATTTTCCAGACTAATTAATCCCTCAAAGGATTATCTGTGGTTCGGTGATGGATATGATATCTATCCTAAGAATATATTTTGATGTAGATCACTTGTATATTGTAATACCATGAGGTGTGAGTGTGAGGAAACATTGGAAGATAGAGGAGCCTTGGGGTATTCCATGAGATGGAATCATTTTTCTAAAACATCATGTGGGAACATTTCTGGAGTATGTTGGAGTCATGAAATAACCCCAAGTGTCTCCATGAGATAGCATAAATAACCCCAAGTGCCTCCAAGTGTCTCCATACATCATATCATCCTCGCATGGGTTGGCCACCCACCCAATCTTATCAAACCTATCCTAGTCTATCCTCTCAGTCACATAGTCTAGACTCATCTCTCGAGGATTGTCTCATGCCTCGATGCACATCTCATCATCCAACTAGACAAAGAGGAATATTCACCTTATGATTTTCCTAGTCACAAAAGCACACCATGTCGAACCCATATACATTATATTCTCAATAATCTGATCAAGAACCTCATCAAAATCATGTATTATAACCCAGCCCCACTAACCAGGTTTCATCCTAAGCTAAATCACACCAAGCCTCTTGGCATTATAATGCCAATATGTCCGACAATACCTAATACCCACACTAGAATCTCATCCTTCATCTCTTTATTTGAACTCTTGAATCATTAAATGGAGTAAAACCTTTCATAATAAATTTTATATACTCAGAGGGACCATCCCACTCTAAGAACCTAACAAGATTCCAATCCATCCTCATAAGTATCTCCTCATCAAACGCTAGATGTACAATTGCAACACCTATCACTACAAGGCCCAATCCTCTTAGAAATATTTTACTTGATCTAAATCCTCATCGTTAGTGACATAAATCACATTAAAACGCATAAATGTCAATTGAACCATACATTCCAAGAATTATTCATGTGGACAGGCCCCATGGCAATAGGCTAAGAACTAAAACCATAAATAATAATGCCAAATACATGCATCATTTTTAAATAAATATCTCAAGTGTAAACATAAAAACCAAGAATAATAAGACCTCATCCCTTGTATTGAACAAAACCAAACTAAGTTGAAACTTGGGAAAAATTTATTATATACCATTAATAGGAAGAGTAATTGTTAATTAATAGGAATGTATTATTTGATAGTATCATTTTGAAACATTGATCTATTTCCCCTTTGCTTTCAGGAACATGATTTGACCCATGGGGCGTTGTGGTAATTATATGTAGGACGGTGATAGGTATAGTCACAGGAGATAGGTATGTTTTAGTTTAGTTTTTATTTTATTTTCTTTATTGCATTGGTTACTTAGATCTTTGACTACTTTCTATGGACAGAGGGTACTTATATTCTGCGAAGGGGGATAGAAGGAGTTCAGATTGATTAAGCCCACCATCTATGATCCGAGGTAAGATTCTATGGTTACTACTTGTCTCACACCTCATGTATTTGGGGATTTAGTGTTTTTGACTCCATATTATGTTTTCGGTAGGGTTTTGGATCATTTCGTGTTGGTTCGGGTGGATTTGGTTCTCTACTATCAATCTAGGTAAGGCTTTAATGCCATTGGTTGGTTTTTCACTGGTTATTTAGAGCCCTTCATGTGTTTTAAGGTTCTTAATATCCTTTGTGTAGTGCATTGATCCCTGCTCGTTGGTTTCGAGTAGCCAAGTCAAGGGAGACTCGCCTGCGTGTGCATAGGTAAGTAAGTATATGTATGTGGGTTCCCCCATTACGTGTATACTCACCCATGGCAGTGATTATGCATGTATGGGGCTAGGTGTGCCCATGAATATATATATATATATGCATACGCAGGTGAGTGGAGACTGATATATGCATATAAGCATATGTTCAAGGATCCCCTTGCACATGCTCATGGCCATGTGGGTGTGTGCATAGGGGCTAGGTGTCATTGCATGTGTGTGAATGTGCGTATACCTAGTGGAGGAGCAGCATCTTTTAGTTAGAAAGCTCCAAGAGCTGAAGTGGACGGTTTGGTTCCACCTTGAGGTAGAGTCCCTCTTATAGCCTCTTTAATTTAAGAATGCTTTAAATTGAATTTAGCTTCTTTCTTAATTCTGCTTAATTATATTGAATTTCATATATTGAATAAGTTTTCTTTAATATAATTGTTTCATTTGATAAATAAAGTCATGTTTTTATAATAAAACCCATCCAATGAAGGTGCGATGTCTGTGAAAACTCACAGTGATAGTTTAGGGTATATGATTCTTTTTCGTCATTTCGTTTCCCTTTAGATGTTGTGTCATTGTGCCTCTCACTACAACCTTCTGACGATCCCTTGTTATAACATATTAAATAGTTGATTTGTTCTATCATGTCCGTTGTGACCTTATCCTATGGAGAAACCCGTTTCGGGTGTTTTCCTGGCCTCTTGGCCGCCCCTTTGGGTGTTTACTCGAGCCTATATATCTAAAAAAACCGATGGTGTCATTGTTTAACACCTGTTAGGCTTATGGTGCTCCCCACCATAAAATTTATCTTAACACTGTTTGGGGTGTTTTCCTGGCCTCGATACACATCTAATTTTTTACATATATGAATTCTCCCATAAGATATGTGTTTCATCCTGAGATGTTAAAACACACTCAAATTCTATTGTTCTCAAGGTGACTAAAGTTTTATTATTAGAGTTCTAAGAAAAGCATATACCATTGATAAGTAATACAGCTGCACAATTTGACTCTCAATTAGTAGTTTCAACTACCTAGTACCACTTTTAAAAATAAAGAATATCAAATATATATCTTTATCATACCACAATCTTGAATCAAGAGTCTATTTTTTATAACATAAGATCGGTTTCTATAATGTGAAGGACAACTACATAGGATTTATTTGGAATCCTGGCCAGAAGATGTTGCCCCACAGATGTCGCTCGACCGAGCCAACACGCCACAGTCACGCTGTGGTAATGTCGTGATTTACCCCTTCTCCAGGACGACAACCCGCAGTGGTACGCAGTCCTGTCGGAATTAGATGTATGATACCTAGATAGAGTTTTAGATACATTACCCACCCATAGTTAATGGGGAGGGAGGTGAGAGTCGGAATGTTTCCCCGCTTCCTCCTGCTCTCTTCGCTCATGGCCGGAAGATGTTGCCCTGCAGATGTCACTGGACTGGGCCAACATGATACGGTCACGCTGTGGTCACGCCGCGGTCACACCGCGGTCACACCGCGATCACACCGAGGTCACACCTAGGTCACGCCGCGGTCAAGCCGCAGTCACGCCGTGGTCACGCCACAGTCACATCATGGTAATGCCATGATTTGGCCTTGCTCTAAGATGACACCCCGCGGCGGTTCGTAGTCCTATCGAAATTCGATGTCTGATACCTAGATAGAGTTTTAGATACATTACCCATCTATAGTTAATGGGGAGGGAGGCGACGGCCAGAATGTTGCCCCACTTCCTCCCACTCCCTTTGCTTCTAGCAGGAAGATGATGCCCCGCAGATGTCGCTGGACTGGGCCAACACACCGCGGTCATGCCGCGGTCACGCCGCGGTCACGCCGCGGTCACGCCGCGGTCACGCCGCGGTCACGCCGCGGTCACGCCGCGGTCAGGCTGCGGTCACACCGCGGTCACGCCGCGGTCACGCCGCGGTCACGCCGCGGTCACGCCGTGATTTGACCCTGCTCCAGGACGAAACCCAGTGGCGGTTCGCAATCCTGTTAGAATTCACACTACTGGAAATAAAAGTTTTTCCAACGCTTTTTTCCCAATGTTTTGAACAAACTGTTGGTAAAAATACCCTATTCCATTCATTTCCAACGGTTCATATGAACTATTGGCATATAGGTGATAATAGCTGGTTTTCCCCAACGGTTCAAATGAACCGTTGGGATATATCTATCTAAAATCACCCCTCCATCGGGATACTTCTCCTATCCCTAAGCCACACTTCTCCAAACCCTCAGTGCTAATCCCATACTCCTCCTATCCTCACCACCGCTCCCATACCAACCACCCCTCGCCGCCGCTCCCATCCCAACCTCCCCTCGCCGCTTGCCGATCGCCACTCCCCGCTCATCAGCGCTCATGCTTTTTTTCCAAAATCTCGATGTGAACCCATAACCCTTCTCGTTTTACCCTAAACCATATCTCAATGCACCCATATGGAAGATTTTTCCCAATATCTTGACACGAATCCTACTTCCTAACCGACTCTCGATTCGAACCCTACTTCCCAGCGCGACAGGTCTGGTTTTCCAATGCTATATTCTTCCGTATTAAATGGGTACGTGTTATGATCCCCTTACGATTTTAGGTTGTGTTTGGAACCCTGCTTCCCTACCTTCTCTCGAGGGTTCTAACTCTACTTTCCAACTGGTCATCTTATCTTTGATTCAAGTAATTTTTGTTCATTCACTTTAAATCAGTATGTATGCCTTAATTTATTTTCGATTTTTTGGTTTCATTTCGCTGCAATGTACTATCTATTATGATCCCCTTATGAACACAAGAAATATATCATTTTAGGTTGCAGTTTTGTTGTAATTTACATGTATAGAATCATTTTTATTGATATTGAAGAGGTCAAAATGAGGTGGGGAGGAGGGGGATGTGCTGGAGGGGGGATGGGCAGGGGTGAGGTGAGGAGGAGGGGGGCTGTACAGGGGGTTGGAGGTGGCTGTACAAGTGGGGGAGGGGGGATGTACTGGGGGTGAGAAAAGATAAGATATGGGGGTGAAGGAACATCCATGTTGATGGCAGCACCAATACATCAAAGACTAGAAAAACCTACTCTGTGAGTGCCTCAACACATTACGATGTTAAAGCCACTCTATCCTAAGTGCTCATTCAACTAGAGGGGTGTTTCACTAATCCAGATCTCCCATTAGATCACTAATCACATATAAATATAGTCAAAAAATTGAGATAACTAGATCACAACATAGTTCCAATTTCTGATCTATGATATCATATGTGTCTCCTCCTTGGACTAGAGTCCTGACCAGAAACATCCTCAAACCTCACGACCAAATTCTAACCAAACATGGGATAATCTAGCCTTCAAACCACTGTCCAAATAGCTAATCTAGAAGCATCGATCAACTCACATAAAACAAATAACATACCCTCTCCATAGTCCCTGGGATATTATCCTCTAAAAACAACCACTATTGGCTCTCTTTGACCCACCTTAATGCCAAACCAAAACATGGGGCTCCCATGGTCCTCAATGTGACAATATAAAGTGATTTCTAACTATAGAATCCTCTGGTGCACCCAAAATCTTGGCCCAAGCCATTCAAAAAAACCTCAAATGGGAAAAGGTCCACAGTAAGAACTTACACCCTATGACGGGTACCTCTAGTATATCCAAAGCACAAGACACACCCAGTGCAGAAATATCCCAAATGCCCCTAAATGGCCTCCAACTGATCATCGATCAACAACATCTCCAACTGATCATCTTTCAACAACGCACCCAATGAGGTATATAAAAGAAATTAATAACCAATGAATTATCAATGGTCCTCATGACAATCATAAAAGTTTTACTATACAAGGGCTCATAGTATAAGATTGACCACTCCACATGGTCATTATTAATTAAAAGCTATAGAAAACACTGGTCACTCAATCAGTAACAAGCCCACTATGGTATTCTCAAGAGTCCCTTTGACGCATATAAATATCTTAAGGAAATATGACCATAACTTCTATCCCACAACATCATCCCATCCTAATGGTTCAAATAGTTCCAATCCTAAAAAAAGGAGGTAATCCTCAACCATTCTAACCTTGAGAAATAGGTACCAACATGTCAGGATAAAACAAGATCTCTTCATGTATACTACTTGATTATAATTTTCAGGATCTATATGAAAGAACATTGAACAAAACTAGCTTAGATTTCACAATCCATTCCAACTAATGATCTCATAACCCTCACACATGATTCTCATCTCACAACCCAACCTATTGGAGGATTCTGAATCCAATCCTTGAATAAATATTAATAAAGAATTATTTTAGTCCAAAACACCATAAAGAACACATTCAAACATAAAAATTATTCCACCATGGAAATTTATATGAAAAAATGATCAAAATTGAATACTCATAAGTCGAATTCTGACTCCAGGATTAAAATAGGGTAAATACATCAACGAGAAAAAAGTACCCAACCTGTACTTTAGGTACATGATATGTAACCCAAAATGTCCCCTCGTTCCATGTGACATAGACTTCTCAGTGTGTACTTTTCCAAAGTACACATCATGCGTTCCGGTATATGATGTTTACCCCCACTTGGGTACATTCACATACAAGGCCCCACTTAGCATGAAAAATTCCCTACTATGTGGAATGTATAACCCCATACACAATCTTTACCCCACATATGGTTCCCATGTATGTACCTATCCATATATCCCCCCCACACAAGGTCTACCCATGCATAATGCCTATCCATGTACCTCGCACTAGATATAGCTTTATACCCTACATGGTCATCTTCCACTAGCACACCTTGAGTCACCACTACATGGTGTGTAACCCACCCCCTTGTATAAATATTTTAGTTCCAAAAACCCATCTTTCCCAAGTACGAAGAACGCATGATGTGTGTTCTCAAAACTACACATCATGTACATGAGTTCTCCCAAACTAAACCCCCAAAAAATATCCCAAACACCTAATTTCTCCAAAGTATCCATAGATTGAATCCTGAATGGGTCACCAAAAACCCAAAAAATATGATTAAAACTTAAAATAAACTACCCTATGGGAATTTTTGGGGGAGGCGGGGGTTCTTGGCAGGGGTGATGTGGGGAGGAGGGGGGCAGTGTAGGGGGGTTAGTGGGGAGGGGGTGGGTTGGGAAAAGGTTGGGGGTGGGGCATAGGTTGGGCAGGGGGAGGGGGTTGTGCAGGTGTGGGGGGTGGTCGTGTAGGTGGAGGGGCTGGGTAGATGGGGGAGGGGGTTGGGCAGGGGGGTTGTGTAGGTGGGGGTGGTGGTTGTGCAGGTGGGGGAGGGGGGCTGGGAAGGTGGGGGTGTGATGTGTAGGGGGGTAGTCTAGGCAGGGGGGAGGGGGGTTGGGTAGGGGGGCGGTGCAGGTGGGGTGGTAGTTGTGCAGGTGGGGTAGTGGGGGGGTTGGGCAGGTGGATGAGTATGGAGATGAACTTGAGTTCCTTGAACCCAATTAGGGAACTGTAGAACGATTTCGTAGGACCCGAGTATATCAGATAAGGCACATTCATGGAAGAATCTATAATTCTAGCCATGTCCCTACTTAGACTATCAATGTTGTAGAAACAGTGGAAGACCCATTTAGTGAGTCTAGTAGGAGAAGGAAAATCCCCATGCATAATATGACTAGGTACAATTACTATGGAATTTAATAATGTTATATCCATCATAGATCAATATTAATATGTCATTATGTTGAGAAACATCAGACCCTTGTACTTGTATTTAATGATAAATGTTATCAATATTTGAAAATATTACATTGACTATGATTTTTGATTTAATATCATTCCAATGTTGACACATTCTCATATTTGATATGATGAGGACAATATAGAACCTTCCACATATATACTACATCTCTATGTCCAATGCAAGAAATGTCCATAAGTCCAATTCATGCTCGGGGATCAATTTGGAGACCTCATTTCTAAATCATAATTTATAGTAATTCAGTAGGATAAAAACTTCATTGACTTTTTAGAAAGGCCTCTTTAAACTTTTTTGACCACTCAAACATAACTACATTCTTAGTAATCCTATTCATAGGCACTTCTAAAGGGGAAAAGATTTAAATGAACCATATGTAAAACCCAAATAAACAAAGGAAACCCAGAATCACAAACATGTTTCGTATGCCTTCTCATGACACCAAAACCTATACATTCTTTGGGTCCACATAAATTCCCACATTATATATTACATGCCTAAGAAAACATACTTTATAGAAGCATAAGTGACACTTTGAGATCTTATAAAACATATAATGTGGTCAAAGTGTACAAAAAAAATCTATATGTGTCAAATGTGTATATCAATGGTCGGTGAGTATATAAGGATGTCATCAATAAGCACCACAATGAATGAGTTGAGATATGTATGGAAGATATCATTCATGAGATCCATGAACACCATTGGATTAATTTTAAACATGAAAGGAAAGTCAAGATATGTATGGAAGATGCCTTAATAATTTTCACAACATTTGTAATACGAAATCATATATATACATTCATTCAACTAATCAATTCATGTACTTAAAAAAGTTCCACATGTCTCATTACTGCTAAGTAAAAAATGGCAAGGATCGGTATTTTCCCTCATGTACCTCTTTATTACCTCTACACAAGTAGTAATTTACCACTTTCACAATAGTAAATTATCTTCACACATGTATTTTCTAGCCCAACGTATTTATATGTATCCACTACTATTACCCTTATCAAAGACCTAGACTAATACTTCTCACTCAATATAGCTCATCACTCAACTCCCAACATCTTCCATACTACTAAAGGTAGTGTCTCATACAACTATATATCACATACCAACCTTCTCACTCAACAAACATCCATGTTAATACATTATGATCAATGCAAATCCATTTTCTAAAATAATACCATATTAACCATGTTAGGTCTAATATCACATTCCAGACGCTCCATTATCACTCATGGTTGGGTTCATCTAGAACCTTATCACTCAATTTGAGGCCATTATATTTACCACTACCTTATCAATCATGGTAGGGTTAGATATCATGTTATAATATGATAACATAATTATCACTCAAGTAAGGGTCCTTCTAGCACCTTATCACTCAAGGTGTTGTCATTCCTTATTATATATCACTATACTTGTTAGAATTTCTCACCCAACATGTGTATGAAATAACAACAAGGGTATTTGGTCCATATCATAGCTCACCAGATAGGTACAAGGTTCTAGTCACTTGGGACCTATTCCCCCTACCTTATCAATCATGTTAGTGTTAGATATCATTTTATAGTATGATAGTATCATTATCACTCAAGTAAGGGTCCTTTCAACACCTAATCACTCAAGGTGTTGTCATTCCTTAAGAAATTTTACTATACTTGTTAGAATTTGTCACACAACATGTGTATGAAATAACAAGGGCATTTGGTCCATATCATAGCTCACCAGCTAGTGTACCACCATGAGGACCATGATCCCATGTGATAAATGGTTAATTTTTATGATTCTCCCAATGGATCATCATTCAAATTTCAATGGATACAAAAATAATCTATAGAAGGTATATACTAAAATTCATGTAGTAATCTATTGGATTGTCATGGAGGATTATCTGAATGTTTGCATTACAGATTGGGGATAGAATATTACCTTGTAATCTTATCCTCTTATAATATGATAGAAAATTTCCAAAGTGAGCCCAAAATATGATGTAAATGATTCATAACCACTGACAAACACCATGTTAGATGTCATCATAGTAGATCCCCTTGAAAATTAGGCATGTGATATCTCTCATGAATCAAGTAAATATCTATCCCCATGGAATTTATGTGTCATAGAAACCTGACCAATATCCCTCTCTTAAACACAAACCAATACCTTGATAAATGCAATAATATAACTAAATCTCTTGACATTATAGAAGTCATTGCCCCATATTACATGATTCCCCTATAATTATACTCTAGGAACAAAAGGGTTATAATGTTCATAGTGTAAATTTCCTTCTAGGTTAGTATATTGAATGATTAAATTCATTGAAAAAATATAAAATTTATCCTGGAGTAATCAAAACCAATAACCCTTATCCGATAGATTAGGATTGAGGCAGGGGATTCTTCATATATGAGTTATAAACTTGAATTTCCAATATCCCCCTCCCTATTTGATCAATAAGACAACATTTTGTTGGTTCTTAGTCTCTATACCACATCAATATGTGAATCATACAAGGGGAAGGGATGTGAGTAAGCCTTCAAAAATGAGATGATTATTTCTATGTGTTTCTTGTGTGTTATTTGTGTGATTGCAGGTGATTAAAGTGAGTTTTTGTAAGTTTTCTATGTGTGAAGTTTTTTTCTATGTTTGTAGGTTGCGGTGTTCCTAAACACACAGAATGAGTGTTTTTTTTTGTGATTGCAGTGTATTTTTGTGAGATGGCACGTTTTTCACATAGAGTTTTCATTGCAGCCTGCAGTTGATTGCAGGCTGTTTCATTTTAAATTAATGGGGGTCTAAGCCAACGGTTTCAAAATCGATGGGTTATACCCCTGTGTGCTGCTGCATTTCCTAATGGTTTAAAACCATTGGGTTATACCTCCTATATGTTTATGCCAATAGTTTTAAAACCGTTGGCATACCCCGGTGCATTGATTTCCCCAATGGTTCAGCTGAACTGTTGGTATAACAAGATCCAATTTTATTCCAATGGTTCATTATAAACCATGGGCAGTTGAAATCTAAACAGCCTTTTCCCAACGGTTCAACGTGAACCGTTGGTATCAGGCTTTTCCAACTCCCCACATACCAACGGTTTCTAAAACCATTGGGATAAGATTTACCAACGGTTTGAGGGCCTTTACCAATGGTTTTAAACCGTTGGGAAAACATGGATTCCCAGTAGTGTACATTTAATTGACATCATGAATAAAAAAATGTCCACCCATGGTATATACAAAAAAACACTGTTATTTACATTTCAAACAAAATGTTTTATATAATTACACTTACAATTATCCAAAAACATTATAAAACATTAATATTTTATCTTTTGATGCCCGTGATCCCCTCTCAAAAATGTCCTCCCATGGTATCGGTTACTGAAAAAATCATCTCAACCTGAGAAAAATATTATTTCTACATATTAAAACAAATATTATGTTGGTAATACTATAAAGAAATAAATTAAACATTAATATGAAATAATACATTAATAAAATGCCAATATTTAATAAAAATGACATATTTAGAGTTATATCAGTCACACCATGTGTTGTATTAAGGTTCAATTGATTCCTACACATCACAAATGACTAATAAATCATTGACCTAAAATATAAAAACAATATGAATGCATTTGTTCAATTTTCAGTATGTCACTTGTTATTTTTAATTAAATTAATGTCAACTTTAAATAAAAAGAGATAATTTGAGTTATACCAGCCACACCATACATAGTATTGATGTGTGGCTAATTCCTACACATCACAAATGACTAATATACCGCTATCCTAAAATATCAAAAAATCTGAATTTTTTTGCTCGATTTTTAGTATGGTAGTTGTGTTTTTTATTAAAATGTCATTTCAAACTACAAACACGCATTTTGAGTCATACTAGTCTCATTGTCCATTGGTTTGATGTGAGACTACTTCATACACATTAAAAATGACTTATAAATCATTGTCCTAAATTATCAAGATAATCAGAGCACGTTTTCTTGGTTTTCAGTGAGTGACATGTATTGAACTAAAATGTCAATTTTAAACTAATAAGGGACAGTTTTAGTCAGACTAGTCATTCCATACATCATATTGAGGTTCAGTTGACTCATAAACATCAAAAATGACCCATATATTGTTTTCCTAAATTATCAAAACAATCTGAATTCATTTTCATGGTTTTTAGTATGTCATTTGTTGTTTTTACTTAAATTAATGTAAATTTTAAATAAAAAATAGAAACTTTGAGTAATACCAGCCACATAGTGAATTATATTGAGTTGAACTTGATTCATACATGTCACAAATGACTAAAATATATTTTTCCTAAAATATCAAAACAATATGAATGCAGTTGTTCAGTTTTAAGTATGTCACTTGTTGTTTTTACTTAAATTAATGTCAATTTTAAATAAAAATACACTTTGAGTTATACCAGCCACACCATGCATCGTATCGAGGTGATACTAATTCCTACACATCAAAAATGACTAATATACCATTTTCCTAAAATATCAAAACAATCTTAATGCTTTTTCTTGATTTTTAGTATGGTAGTTTTGTTTTGTTATTAAAATGTCATTTCAAACTAGAAACACACATTTTGGGTCATATCGGTTACATAATGCATCAATTGGATATGAGACTAATTTATACATGTCACAAATTACTTATGAATCATTGTCCTAAATTATAAAGATAATCAGAGCATTTTTTCTTGTTTTTTAGTGAGTGGCATGTTTTGAACTAAAATGTCAATTTTAAACAGATAATGGACACTTTTAGTCATACTGGTCACACCATGCATTGGATTGAGGTTTGTTTGACTCTTAGACATCAAAAACAATTCATGTATCATTCTCTTAAAATATAAAAATAATATGAATGCGTTTTTTCAGTTTTCACTATGTCACTTGTTGTTTTTATTTAAATTAATGTCAATTTTAAATAAAAAGAGATAGTTTGGGTTATACTGGCCACACCATGTGTTATTTTGAGGTTATGCTGACTTCTATACATTAAAAATGACTAATGGATAATTTTATTAAAGTATTAAAAAATCCTAATGTGTTTTCTTGGTTTTCAGTATTTCACTTGTTCTTTTTACTAAAATTAATGTCAATTTTAAATAAAAAGACACACTTAGAGTCATACCAATCACATTGTGTGTCATATTGAGGTTTGGTTGACTCTTACACATCAAAAATGAACCATGTATTATTTTTCTAAAATATAAAAACAATATGAATTCATTTTCTTGGTTTTAAATATGTCACTTGTTCTTTTTACTTAAATTAATGTTAATTTTAAATAAAAAGACACACTTTGATTCATACCGGCCACACTATGCATCTTATTGAGGTTTAATTGAATCCTGCATTCCACAAATCACTCATGTATCATTATCTTAAAATATCAAAACAATATGAATGAATTTTCTCAATTTTTAGTATGTCACTTATTCTTTTTACTTAAATTAATGTCAATTTTAAATAAAAAGGCACACTTGGAGTCATACTGATTACACCGTGTGTCTTATTGAGGTACAGGTGCCTCCAACATGTCACAAATGACTCATGGATCATTTTCCTAAAATATAAAAATAATCTGAATGTGTTTTCTCTATTTTGAGTATGTCACTTGTTGTTTTTACTTAAATTAATGTCAATTTTAAATAGAAAGAGACTCTTTGAGTTATAGCAACCACACCATGCATCATATTAAGGTGAGGTTGATTCCTATGCATCAAATGTTACTTATATATTGTTTTCCTAAAGTATGAAAACAATCTAAATGTGTTTTCTTGCTTTTCAGTATGCCAGTTGGGTTTTTTTACTAAAACGACATTTCAAACTGGAAACATGCATTTTGAGTCATATCGATCGCATCATGCATCGGTTTGATGTGAGACTACTTTATAAACATCAAAAATGACTTATTAATCTCTATAAAAAAGTATTAATATAATCAGAGTGTGTTTTCTTGGTTTTTAGTGAGTGGGGCATTTTGATCTAAAATATCAATTTTAAAGTGATAACAGACACTTTTAGTTATACCGGTCACACTGTTCCATAATAGTTTAGGTCTAGTGATTTTGGAAACATGGAAACATAAAAAACTAGTTCATAAAAGTCTCTAATTAAGTTATTATTTACTAGAAACCTTCTTAGACATGTCATTTATAAAACCATTCATAATAGCCTAAGGATATGAAACATAAGAAAGGGTGATCATAGATGCTCAATAAGTGTAAACAAGGGAGATATCAATGATCATATAATTATAACATGATCATAAAAAACTAAATAAGTATTAGAAAAAAGTGATAATAAAATTACCATGCTTTCCATTTACTTTCTTTGTTGACTTTTAACCCATAAATTATCAAAATTTATCACTTTCCTTCAATTTCACTCCACTCTCTTTGAAGGAAAGTTATAAATGCCGACAATGTAGGGGTGAGAAGGTTTTGAGGGAGAATAAGTATGTGGAAGACATTGTCTGCATGAGTAGTCAAACATTTAATTTGGACTATGTTAATTCAGTAGAGAACAGATAATATTATGAGGAAAAACATAGTATATTAAAAAACATAACCTTCTCATTTAATTCTTAGTTACAACCTCAAATTCTAATCTCTCATGAGCATGATCATTTTCAAAAAATTGCCCTGACTCGAACAATGGAATCCACCTGTATAAGAAAAAAATTATTATGTGAGTAATAATAAAAAGAATTAAATTAAATATAAATATGAAATAATATACTAGTTCTATGGAAGCCACATATTCGTGATATTTGTGTACATTCTTCCATCGGTTATGGTGCCCATTTATTTCAGAGCACATCTATATCGTATTGTGAATATAAGTATTTTCAACAATCATAGTAGTACTAGAAAAATATAATTTTACAAAGGATGAATACATATTTTAAATGAAATAGTAATTATCTTTGAAAATACCTCTTCATGGATTCTAGTTTCTTTATAAAATATGATCTCTCTCATAAATTTATAAACATAATAACCACAATATTTTCCATTGGTTTGTTTTAGACACTGTAGAAACATTGATTAGAATAAGTAATTTTTTGGATAGTGAAATATTATTATATATTCTATAATACTTATCCAGTCATAGAACTTGTCTTCCTCCTTGTGCTTATCCCCTAGCCTTATTTCTTTTTTTTCACGATAGTGATGAATCACCCTATCATAATATAATCCTTCTTAAAAGATAATATAAATTATATAAATTGATGTTTAGTTCTAAAATGTTGGATGTAGTGTATTAAAAATTGAAAAATTTCATCATGTGTGGACAGTTTGTTGAATATCCATGTATTGAATCTAGGAAATAAATCTTTAGAGTATCCAAATTTACTTAAATGAGAATCCAATGTTCCCTAAAAACACAAAAAATAATAAGTAATGAGAGAAATAAAAATATATTTGATATGATTAAATTGTAAAGTTTTACCACTGCATCGTTGGTATTAAATAGAGTCTGTCATTCAAAATTCTTCTTTCAAACAATCTGATCAGACCTGCCACTATTTCATCCTTTTTATTGGTATTTTTTTTGTTCTATAGAGTATATGTGAGGACTAACGAGTCCAATTTTTCTTTCATGGGAAAATCCATTTAATTGTTTTTCAAATATACTTCTGCTAAAAACATGAAATGTATTTTGTCATAATTAACACGGTATATCAACTATCAGAAAATAAAATCAAGAAAATATACCTCATGTATACATTTAAAACTAAGTCACCTAGCCATTCATAGTTGAGGATTTCACTTACACTCTCAACACCAATGAAGTCTTGATATTTCTCTCCATACATATTTTATTTAAAATCAACTATGTGATTATGACTATATTGTAACTTTGTATCCACCTGAAACTTCAATGATAGTAAATATGGATATAGAATGGGTGGGGTAATGGTGATTTCGGTAGATCTTTTGGATCGGTTGGTTGATCCTTTATATGGTTTTGATTCGCTCTTTAATTTTGTCCCATTCCCTTTGTTTATCTATAATAAAATTCATCGATTCGAACCTTTTTTCATTAATTGTTAAAGTTTTATCTTGAGAAATAATTTGGAAATGAATACCTTCTTATCGGCATGTTTTTTTACAATGTGTAATAGCCATGCGATGAATGTTCCAACAGAATTTTTGATCGTATGAATATCTTACTCATGAATGGTAATAGGTAGCTCAGTGCTCAGCTCATGGGCTACGATGATCGGCCCTCGCACATGAGCTGTTAGAATTGGTCTACTATGTAGCATGTCATTTTGAATATCGAACATTGTATCCCTTGCTACAAGGTGATGGATGGGTGTTTCTAGATATAAATCACAGCCATTATCACCTTGTAGAATATTAATACTGAAAAGGTATCAGTGTCTATATGATTCACATTTCATAGAAATATTTTTTATAACATTTATTATCTCATCTAAGACATCTCTTTGAGGGGAATGGCTAGCCTTATAGCTGGTGGGGGGTGGGGCAGGATCTCCATGTAGTGGATGTTCTTTAGTTGTTTCTTCTCCTTGCACCCCCCCCCAAAAAAATTTCCATCATATCTCTATACCATTGGAATTGTTCTTAAAGGGTAGTTATTATTTATCTCATCTATTTTATTAATTCAATTTGATCCTCCTCTTGTTTTTTTTCTCAAAATATTTCCAGGGTGTCACCCCAAAACCCACACCTTTGATGCGGCTATACTATTATGGCCGCTTAAAGGCCACTGATAGTATGTGTTCATCTAGTACAGGTGTTACTGATTTTTATGACTATTTTGGATATAAAATATAGAAAAATAATTTATTATTGTTATGTAATATCAATTTAAAGAAAAATAAATTTTAATTAAGTAATACTTACACATGTTTCCTATACCTTTTGTTTATTTTCATCTATTATTATCTCATATTCACGTGAATCCTTCCATAGCAAATGACATGGGATGAAAGTGGCTTTGTATTTGGAGTCATAAATCTGCATATAAACAGAGGAACATAAGTATGGTGTTGTTTCATGTATCTAAAATTATTTGGTATATTTAAAATATGTACCAATTTTTTTCAAGTGAAGCATACCACGTCCTTGCTTTATAGTAGGGGTATGCTGGTTTTGTTACTCATTCCTTATTTACAGCACTCAATTGTTGTTACATAAATAAAAAATTGTCAACTAATGTGATGAATACACATATCTTTAAACAACATATTACTAGCCACAATGTACCTAAAAAGACACATCTACACGATGACCAATAAATGCATCCCATGCTTCTTGGGTTATTAGGTGTGCATAGATAAGTGGTGGGTTCATGTTTATTTTCCCTTTAACATCTTTAAGTTAATGTATTTTTAGGATTGTGATAAATCCTCTATGAATAATTCTAGTAAGAATTAATACATATTTCTTGTGGGAGTCATCTACTATAAATGCACTCTGTAATTGTCACGACCCGCCCTCGGGGCCTGTGTCGTGACTACCCCAAGCCCGCCTTCCATAGGCTAGGGGCTGGCGACTAGCACCAAGGCGTATATCCCGGTAAAAAGGGAAGGCATTTCCTTTGTAAAGTAAACAAACACCACAGAGCAAGAAAGCAGTAGAAGTAAACACTAAGTAAAAACTGAGTACAACAGTAAGTGCGGAAAAGTAAGTGGGCCAGTATACAAACCCAAACTGAAAGGAAAGTACAACTGGAAAAGGGAAAAAATAGCAACTGAAAAATAAAGCCGCAGCGTCGAGCCGTCCACTGGAAGTCCCATCTGAAGGGTGAGTACAGATAGCCTCCACAGCTCCTCGGGTCCAGTCGTCCTCTCCGAGCACGTCCCGCCCAGTGGTCCACCTCCAAGTACCGTCCTGCTCCGCAAGCCTCAACCACGATCAACGTTGTCCGTCGTCTGCAACCAACACGACGTAGTGCGGGCACAGCCCGTGTAGGGGTGAGTATAAGCTACTCAGTAGGGACCCCCAGACCCCCGAAGGTCTCCCAAAATCCACGAAGGATAATCCAAAAAGGAAAGATACAATCACGAAGTAACATCCGACACTACTTAGGTATATGCCCATACATATACCTAAGTCATCAATTCTCGTTCGGCTCCAACATCTAAGCCCAAGTACAACCCAGTCCACACGGGAAAGAAAAATGTAAATCCACACAGGATAGCACAACACAATCCACATAGGAAAGTAGAATATAAATCCACACAGGATGGCACAACACAATCCACATAGGAAAGCAAAACATGATTCAGCTCACACAGGTATACTTCTTCAAAAGATGATAGAGATGATCAGATATTGTCACTGATTCATCTAAGTCGTCGGACCCACAGAGGATCGATAGGTACTAACCCCCGCAATGACCCACATAGGATCGGACCCACAAAGGATTGATAGGTAACTAACCCCCGCAAAGACCCACACAAGATCAGACCCACACAGGATCTGTAGGCGCTGGCTCACACAGATCCGCTTAGCGCTGACCCACACAGGATCGGACCCACACAGGATCGGTAGCACTGATCCATATAGGATCGCTGAGTGCTTTAGTCATCGCCATCGAAGTCGCAACGTAGCCAGCTCTAGGGTTCCCGCACACAGCAAGCTCGTTCGGGAGAGTCCGCTCCATGATCTGAGAGGCTGATATATCAACTGACACATAGTCCAGATTTGATGTATCCAAAAGTTCTGTATCGTCAACAGGAACTCAACGTCGCAGACGGCGCGTCAATCGGACGCCCGGTCTGAGAGATATTGGCTTTTTCGTCCCAGGGGCCCGGTTGGTTTTTAAGTCAAAACCAACCCAACCGTACTCCACCTGCGTCCAAACCTCGGGCGGAGTAATCCAAAAGATCCGTCTCACTAAGAAGAATCCAACAAAGTCGACGGCACGTCAATCGGACGTCCGGAGCTCAAGATATGAGTGTTTCTGCTCCAAGGGCCCGGTTGGTTTCGTGTACGAACCAACTCGGCCGAACTCAAAGTACTCTGAAACCTTGAGTGCGATATACCGAAACGACCTTCTCGATCCAAGGATCGCATCGCAACTGACGGTGCGTTGATCAGAGGCTTGTAGCACAAGTTATGGGCGTCTGACAGGAAGAGATTCGGTATTAAGGGGTTCGGGCCCAGTCCGACCTGGCCCGATACCCCCGGGGTCGACCCGAACCGGGTCCGGGTCTGGCCCGCTTGGGTGCGGCCCGGCCCGGCCCGGCCTGGGTGCGGCGCGCTGGCTAGGCGCTCGGCCAAACGGCCGAGCAGTTGAGTAGGGGGGCGCCTGCCCCCCTGGTTTGTAACCGCGGCCCCCCTTAATGGGGGCCGCTCAGCTGGCCGGTTGGGGGTTTGAACCCCCGGCTTTCCCTTGTCCGGCCGGTCCACCCCGGCCGGCCGGTTTCTGCCACCACGGGATCGGCGACGGCCGGTCCCCTCCCTGCTCCGACACCGGCGGCCCGTTTCCGGCCGCCGGTTCCAATGCTCCGCCGTGGCCCGGAACCGGCCGCGGCCTTGATTCGTCCGGCGCAGCACGACGGTGTCGTGCCCCTCCACCACGGCCCCGCTCCGGTCGCAGTGTCTTCGGGTTTCTCCGACGCTGCATGATGGCGTCGCATCCTTGTTCGATTTCATAGCGCGGCGCGACGGCGCCGCGCATTCTTTGTCGCACGATTCCGCGTGGTGCGACGGCACCACGCCATTCCATTCCAATCCACATTAGAAACAATATCATGGATAAGGGAGGAGGGTCGGCCGTGTTTGTGTGGTTCGGCCCCCTCTCGTTATTCGATAGCAATTGGTCACATTTCATGAAGAACGACAAAGTAGTAAACACAAACAAAATAAATAAATAAACCCCTACTTGAGCGTAGCTTGAACGGAGGTTCGTCGAACGGGGATTCGTCATAGAATATCCGTCACGGGAAGAGGCGTCACGGAAGGAGATGTTGCGGAAGGAGACGTCTACCTCCGAGGAATCCGGCGTTCTTTGCGTTCTTCGCGTTCTTCGTGTTCTTCGACGAAGAGGATGAAGAAACTCAAGACTCCCTTAGCTTTTTTTTCTCCCAAAGCTCTCAAGGCAACAAGACTCCAACCAAAAATAAAATAAGACACTTACTTATTTTATTAACACAACATAAGGTTTGAAGTTCAAAAGTTTGAATTAAACCACAAAATTAAATTACACAAGTTGTCATAATTTATGAAGGGTTATATAAGGTTAGGGAAGGTGAAGGGGTAGGGTTCGTGTGGGCCCCACAACCTTCATAACCTAAAAATGGAAGTTGAGTGATTTTTCCCAACTTCCACCCAAAGCTTAATCCACTTAAAGTAAAAATAAAAATTGTTGCATAATTTTTATTTTTTTACCTTCCACATAAATTAACAACTTCTCTCGTGTAAACACAACTCCGGAAATGGCGTTTCTAAGCAATTACCGGCGCTACGGTTCCATCGGTGCCCTCGGAATTCAATTCCGAGCACCGGTTCAAAAGTTATAAATTCTCGTTCGTTCGTTCACTGAACATACCCGAGCTAAACTTCATATAGGAATTTCGGGCACACCGTGCCTCGGAATCAAGTGCCATCAGAAACTGCGTTCTTGTAAAATCCCAAAGAAAATTAAGAAAAAAAAATTCCTTTAATTTTATGGGTCTTTACATTACTCCCACCTCAGGGCTTTACATCCCCGTAAAGATACATCGAAACTAGGGAAACAAATGTGGGTACTGAACACGCATCTGAGCCTCCCACTCCCAAGTTCTCTCCTGGAGGGTCCCGTGCTGTCACCTGATGCGCACTAGAGGAATCAACCATCCACATAGGACCCGCTCATGTCGATCCTCGATCTCCACCGGGACCTCCGTAAAAGTCGCCCCATCATCAATGTGCAGCTCCACATGATCAATGATATGCACCGGGTCGTGCACGTATCTCCTCAGCTGAGATACGTGGAAGACGTCGTGCACCCGGTGTAACTGAGGTGGTAGAGCCAGGCGATAAGCTACCTCGCCAATCCTGCTGAGGACCTAGAACAGTCCGATGAAGCATGGAGACAACTTGCCGCCTCGGCCAAATCTCTGTAATCCACGTCGAGTTGAGACACGCAAGAAGAAGTGGTCGCCATCCTCGAACTCTAGTGGCCTCCGCCTCCTGTCAGCATAAGACTTTTTCCGGCTCTGAGTTGTCCTCATCCGCTTCGGGATGACCTGGACCTTCTCTGTCGTGGCCTAGACCATCTCTTGTTCCACAAGTGCTGACTCCCCAGGGTCTGTCCAGCACAAAGGAGATCTGCAAGGTCTGCCGTACAACGCCTCGTATGGTTCCATCCCGATGGTGGAGTGGTAGTTGTTGTTGTACGCGAACTCCACCAAGGGTAGGTGGTCCTCCCAGCTGCGACCAAAGTCGAGGACACATGCGCAGAGAATTTCCTCGAGAGTCTGAATGGTCCTCTTCATCTGACCATCCGTCTGAGGGTGAAAGGCTGTGCTCAGACTTAGCTGCGTCCCGAACGCCTCCTGCAACCCTTTCCAAAGCCGGGAAGTAAAGAAAGCATCTCGATCGGAGATGATAGATGATGGAACACCGTGAAGCCATACAATCTCCTGAACATAGAGACGCCCCAAGCTCTCCATTGAGCCCTGTTCTCTGATGGGTAAAAAGTGTGCCGACTTGGTGAGTCGGTCGACAATCACCCAAATGGATTCGTGACCTCTGGATGTGCGTGGAATTCCAGTCACGAAGTCCATAGATATCTTGTCCCACTTCCACTCCGGGACCTCCAAGGGCTGTACCAAGCCTGCTGGTACCTGGTGCTCTGCCTTCACCTGCTGGCAGGTGAGGCATCGAGAAACGAACTCTACCACAGCCTTCTTCACGCCCAGCCACCAGTGATGTTGTCTGAGGTCCTGGTACATCTCCACCAATCCAGGATGTACCGCCAAGGGAGAAGTGAGAAACTCTCTCAGAACCTCCTCCCGTAATGCAATTGGTACCAAGGTACGTCCTCTGAAAAGGACATCGTGCTCTGATCCAAAGGAGAAACCATCTGGTGCCTGTCCTGAGGATATCTGTGCACACCGCGTCTCACAGTCAGCGTCCCCATGTTGTGCCTCTCTGACCCGCTGCAGTAGTGGAGGGATGACTGTGAGAGACTGAAGGAAGGCTGCTCCATCTCTATCCACGAAGGATATCTGCAAAGAGGCTAGCTACTCTATCGCCTCCTCAAGTATTTGAATGCCCGTACTCCTGCTGAATGCATCGGCTACTATGTTCCCCTTCCCAGGAGTATAGACTATCTCAAAGTCATAGTCCTGGAGGAACTCGAGCCATCGCCGCTGTCTCAGGTTCAGGTCCTTCTGAGAGAAGATGTATCTGAGACTCTGATGGTCAGAAAAGACTGTAAATCAATCGCCCATCAGATAGTGTCGCCATGTCTTCAGAGCGAAGACCACTACTGATAACTCCAGGTCATGGGTAGCGTAGTTTTACTCATGTGGCCTCAACTGACGTGATCCATAGGCGATCACCGCCCGCTCCTGCATCAGGACACATCCGAGTCTGATCCCTGATGCATCGCAGTAGACTACGTACCCTACTCCCTCCTCAAGAAACCTCAAGATAAGGGCGTTGGTCAATCTCTGTCTCAGCTCCTGGAAGCTCTTATGACATCTATCTGACCACACAAAGGTTTTCCCCTTCTTCTTCAAAGCTGAGAGTGGTGCCATGACTCTAGAGAAGTCTGGCACAAATCTCCGATAGTATCCAGCTAGTCCCAAGAAACTCCGCACCTCTGTCACGCTTCTGGGTGGCTCCCAAGCTAGCACTGCCTCGATCTTCATAGGATCCACTGCAACTCCCGCCCCAGAGATGACGTGTCCCAAGAAGTGGACCTCACATATCCAAAACTAGAACTTCAAGATCTTACCATAAATCTGGTGCTCTCGGAGTGTGTCTAGCACAACCCGCAAGTGGTAGGCGTGCTCCTCCTCAGTGGTCGAGTAAATCAAAATGTCGTCGATGAAGACCATGAAAAATCGATCGAGGTATGGCTGAAAGATCCTATTTATGAGGGCCATGAACACTGCTGGAGCATTGGTTATGCCGAATGGCATAACCAAGAACTCATAGTGTCCATACCGACACCTGAAGGTCATCTTCTGCACGTCCTCGTCCTGAACTCTGAGCTGATGATATCCTGACCTGAGGTCTATCTTTGAGAACCACCGTGATCCCTTGAGCTGATCGAAGAGGTAATCTATCCTCGATAGTGGATACTTGTTCCTTACTGTCACCTAGTTCAGGCGACGATAGTCGACACAAAGTCGCAAGCTCCCGTCCGCCTTCTTGGCAAACAAAATCGGGGAAGCCCATGGTGAAACACTGGGTCGGATGAATCCCTTTCCCTAAAAGTCCTCCAACTGTACCCGTAGCTCTCAAAGCTCAGCGGGGGCCATCCGATACGCTGGAGTAGATATCGGGGTTTTCCCAGGGTACAGATCAATATAAAAGTCTACCTATCTGTGAGGTGGTAATCCTGGAACGTCGCCGGGAAAGACGCCCGCATACTGATCCACCACTACAGGAAAACTAGGTCTCCGCACGTCAACTGCTCCTAGGATGAGGCTAGCCAGCTGATGAGTAATGGGTTGTCCTCTCCTCTGCGAGAGTCCATCCTGTGCTGCAAAGGCTCCCTTCTCGCCGATGAAGGTGAACCTGCTCCCGTCGGTGCGTACACATCGCACCTTGCGCCTAATACAGTCGATCTGAGCATGGACTGTAGATAACCAATCCATGCCCAAGATGACGTCGTAATGCCTCGACACTGCTACAAGAAGATCCCAACCGAAGCTCTCACCTCATAGAGTAAGCTCACACTGCCGGCACCAGTGCGTAATCGTCGAGTCTGCTCCCGTAGGAGTCTCTAGCTGTAAGGATCGAGCCAACGGCTCTGTTAGAATCTCTGAGCTCCGAACAAGGGCAGCGGCTATGAAAGAGTGACTCGCTCCTGTGTCTATAAGAACTGCAGCAAGGGTGGAATAGACACAGATAGTACCTCGAATCATCTTGGGCGCGCCATGGTCGTAGGCCTCCGATGCCTGGAGCTGTGCCTGTCTCTGCCCGCCTGCTCCCTGTGGCCGGGGTGGACCTCCTGGTGGTGGTGGTGGTAGAGCCTCAAAGCGTCGCCCACCACCTGTTGCTCAGCCAGCTCCTCTGCCTCGTCTGCCTGCTCCCTGCGGACCGCCACGGTCGACCCTCTGCCTCTGTCTGGGTGGCCCCTCAACCGTCTGCTGCTCCTCAGCACGGCGGGTCGGGTAGTCATGAGCCATGTGGCCCTGCCCGCCGCATGATTAGCACTGCCTGCCTCTCGAAAGACTGGATCTGCGCTGTGTGCCCCACACTACTGAGCCAGTGTCCTGAGGTCGTCTGCCTGAGGGTCTGGTCTGCCTGGACCCATGAGTCATCCGTCGACTGCCTGCTGCAGGAGTCTCTGCTACATGTCGCCCTGCGGTGGGTCTCGGTGCTGGTGTAGACTCAGCAAGAAAGCTCTTGATCAAAAGGGCTCGCTCCAGTACTCTTGTCTGGGTTGGAATGATGAGGGAGATCAGCGATGCCCTTATCTCATGTATTAACCCCTGATCAAAGGTCCGGGCCCAGAAGAATGGGTCCCGTACCATGTCTGTCGAGTAGCGCGAGAGATCGGTAAATCTCGCCGAGTACTGGGCGACCGTCAAGCTGCCCTGCCGTAGCTGAAGAATCTCCTGGATGCGCACCGCACGGAGGGTGTTCGGGACAAACTCTGAGCGGAAGAGGCTCTCAAAGTATGTCTAGAGAAGAGATGCCTCACCATGCACCTGGAGCATCAAGATCCACCATCGACCCACTGCCGCGTGCAGTAGGCTCGCTGCGAGGATCACCATGAGGTCTGTTGGTGTCCTCACTAACCGGAAAACTCGTACCACTACCTCCAGCCAGTCCTCGGCTGCCTGGGGGTCTGTCTCCCCGCGGAACCTGGGCAGTCGCTGGCACTGGAACTCATGCGGTGCACTAAGGCGACGTGCATCGTCAGCGGCTGGGGCTGGAAGCATCGGTGGCTCGGCGGGTAAAGGTACCGCCGGTGCCTCAGCTGTCAAAGGGCCCTACACCGAGGCCTCGTCGCTCGGTGGGATGTTGTCACGCTCAACTCTCGGAACCCTAGCTGGCTACCATCATGGGCCCATTCTGAAAAGGAAACAGGTGCTCCATGGTCAGAATAGTATACCTGGTGAGCTGACACAAAGTAATCACAAAGAAAACTCGAAACACACATGCAATCAATGTTTTTGTGCATTAAGTCGGAAATCAGAAGTCAGGGTCCTGGTGTACGGATACGTCGGTCGCCGCACCAACACTGGACTCCCTGAACTGATAACCACACTCAATACGCGTAACACTATTGCTTCACATAGAAAAAGATCAGAGTCCTGAGTTCTGCGGTAGAACCGAACTTCTCTGATACCAATTTGTCACGACCCGCCCTCGGGGCCCGTGTCGTGACTACCCCAAGCCCACCTTCCATAGGCTAGGGGCTGGCGACTAGCACCAAGGCATAAATCCCGGTAAAAAGGGAAGGCATTGCCTTTGTAAAGTAAACAAACACCACAGAGCAAGCAAGCAGTAGAAGTAAACACTAAGTAAAAACTGAGTACAACAGTAAGTGCGGAAAAGTAAGTGGGCCAGTATACAAACCCAAACTGAAAGTAAAGTACAACTGGAAAGGGGGAAAAACAGCAACTGAAAAGTAAAGTCGCGGCGTCGAGCCGTCCACTGGAAGTCCCACCTGAAGGGTGAGTACAGATAGCCTCCACAGCTCCTTGGGTCCAACCGTCCGCTTCGAGCACGTCCCGCCCAGTGGTCCACCTCCAGGTACCGTCCTGCTCCAAAAGCCTCAACCACGATCAACGTTGTCTGTCATCTACAACCAACACAACGTAGTGTGGGCATAGCCCGTGCAGGGGTGAGTATAAGCTACTCAGTAGGGACCCCGAGACCCCCGAAGGTCTCCCAAAATCCACAAAGGATAATCCAAAAAGGAAAGATACAATCATGAAGTAACATCCGACACTTATTAGGTATATGCACATACATATACCTAAGTCATAAATTCTCGTTCGGATCCAACATCTGAGCCCAAGTACAACCCATTCCACACAGGAAATAAAAACGTAAATCCACACAGGATAGCACAACACAATCCATATAGGAAAGTAGAATGTAAATCCACACAGGATGGCACAACACAATCCACATAGGAAAGCAAAACAGGATTCAGCTCACATAGGTATACTTCTTCAAAAGATGATAGAGATGATCAGATATTGCCACTGATTCATCTAAGCTATCGGACCCACAAAGGGTCGATAGGTACTAACCCCCGCAATGACCCACATAGGATCTGACCCACAAAGGATCGATAGGTAAATAACCCCCGCAAAGACCCACACAGGATCGGACCCACACAGGATTTGTAGGCGCTGGCTCACACAGAACCGTTGAGCACTGACCCACACAGGATCGGACCCACACAGGATCGGTAGCACTGATCCACGTAGGATCGCTGAGTGCTGTAGTCGTCGTCGTCGAAGTCGCAATGCAGCCAGCTCTAGGGTTCCCGCACACAGCAAGCTCGTTCGGGAGAGTCCGCTCCATGAGCCGAGAGGATGATACATCAACTAACACATAGTCTAGAGTTGATATATCCAAAAGTTCCGTATCGTCAACAGGAACTCAACGTCGCAGACGGCGCGTCAATCGGACGCCCGGTCTGAGAGATATTGGATTTTTCGTCCTAGGGGCCCGGTTGGTTTTTAAGTCAAAACCAACCCGACCGTACTCCACCTGCATCCAAACCTTGGGCGGATTAATCCAAAATATTCGTCTCACTAAGAGGAATAAAACAAAGTCGACGGCACGTCAATCGGACGTCCGGAGCTCAAGATATGAGCGTTTCCGCTCCGAGAGCCCGGTTGGTTTCGTGTACGAACCAACTCGGCCGAACGCAAAGTATTCCGAAACCTTGAATGAAATATACCGAAACGACCGTCTCGATCCAAGGATCACATCTCAACTGACGGTGCATCGATCGGAGGCCCATAGCACAAGTTATGGGCATCCGACCAGAAGAGATTCGGTATTAAGAGGTTCGGGCCCGGTCCGACCTGGCCCGATACCCCCGGGGTTGACCCGAACTGGGTCGACCCAAACCGAGTCCGGGTCCGGCCCGCTTGGACGCGGCCCGGCCCGACGCGGCCCGGCCTTGGCGCGCTGGCCAGGCGCTCGGCCAAACGGCCGAGCCGTTGAGGAGGGGGGCGCCTGCCCCCTGGTTTGTAACCGAGGCCCCCCTTAATGGGGGCCGCTCAGCTGGCCGGCCGGGGGTTTGAACCCCTGGCTTTCCCTTGTCCAGCTGGTCCGCCCTGGCCGGCCAGTTTCTACCACCACGGGACAGGCGACGGCCGGTCCCCTCCCTGCTCCGACACCGGCGGCCCGTTTCCGGCCGCCAGTTCCCATGCTTCGTCGCCGCCCGGAACCGGTCGCAGCCTTGATTCGTCTGGCGCGGTGCGACGGCGCCACGCCCCTCCACTGCGTCCCCGCTCCGGCCGCGGTGTCTTCGGGTTTCTCCGACGCGGCACGACGGCGTCGCGTCCTTGTTCAATTTCACGGCACGGTGCGACGGTGTCGTGCATTCTTTTCCGCACGATTCCGCGTGGTGCGACAGCACGACACCATTCCGTTCCAATCCACATTAGAAAAAATATCATGGATAAGGGAGGAGGGTCGGCCGTGTTTGTGTGGTCCGGCCCCCTCTCGTTATTCGATATCAATTGGTCACATTTCATGAAGAACGACAAAGTAGTAAACACTAAAAAAATAAATAAATAAACCCCTACTTGAGCGTAGCTTGAACGGAGGTTCGTCGAACGAGGATTCATCACGGAATATCTGTCGCGGGAAGAGGCGTCGCGGAAGGAGATGTCGCAGAAGGAGACGTCGACCTCCGAGGAATCCGGCGTTCTTCGCGTTCTTCATGTTCTTCGACGAAGAGGATGAAGAAACTCAAGACTCCCTTAGCTTTTTTTTCTCCCAAATCTCTCAAGGCAACAAGACTCCAACCAAAAATAAAATAAGACACTTACTTATTTTATTAACACAACATAAGGTTTGAAGTTCAAAAGTTTGAATTAAACCACAAAATTAAATTACACAAGTTGTCATAATTTATGAAGGGTTGTGGAAGGTTAGGGAAGGTGAAGGGGTAGGGTTCGTGTGGGCCCCACAAACTTCATAACCTACAAATGGAAGTTGGGTGGTTTTTCCCAACTTCCACCCAAAGCTTAATCCACTTAAAGTAAAAATAAAAATTGTTGCATAATTTTTATTTTTTTACCTTCCACATAAATTAACAGCTTCTCTCGTGTAAACACAACTCCAGAAATGGAATTGCTAAGAAATTACCGGCTCTACGGTTCCATCGATGCCCTCAGAATTCGATTCCGAGCACTGGTTCAAAAGTTAGAAATTCCCGCTCGTTTGTTCACTGAACGTACCCGAGCTAAACTTCGGATTGGAATTCTGGGCACACCGGGCCTCAGAATCAAGTGCCGTCAGAAACTGCGTTCTTGTACAATCCCAAAGAAAATTAAGAAAAAAATTTCCTTGAATTTTACGGGTCTTTACAGTAATGGATGATGAAGATTAATTCAATGTTTCATTGTTTTATTTCTTATTAAAATAAATAAATGATATCATAATGTTACCATAATCTCTTCCCAAATCAGTTTTTTAAGCCCAGGCACAGTATGGTTCCACAAATCTACATCAATCGGAACGCATTATTGGGTGATGATTCCAATATAACTACTGAACATGGCCTTATTGGGGTTAACATGTTGGCCCTTTGGATTCCACCTGACCTCAAATTTTATTCCTTTTACTTTTTCCATAATGATTTTATCTAACACCATCAAACTACATCGCTCCTATTTTTTCTGTGATGGCGGTCCTTCATCACGTACCATTTCCTCAAAATCACCATCGTCAATATATTCCTCTGGAGTGGTAGCATCAACATGTGCATATAGTCATTATACCTCTACACTGGGAGCAACAACAAGTTGAGAAACCTGTTTTTTTTCAAGAATGGGAGCACCATCATGTGAAGAAGGTTGTCCCTCTGCACTGCGAGCAGCAGCAGGTTGAGAGACATGTTGTTCCTCGAGATTGGGAGCACCAGTATGTGTGGAAGTCATTATCTATAGAATTGGTTTAACATTTAATTTAGAGTACATAAATGAATCCTAAAAAAGATAATAACATGGTGTAACATGATGTATATTGCAAAAAATTGTAACCTAATTATTGAACTATCTTTTTCTTTTTTAAAAGCTGAAGGGATTTGACCCCTCTATTGACGATCCAAATCCCTTCATTATGGTATCTTCTAACATACAAAACACTATTTATATTGGTACCTCTACGAAATTATTGTGACGTCCCAATGAAAGGGTCATCCTCAGTTGAATTTTCATTTAACCCTTCAGTGGTTTTGGTCGATAACAGAACAATTGGCCACTTTCATCTTACAGGATCTGGAACATAAAATAGATGTACTACTTGTGATTCCATTATAAATGGTTCTTATTTGTACCCTTCTTTACTGAAATAAACTTTCATGAATCCTGATTCATCTATTATAATAGCACTCATGTTATCAACCCACTTTCATTGAAAAATCGGCACTTGGAATGTTGTATAATCCAACTCCCATGTTTTTTTTATGAATCCAAAGTATGACATGTTCACATAAAATGGTTTTTTATCCTTAGTACCAGAAACATGCATCACTTTATCCACAAGTGTAACTACACTATTTTTCATGGTACTACCTTCATCATGATCATTTGTATAGAAAGTATAACCATTAATTACATAACTATTATAAGATAATACATACATACTTGGTCCTCCAGCTATCCATCGAAATAATTCTAAAATTGAATCTAGATTTTCATCTGACTCCTTTAAAATATGGTCCCAAAACCATACTATAAACTATTTATTATGTGTATTTGATATCCATCTTTCATCCCTTGATGGATTCAAATGACTAAGAATTTATTTGTGGGTTTCCACATATGGGGAAACCTCCAAAATTTTATGCAAAACATAAAGGTGTGACTGCTCCCCTGTAATATTGATTGTGACAACATCTCTTCTAGAAATTCCTTCACCCACAAGATACCCATTGTGATTATATTTTGGTAGACCAATGATTTTCACATAGGATAGGTATTCGGTAAAGAATTTAATGGCTTCCTAAATAATATATCGCTCTGTAATACAACCCTATGGCAGACTCTCTTTTTTTAAACCCCTTCAAAATCTTTATATACCATTAGATAGGGTACATCCATCTATAGTGTATAGGACCACATAGTCGAATCTTTCTCACCAATTTAACCATTAAATGAGACATCGTATTAAAGAATATTAGAGGGAAGAACATTTCCAATTTACATAATATGAAGGCAATTTCTCTTTCCATGGTCGGTAATTTCTTCGGGTCTATAACTTTGTTGCATATAGATTTGAAGAAGAAACAGAGCTTGGTTAATGTATGATATACATTATTGGGAAAAATGAAATGTAAAACTATATGAATTAGATCTTGCATCAAAACATGTAATTCATGTGATTTCAGACTCTTTAACTTTAAATCGTCCATTCAAATGATGTTCTTGATATTCAATGAATACCCATCTGGAACCTTTACATCATTCAATAAGTTTCAAAACCTGTATCTCTCTTTCCTGGAAAGAGTGTAAGCAGCTAAAAGAAGAAATGTTTGTTTTTCACCCTTCATTGGCGCCAACTCTTCTCATATTCCTATATAAACCATGTCCAACCTAGCCTTAATTCCATCCTTTGTTTGTATGGGTGCATTTAGAAACTTGTCGAAGAAACTATCACATGCATTTTTTTCAACATGCATAACATCAAGAAAATGTGTGACGTACAGACAATTCTAGTATGGTAATTCAAAAAAAACTGATCACTTTTTCCAACCGGTTTTCATATGGTTTTTTCAAAACAGTTTACCAAAAACAATGTCCACATATTTTACATTCTCAAATATTTGATAACCTATTAGTGGAGACATTTTTGTATGTTATTTTAAACTTTCATTGAATGATGTCATCTGAGATCGATACTTATGCCATTGGGGTAGAAATCTGCGATGTCCTAGAAACACAGTTTTTTAATAATGTTTAAACTGGATTGAATGTGTACCTTGTTCATTGATGGAACACCCTTAAGTTCCTTTAATTAAACATCTTGACAAATTTCTATAAGTAATAAAGTCATTTATCATCCCATAAAACATGGATCTCAGCGTGAAATCTTCATTTCTTTAATCATCATACAACATAACACATAAATCCCGCAATAATTTCAAATCTTCAATCAATGGAGCCAAATAAATATCAATATCATTACCCAGTTGTTTTTTTCATGATATAACCATAGATAACATGATTTATTTTCATTTCATGCATAACCATGGTGGAAAGTTATAATTTACCAACATAACCGACCATGAACTGTGAGTACTACTTTGAAAACCAAAAGGATTCACTCCATCTGTAGATAACACAAGACAAAGGTTTCTTAGCTTGTTTTCAAATTCAAGATACTCATGATCAATTCTCTTCCACTGAGGAGAGTATATTAGGTGATGTAGTTTCCCATATTTATTTGTTTTATTTGTTTTTCATGTCAAATTCCCTTTAGTCTCTTCACTTTCATATAGGCACCTAAACCATAGAATGATTATAAACTGCTATAAAAATTTCAATGAACCATATTCATATTTCTTGTATCAAGAAGCACCGCACTTTGGGAATTCTCTAAGTGATTTTTGGTCCTTGTGAAATAGTATACAGTCATTCGGGCAGGCATGTATTCTTTCAAAGATCATACCCATCAAGCGCGACATTCATTTGGCAATGTATGTTCGGCTCAGGAGATCATTATCTTTTGGTATCATGTCATTCAAGAGAGAAATTAATTTTGTAAAACTGGCGTCACTTCATCCATTTCCTGCTTTCAAATTACATGGCTTCAGTATGGCTGACAATGTTGTATATTTAGTGCAACCACCATACAATGGCATCTTTTCACAAATCTTTAACTTCTCAAACAATTTTGGTAAATCAAGAAGTTCATCTTCAATTGTCCTTATCATTTACAAAATATGATCTTCATCATCATTTTCATTTGTAATGACATCCTCGGTATAGTCTTCTTCATTATCCACACTTGTAATCATATCAGATGATTCATAAAATGAATTATTATCCCATCCAATAGCTACATTATCTTTTTCCCCATGTTTATTCTAACATTTATAACTTCAATATATTATGTGATAGATCAAGTGTTCTTCCAACTCCTCTAAACTAATTTGTCTTGAATAATAATAGTATAAACACGAACAAAGGATTTGAGAAGGGTCTTATTCAAGATATTTTGCAAACTTGATGAACTATTTCACTCAATATTCATACTCTTTTTTCAAATGATTGGCACTCATCCTTTATTTATTCATATCCATCCAATTTGATTTGGTAAAATTAATATTTTAAAAAATAAATACAAAAAACGTTGATATAAAAATTAACCAAGGATAAAAAAAATTATAGACTTTAATTATCCTTTGAAAACTATTTAAAAATCATATTTGAAATCATATTAAAAAACCAACCATTTACACAAGTTTCTCTTTAAAATAATACACCCTTTTTAAAATAAACCAATCAGTTCTAAACATTATTTCTCAAATCCCCAATTATTTTTTTAAATCATTTTAAAGATATTTAAAACCAAAAAATTCTATGTTCAAAACATAAAAATTTTTAAGAAACATTTCAAAACATTTGAATAATTTTAAAATATCCATTTAGGCATTTCTAAAAAGACATAAATCTCAAGAGAGGCACTTTATAAAGGATACATGAATCAAAAAAAACCAATATTTTATAAAATATAAAGCTATAAAAGGTTTATCGTGTCTCTCATGAATAAATAGTATGAATCCTATAGTTTACTCCCATAATACTACTGAGGAATTAATAAGTTAAAGATAAAGACATAAGTGTCAATTGGCCATGATACTTTTGAACATAAAGTCACATATCTTCAAATTAGGAAACTATCATGAACCAAATCGGGTGACATCCAATCGACACCCAACCCAGTCTGTGGCAAGGACTGAAGGGAGTTCCTAATCCCCACAAGCTGGCACAAGTGATCAGGTATCAAAATGTAACATTAGGGAATGATTTACCCAAAATAATAAACACAAAACAACTAACCAGATAAATAAATTAAAACTAAAAACAAACAACCAAACAGTCCCTTAAACTATGATCAGATTTAAAGTTTACAACTTGAACCAAAAACCCAAAAGAAACTAAAAAAATAGAAAAACAAAAACTCCAACTCAAACCTTCATGCAATATAAGGGGCC